>CM055859.1:20637500-21237500 GCA_029490765.1 Euthynnus affinis
ATGACATGTATGTCCATCAAGAACAGAAACTGGATCACACACTGACCATAGGAATGCTTTAATGTACTGTAGTTTTGTAGTAACATGGAGATTTTTTTTTCCTCTTCTAGCCACTGATCCATTCATTCCTACACCTACTTATTTAAAGGTTTTGTCCAAAACCACTCCCTGCATAGTGTTTTTCCTATTATGTGCTATGTAAATGTACAGGCAATTATTCAAACGCTATACTGTGGATCCAAATTATTCCACAGTACCATCAGTGGTCTCTAATCAAAAGATAACTACCATAATGCTTTGCACAGATATAGAATATGTGCTTATTTAAATGACTGCTTGTTGAACGGAATAATTTGAGTTGCCAACCTGAGTAAAATTTAATTTGAATAATTTAAGTTAAAATCATTTTTGTTTTGAAATTGTAGAATGTAAGTCAGTAAGTATAAGGAATAAAAGTGCACCATATTGCTATTTCACAGACAAGAAAAAAAAAAACAAGCATTATATTTGTTTATTTTTCATGTATGATATGTTTGTTTGGTTTTTATATTGACTGTAAATACTCTGATGTGACTTCTATCAGTGTTTGTACAAAATAAAAAGAATGACCTGAGTGAACAAGATGGCAAAACAACAACAACAACAACAACAACAAAAAACAATATAGTCATCTACTTATAGTGGAGTTTCCTATGTGAGTGGTGAATAGTGAATATAAATGACTTCATTATATGTCACTTGAGAAAACACAATTACACATCCTGTAATTTAATTATTTGACTGCAAAAATGCTAAATATAAAAGGCTTTTGTCACCGGTGTAGTATCTGTTTAACACTCACAATGTATCTGGCAATGACTAGAAGGATAATACCTGTATTCTGCATGTTTCGTGTGCCATATGCACTACATTGACCTTTACATTAGAATACACTGAATATATTGAAGTCGGGAGTCTGGGGTCTTGTCCATTTATGATTTTCCCAGACATTTCTGACTTATAAAACTTGTAATGATTGTAGCGCAGACAGGTCTTTAAATAAATGCAATTCCTCTTGTTCTTCTCGATAAAAGCTACATTCACAGTGGGATTTCAACCATGATTATAATCCTGAATGAGTCTCTCTCCTCATTAAGCAAATAACCATCTGTGTATGAATAAAATGCCAGTTAGCAATGGTGGAGATAAAATTATAAATGTGTGAATGCTTTGTGGGGATGCACCCTATCTTCAATTTTGCAGTTAGATTGGGTGGGAAAGGTGGTGTGTAAAGTAAGAGACTGGCAGTCATGGATGACCACGCTGATCTCCATATCTTCCAAACACAGCCTCGTTCTCTGGGGTCACCTTGTCTGACTGCTTTGCTGCAAGGGGCTTCATGCATAATCCGCCATTTACTCCCATGCTCTAAAAACACAGGCTTACAGACACACAAAGCTTAGGTTACGCCAGCAAAGCTTGTGTTCCTGTGCTGATCCACACCTAAAACACCCAAGTGGCGAGCTGAACACATGGGGGAGGCACACAGATAAAGCTGGAATTGCTTGTTGTCTTACAATGAAATGATTTGCATGAAGCTTTTGGAGAAGAGAGAAACTAACAATATGGATTATAATTGAGAGTAATTTTCATTTATTGGTTTACAAAGTGGTTTAGCATAAACTTACACAAATCTTAATGGAATGAGCTTTGCTGCTGTAACATGTTTTGCTGGTAAACACATTGCAGAAGCTTAACACTAGTTAGTATGCTTTCATTGTTGGTGAAAAAAAAAATCCTAAATACATTTCAATGAAAACATTTGAGAATCATTTCACTGTATGCAAAGTACTTGTAATAATTAGCCGGAAAACAATATAGCAAAATTAACATTTGTCCTGTTGCAGTAATGTTTATGTTGAACAAACACACAAAACCTTCAGGCTGGAGATTGAAAACAGGATATTTTTACTAAGAGACCTGCTCCAGATGGCATTATTATTAACAAGGGGTGATCTGGTGATTAGTACCTATTCTCACAGGACTGTGGGAAACCTTTTAACACAGTGATGAACTTCCTTTGGACAAATTAATCATACTGTATTTTGAATGTTCTCTGATGTCTTAGAGGTTTAAAACGCATTCCTGTTCTGATTATCATCTAGCAAATATAATGCCACATTGTTCATGTTATCTTACTTTTATAAATATTTTTCAATTTCGTTTTTTCGCCACACAAGCAGAGAGGTTCTAGAGTTATCAGGCAGTCGATCCACCACTTTAATCCAAGCTGAAATATTTCGACAGGCATTGGACAGATTGCTATGATTTGATACAAACATGTTTGATCCTTGGTGAATGAACCATAATGACTTTGGGGATTGTATGATTTTTTTCTCTGATTCCACCAACAGGATAATTACAATTATCCAGTGAAAATTTTTAACATCTTTCAGATGGGTTGGTAAAAAAAAACAAAAAACTCTTTGTGACTTTGGTGATCCTCTAACCCCACCAGCATATTGCCATTTTTTAGTGTAGATTGCAATGTCTCAGCGGAAGTTGAGTGCATTGACCTAAATGCTGATATAAAGGTTCACATTCCCCACATGATGAATTGTAATAACTTTGGTGATCCCTGTGACTTTTCATCTACTCCCATCAAGTCAGAATTTCAGTTTGTCTAATACTTTTTGGTTTATGAATAAACTTCAGAAAAACTAATGACATCAGCCTCAGCTTTAGTTTATATTTAGTGCCAATTCACATTTTAGCTGATGTTAGCATGCTAGCACACAAAATTAAGATGTGAACATGATGAACAGTATCTGCTACATGTCAGCATCATAACAATATCATTGTGAGCATGTTAGCACGACAACCATTACCAGTTATACATCATCATTTTTGGATGGATGACAGTACAAACTTTAGAGCCCTCAACACACACCCACACATACACACACACACACACACACACATACAGTGCACATATCTATATAGAGCCAGACAGCCAGTCTAATGCAGAATCAAATAGAATCAGACAATTTTCATATTTTCCTGTCTGTGTTGGTAGACTCAGCACAGGCCCACATCTCGACCAGACTATAACTCAGTTGTCCTTAACACCCATGAAGTCACATACTTTTCCCATATGCTGCATTGTCAATGATATAGATTACTCTCTGTGGCAGAACACCATCAATGTATTATTGACTTTATTCCATAATTACAATCTCCTGAAGCCTACCAATAAGACGTTGTGGTTGTTAAAAAAAAAAATCAGACTACTAAGATCCCAGTGATAGGAAGTGAGGCTCCTTCACAAGGCTCTCAGGCAGTCACTAGGGTGCAGTGCTATGGCGATATTCAGTCAACCCTGAATGAATTTCATATTTAAAAGCGTGAAGAGCATGAATTAACAAATTGACTGTAATCTGGTTACTTGTTCAATTATTTACTCTTAGCAGCCTTACCTGGGCAAAGGTCGAGGGCAAAGGTTACCAATCACTCCTGCAACCTGTACAGGCTGTTATGGTTTACCAGTGGCCTTACCTTGAACAAAAAAGAGAGACTGTTCACACATAGAAAACAATTTCCTTACAAGCAGCCTCTTGCAGTCATGAGACTAACTGTCCTCTCCAAGTAGCACAGTTGGAAGTAGTGGAAATAGCATCCTTAGATTGAAGGCTGGGTTAACAAAGCATGTGACTTTGATATCAGAGACTACAATTCATGTCTTTTCATAAGACAAAAACAGTCAACATTGGTTTGTTTCAACCTTGACGTAGCTCTTTCCCAAATCCTGCTGATTACTGATGATAGGGACACCAGATTAGAAAAAAGCACCTATGTATTGTTGTGGATTACACATGGTCATTTAATTTGGAGGATTTGTTGGGTCATATACAGATTTAAAATAATAATTAAAATCTATTCATAGGATTGCTGACTATTTATGGACTAAACACATTTTTTTGTTGCTAATACAGTGCATCCTCAGGGTGGAGTTAAGTTGTGGTACTTAAACTTTTATTTTCGTCTTTTGCAGTGCTTTCACTAGCGCTCACTCAGCATTCAAGGACAGAGGATCATTCTTTTCTGAGCGTGGTGTCTGTGTGTGTGTGTACCAGGGATTCATCATGTTGTGGGGACAAAAAGCAAGTCTACTTAATGTAAATTACTAATTTTAGAGTGAACACTTGGTTTAAAATTAAGGATAGTTTAGGACTATTTTGAGGTCAGGGTTAGGATAAGTCTCCAGAAAATGAAAATATGGAAACATTACTGTGTGTGCGTGTGTGTGTGTCTGGAGTTTAACTAGATGAGAAGACACTGGCTCATTTCAAGTGACAGCTAGAGCCACCACTGTTCCCTGCATCATATAGTCAGGTAGAGTCTATGTAATAGATTAAAGCCATGATCCCAATTTAAATAAAATATCTGCCCAGTGTGGGCACCCTGTTGTTCGCATTAGAAAGGCGTTCAGTGCTTATTTCCTCCTGTGTCTCTTCATCGGTTGGATAGGGATAAGAGGAGCAGTAGATCGGTTCCACTTGTTCGCTGATATTACCTGCAGGTCTTCCATCTTTTAACTTTGATGAAACTCTTTGCTCATTCAAGACAGGACTCTGTTTCCATTTTCAGACTATCCTAAATTCTGTCCGTGTTTAGGCTTTTTTTTTTCTAGAATTTTTTTTTTTTTTTTTTAAACAGGCTTTTTATATGAGTCTATAGCTCTTTAGCTGTGTTTTTATGAAAAACTAAACAATAACGTTTTATAACAACATCTGGAAAGGAAGCTCCATTCAGAAGCATATAAAATCACAAATTATGAAGAAATATTTACAATTCTGCACTATTTCTAGGTCTGGAGTTGTACACCTGCACCGAATTTACCCCACCCTGACCAAGGAAAAGTACTCCGCCATTCTTCACAGACATGCTGGACCCTCTGGTTTGTATGTTTGCAGAGAAGGATTCTTACTGCAACAGGATAATGACCCCAAACACAACTCAGAGCTTTACAAGACCTACGTGAAGACCAAAGAAGAACAAGGAGCCCTGACTGTCGTGGACTTTCCTCCACAGTTACCTGATCTCAACCCACTGAGATCGACATTTACAACTTTCTGAGTAACTATCTTCAACTATCTTCTCTGACTATCTATACTTCACAGTCTATAATGTCCCCTTTAAGTCATGAAGTCATATCGCTGATAGTGGTGACAGCCTGCAGTCTATGCGTTGTGTGTTGATGATAGTGATGGACTAACGGTTGACAGTTAGTATTTGACTCCAATGAAGAGACTCTGACAGCTCCAAAGTTGATTCGATGATGAGATTTTTATTGCTTACAAGCACTTCAGGATCTGGGAGATATAAGCCTGGTCTCAGTAAAACTATTCAGTGTAAAATAAAATCATAATCAAAGTAAACTTACAATACTAATTAATGATTTCTGCAGCCCAGCTCAATAACCATTCACTGACAAATTATAAGGCCAACAGTCTAGCCTTGACCAGGATCAAAGACCTTTATTGATAAAAGACACTATTGATACACATTCATAAGCACACATAGATAATCACTATGGATGTAAATATAATTATAGTCAGTGATATAGTTTCTCTCAGATAGGCTAAATATTAATATTTGCCGGTTTTTATTAAAGAGTCACACATTCACCTGGAAGATACAAGCCCGGTCTGACTTGTTCCCCTGGTGATGGGCTTTATAGTTGCATTGTTACCTTGAATAAATTTTTTTTGCTGAAATTATCATTTGTAATGAAAAAAAAAAGTATTACATGCCAATTCTTAGGCAGTCTGTAAGAAGGGACAGCAACGTTTGTTCTTCCTTAAGAAGTTAAATGCCTTTAATGTAGATAGGCAAATTATGTCCTTGTTTTGCAAGTCCTTTATTGAATCTGTTCTTACCTTTTATATGATTTCTTGGTAACCTGAAAATCACAGAAAAAAAGTTGGCTGGTAGGGTGATAGGTGTCCACAGATCCCCCCTGACAGCTATCTTTGACCAGCAGGTTCTCTGCAGGGCCAGGTCTATATTAGACTTCACAAACCACCTCCTTCACTTTGAGTTTGAAACTCTTCCCTCAGGCAGTAGATACAGAAAACCCTGGTTCAAGTGCAATAGGAGTAAAAAAAAATAATATATTCCCTGTGCAGTAACCCTGCTTAATCTGCACACATAATTTAACATTTCAGAGATTGTTTTGTTGTGTTATTGTGTACTATATATTGTATTTTTGTTTTTGTACTTGTACTTGACTGCAAATCAGGTTTCCCATCTGGAATAATAATAAAGTATCTGAAACAAATGCAAAATAGAAGTATTTTGAAAAGTGGTCTCAGACAGTGGTCTCGGACACCACTGTATACTTGTAATAACAAGTGTAGCCCTTACATCGTCACATTCACTAAGAAATCACAGAGAATGTACTTTACCATTAATGTGAATATAAATCCCAAAAGTACAATAATAGTTGGCAGTTAGAGGTAATAAAACAGGTGATAAACAGAAAATTGATTGCCTCAGATGGTTTCTTTTAACACAATCATACTATAAAAAAACTTAATGTTTATATATGTTTTGAAGGCTCATTCCATTTGATGCACAACGGAGTGTAAGCAAAGTGAGGATTTTAATGAATGACATGTTCTAATTTGCTTTAGTATAAATATCTGACAAAGATGGTGCAAATAAACATTAATTAGTAAAACAATTAAGAATTAAATAAGGGCATATTCATCTCAGATAACCATGCAAACCATGCTGCTACTATTATTGAATAAATCTCTGGTGATAATTCACATTGTTATTGAAGAATAATGCATTTAAGTCTGTGTAAAGGGAGTGTTTGAGTTTTGTAAGGAGTTTCACTTAAAATTTTATTTGGACTTGACTTAAAATGTTTTAAAGCAGCTCTAGAATTAAATCACATTCACAGCATAAACATTTGCTCTCTCAATCTGGTGTCTAGAGTCAGCTAATTTACTGAGGACACACTGGTTGCCGGGTTTCATGGTTTTTCATCATGCAGAACAGAATTACACTGTAAACGTCTGCTCTTATACCTGAATGGAGTGGCCAATTTTAGGGTTACTATATTATTTCTTCCATTATCTTTTGCCTCTGGCAGTTGTTGAGTTAAAGTAGTGTGCTTCTCATCAGTGAACAAAACTGACATGGGTAATGAGTTTCCTCATTTTCTCTTGGTGGATTTTGATTTCAGCTATGTAGGTGCTTTTGGCAAAGTCATTAGGAGTTGAACTTGTGCCACTGTATGCTTTCTGCACCAGTTTTAGTAAAGTCTCCGAGCAATTTACACAGATTAATTTTCTATCAACCCGACTAAAATACAAATAGAAAACTCCAATGACTGATAAAGTATTCTTTTCTTACCTTTCATAATTAATCATAGCCACAATTTTCTCAAATGCATCATACCCATACGCATACAGTATAAGTTCTTCCTACAGAAAAAAAAAAAAAAAAATGTCACCCTCTTATCTGGCCAATTTCTGAAAAACAAAACAGCTTTGAAACACTCAAGGTTTCTACAAGATGCTAATTATAAGAGTGTCTGCCAACAACACAGAAAAGCAGTTATCTCTCTTGGCAGAGGTGGGTGAACTGCCTTTTCATTAATAGGTGACAGCAGAGATTTGCACTGGAGGAGTCTCAAATTTCAGTTTTTATAGAGGTGTCAAAAGTGCGATGACACCCACTTGTGTATTCACGGTAACATTCACAAGGGTAATAAGTAGGAGAGAAGAAGTCAAAAGTCTGATTTAATGATATATAAATCACAAATGAATAATACAATCATGTAAAATCAAGTAGATAAAAAAGAAATGTTCAACTGAATGACAACAGGACAAAACATGATAGAAAACAGCAGATGCATAAGATTACACTTGGCTGCAGTACAGCCTGCCTGTACTGTATATTCCCCTTTGGTTGACAGGATTAAGAGAACTGTGTGGTTGATCTTATTACACTGAACACAGACTGAGTCCACACGAATCTTAAAGCACAAATCTTAAGACCTCATGTTGTCCATCTTTGACTATGAAGGTCACATATATACTGCATCCAGACAGTATTAAGATGCAATCGTGTAGATCAAAATCTGGAGCACTCACCTCACGACTAGCTCATCCCTGGATTAACAGGCAGATCTGAATCTGAATAAATGTTTCCTTTGGCATCTATTCACGGAGATTCTAGGTACATACATGAATACTGCACAACTCTTTTCAACCATGGTAGAGGGTTCAAGGTGATAACATCTGGATTATATGAGTGTCATGATTAGGATGCAGAAATGTGGTGGAATTGCACATCAAATGTACTGCTTAAAGGAAATGTGACATCATTTATCAGTAATTATTATCAATTAATCAGAGAAAAGTTTATCAAATGTCCCACTATAGTAAAGCAAATATATTTTCTGAAAGGTAAAACATTACATTTTCCAAGACTTGGAAATCTAATCATCATACACATACAGTACCACATTGAATGATGACATAATTACTATTATCAAACTGTCTGAACTCCATGGACATCACATGTCACTTCTCCATAGACAATCAAAGCAGCCCATGCATAAAAGCAAACCTGTCATGCGTATCTTTGTATGGATACTGGTGAAGGGCAGCCATTAGTGACATAATGTACCACAGTAAACTGGCATCATTTTGTTTCTTTTCATAACCATTTTCATATAATATATATTTAAATATTGTTGAAGTGTTGTAATGATGATGTAAACCAATATGTGTTTATCATTACAGCTTTGAAAATACTTAATGTTGACATTGCAAATGACTGGAAGAAGTGGATATTAGGCCTTTAGAGATGGCCAAAAGGCACTGCAGCTGTATCCCTTGTATTGATCAGTTTATTTATGTTCTTGGTATCATTTTTTGGGTGTCTGCTGAATGTATTTCACTATGCAATGAAAACAAAAACTGTACTGAAGACCCCAGTTATCATATATTCATATATAGTTAAATAAATACCTACATTATCAGTTAACCGGCATTCAGAATGTTACTTTTGCAAAAGAGTGTTATCAGCAAAATATACCTGGGTTTAAAAAAAAAAAAAAAAAAAAAGTATAAAAGTGCTCATGCACAATTGCCTGTCTATAATAATAATTATAATTACTATAATTGCAGTATAATCATTAGTGCTGATCATATGTTTTGTAAGTACACTATTTACCACAGCACTTACCTGTCAAATGAAGTGGAATTGACGTATAGCATAGCATAAAATGAAAAATATTCAGTGATATAGATTTTTTCATAGTGTAATTGTAATACCCAAGTAACTTTACCACCACTTTTAAATTAAATTTATTTTTCATTTATTTATTTATTTTCCTGCTGTCCCCCAAAGAGACACCTGAGGGCTAATGTCACCTGCAGCCATCCCAGCTTGTTTATATACCCAGACTGGGCTGTAAAAGTAGCTTGGCGCTTTAGGCTGAACGCTTGTGTTTCACCCCAGAATTGCATAGATGTGGCCAAGGTGCAATTTCACAGAGCACAGAGATAATCACATGTGTTGTTACTCGGTGTGATATGGCTGAGGTATTATTATTGTCCTATTTCAATGGACTGTAGTGTTTTTTGGATTTTGGTGCGTGGCCCCGGTGGATGTGGCATGAAATTATCAAATTGGTAACATGTTATTAAAAAGCAACATTTGCTCTATATTTTCAGCAGGTTATCACTATGATGACTATGATCAGTCCTCTCTCATTTTGCTACATCTCTGAAAATAAATGAATCCAGCTTTTCAATAGACTTGTTAGCATTAGAATCAGTCTGTCTCTGACATGTTTTATTCAGCAGCTGCAGTAGGCTGTCTGTCTACTGCATGTTAAATCTTGCTTAGCTGTTATTACTTTAAATCATCTTGTTCTCAATCTGTCATGAACTAAATTAGAATAGTAACTTAACTCCATGCTAGATTTGTGTTTGCTTGTGCCAGGTGATGATGAAAAAACTGCCAAACAACATGAAGGCTTATCAACATGTAGGAAACTGTCTAGTGTAAGCGAACATGTTTGTATAACGAACACTATAAAAAAAATAAACCTTCTCATTGCATGAACTAAGTGGCTGCTTTGGAGGATTTATTGTATGATTTATTTAGATATTTGCTCCTAATTTCTGAACTGTAAGGTGTAGAAGTAAAGTTATTTTCCATCAACTTAATTTTTCTTATTTTTTGGTTATTGTGTTCTTGTTTATAATATTTTTTTTATATATATATTATTGGTTTCCTATTAATTGCCATAACTCTTGAATGCTTTGCACAATTGCAACCAAATATCAACACATTCTGCACCTATGTACATGTTTCCACAGCAAAATGTATGGGGCACTACAGCAATATTGTGAATTTAAATGAGAATAAAGAGCCACATCAGTTTCTTAGTGAATGTGACGATGTAAATCTTATAAATGTTGAATTTACTGCCGAGCTAAACAACAATCAGTTTGTTAGCATGCAAATAAACTACAGCTCCCATTAAAATGAACACAAGGGGCAGTGCACCTGCTAACACTATCATAGCTCGATGTCTTCCATCTCCAATATACCAGCCAACACTCTCTCCTACTCATTTAAACATAACATCCTTTGAACGTAACATCTAATGCTAAATGATGCTTTTTGTCAACGTAATATTAATTAATGTATTTGGCTCGCTGCAAAAGTTATTTAAACTTTTTAGGGGTTATGTTTAGGCATTAAGGAAAGATGCACAGATAGAGGTGGCATATTAGAAAACGCTCCCTTGGGTCATTCTGGAGTGCACAGTACAATCAACCTATGTGGTTGCTAAACTTGACTCTGGATGTGGACCATTAGGAAAACAAATTTGTCATATATACATGTAATTTCTAGGATGCAGCTGTTATTACAGGCAAGTTAAAGCTAGCCACAGCTGACATTTAACCAATGAAGGTCCAATGTCATTGTGATGAGGTTTTCTTATTGTGACTGCCATCATACATGTGACTCACCATATACAAAACCACAATATCCCTCTATAGTATTATTAAAATAGCTAATTTAGAGGATTGTGCAGCATTGGTAGAGGTACCCATTCTCTGAGTGCTTTCTAGTGTTAATCAGTAATCTGGTCAATTTCACAGATCTGTGGTCAAATCTTTTAAAGGAATCAGGGACTTCCACGCTAAATCATTTACTGTACCAGCAGTACATAGAAGAAAGCTTCAGGCAGGGATGCTCTGCTAAATTCAATAATCTTGGAGCGCTGACTCTCAGCAGACCCAGATCCAAATTGGATACCACGGTAACAAGGTGGATTCACACATAAACCCCTGGCACAGATAATAAAACAAACTGGTGTTAATTGCAGTTAAAAGTGTGATTTGCCTTCACTTTATTTTCCAAACACGAGTAAGTCCTGTCTGGATATCAACACCCACCACTTTATAACCATGAAATCTTTCTATAGTTTGTTGAAATGATTTATACTTATGTACCACTTATGTAGAGACATGCATTTTTAAATTATTTTGTGCGGTTCTTTGGTGCCGCAAGTTGAAATTATAACTATTATAATAAACTGACAAGTCTAAAAACTTACAATAATCTGCTACAAGCACACTCAAAGTACATCCTTAGCTTAAATTTATAATTTATCAATGAATTTCGAGGTGTCAAACAATCAAACAGATGTAGCACCTTCCTCTATGAAAACTAAATGAAAGTGAAGAAATATATCGGAAGAAGACTGAGAAAAATCCCAAACCATTATTCCTGTTGACCCATCACATGGTTATACTTTAGTTGGCTTAGTAATAGCATGCATCGTTGTGTCCTGCCAGGCAGCTCAACTTGTTTTGTACTGGATTTTAAAATAGCACACACAGTCCCTTGGGACAGATACAGCATAGGAAATGGTCTGTGTCTGTTGATGTTAGTAAAGCTTACAAGCATCCAGTTGGATAGGTTCAAGCCATGTGTACTCATATGTTAAGTCTGAGCTGAGAGCAGAGCATATTGCCTTTAAAGATCCCCTCCAGACAGTGCTTGGAACAATAATGTATGTGTGTGTGTGTGTGTGTGTGTGTGTGTGTGTGTGTGTGTGTGTGTGTGTGATACAGTTTTTTCACAAAAAAAAGTTTGTGGAAAAACCACTTTAAAATCCTTAAAATGGCATCTACTCCTTCTCCCTCATTAAAAAGTCCAGAATATATGAATATACAAATATATTTTATTTCAGAGTTTTAACTGTTGGACACAAGATGTCTCCTACTTCACAGTCCATTCTCCATTTATGTGCCCTGGAGGCTTCAAGTTCCCACATCACACTTCTGTAAGATGAATATTGCACCACGATTGGCTCCTAACTAGTTGTGATGTCACAAATCCTGCTCACAGGTCTGTCCATAAAAATCTGTGAGCCCAGAGAAACTTTCCACTTTCAGCAGATGAATGTGAAAACAGCATCCCAGTGTCAAACTCTGCACATACATCATCCTGCACAATGAAGCTCAAATATTCAACTGTAGGATCAAGAAGAAGAAAAAATACTTTTCAGTGGAGGGGGACTTTAACTCATTCATGGCTCCTTTACTGTTCAAGTGACAAAGATGATGATGACTTTTTTTTTTATTTGATTACATTTACATGTCCTTTTCTCCTGAGAACTGAAAGCAAAATACTAAAGCGTTCACAAATCGACTTCCTCCCATGCAATATAAGGTTCATTTGTGTGTTTCAGTCTTATTTTTGTCTTGTTTTAGACCATAAAAAATCTCATGAAATTATAATTGAGTGATTTTTTTTTGTAGAGGGACTGATTAAGGAACAAACTTCATGTTTTTTTATGTTTTTAGCAACGCATCAGAAACCTCATCATTTCAGAAGAAGAATGAATAACACATAAATAGGCATCAATTCCACTTTACTATCTGTCATTTAAAGAATGAAGAATGAATAGATCTGTGATCAGATTTAGTGGCAACCTGTCAAACTTCTAACGAATACTGGCCATGTAATTATTACTTTTGGAATCCGAGGAGGGCTTGAATAAACCACCACTGCTTACTGATGTCATACATTTAATATTTGATTTGATCTAGCCGAGCAAGCAAGTGTGAACAAGTGAGAGCACTGTTTACGAAGTTAGACAAGAGGCATGCATTAGTGGAAAATGTAAACCTTTTTGGAAGAGTTCATAACCTACAACGGAGAGGAGATACGGATAATTTAGTTCAGTTCATAATGTTTGACATTGCAATATTAAAGGTACAAGCTGCGTGCTGAATTATTGTGACATTTTATGTTTAATGCATCTGTATCCACTCTTACCATTTATCAACTGGAGCAGAAATACCCAGGACCTTTTGGACCACACTGGAGTCGGTGAGGATTGAGGTAAAGATCAGAAATCAACATAGAACATATTCTCCACCTATGTTGTTTCTTGAAGGACTGAAGCAAACTTTTCATGTATGAAATTCAGTTTGTATATGGAAGATTTTCACGTTTTGGACAGTCATGTCTTCTTCTTGCTTTATACTTTGTGAAAGGTGATTTACAAATAAACATGCCATGTCTGTTGGCGTTTAGCACCCATTTTTTTTATTTTATGTCATGTATGCTTCATCTCAGTTAATATTCCTTTTGTCTTGATATGTTGACTTGGGGGAATACAGCAACACTGGAGAACAGGGACACGTTAAAAATCTACAGAGAAGAAGCATTTCCAGTAGAACATGAGCACACATGTTTCCCATAAGTGTATGGATGGGTTTTAAAACTTACTTTGCGGCTTAATTTTTATGTAATACCCTCAAAGGAAAAACACAATGCTTCTTATCCGCTGGCTGACTTTTTCACCCTGTTCTTTTCAACTGTATCTACTGTCTAATACCAAAGATAGAGTTGCCGTCAGTAGCCGAGGCTTCTTAAGAAGTCTCCAGTATTTTCTGGTGCACAATAGTTATGAATCATGATGAAAATAAGGCTATAACTTTCATCTCTATTAATTTTAATGAAGTTTGACCCCCAATACAGTGCAATGCAAAGAAACACCAAGACCCTATCAATGAACACATCTCTGACAGTGTCAACAAACACTTCATATAGCTTCATATAGGCGGACTGCACCTGATTTACAGCAGCCACATGTACCTGATGAACTGGCAACTTTGTGTTAATTGCCTACACAAACAATTGTTTTTGCTTCCCTATCAATTAATGTCTTAATTATTGCTTAACACTCTGTAAACATGTTCTTAGAGTTTGATAATGACAGCTGTGTTTGCCTACATGCCACTGTCTCAAGGTTAGTCACCGCTGCTGCAGCATATTAACAGGGTTAACAAAGGTTAGTGGCCACGAATATATGCAGATTTGCACAGTAAGATCAGCACATTCCTGTAAAGCAAACCTGTCAGCTTAGAGAACATGCTGCAGTGGTGGTGACAGCTTTATTTCCATATGCATAAACACTCTCAGAAAATACCATTAGATGCAGAATAATACAAAGTGACTGGTATTAATTAAAGCACCCATATGCATCAGCACTATAATCCCCAACCACAGCAGTGTGCAATACAGAGGTTCATTAGAATCAGAGGCATATTTCCATAGCAAACTGAAAAGTAATAACAGAGAGTGGTCTTGGTGATGTTTTGTATTCATTTATTTCAGTCTAAGCAAATTGTTCAGTGCCTACAACAATGGAGGAGTTTATTCAAAAGGCACTGTGACAACTCGTCCTTGTTGAATCATGACAGCTATGCTGGCACAGACTTGTATGACTCAGAAATTGAATGCTGTAAACACCTTGGTTCACAACCAAACAATGCTCCCATAATTTGAAAGCCCTGCAAATTGTGATGTTTCCCTACATTGCAAAATCAAATGTTTGCCACATCCTCCCTGTGGCAAATAAAGCTTGCTGTTGTGATGAAATTATTGATAAATTACTTGCAAGGAAGAGGACATTTTGATTTTATGGAGTTGCTCTACTCATAGTGGAGTACTGGCAGTAAAAGGCTGAAGAGGGGACTGAACAATGGGACAGTGCTGTTCACTTGGGCACAGAGGGTTGAACTCTATCCAATATAAACAGTATCAATGCCATCGCGTCTTTTTCCTTTGGCTTGTGGTAATAGTTACTCTCCACTCAGCTATTGTGTAGATTGTGCCAGTTCTCTCATGTTTATGCATAGGATGGCAGTCCCCTCAATCCCACACCCACACGACTCCTCCCTGTTAGTGCTGATGTCTCTGTTTAGTCTGTCTACACTGCCTAGTGCCACTAGACAGGGTGAGTCATAGGCAGTGTGGAAATGTTGTGATTTGGGAAAGGCCACACATCAACAGGAGGGATGTAGTATTTAGTAATCACAACTACCCACTATCCCAGCTGAAATAATACGTTCACCAACCTGCCTACTTTGACACTCATGACTTTGATAAATAGAGAAATGCAGAGTTACATTTGTGAAAGAGGCAGGTTGTGCTGCTCCAGGGATGGATGATGAGTGGACTGGAGGGCAGTGCTACTAGATAATAACTGATGTTACAAAAAAAGTTGAGGTTCACAAGTAAAACCTTAGATATCAATAGGTACAATACAGTGATTTTGACGTTTTTGACCAACACAACTTTAGAATAAGTGCATTCAACCTCTGGGACAAAAACTAAAAGTAATCAAGAACTATAAATGCATTCCTTCCAAATGAACTACATATCAATTCACAAATGTTAAAAGCAAATCAGCATTATTACTCTACCACAGTGATACAGTATATTAGTGACTACATTGCTGGTGTCAGTTATGAGCCATCATAACTCAAGGGGAAAGTAGGGTGTAGGAGATAACTTCTGTCAGCATTGTTGCAATACCTGCTGGCTGCATGGGTCATAGATTACTTAATGTCCATTCAAACACGTTGCTGCTCATTTACTGAAGCTCAGCCTTGAGGTATACCTGTTGGATGAGATAGAGAGAGACAGATAGAGGGATCACTTCACATCCATTGGTAGAGGCTCTGAATTGTACGCCACTGACTGCTTTGGCTTTAATCCAGACCTTCCATTATGTCTTCACCAGACCATGGCAAGAAAGGTCTGAGCCACTCTATTCAACGACTGGGGAAATAGGGTCATTTTGATACCTTACTGAAGACTTGGTCTGCCTTGTAATTCTTGCACCTTGATTGCCTGTCTTCAGCAGGGGGATGTTTTGCTGAATCTGAATCTGGAAACATTCCCTTTTAAAATAATTGAATTGTTGATTTGTCAGAAGAAAAGCCAATCAACTATGAATTTATCAGTTGAAGTAAGGTTGTGCTGTCTTGTTGCTGGATTTTGTAAAGAAGCAAACATAAGATTGTGTCATTTGTTGATTTGTTGTCATTTGTAAGATAGTGTCTCAGAGGTTGATCTCTTTTTACTTATTTTAACCAAAAAATACCACGATTTCTTTAAAAATATTTTCACCCAGATTTTACTCAAACACACAAAAGTTGTTGTCTTTGCTGCTTCAAGAAGTCAGATCATCAAATTCTTGAAATTCAATTTGACAAGTTCGATAATTCTTACAGATTTCCAGGCTTTAAGATTTTCAGACCTAGTGAAAGCTGAGGAACTTTTATTTGTGTAGGCCAACATTAATGCAAGCAAAATAAATAAACATGAGGGCAGATTTTTTCCAAGTGTGGTTTATTTAAGAAAACAGTGTTTATTACATGACTGAACTGCAGTATTTAGCCCTAATTTATCTTTTTACAACTCTAGTACAAGTCTATTCACAGGACCCACCTAACAGAAACATCCATTTTCTTGTGGGCCTTGATTAATTACAAAATCCTCGAGTGTCTCCAAAAATTAAAAATACAGATTGATGACTGAGAGATAAATAGATAAATACACAAAAATCTAATCAAATCAATCAGCCAATAAATAAATAGAACAATAAATAACATTCAAAACATCTTTGGCCAAACTTGGGCCACTCCATTGTCCCCACAGAGTTGACATTGGTCTTAGTGGATGCCTCGGCCAGTCAGAGCACAGTACTGTATGCCGTCTGAATCAGCTTAACCTATGGGGTTCCAAGAGAAAACACTGGATATGTGGCATGAAATGGCAAGTGAAAGAACAATTATATCGAGGCACTTTTAAGGATGTTCTAGGAAATGACAACATTTCCGTGTGTATGTGTATTCCCCAAGAGGAAACAAAGTGTAAGACAACAAACAACATTCAATTGAAAGGTAATTGAATGGCTGCTTTGCTCAACTAATAATGTTACCGTATGTTCCCCCGTTTTTTTTTTTTTACAATTTTGGGACAGAGCATGGTAAAGTACCACAAAAAATAGAAAACAGTGAGCTGGAAAGAGAATAAAACAGATAAATGGGAGGAAAACAATGCTAAAACATTGTGTGTCGCCAACCAACAAAACATTGTTACATAATTGCTTTTTGAGTCTGTGAATAACATCAATGTGTGTTCTCCATGGTTGTTGAGTCCGACTGAGTTTCTGACTGTTCTCCGAATATCCCTGCTAGTGTCTTAAAGCGGGGCCCCCAGTCATTGAGGTAATCATAGTCCTCCTCAAGGTCTATAGCGTGGGACTCAATGGAGCTGAGCGACTCGGCCACGGAGCCGTCACCCTCGTAAGCGTATGTAGCAAGGGAGTCGTAGGGAGGGGCTGAGTTGTCCATGTCATGCTCTTGCAGACGCTGGTTGATGAAATCTCGGATGTCTGCACTATCCTGTGAGACGGGTGGCTTGGGACCTCTCTTCATCTCAGGTTTGATGTCCCTGCGGTAGAGGTTCTCTTTGACAACCTTGGGATTGCGAAGCGTCCCCATGTCAAAGGCATGCGTGTCCTCCTCACCCCCTCCTTCGTCGTCATAGTGGATCACATTATCCCGTATGTCTTCCTTGGATGACATGAGGGTCTCCTTTTTTTTCTGTCGTCTCAACCCCACATAGAGGACCACGATAACTGGAAGAACAAATCAAGAAAATCACATGTTAAATCACTGTCAATTGACCCACATTACTGCACATTACCTGTGAGGAAAGAAAAGACTATATCACTGTATCCCAGTAAGCATGTAAGGTCAAAAGATGGCTGTAGGGATGACAATGTATGTCATTGTTTCGACAACTATTGACTGAATTGCTTTTAAATTGGATACAGACTTCCTTGTCCTCCTCTTGGTGAATTGTAAACACTTTGGTCATCCCTTAACAATATAACCCCAACATCAAATTGCATTTTTTATTTATCCAGTGCTTTGGTTTATGGAATTGGAAATGCTTTGCATGCTAACATGCTAAACTAAGATGGTGAACATGTAAACATTTCCTGCTTAATAGCAACATATTAACATTGCCATTACAAGCAAGTTAGCATGCTGGCCTTAGCATGTAGCTCAAAGCACCACTGTATGTAGATACAAGCTCACAAAGCAGCTATTGTGGCTACAGTCTCTTGTTGAGAGCATTGTTTAAAATTATACTGTAGATTATATGTAAACCACCGTATTAATTAACATTATTGCAACTCTTAGGTTAATTAAGTCTTGTTTAAGACCTTCTTTACATTGAAATATAGTAAATGAAACAATATGAAATCCATAAAAATCCCACTTTCAAGCAAATTAAAGTGGATGTATCATACATGTACACATTTCCAGGTCTGTATTTATATTCTGGGTCTCTACTGGTATATCTTTGCATGATTTACAGTTAAAAAAAACTCCTTATTTATCTTATATTGGTCCTTTATGCAGCCCCTTGCTTCAGCTACTTTCTGAAACAGGCCATTTTAGCCCCTTTTCTCTTTAAGGCCCAACCTGTTCTGATGGCCAACTCTCTGATCCTCAGCAGACTTCTGGTGGCTCTGACAGTCACATAAACAAAAGTGGTATTTAACTTATTTTTCATGATCCTTACTTGAAATGGAAACTTCTCAAATACATTTGTACATATTCAAGCCCAAATCTGATCTGAAATATGCGAGTGGACAACATGAACAACCCATGTACCATTCTTATAAACAACCTTAGCAACAAAGACTACAAGATGGACAGCCATTCTTGGGCATGCATGAACAATCTGATGTGGCAGTAGCATTGCAAACAAAGTGTTCAGAGCAGGCTGAAGCCCTGGCTGAAGTAACAGTACGACACATAGAAATAGCAGAAAAGCACTTAAAGCATGATGTGTCCATTGTAAGCCTAGTTTTAACCTAGATGTTTTGACATTTTTTGATCTGCAAATCACTGCAATCCTCATTGCAGTGATTTGCATTGGATTTAACTGTTTTAGTTACCCGCAGCAATTAACATGTATTGGCAGAATTACATACATTATAAAAGGTCATGAAGAAACTGTCAACACTGCAGGGGATAAAATTGTACTGATGATAATATACCCAAAACAACAGCAACTGCTTTGGCACACAGCCCTTCAGAAGTTGCCTGACGTTCTGCATATTTTACACACTGTTGTACCTCTGTGTGATTTCCAACACATAATGTTACAATAAATTTCCTTCTTTCCCTTTTGCCTGTCAGTGCAATCTGTCTACATCGCCATGCACCTCCCTCTGTGTCCCTCTCTCTGTCTGCTCAGTAAAAAATGCAGTAAAATATATGTGTTTCCTCTGGGTCTTCAATAAACAGTTGTATCCTGGAGGAAGAGCATTGGCCAGGATAAAGCTGAAATCATTCAAATAAAAGTCCAGTAAATACATTCAGACTCAAAAAAAAAGCCTTAAGTAGGTCTCTTCCTTTCATCTTTACTGTATCTCACTTCCTCTCTGCCTTCCTCCACTCCCAAGTGATTTTATCTACCTGTGTATGGTGTGCTAGCTCCCCCCAGTGGCACATATTTAGACTTCAACAACAAGCAGTTACTGTGGGACACACTGGTTGAAGACAGCATGCCAGCGGCTGCAGCCAATCTACATCAGTTTGAAGACACAGCAATGCAGATGAAAGTCTCTGTGCTGGTCTGTTTCATTTACCTCATCATTTCTCCTTACAGGACAACTGGGTCATCCTGACAAATCCTTCACAGGAACTAAGTGGGTCTATGGA
Organism: Euthynnus affinis; assembly: GCA_029490765.1. Lineage (NCBI taxonomy): Eukaryota > Metazoa > Chordata > Actinopteri > Scombriformes > Scombridae > Euthynnus > Euthynnus affinis. The sequence goes on from CM055859.1 coordinate 20,657,636, forward strand.
AATGTTCTCAGTGTGAGTTCTGATTTTCTCTGCCACTTCCCTTCTCAGGAACAGCACAACTGTTTGGCATCAGCCTCAGCCTTGGGGGGCGACTCGACTTAGAGCTTTGAAGCCATTCTTCTCAGATATAGTGAACACATGGACACAGCCCAACACCACTAAAGTCAACTGTGAGCTTTTATGTTCCCTCACATATAAAACAATGAAACTTGAAGCTGATTTTTCACATGAATACATTCATGAAGGTAATGAAAAAGGATTAATGACGACGTATAGTTGGATTTAACAGTTCAGTCTTTGTGGGACCATATATTAGAGAGAGATAGAGAAAAGTAAATACAACTCAATTCAAAGGTCATGGCTACCCTTGACTTGCACTGTAAAACTGGAACTTCTTTAACAACCAACCATCCCACATTCATAATTTAGAAAATGATGCCATAAACCTACATTTACTTCCTCCCTGCCATGCAGGTGAGTTTGGACATTAATAGCAGAGAATTAAGGAGGAGTTTTACAACCATGACCTTGTGGGAAATGTAAAAGCTATAGCCTTGGAAGCAGCAAGATTGGATTTAGTTTATAGAGCCAAGCGTCCCTCCCTCCAATCTCGAATGTCTCATTGAATGACCAAATTCATATGGGTCCTATAATTAACTGCAGATACTCCTGGAGGGATGCCAGCCCAAGTCTGGTGGTCAGCTTAGCATGTTTGGACTCAGGTGCTGACAAAAATGGCAAAAATTGGACCCAGCTGAATGGAAATTGATCTGGCAGATTAAATGTTCATCTGTATTTTAGGTGTTTATGTAGTTGACAGGAAGCTTTGACTCTATCCTCAAAAGCCAATCAATATGTAGTATTAGGGAAGATTTTACACCCTTCCTCATTATCTAAGTCATTAAATTTGGTTTAATGAGACTTTAGAGATTGACTGGTTTGGCCAAATTAAGGTTAGGATTTGGCTAGCAGGAAGCCTAATTAGTTTAAAGGAAGTCATGGAAGCTTAAAATTCAAAAATAAATGGTAAGGGAATAATTGACATTTTGAAATATATGCATATAATGTTGCCGGGCAACCAGTGGGACGTCACAGTTGGAGCACCAACACAACACATATAACAAATTCCTGTGTCCTTTATGATCATCGATGATAGTGTGTTAAAGTGAAGAATGTTTACAAGCTAGAAGACAACATGTCTCACCTAATAAGATGATGATACATAGAAGGATGGCAACCAGAGCACCCGTGCTGAGGCCCACAGGGAGAAAGATGGCCTCTGCACTGCAAGTTAACAGAGAACCGTCTGATTCACAGCCACACACACGGATGGTCAGGGTGCCTGTGCTGCTCTTGGGTGGGTAACCATTATCTTCAATCACCACAGGAAGAAAGTAGATCTCCTGCAAACGCCGTCTAAAGCCACTCCGCTTCGTCACTATTCCAGCTGTGTTATCTGGATAGAAGGGAAAGAAGGAGAAATTTTAAATTTTCAAAAACCAAAAAAGAAAAATCTGCAGCAGCAGATTCTTTTGAAAAAGGTGTGGATTAAAATAATCATGCAAATCTGTATGGAAAGGCTTGAAGTAGTGCAGTAAGTGCTTATTCCTTCATCTATACAAGTTAGAAAGTGTTCTAACCAAAGAAGAAGAAAATATTCCACCTAATATAACCTCACATCAATCAGACAGTCATCTGTGCTCCATTACAAGCATGGAGGTCCAAGTATGATAAAGATAAGACTTTTCAATGTCTGATAACTCTTTATGTTTGATATTAAAGCTTCTTCAAATGTGCTTCTCTGAATGTGATGAGAAACTGAATCGTTTCAAAGACTTCTCTTATCAAAGCTCTCGCCATTTTACACCACTTATTTTAAAAATGGATAGAGCCAAACCACACCCAGTACATCATTCCCCAAAACATTGCAAAGTGGCTTCTGTCTACCTACGCTGGGAGAACTATTGGGATCTGTTGTCATATTGTTATCTCTTTGTACAGGCAGCATCACTCCATAGAAACAGAACATTAGCAATGATAGATAATAGACAAAAAAAAAATAAAAACACACAAAGGGAACAACCTGGGAAGACAGCCAGAGGTGTGAGGGTGGCGAGTGGAATAGAGGTCGACAATGTATACGAGAGAGAGGGAACGCGTCAGGTTGGACCTGCCTGGTTCTGTCTGCTACAGCTAGACTGTCTGACCCCTGTCAAGCCAGGTTTGTTCCACTGACGAAGGCTGGCACTTTTTCTTGACAGGAGGTCAGGCATTTTAGCACACCTTGCATGTTGTGCAGATTGTGTTTGTACCCCCTCTCTCTCTCTCTCTCTCTTGCTGAACCCATCTGTGGTGTTTGTATTTTCTGTCCCTGCCTATCAGATCTCGTTCTGTATCTGGAGAGTGTGCTTGCAGGGCCCCTGGCAGTCTGGAAACTGCAAGACAGTGTGTCCAAAAGGTAAAACTGGATCAGAGGTTCGGATGGGGGCTTGTCAAGGATGGTGAATGCATTCGTTTCCCTGGCCTCATCCTGCCATGTCCCACTTTTCATTACCCGTCTTTCTGGTTAGACTTCAAAGAGCTCTGCGAGTGCACACTGCAGTGTCATTTATGCCCTTATCATAAGACAACGTCTGACCGCTTACATTTGTTATTTTTAGCATTGAGATACGCCACTCTTACAAGGTTCAAGCTGCAAACTTTGCAACTAGAGAGGAGGTTTGCCACCCCAAAAATAGGACAGAATAAATTTGTTGCAGGTAACTTTTAATATGGAATCAATATCAGTTCTGCTATACAAAATCTTGATCACTATCATTGCTATCTGTTATCTCACAAGTTACATACACATTTTTTTGTCTGAAAAAAATCATAAATTTAATATCTGATTTTTTTCTAAGAAACTGCAATTGATTGCAGGTGTCATTAATTCAATCAGATTGCTAACTTGTTATTATTTGTCAGTTGTAAAGAAGTGTGGTATGGTTTCCCTAGAATGAGGATGACACATAGGCAGTGCTATTAAAAGGCTAAATTATCACTGAAAAAAACCTTCAACAAAATCATTTTTTTTTGGGCAGTATCTACTGAAAAACAGGTTAAGCCTTCCCCAAATGTACTGATGGCTACCGTGCACCCTACACTGCATACTGTTAAAATAATAAAATAAAAATAATGAGCAGCAAATAAGCAGTTGAAAAGACAGTAATGTGTTACATAGCCCCAAAGCTAGCAACACCCTGACCAGGCTCAATTAAGGTGGATTGACCTTTAAGGTCCATGTCCATATAGTGTTTTTTTTTCTCTCACCACATATGCTTCATCCCAGTGCTCCTAGAGAAAAAAACACTGTATGGACACAAGCCCTCCACCCCTCCCCAAGCATGATGTCTTAGCACTGTTTTTGGGATGAAGCTCTATAAACTGTCATAAGTTGATATCAAGCATTACACAAATCATTTAGCTCTGTCATACTGTACTAAAAGAGCATGCCACCCTATGCAGGTGTTATCAGAATAAAGGAATACTTACTTCCAAAGTCCCGGATGGTGAAATTCTTGTTTTTTATATCTTCCTTTGGTAATTTGAAGGTGAACTGTTGTCCAGCACTTGGTAGATCCTGGTCTTTTGCACTGAAGGTTTGGATCACCTGTTAAAAACAAATATATAGAGGTTTTAGTGCGTGTTAGTAGCAGCTGTTTCATCTACATACTGCCAGAAACCCATCTTTGGATCGGCAAAGGTGGAAGATTTTGTTGTAAGTGGTTGCTTCAATGTCAAATGTCTCTCTTTATAATGGAAAATAAAATTCCTACAGGTCAATTTGCTCTGACAGCAAATGTGAAATTCTTCAACACTGAAGAGAAGTGTCAACCTGTCCTGAACTGACTGTATGTCAGATCTGTCCGTGCTGAAACAAGGCAGTGAATTGTTCTCTCGGTAGTTTTGGATACAGTCACTGAGCACTTGATTGATAACTTGTTGAAATTCTATATTACTGCAACACATAGTGTGATGGATTAAGTTCATTCAAAACTACTGGAGCCTGTTCAAGAGTCGTGAACGGGAGCCGGTTGTTTTATATTGTACTTACATTACAGCACACCTGCTATAAGCACAGTAACAACTAAAATTTTATTCCCAAAACAACCCACAATAAAAGACACAACATGATCATTCAACACCATCTAAACAGCATTTCAATAAAATGGATCATTTATATTTGAAGCTGTTGTGTAACCGAGTTTGCTAGCTAACACCTCGCCAACCAACCACCAACTTCTTTGTTCTTCCACACTCCTAGACACAGACTGCTGATTCAGCCGCCTCTCAACCAGACTGCTGACGGCTTCCTTCTTTTCCCCAAACGTCTCAGAGCTTTGTCTGGAACCTGCTGTCCTGCCAGCCCAGCTGTGCAACCAGTCTGTTCTTCCCCACTCACCAGGCTTGACCTGCTGCAGACCTGATGCCCTGGCCCTGGATCCCACACACACAGCTAATCAGCCTTCTTGCCCTGTTACATCACCTTGTCTATGTTGCTCTCCCTCTCTCTCTCAGTATTTGAATAAGCGCCCCTCAAGGGTAGCAAACCTGACACCCAGTGTGATGAGTGCTCTGTAGTGTTCCCCACAGCAGAGGCATGCTTCACACCATTGATTTCCTGCTACTAAATTAGCTTAGTAATTCATAGATCTGGAGCTGTAACTAACAATTATTTTCCTTTGAGTATAATCTGATTTTTTTCCCAATGAATCAGTTATGTCAAAGATAATAGTTAATACCCATCATACTTTACAGAATGAATTTTCTGAAATCGAATGATAAATCTGGCAAACAGCCCACAAACCCAAATTATCTACACTAATTTACAACAAAAAAGCCATCAGCTGCAAATATTTACTTTTTTACAAACTGTCACAAGCAAATGTGTGTTTTTTTCTGATCAAACAGCTCTGAGTGACTTTTAAAAATTCATTTTTTTGCCATTTGAACATTTGATTAATCAACAATTCATTTTTAACTCTAATAAAACTCTAAATAAATACACTTCACTGTGTGATAAATTAATAACTTCACACATTTGTCATCTAGTCCACTACTGATATGACAAAAGTTCCTATTTGCAGGTACATGGAATCCATCTATAAAGTGTACTGAATACTAATTTCTTACACTTAATTTCTGAAATTGCTTAGTCACTGATATTAACAGCTTCAGTGCTTCAGTGCTGGCATCAGCTTTTAAAACAAAAAAATGTTTGTTTTACCTTCAAATCATACTCGATCATGTACAAAGGTTTCTTTTCATGCGCTCAAAAATGCGCCCCACCTCTTCCCCATCACAAGCCTAGCACTGTGGCTGCTGTTACTGCTTATTACTGGGTGCTATTGTACATGTTAAATAGCTTTAAGTGTATTCTGCCTTCGCACTCGGCTGCATTGTTAGTTGAGCTAGATAAGAGCGCCAGCTAAATGCTGTAAATGTAAATGTAATTATTTCAGTGTAACAAACTGATTCACAAGGTTAGAATTTCCATGAAGTATTATACAATTCAAAGGGAATACATTAAATTATATCTAATATGTAGACTTTTTTCCCCTACTGTTTAATTCCTCAGTTGTAAATATGCTTTTTTTTTCCTTTGTTGTTGCTTTTTTCTCATTTCACACTTGACCAGTTGACTGGTCAGAGCTCTGAGTACAGTACATCATAAAATAAGGAAATATTTTACTGTCTTACTTGGCCACAGCCCTAACCGTTTTATTTGCAAATCTTAATTTAAGGCCACTCTCCTCCCTGCTCTTCCCACACATTTACATGAAAATAGTCAATTGCTTCCCTTGCTACCTGGCTACTTCCTGGTTACAGATTATTTTCCAAGAGGTTGTGCCACAGCATGAGATACTCCCAAACAAGCGGTTTGTATGTTTTTCAGCAGTATGAGTTCAGATAATCATCAAGGGCGACTTGTGAAGAGAGGATCTGCAATTCTTTATCATCCACCAGCTGTGCACAACACCTGGTGGAATCATGCTGTGGAAACACAGGGGGAAAATGTATATTCTGCACTGCAGGGCAAGGAAGGGGAGAAGAAGAGGAGAAAAAAGAAGAGGGGGGGAGGAGAAGATAAAACACAGGAGATGAAGAGGAGAGGAAAGAATAAGATGAGAATAAAGGGGAGACAATAATGCCTTTTAAATACAGGACACATATTTTATGATGATTTCAGCATGTTTATTGTACAATAACACTGCAGTTCTCTAATCTTGAACTTGTTTTGTACATATTTTAACATCTTCAACATTTTATTTCATCCCCAGTGGTGGACAGATTAATTTTGTCAAAATCATGTGTATTAACTAGCTGAATGGTGAAGGATACAGGTCGGAAGTTGTGCAAGCGAATACAAATAATGCCTTCTCTATCCATAAGTATTTTTCTATAAGTTAAAATACTTATAATTAAATATGCAACAATGAAGGTTAAAGTGTGGGAAAAGCTATTAGCTTAGCTATTATATATGATGAATTTAATGCGTAAAAACTAAAGCTAATCTGCCTCACCAGAACTGTGTGAGTGTGGTTTTAGTGGCCTTGAGACATAAGTAAACAACTGCACATCTGTCATCAGATTTTGATTAGAATACTGCTAAATCCTGATTGATGGATTTAAGATTGTGACATCCTGTTTTTTTCCAGCTGAGCCATTTAAACCTGTTCAGGCAAGCAAAGACAGAAAAACAAGAAATTCAAGTGAAATAACCACAACTATGGCGGAAATTGCAGAGCCTCTTCACTCAGAGTATATAACTATTTGTGAAAAAAGGTTTTCAGGGCCTTTAAGAAAAACATCTTATTAGTTATTTTTTTGTGTTTGGGACTTGATTTGTTCTGATTCCAGTGTCAAATTGGCCTCAGTCCCCTTTTTTTTTTTAAATGTCTTGACTCAATCTTGAAGCCACAGCCGAGTTCATGCCAGGAAGACAGCGATGCGTTCAAATGGAGGACACGGCCACTGTTTTGATTGGAACAGGCCTGAGGACCGGCAAAACACCCTCAATGTGATGAGGAGTCAACACCGATTTGATAGACTGCCAAAGAAGCTGTTCCTTCAGAACACTAACTGCATATAGATTCTAGTTAATGGGCTAATTTACAGGCACAGGTGGTTTACAATGCGCACAGGAAAATTCTCCACTGCATCTCAAATATATCATCTGAAATGTACTCCAGGTTGCTGATATGCAAAGCGTTGCCTCGCTTTATGATTGCTTCTCTTGCTGAATCGAACTCTGTAAGATTCAAACTCTGTGCTGAAGGGTTCTCTGCAAAATCCTTCGGAATAAAGAGTTTTATTCGGGTGACCTTGAGTAAAACACTGGAAACTTACATCGACATCAAAGTTAAATGTGTTTATTTACTACAGCAATAAAGTGCTCCAAAAAGCAGAAAAATACCGCTGCATTTTATCACTACAATCCACAAAATCAGCATTTATTTCTAAGTGTAAATGATGACACTCTGCCAGCACTTGAAAAGATTTCAGATTAAACTTACGACACATACCACCTTGAAGCCATATCAGCTCTATAGAAGCGCAGACAGCTCTCCAAATCAACAGTTGTCAACTCACAACAATCAACACATTTTATCTCATCCTGGAAAATCTGCTGTGTTCAATGTGATGAGCAGATGATGTGTGTCACAGAAAGAGGCGGGGGAGGAGAGTATATGTGACCGTACCTGTCCGACCTTGGCATTTTCACACACAAAGGTCTCATAAGGACTAGCAAGTTCAGGTGGGAACTCGTTGATGTCCAACACGTGGATGGTAACAGCCACCCGACTGGTCAGAACTGGACTATCTGGATTAGAAAAACACAAGACACACTTGTTTAAATAACCCACAATTGTGCACTGAGGACTTGACAGTGTTACATGAATGTAGCAAAAGAAGAAAATATTTTTTTTCACAGCACTGACATCATGTGGATATCTGAAGTACTACTGTCTTACAATGAGCGGGAGTATAAAGGTTTATCAATGTTGCATAAGGATGGCTGAGTGGTCAAAGCGGATGTCATGCCCGAGTGTCCACTCAAAGTGTCCTTGAGCAGACGCTAAACCGCCTTGTTGCTCATTCATTGTAAGTCACTCTGGTTAAATGTCTCCTAGAAAACCTGTTGTCTGGAACATGCTGATGCATAAATTGCACACAAACACTGCTGTTTTATGAAGCTTTTGATTGATGATGAAAAGGAAAATTAAATAAAAAAACACACAGTAAATGCATCTCATGTGTTGACTACAAATAAAGCATGCCTCCCATTATGGAATATGGCTCTACAGAGAGAATACTTTCTTTACAAGCTGTTTTTCTTCGGGTTCTGTTATGGGTTTTAGCCATAAGATGTGTAGCCCATATTAATTATAGTGTGAAAGCCCCCTTGAGAGGGACTAACTTGAATTCAGGGTTGTTTGTTACAATGTTTGCTCACTGCAGGGGCACAACAGGGAAATGTTCTTTTTGTGTGAAAGCCGGAGTAAGGTAAACTTTATGGATTTGATGTGGGAATAGGCTTTACTCTGCAGTGGGGGGCTTAGTGTGCACTTGTTTATGTGAGTGCCGGTGCATGGGTGCGTAGGTGTGTAGGCTTGTGTGTAGGTGGGTGGTTGAGAAGAATGCAGGGCGGGGAGAGGGGGGGGGATCTGTAGAATCATCTCAAGGGGATTGGAGACGCAGCCACGGCTCAGTTAGTAACCTGTCTCTGACCTTGATGGAAAAAGCAATCTTCCCACCGAGGTAAAAATGACACTGAGCATGGGATTTGCTGCTTTGCACTGACTGAACTACTAACATTGATGCTCACCCAGCAAAAAATACCGATCTTTGCTTTTGTCATTGGGGTCTTGAATTATTTGGCCTCCAAAAAAGTTTGAATGACTTGAACTGCTCTGGATCAATGAAAGCCGTGAAATTGGTCTTGAAAGGCTTCTGGATACAAGAGTTTATCATGTCCTCTCATCTCAAACACCAATGTCCCTAACTGTTGGCTGACTCTGACTTTGTTATGAGTGATGTATCATTCAGCCCACTAGATGGAGCAATGGTATAGTAGTTATATTCGGACTTTTATCAGACTGGCGTCAGCATTTCAGCCCAATAACACATGCTCTATTTATTTTATTGAATCCTGTATTGCTACAGAATGCTTGAGTGGTCAGCCATAAAAAAAATCCTGCCTTATAGTGCTTTTCTGCAGGATATTACTTTTTTAATTAAACTCATTTTAATAATAAAAAAAAAAACTCCATCTTTGCAAGCAATCAAGCACAAATCTATAAAATGAGCTGCAAAATACAGATAGAAAGATTTCTTGAGGATAGCAATATGTTAAAATTGCAACTGCGGACAGAATAAGTAAACAAACTCAAAACACAAAACTCCATTTAAGTGTGAAACTAAATTCAATTGCTGTAAATAGATAGCAAGTGTGCTCCCTCATCGCCTCCTACCAAGGTTATTATTGCATTTAATAGATCTTCCCCCCTGTTTGACTCCTAAAAATTGCCACTGGGCTTAAAAGCCAAAAAGCAAACTGTTAATCTAGCCCCAGCTCTTATTTAGCACGCCTTCTGCTGTGTACTGTGTCTCCGGAGAGCAGCAGACACTGCTCTCATTTTGCTGCATGACTGCAGTGTCTAGCAATGACCGGACAAATCTCTGAGGCTGTGTGAAGTGAAACGTTTCCAACTCAGGTGTTCTGCTAATCATTGCAGAGTAAAGGTACTTAAAGAAAGGTCAGGAAAATGTCATCTGACAACTCGTATTGTTGGATATTTTCATCAGAGTTATTGTACGTGGGAATAAAACATGTGAATGGGTAGATGTTAAAAAGCATTAGCAGCAAGGACACACAGTAGATGCAAAGACAGGTCAAAAACAGAGGTCTGCAATAATTTACTGTTTATTGAAAACTGCAGTGTGGTGCCAACTGAAGCTGCTTTAAACTGTAGAAAAGTCAGAACATTTTTTTTTGTGTGTGTGTGTGTGTATGTGTGTGACCTCTCCTCCTAATACAATGTGTTATTGGTATAGGCATTGAAGGTATCTTTAACTTCAGTGTTTATTGCTGCTCTTCATGGATTAAACCCCAAATAGCAGACAGAGAACATCCCAACCATGATAACAGAATGCACCGCGAAGGAGCCATAACAACTATCCAATACCCAGAACACAAAGTTCTGCTAAATCTCATTCAAGGTCAAAAACAGATTTGAATTCACATGCTGGGACACAAACTCTGGGGTGCTGAGGTTTTTTTTTTTAAGCACCAAATCACAGCAAAAGTTATCTCATGACACTTCTCATATAGAGCAGGTGAAGATTATACTCTTTAATTTGCAGAGACCCAACATTCCCCTACGAGTGAGCATCTGGCGACAGCAGCAAGGAAAAATTCCCCTTTAATGGGAAGAAACCTCAAACAGAACCTGGCTGTAGGTGAGCGGCCATCTGCCTTGACCGATTGGGTTGAAAAAGAGAGTTATGAGATGGAGGGGGAGAAAGATAGATTCACAGCAACAATAGTAATAATAGTGATAATAATAATAATAATAATAATAATAATAATAATAGGCGTGGATGTCTAGCAGGACCAGGTAGTCCGCAACCACTATCCATAGAAACCATAGAAAAAGAGAACCAGTGCACCCATTATTTTTTAAACACTGGCTCTGGATGTTTTTTTTTTTTTCTTTTCTGTCATGGTAAAAATGGTCTCTGGAAGAACATCCGTCTCCAGAGAGGGGAACCAAGCATCATAGAAGGCTTTATTGGAGGCTGACTTGGGGAAAGGTGATAAGAAAGGAGTAAACTGCAGGTGGGTGAGGGTAAGATGTGCAGAAATACCACTCCGTTCCTGCACCAAGCATGACAGACCGAACATGTAACGTCCTTGTAAAACTCCCATCTTCATCCTCCTCCCTCCTCTTACTGCTCTGTATCCTTTCAGCCTACCTCATCCTCCAATTTCTTGACACTTATTCACAAAAGCCACACAAAGAAACACACACACATACACATTGAAAACAGAATTAGCATGTCAGTGCCATGACCTTGAGGGGAAGTGAGTAATATCAGTTTCCAAGGCGACAATGACTCAAGTTTTAACAGCCCATATTTCACAGTCTGTCCTAATGAATATACAGCGTGGGTAATTTTGATTGAGCACCAGCCTGCCTCTGGGATAATGACTTTGACGGTTCTTAGCAGATTTGATGACTTGATGACGATGGATTTGCTTATTTATCCGGAATTTGCTCCACTTCCTTCATAAAAACATAATTAGCTTGATGACATGTCTTAAAGCCACAGCTTTCTCGAGCTCAGCTCACAACATGCTGTGATGCCAGAGCATCTGCTTGCTGTAAAACTCTGGAAGGGTTCACATTTTACTGCGGTGTAAGTAAAAGTTGACTCTGGCAAGAAAAGCTCCCTTCCAATGCCAATGTCATCAAATGTGTTAAAAAAAAAAAGCAGTTAAAAATAAAAACAGAGTTGAGATGAGTATGCTAGAGGAGACTATGTCCTGAAGATACATCCCTCTGGGAGAGCCATCATGGTTTATAGTCACCTATAAACCTTTCCAGCAAAATGGGATTGAGTATTGACTTGAGTAAAAGTGTGTTAAATCCTTCACACAGATTATGGTGGGGGAAGGACGACGACACCCGCATGAATCACAATCGATCTCGTTGTCATACTTACTAAGTTTGGTCGCCACGATGGAGATATTGTGCTGGGCGATGCTCTCTCTGTCAAGGAGTTCGTTTGTGGAAATCGTTCCCTCCACTGGATCAATGTCAAAGTAGCTGTCCAAGTCACTCTTCCAGTCAATGGAATACCTGAAAGAAAATGTTTGTTTAATGGCATCCATTTGCAGCATAAACCAGAATTAAACCACACTGATTTTCCCTCTGGGCTCATGTATATGAGTTAGGTGTAATATAATGTTGGCATAGCCTTCATTACTCATTCTGAATGGTCATTTCCAGAAAATGTGCTGAGGATCGCAAATAAATTCCAATCTAGTAATGGGGCACATGTACTTTGACCATGCTGAATAAACGTTTTTCTTGGGAACATAAATGAATTTTAGGCACTGTTGAAACCATATCAATCTCTCACAGCCGAAGAACAACAAAGGCATAAAAATGTTGGTTTGGTGTCTGTGAACAGAGGGTACAGCGTCCTCTCTGTGAAATGCATTCTTTGGTCTTGCCCAGCTGCTCTGAATGCAAACGATGAAATACAAAAGAGATCTGAAACCAAACACTAACAGAGCCATTCATCATGCCATGCTATTTGATCTTAAAAGGCTATTTTTCATTAATAATTTTTGTGATCGCCAGTTGAGTTCCCACAAGCAAAAAATATGTCATCTTTCTCTCTTCCTTCACATGGAGGTCCAAGGTTTGGTGCTTTGCTCATGGGCACTTCCACAGCACAGATGTTTAATTTCTCATGGGCTTGAGCCTGGATCTCTCTGTGCCACCATCCTGCTTTTTTTTTTTCTTGTGGCAAGCTATTTGATCTTAAAAGGATATTTCTCATTAATATTTATCATGCTTGTTTTTTACACTATAGAGCCTCAAACTGGACTTGACTCAGTCATTAAAAGAAAGAGGGCCAGCACATATTCAGACCCCCAAGTCTTTTACTGTAATGAGAATGATAACAAAACCACTTCAGTAGAATTATTTTACAAGCCTCAGTTCCATCAAATTTTCTGTTTCAATTTTGATTTGTGTACGTCCTCTCTTTAACTCTGTTTTGCACGTAGCCTTGAAGTGAACATGATTGTGTCAAAATAGTTTAGTGTGAGTCTCTTTGATAAATATTACAGCCAAACTCCCATCAAGAGTTCAAAAGATCAATGGTTTGCAATTTCTCCTCAGGGCAAAACGCTTTTTTTGGGGGGGATGTATTCGAGTCAAGCTGCTACTGAAGCCTATGTTCACTGTCAGTGTGGCCCAGTGGTTAGAGAGACGGCCTCATAACCAGAATATTACAGGATGAATCACAAACAGAGCATGCATGTTTTGAAATTTCCTTGAACATGACAACAAAACCTCAGCAGCTCTATTGCAATCTCAAACTAAATGCCGAAAAACATTTCAGAAAGTAACATATTATGCATTCTTGTGAAATAGAAAACATCAAAAATGTTTTACTTGTAATTGGTTCAATGTCTTAAGTTATCTTTACAAAAAAGCATAGAGCTCATCAACAACTGTGAGAAAGAAATCACAGATCTAAAGAGGCTACTTAAGCTGGACGCAGTACTGAGAGCTGTAGATATGGAAATTAATTACATTGTTATCTCCTGCTTTGAACTGCGGTGATGTTAATTCAATTCAGTGAACGTTATACACGATACACAAGGTAATTTAAGAAAAAGGGAAGGCACGTTGGAGTTTATTTTCAACAGTTATTGATTTTATGGTTCAGGGTTTTGCTATAGTAAAGCCTTTCAAATTCCGTGACTAATGTGGCTCTTCAGTGTCTTGTGATTTGTGATATTACCATTTAAGACAGAGGCCAAAAGTGCAATCTTTAAATCTCATTCAAACTTTAGGAAGCTCTCCAGAAACAGCCAACAATGCAGTATTCATGAAGCCCATTTGTTTCCCCAGCTAGATATAACTCTGCACTATGCCACTAAATAGCAGAATCAGTTGTCTAAAAGCATTATTCCCTATGCATGATGGGTCATTGGGTCTATTGTTTTGAAGTGAAGAATGCAAGGCTGCTCTATGATGGCACACAAATGAACAATGTCAGCTGTGGTATTGATGAATATTTAAAGTGCCGGAGACAAAGTGGAGATTCAGAGAGTAGAGGGCATAAGCTTTTTGTTGTACAAATCTCTGCTTTTTCCATTCTTTTGTTTTCTCTGGGATGAAATATTCATAATAAAACAACTACTGTCCATGCAACAAGTGTTTTTTTTTTTGCTATTTGCGTTACACTCTAGCAATACATCTTCGAAGAACCATTAATACAAAGCAATCTTCCTGAGCAAAAGTAGCTAATAGACTTTAAAAAGCAAAAGATTCTCATACATTTTTAAGAATGCACTTCTTTTGTCTTTTTGAGAGGGACAGTCTATTGTTATCTACCACTCAAGTTTTATGGTAGAATGTGGGATAAGGTGTGTGTGCTTGTGTGCAAGACAGACAGATGGAGGAATAAAAGGAATGACTTGCACTGAGTATAAATCAGGAGCTGAGTCAGGCATGTCAGATCCATAAAACCGACCAGTGATGTTTAAATGTCCCACTTGATATTTACCAAGGAGAGAGCAGGGGTCTATAGTACAGTATTTTTTAAAAAGTATTTGCTTCTTAAGTTTTAGCACATTTCGTTATGCTATAAATTACCTTTGATCAGGATTCATTTTTGAGTTCTGTAAAGACAAACAAAAATAAATCAAAACCTAAAGAATTAGTTTTAATGTATGCATTTCAAAAAAGCAGAAAATGGGTTTTCATTAAGTCCCTTTGTGTCTGTGGGGTTATACTGATACACTGGGACTTACTGTTTATATCTTATCACTTCCAATAAGATGTTCTATTTACATTGCGTCTGTTGTTAATTAAAGAGGATGCATCATGCACATTTCCATTTGCATGATTTACAGTTCAAAAACCATTGTAATGTGCTTTTTTACATTGTATCTGTTGTTTCTGAACATTTTACTTGCTTACTGCTGACTAGCTCTTTTTTTGCCAATCTAAGAACCATTGTTGTCAGATAGCTTAACGCTAGTTATTCTGAGTATTATTACTGCAGTGGGTAGAAGTGAATTCACGGGGACAGTGTCTTCTTTGTAACTTGGTCCACTTTAATGACTGTCATGACAGTTGGAGAACAGAACTCTGGCAAAAATGCAATACATCCACTTCACTGTCCTCTCAATTACAGCATATCGCTCTGCCAAGCCAAACAATTACCAGCACTACAGTTGGTCTTAGTGGATGTCAGCCAAAGCTACAGTATTCCTTCTGTCACACGCAGTCACCAACAAGTCAAGAACTGCCAACCGATGATGCTAGCAGGATTTTACATGACATTGTCAAATGTCCAACACAGACTGATTAGTCTTCAAACTGATGAGTAAAACTCACAATACCCTCAAGATTAAAGCCATCATGACATTGATGAATGAGCACTGGAGACATTGATGAATGGATTAGGGATATAAAAGCTTCAACCACTGGCTGCAGAATCACAGTACTTCCTTCTTTAGCTCTTTTATCCTCAAGTGAGTAAATATTTAGTTGAATAGTAAAGCCACGGAAGATGACAATTGTGGGACAAGCAAAAGCAAAAGCTGTTAAAACACAAAGAAGGGGAGATGAGCGGAGCTAGATAAATTTAAGGGTCCTCTTATATGATTCAAACCACTGGCCTACCACGGGGTCGCGCCGAGCGTTCCTCTAACTCTGGAAAGACGCCATCCGCACGTCCGCAAACCTGCCCTCGGTGGCTCCATCTCAGGAACTTCTTTCAAACTAACTATTCCAAGTTTTGTACCCTCTAAGAAACCCAACAGTTATAAAGTTTCTACCAGAAATCGCGAGTCAGATCAAAGCTTAAAGCACCCTATCTTACGAAGGGTTAAAAAACCACTTGCACACGTCTAGCAGTAACATCAAAGCTTCAGGTACCCACGACCTTTCTCAATCGAGGGGTCAAAAGTAAAGTGTGTCCCCAAAGACCCACACCCATGGCACATAGCCTTTTTTGTTCTTATCTCAGGTTCACAGTTTATTCAATACATATTCTGCAGCATGTCACAAAACTTATGAAACTTATAAAATCAAGATCATCAAAATAGTTGTGAGAGTAATTGTAGATAGAGTAATTATACTGCTTGAAGACCCCTAATGGGCTTTAACCTTTAAATGGACCATCATAAGAGTAAGAATAAAATCCAAAAACAGAAAAATGATTATAATAAGAAAAATTTAAAAGGTACGCTTCTCTTGTCAAAAACCTTATTCTCATGGCACATGTCTATGAGAGACACAGGTCACACTCAAGCAGGCCTATTTCAATAACTCGAATCCCTCTAAGGCCTAATTCTGACAACATCTTGTCGGCACACTTGTGGAGACATCCTCCTTAAGGTTTTTTTTGTTTTTTTTTCTTGAGAATTTTGATATACATAACTTGTTTGATGCATATATCGGGTCTATAGTGGCCCTCTAAGGCCTAAAGCATCCTACTAGTTTAATACAGTCAAATTAGAGCCAATTAGAGCTTATTTTTCTAACTATGTTACTCTCTACTGCATTTAGTTAGGACCTAATTCAGCTTCCTGATCAGCAAGATTGCACATTTCTCCACTGCACTCAACAGTAGATTAACTGTAGTTATTGTGAAATGATTTCCATTAAATGACCAAAATGTCCTTACAGTGAGTCACACTGTCACATTCATTCTCTTTCTTTTCATCCTGACCCCGATCCTCAGTATACTATTCAGGTAGTCAAGTTCTACCATTTCTGCTCAATACAAACAAATGAAACCCAGTTAGTATAGTTTGTTTTATTAAGTTAGGCCATGTCAGTTCACTAACTTTTAATGAGTCTCTCCATCAGAGTACATCAAAACAAAACTTGAAATATGATTTATTTGTGGACTATATTCAGAAATGATTCAATAATGCATAATGGGGGGGGGTTTCTGAGAATTTCATGTTCAGTGTTTCTATTAAAGTTCACAGTTAAAATGGGCTGAAAAGATCTACTGAAACTGCAAATGTTTATTTAAAAAGAAAGGGCAGACTAAAACATGCATTTTTTTATAGAAAAAGAACTTTAATGACTACAATGATGATTCATCTATATTTTAAATACTGTGATTCTCCACTGAATCACCATAAGTTCCATTTGGATTGGGGAATGGGAACTGTTTGCTTGAGACATAAAACTTTCAATAAAAAGACATTGTTCACCACAAAATATATTTTAAATACGTCAAGAGTGAAGTAATAGTGACTAAGCACAGCATGCATGTTCGTGGAATTGAATTTGTTATTTTAAAATAGTCTCACTTCGATAACTAGATAATTTTGTCTTCCACTCAGGTGAAACATAACTGATTAAATGCATTCTGATACAACACCATGTCCAAAAAGTAACCTGTAAACTGTATATTGTTGTGGACAGAAGAGTTTAACTTTACCTGACTGGACTGCTGCTGGCATCTAAATCCTGTGCTGTCACAGCTCCGATGATGGTGCCTGCTGGTGTGTCCTCGTACACATCCATCACATAGGAGGGCTTATTGAACACTGGGGGCTCATCCACATCCAATACGTTAATCTTCACTGTTGCTGTGTCTTTGAAGGCTCCGAAGCTTTGAAATCGTGGATCCAAATGAGCATTGGAGGCATCTACCTTAAATGTGTACGCCTTCTTGGTTTCATAATCCAGGGGCTAATAAAAAAACAGAAAAAAAAAACAAAAAAACATCAAAGTTACATTCACACTTGGATTTTATCCTCTGTGGTTCAATTCAACCGTAATTGTGGTAGGGCTCCTGCTGTAATTTACTTTCTCTGTGTTCATGCTGTACAAGTTGAGAGCACTTGAGGAAACGCTGTAGCTGAATATGAATGTCAGTGTTGACAGCAGTTTACCCTCAATTCATTTCCAAGCGGTAACTGTTCAGGAGTAACTGCTATCAGATGTTAACATCAGCCTGCTCATATATAACAAATGTCAGTTTATGGTTGATCTCCACTGTTTATGTTGCTCACATCACATTCAAATGACATTGTTCTCAGTGTCTGAGAGGAATCGAGTAAACACATTAATAATATCGCCTTTAAATACTACTTTTGGAGTTTAAATGACAGCTCAGATTGAGTTTAATAGCACGGTTTTGTCTAAATCATCAGAGCACCACATGTAGTTCCTCACCAGGTTAATGTTTCAGCCCTGTACTGTGAGTAAGTTAAGCTGCATTTATTTGGTTCAGCAGAACTTCACCCCTAAGCAAGAGTTCTCCAAAAACAGCTTAAGGGTTCATATGTTCTACCTCCTCAAGCCTCTGACATATCAGCTCAGGGTCAATTAGTGAAAAGTGAGGGGAAGAATCGGCATCCTCGGCATGTCTGCAGCTGAGGTGTATACATCCGACAGCAGTGACACCCGTACTCGTGCTTCTGCCTGTCTCCTGCCCTCTCATGTGAGACCAACCACACTTGGCAAGCTTGCAGTCGGTTACGCTCTACTGGCCTGGAGTCACATGAGAGACATTCCTTTCTGTGTATTTCAAATTGACTAACATGTAACCACTATGGCAGCAATGCTATCTTCTCGCCCCAGGACTTGGGCGTCTCTGGCATGTTGTTTGAAAAGACACCAAGTGAAAACAGCTGGTAATGGCACAGTGAAATGTGCTTATGTGAAGAGACAGTGAATTTGAAAAGGGGAGGTGCACTGGAGGATGTAGAAAAAATGCCTTTTTGTGATGCACGATAAACATGACCAATCATATGTCCAAATTAAATGCACATGAATTAGCTAACTAATTAGAGTCCATCCACTAGAAATGATCAGAGGCTGTGCAGTCATGATTTCATAGTGATAGCAGATGCTTCTCAAGCCCTCTGTCTCATCTCCATCTCCATGGTTTCACAGTCTTTCCACTACAGCAGGTGTCCGTAAAAAGAGAAAAAAAGAGCTATGTGAAGGCAAGCCAATCTGAAAGCAATCATTGACCATCAACCACCATGATTGGTTTGATTACAGTGCACCAGATGCAACTGGCTAGGCACAGCTATACGATCCTTCAACAGGAAATACGCTCTGTCCCTTTCAATCTCTTTCAAGAAGTGACAACACTGAGAGAAGACCCAGCTCCCAGAAGCAACAGCTACATATAAAAAAAAAAAAAAAAACTGGATCCACCGTGAGTGTCATTCAAATTTTGATCCCTGCAATCAAACTTAAAGACTCCTCACCAAGCAACAATGTAGCCTGAAATGTACAGCAGTCATTATGTTAGTTTACTGAGCTTCCTGTTGATTTCTGTGGATTGCTGGAAATCAGCATCAAAAGTAACTTTAATTTACTTTGCTTCTTAAAGAGCGGGACTTGGACCTGGAAATACATATATCAAAAATGTAATCATCATTTTCATTATTAGGAATTTATGTCATGCAAAACTAGTATAAGAAAAGCAAAGTAAATAATTTAAATAAGTGAATACCTAATAGGCAAATATCATATTGGGCCTGAACCATTGCATGTAGACAAGCATGCATAGCTCAGCTAAAATACATGCACAGGTGGAGGAGGAGGAGGGACAGAGATGCTGCTGGGAAAGTGGACAGCAGGAGGTGTACACCAGGCCTCATTAGCCAGAGTCTCACTGGGGACGAGGAGAAGCGTTGCTTTCCATCGCAACATGCTGCATCACCACAATTAGGATAGAGGCCCAAACTCTCACCCTTTATAACTGTCTAATTTTCATGTAATCCTCGGCTAGCCGATGATGGAGAAATGTGGAGCATGATGGGGAAATGCTCTTTTCACACATAGGCTTTTGCAGTTTTGCCACAAATCTTCTAGCGAGCACAGCTGGCATCCCGGAGTCACAGTGAACAAACAGCTTTGAGCAAATATGATAATGCCTAAATTTAAAACAGTTGAGTAAGAGGGATATTATGTAGTGCCAGTGGATTCTGTAATGTTAAAGAAGGTTCACATTTTTCATGTCTGTCTTAAAACAGTAGTCAGTTGTCCTTATTGAATCTGTTTTTAGCTGTTGTTATCCATCTTTCAGTTCATACTGGCCATTAAAAGATCCCTGTGCTAATGTGCTTTGGGGTCTTTTTATTTGTATAATAATTTCTCACAACACCCTACTCATTATAATGCTTTGCTCACTTGATACAGTATATTTACACTTTAGCATCTTATCAGGATTAATACGTTTTGCCACTAAAGGTGCTCATTAAGTTGCAGCCAAGGAAAGAGATGGCGTCACATGAACAAATTGCAGCACATTTCCTCAGCAGATAGAGAAGGGAGAAGCCTTTCTGACATTCATGGAACAAAGCATGGACAGCCATATGATTAACTGTCGAGCAAATCTCACAGAATAATTTACATATTCTGGTTTGGGTGCAAAACAGTAATTCTGAGAGTTTCCGCTGCCTTTTTAATGTGTTTGAGACACAAGATGGTCCAGTATGCCTGGGATATCTGTTGTTAAATAGGAATAAAATGGGGCCAGAAGGGGGTAATGAGAAACTCTGAGTTAATGAGAAGACGTGCTAATGTGTCAACGCTTGAGTTGGGGAGAATCAAATCAGATCTGGAGGCCATAAGGGAAATTTCCCAGGAAAGAAAAAAAATGGCCATTCATTTTCTGACTCCATGTATCATTTTACGTTTCCCCTTCCTTGAGGATGACCTACTTATAAACTGAGAACTGGTGCTGTATGAGTAAGTATTACCCAAATCTACACATACATTTTTCTTGAACAAAATGCATACACCTATGCATGTTCATTTACAAGTTCGAAGTGTCTCATTATAGCTTCAGTTGTTATGCACCTCTTATGGGTTACCGTGGACACAACAAGGAAGTGTATCAACGGTGGAATTTGTAAAGAGGACAGACCGAGTTCCTCTCATGTCAGTGCTGCTGCTCTTCAACATCACAACAGAACACACTTGAAATTCTAGACATAGTGCTGCGCCCTTTGATATGTAAATGTGTACCTTCATTGCACTGGCAGTGATACTGAATGAAGGAACTTTTTTTCTTGCCAATTGAACCTGTTATGTTTCAAGGGAATTTGTTAATTTAGAACAGGGGACTAATCAAGGCATCTGAGTTTCACAGGTACCGTATTATGCACACACACATTAAACACTCCTTAGACTGTCAGAGTCACATGTGTGAATACAGAACAATGGATGTGACTGTATGATGATTTACAGCAATAAAATAAGAGCGGATTCATAACTGAAATCTGTTTCTGACTTGTTAACTTCGGCCTGTTTCTGGTCCCTCGCTCACAGCTTGCTCCTTGAGCAGTGTAAAGTGTTAGTTGCAGCTATTTTTTCAGCTTACTGGTTATTTTGGGGATGGGAGAAGCAGGATGATATGCATATTTAATGGCTTCTCAGTTTGTTTGTGTATTCAGTACAGTATTACAATACCTTCAGTTCAATATTCTTTTCAAACATCCTCCACGCTCGCCCACTTATATGGGGAACGGTCTACTGCCAACACCCATGGGTGAATCTAGTTTTTTCCCCGCAAAGAATAATTATCACAGCACAGCAAGTCATTAGCAGGCTGATTTCATTTGTTTGTGCTGAACGCAGGTATTACCCGAAGAGGCTGAAGATTAAATAAGGTGAAAAACACAGAAAACGTTGTTTAATCTGTGATGTGGTGAACGGCCGTAAATCCATTTAAACACAATATTATATATTTACAATACCACTTATGAATCATTAACACCCCCTCACATGATTTATCCTATGAGAGCAAATCAAAGCTAGGCCAAACATGCCTAGAATAACACACATTTCTAATTACAGCTGTCTGAGCCAACATGTTTTTCTTGTTCTTTTTTTTCTTTTTTTCCCCAAACAGCAACATTAGACCATGCCTGGATGCTTAAATCAAGTGCGGCCAAAACCTATCGATCCCACATGACAGCACCCAATCGTCGAAAAGCTGATGATTTGCCTGTTGGGTTGCAGTAAGCTATAACAGTCCTAACAATGCCTAAAAAGCTAAATACATTATTTCTGGGATGCGAAGCCACTTCAGTGTGAAAATTCTGCTGTGATTCTGAGATAGGCAATTATGACTCAGTGGTTTGAGTCTGGCATAATATCTCTGTTGTGAATGAGTGAC
This sequence comes from Euthynnus affinis, assembly GCA_029490765.1. Classification (NCBI taxonomy): domain Eukaryota; kingdom Metazoa; phylum Chordata; class Actinopteri; order Scombriformes; family Scombridae; genus Euthynnus; species Euthynnus affinis. The sequence goes on from CM055859.1 coordinate 20,679,599, forward strand.
TTCTTTATAAGGTCACTGCTGTCATTGACTGACAGTTCAGCAAGAATCCGCCATGCAGAAGAATGCTAAAGACCTCCAGCCATCATTGTGCCATCACCAGTCAACTGACCACAGAGTACAATGAGCTTATCATCAGTAGAGAAAAGCTTACATGCCCCAGAGAGCCATTTGATGTCCCTCTGAGTACCGGGGGGGTCCTAACACTGTGGAGAAGAGATGCTCACTTTATTGTGCTGCCATCAGTCACATCAGTTTGTGTCCTTGGCTGCCTCAAAGCCTCTCCATCCCCCCAATGCTCGCAACAGTGGAGTGCCATCTGAGAGTCTTGCCAGCAGCCCTGTCCACACTGCAGTGGAGTGGAGTGACTGTGAAAGACTCGCACTGCCACTCTTAATAGGACAGGGTTAGCCATGGGATGAGCCCCGAGACAGTAGTTTAATCTATTACACCCACGCCTCCCCAGGCCACCAGAGAGAAGGCACTTCATCGACTCCAAGCACCACCTCAGCTGCCTCTTTGTCACTCTCTCTCCTCGTTTTTTTTTCTCTCTCTCTCTTTGTACTCATTCACTCAGAGACACCACATGCATACCCAGACATACACAAAGACATGCACTCACACACACACACACATTGCTTCCCGCTTGGTTGCTTGGTGAGATGTTATTCGTCCGTGTTGGGCACCTGCATCTCCTGCTGTTCTGAGGTATTGTTTTGTCTCTCCTCCTCCTTTCAGCTCCTTTCACACCATGGCCTAGAAAAACTAATAACACCTCCCAGTGAAACATTCAGCACTATAATCAATAGATTAGTTGCAACTCGTGTCAGTGAGCAAGGTACAGTTGGTAGCATGCCACTGGATAAGCTCTTAGACACTAATGCTATCAGTTTTTAACCTATAATATACTGTTATATGTGTTATATGTAAATTCATGCATTTTCACAGGTTAAGGACATTTTCTTATTTTATCTGTATGGGTGTAACCCTTGTAAACACTCTAAACTTCATGGAGACTATTGTGTCCTTTAGTATTCAACCGACATTCTTCACTGTTTTCTGGCCTTCAGTCAAGTTAGCAGTTTGTTCATTACTTTTGTAATTTGACCATTACCTTTTTTTTTTACTGCCTGGTAGTATCTCATCAAGACTGTAAGGCAGTAACAGCTTCCATTCTCTGAAATGATTTACTGTTCAAACAGCCCAGTAATGACATTTCTGATAGAGAAATTAGACTGCAGTCAGTGTCTGGCTTTAGTGAAATTAAATCCTTAATTGATGGCAGGAAGGATGAAAAAGGCTCCTTGCCTCAATACTGCCAATGGCCCTAACTAGGGAAGCCTTAATAGGCCCACATTTGGCAATCCAGGCAATTAGTGGCATTTGTTTTGCATGCAAATGTTGATCAGTTTTGTGCTCTGTCGGTGACAAGCTTTTTTTCTTATACGTCTGCCTAACATGAGTCACTTGAATGTGCTGTTCTTCAGAAGTGGAAAAATTGTCACCTGAAGGAATGGTTGGACACTATTTTAGGTGTTACTCAATTAAAACAAATCAATTTGCGGTGGTAAATTAATAATATACTTGTATATTGCCTGAAAACATGAAGTATGTCTCGGATTAGTGAGCTAAGACTTGGGTCCTTGATCCAACATATAGTAATGTAATTAAAATTATTATGAGTGTTGTGACTATCCGTCTCCCTCCATCATTCTGAACCATTCCAACCAGTTTATTGCTGTCTCTGTCCATGGTGCTGAAAACATTCAAAGCAAAGTTTCAGACTGTGTCAGAAATCACTCCCTTGTATACTTATTCACTATTTCCTATATAACAAACACTAAATAATTTACTCTATAGTAAGCAGTAAATTGAGATATGGATGCTGATTTTCTATATTTTCCTTACTGTTGACAAATCTCATGTGCAGAGCCAAATCGACAATGATTGGTTGTGCTACACATCACAACCTCTTGACTCAGCGCTACATTGTAAATTTCTCAAAGAACTTCAGTACAAATCAAGAGGTTGCACAACAGCACAACACGCTAGTGAAGCTTTGTAAACTGAACAGTAATCCCGGTGTCTGCCTTACATGGAACTAGTCTCCAGGGACTAAAAAATATGATTACTGTTATCGGCCTGTGAAGTCATTTCTAAATAAAATACTGTGACTGTAGTCTTTGTGGTGAAAGAATATGTTAGCCAGTGTACCGGTGTGACAGGAAGAGGAATAAGATACATCAGTCTTTGGATAAACACACAATACTCACAAGTAGCATTAATTCATTGTTGGTTTGGCTCTGCACATGAGATTTGTTGACAATAAGAAATATATATAAAATCACCATCCATATCTCTTAAGAATCATTTTGCATCACCTCTGACAGGTGCAATGTTGCATGAATGTAGTGAATAAATTTCATATTCTGACACTCATAAGTCGCACACAGAATCACCAATCTATACCTTTGCAACCGAAATGACTGCCCTAGTAACACCCAAACGACAACTCCAAAAACTATAGCAACCACAAACCCTTGTAAATTAACCATATTTACATGGTAGTTTTCAACCTGAGTAGAACAAAGCACTTTACAATGTGTCTCCCATTCACCCATACACACATACTGCTGGCCTTGCCATTAGCTGAGCTCAGAAGCTGGGAAGTGAACCACCAACCTTTCTCTACTTCCTGAGCACAGCTACTCCATTAACATCAACTAACAACCACCCTCACCTTAGCAACAAAACACCTAAAAATCTTATTAATAATCTCATAACACCTTAGCTACACCCCAAACATCCAAGCAACCATCATAGGTAAGCTTTTTCTTTAAAAATACATACTTCATAGTTATTTACAATGATCATGATTAACTTGTATTAACTATTTTACCACTAAATACCAGATTAAACCAGTGGTTGAGGAGTATATTCAGTAGTTCACAGTACACAAGTCACCTGCACTTCTCCACAATGTTTCTTGAACCCTTATGACACTCTGGGACAATGGATTTGGAAGCAGTGCCAGAGGTCTGCAGCAAATGCTCTTTATTCAATGCACTGTGGCCACTGGGGGTATTCAGTTTGAACAGTGAGGAGATAGTCCTGTATTAAAATGGATTCCCTGAATGTAAGCCAGCAAATATTATGCCACACATGCTGTCATTAAACAATACCGTTCCTTTAGGCTTAGAACAACACATTTCACATTTCAATTATGCATATCTGCCATCTTTTCTTCTCCCAGAAGGAGGTAAATAAACATGCAAATGGACAAACGCACAAAACGACATTTAATCTGACTGAAAATTATTTCACCAACACAACCCAAGGTTATCATGTCGACACTCTCAATATGTGGGTGTGCTATAGCTCTCCACATACGTATAGCAATCTGTTTCCTTCCACATCCCTTTTTCATGTACAGTATGTCGCTCTGTGCGCACACATTTGTCTGCACATTTCCCTGGAAATTCATTGGTGGATTTACCTATTGTCTGCCATAATCTTATGTTTTGCAGATGGGATGTGCAAACCCCCTCCATGCCTCTGCGCCTCTTTTTTCCTCTCCCCCTGTATCGGCAGACTGGGAAACAGATGATCATCCTTTGAACCCATTACTCAGCCTGATCCTCTTATCATAACCAACCTTCCCGAGTCTCTAATTTGGGGTCTGCCAAACTCTGCACTGTGTACAATGTGGCTTTCGTCTCTGTCCTGCTGTGTTTCCTTTTCTGTTTTTTCTTTTTTTGACGTTTGTGCGAGGGAGGGAAGTCAAAAGAAAGAGGGAAAGCTAAAGACCGGGAGAGAGGGAAAGGGAGAAGGGTAGAGAGTGGGATTGTCTGCACACATTTGCACACCCGTCTCTAGGGATATTCTACCAATCTGAAATAAGACAAGTCTGTGGGTGGGTCAGTATTCTGGGAACACAGTGAACAACTCATAAAGGTTTCATCTCCAGCTACCTACTCCCCACACCTTTGCGAGACACGGCTCATTCTTTCTCTCCTCTCTTTCTCACTCTCTCTGTGCCCTGCTAATATCACAATTCCACATGGTAGAAGCACATGTTGTTTAGTAAATTACATTGTGGGGGGCTTGGTCAGTTAAAGGGGCTCAGAATGTCCCCCATCAACAATGGCTTTGTGTGGTAGCCGTCCACTGTAGGGAATACATCACACTGACTCATTGTTGCTGTGGCAGAATATCAAACACTGAACGTAAAACAATGGGAGGAAAGATGAATCCTCGCCATCCATCGAGGGTATACATGATGTAAACAAATAACCGTCTTCATTTACATCATAATTGCATCCTGTCTCATTCCGTTATTCCATTACTGTCAATGAGCAGGGCACTATAGAGTGATCTATACTCCTGACTATAAGCGCCGTTCACTCGTACAGCACACACAGCGTATGTGCACACATATACATGACGTAACACATACAGGTTACTGTATGTCCATACCCTCCATACACGTGCACAGAGAATACTGAGGGAGCTCTTACACTGAGCGGGGAATCAATTACTCACTCGGCTGCATATTTTTGGGGATCAAAGGATCACACACCTTTGTGTGCTTGTGTGCTGGGGCATGTACTAAAAATGTACCAGTTAACGAATACCTCAGTGTGATACATCAGAAAAACAAATGCAGATTTGCATTCCCCCAAAGAACAATTTAGACACTTACATCAGAAATACCCTGAGAGGCACAAAAACATAGAATTGGCTGCACATTGTTTTCTATTACTTTTGCAATCAGATGAAATACGCTGTATGCGTCAAATGTAACAAAAAGTGACAAAAACGGATACATTACCGCTCCTTAAAAGTATTTTGTTGAGGGGAATTTGCATGGAAAAGGAAGGAATATAATGAGAAACCCATTTCTAATCTTCAAGAAGCGGATTTGTGTGTAAAGCTAGTTAAGTTTTGGAGGAAGTCTGAAGGACTGTCTTTTATCATAATGTTTGAGACTCGGAGGCAAACTGTTACTGTTCTAACATCCAGCGTACAAAAGTTTGTGATTTCAACTTTGATTATACAGCTCGTGGATTGTGTTTCGTGGCTTATCCATGACAGCAACTTTGTGTGCAGGCTACTTTCTTAGAGGGCATTAAAGGGCTGCGATTAAACAAAGTAAAACTAGATTTCCATTGTTGGAAAATAGTAATGTCAGCACTGACAAAATGGCTGCTGACATGATGATGAAGCAGAACAAGCTGCAGAAAGTTGTGACCTATCTGCTATCTTTCAAAGAATAGTATGTATGTATGTTTCAAATAAAATATTTTTTTGTGTTTTGGAAATGATAACACAAATATGTGTGAAGATTTACCCAACGGTATTTTAGAATAAGCAGAAAAAAGCCTCATCCCTGCATCACAACATTGCTTAGAAAAAACTTAACTTTCTGACATTTATGTTTTTCCTCCTTTTCCATATTGCAGAGATGTTTTTTGGCTGTTGCATAACGCAACATTAGCAATGCTCTGCAGTTCTTACTTTTCTATTGAAACTAAATAGCAGTGACAACAAATGACATTTAAACTCACCACAGGGGTCTACTGCATCTGCCAAAGGGAAACGCAGTACAGAGTATGAGAGAATAAATGTGCAGGGACTTGCGTGTGAGTGTGCAAGCAAGTCAGACTGAGTGTGTAACACAATCCCAGGTTGAAAGCTTATATTTGTGCATGTGTGCCTGTGAGAGTATATGAGAAACTGCATATGTTTGTATCGTGTAGTTTTATGTGTGGGTGAGACCTAGTAACTTTAACACATTTGTATTATAGGCCTCTTAACTGTCAGATGGCACATGGAGACACACTGAGCCAACCGCTCACCAGCTGTTCAAGTGATACTGACATGATGTATTTCAATAGCAGTCTGGCAGAAGTGTGGAAGTGTGAGCAGTTCTGTTATTCAGTGGTTACTCCAAATGGCAGCAAGATGTAACAGTCTGTAAACTGTTGAAAACTACATGTGTTTACTAACCTGGCTGGCCTGCAATGCTCGATGGCAAGGCAAACAAACCAACATAGTGAGCCCAGATTCCTCAATGGACAACTTACATTCTGAATAATATGTCCAAATGTGGCTAAGACTAAGTCTCATGATGATATAATTCATACAAGGCTTTACTTTTTTGTCACATTGACACATGTCATGATTTTTGAAGTACATGTACATTTTAAGAGTAGGTACCTGAAACCTTAATCAGACCATGCTGAGGCTCTTTCATTCCCTGCCCATGCAACACTCATAAATGCATATTACCCACCCACTGTCACTGAGCTGAATGCCCTCAATGTCCAGTGAGAAATATCACACTCTTGCTCTCTGCAGTCAAGGCTGTGGGTAGAAGTATGATATCTTTATTTGGTGCTACTGGATATGATGGATCTCCAAGTCTTTAACGAGGCATAACCTAAGGATAGAGCTGAGAATGTACATAAATGAGGGGATATTTTTAATGGGCAGCTTTATATTTAATATACCAAAACAATATGAGTACATTATGTAACCTGGCATCAAGATTGATAAAGGAAATCAGGGACAGGCTCTTCCATGAGGCAGTTGAGAAGCTCTCATTGTATTACTCAATGTACTTTTATCCACGATTGAAATGTGTGTTTGTATTAATGGAACAGTTTGGACAAAACTGCACTATGATATACATGTATATGAAATGAAATATCCATCATCTGTAAATCCATTTCTAAGGTTTCATTTTTTATATGTATTTTAAGTATGAATTAATCAAATTTTGGAGCAGAAGTTTTACACTTTTTTAATATATGGGCTAAATTTAATAATTGATTGCATAATAAGTCTTATTATAGCCTAGGTATTTAATAGATAAGTATTCATTGCACTGGCTGGGCCACTCTATTTTTCCCTCTTAGTCTGTGGCTGTAATGTCCTTTTTTCACCTCTGGCAGTTGCGGGTCCCCCTTGAAAATGAGATGATAGATCTCAAAGGGTTTATCCTAGGAGTAATAAATTTCTCTAATCTCACTGGTGCTTTTGTGCCATTTGCCATTTTTTGTGAAGTAATATCATGGCCCTACAAATGCTATATGTGGTAAAAGTTGGTATTAAATGAGATACATTTGCTCTGTGGATCAAAGAAAGTACAACCAAAGACCAAGACCTCTTGCTGTGGGTCACTGTGTTCTGGATGTATTAATCCACTTAGTAAAAACAACATATGGCATAGTAAATGGGCCCTGACATGCTGAGTGTATGCTTTATATAGCACCGGCGCTCAGAGAGTGCAATGTCATTACTCTGTGCTGTAATTTAAGACATGGACAGCGAGGAGACAAACAGTGAGAGAGAATCATCACATACAGTAACTGAAAGATCACACAGATCACATCTGCTATGTGCCCCGCTGGTATAACAGCCAATTCACGTAGAAGGTGTTTGAGACCCCCTAGGTTTTTTTATATCTATTTCTGTCGCGTTTAGTGAAGCGTAGTCTGCACAGACAGCTGCTTAAATCACACAAATATCTCAGTATCTACATTGATTGATCAGGACTCCCAGTCTGCCTGTTGTGAGCTCACCTGTTTCACTACAGGCAGATTCCCCTCACTCGCTACAGTGGGCGGGCAAATAAAATAAATGAATCAATAAGCGCTGTTTTCTTTTCTTGATTTCTTCCCATAGAGCAGTCATGGAAAGTATTTTGGTTCAGTAAATTTCTGTTGTCAGTCATCCTGGTGAAGGTAGGTTAAGCCAGCCACTGGTCAGCGGCCGGTTCTGTGGACAGAGCTGCTGAATAATGTAGGTCGCTTACACACCACTCACATCTCACTTCATCCCAGTAACACACTGAGGTATACCTGCACACTCATTATGATTTATTTTATTATTATACTCTATTTTATACTCTACCTAAAATAGACCATATTTGATTTCTTTTTTTTAAACTTCTTCCATTTGTTTGCCTCTTTATGGTGTTGGTAATAGGCCTACCATTTCTCAAATGAATAGTGTATGTATGTATAATGTATGTAAAGTACAACAAAAGTAACTTTAATTCCAGCACAGCAGTTACACCAAAGGAACTCGTAGCACTGGGAGGCATCTAGGTGTTAATATGACATATAGAATGGCATGCTCACAGGAAGTATGGGTGTTGGGGGTGCTGCAACACCCACACCCACAGGTGCTGTATCACCTCTCTCTCTCTATATATATATATATATATATATATATATATATATATGTCATTTTGCAAGTACTGTTATACCGTACGTCTACTGTTCCCTATCATCTTTTTCTTAATGTAATAATTATAACAATGTGAGCTGATGGTTTTCTATAGAGCGTTGATATGCTGCGGCAAGAAGGATTTAAATAGCTTCTCCAGCATACTGACAAAATGCAACAAGATACTGAAATTCAAATGCAGTTGTTAAACAATAGCTGCACTTTCTGTGGCAGTGTGCCATGAATGACAACACATGTAATGTTTTAAACTACACCATGTTCATATTGTCATAACTGTAACATAATTGTCATAAGGCTAACATAACATGATATGGCGCTGTGTTGTATGGACACCATAGGGCACTTCATGATGTAAACCAACTCAAAACATGTTCCCCTGGCTATGCAGAATGTCGTTGGCATGTGCTATGTTTGAATCTACATTTAAAAATGGACAGACTGTATGTGTCATACATTTTTTTCTTAGTTTCTGAGACTCCCTGGGGACATACCCTTTTGAGAATGATAATCCCCTCTTGGTTATGTTCATTGGTAGTGATGTCAAACATGGCGCCTCCATCTCCTGGCACGATGGTGTACTCGACTTCGGCATTTTTCCCGATGTCCAAGTCATGGGCTTTGATCCTCCCAACAGCAGACCCCACTGCAGAAGACTCAGGAACTCTCAGGTGAAAGAAACCTGTCAACAAACAAACATCAGACTGGACTCAGGCTAATTTATTATCGTCATTTGACACCGGATGGAAATAGTGTGGTCTTCACATCCCCTGTCCTTTATGTCGTCTCTCATCTGCCTGAGGGTGTCTTTTCCACCCACAGGCAAGAAGCTGATATCCTCTCTGTCTGAAGTCAGCCCTGTGGCTATAGGCATGACATTATTCAATTTTGACGTCTTCGGACATCAAGGGTGCTCAGCTCCTTGTAATTGGCTGGCTCAACCTGTAAGATCAACAAACACAAGAGCCCTAGGGATTCAGTCCTCCTGACAGCAAAAATCACTGCTGAGGGCTTGGGAAGAACTCTACAAACAAACAAACAGACTCTAGATATTGATTGATTATCACTAAGGCCAGACAATGGGTAGAAAGTTTTGTGTTTCCCTTCATTCTCTGTGATGGCTAGCTATTCGATCCATCATGCCAGAGAAATTAAAACTTTGCTGTTACATCCCGTATCTAGTGCCCACACCCGGTGGGCAGCATGAAGTAACACTAAAAAAAATATTCTCACAACTGTTTTCAGGACTTGGAATGTTTTGGTTTAATTAAGCCTCTCATTCTATACTCAGACCAAGAAATGTCAGTAAACCATACAGACATTAATTTAGAGGATTCGTTTTTGAAACTGGGGCTATGTCAAAGGTTGGACAACATTTATTCAGGTCTATTCATTATAACTGGATGTGCAAAAGCCCATCAAAGTATGGCACTAGTACCTGGCCATTTGAACAGCTTCATTTTTTAAAAAATTATTTAACCAAATTCTAAACACATTTCTCCATTTAATCAAACAAATCCCTAACAAATGTTCCACTCCAACAAAGTAACAGTCAAAACAGACTGTGGAAAACATTACATTTGTGTTGCCCTGATATGACAGTTTTTTTCTTGGCAGAGAGGATATTCCTTTTTTCTTGCTGGAGGATCAACATAAATTTATTGAAACAAAACCAAAATATCCTTCTTTGCTTTGGTAATTGCAACGTCATGCTATACTATGAGATGCTGGTACTGCTGTGTATATGTTGCTGCTCTTTCTCTCATTTATTATTCCTCCATTTTACTGTGGATCTTAGGTTTTTCCTCAGTGTTGATCCCGGGAATGAGAGAGGGGATCTGAGGCATATGGCTGTCATAATTTCAATAAATAATCAAATACTCTCAAGGACATGGATACATTTTTTTTTAAAAGTCTTTTAAGGTTCATGTCCTTTAACGATAGGGTAGGAATATTTCTTTTTGTTAGCTCCAGTCATTGTGCCAAAACATGCTGAGTTGCAGGTCAAGAGAATTTACAACACAGTTGTTTTATGGCATTGTCAGTGGGTAAACTAGCCTCTGTGATAATTCAGCAAAGCCGCATGCGGGCACTATACATTACTATCAGTCCTGAACTATGCACACTTTGCAGTTGCTACCACATCTGTTGCCCTCATCGGGGCTCAGGGGATTGACAGTTCTCAAATACATAATCTATAATAACTAGGGAGGAAAGGAGAGATTTCTGGAAAAGATAGATGTGGATGGATACATGCAGCAGAGTTATATGTAAAATGAATCATCTGATGAGTTCCTCCAATATGGCCACCACACATTTTTTAACCTGTAAGCTCTCAATCGATGGGAAACAAGAAGTAGACTAAGAGAGGATTTGGGACAGGGCAGAGGAGCCGCCATGCTTGGCCCAAACCTCTGTGCTGTGACAGCATTATGGAAATATCATCTTTCCCTTGCAGCCAAAGGAGCTTGACCGTCTGACTGCCTATATTTACATTCAGAGGAGACCACTGGGTTTTGCCTCAAAATACCTGAAGAGACTGCATCAATACAGAGCAGTATTTGTGCTTTCCTGTCATATCCTTGCTGTTTTAAAATAGAATAAACTTTGCACACAGTCAAATATTTATACTTAGTATATGTAGAAAACTTTCACAGATCAATGAGTTTACAGCAAGGAGTATTTTTTTTTCCCAGCTTGGCTTTTTACATGACCTGGTGAACAGCACAATCGAATTAATCCGGTTTAGAAGCTTATAGAAAATACCAGATAAAATACAGTGTTTAAATACACTGACTCAATCCCTGGTGCAGCTCTGCCGTGCTCTACCCTGATCTAAATATAGCAGGATGCTCCATAAGTAAAATAACACCAACCCAGGTTTATTTGCTCGGCGTAGTAGCCGTAGATGCAATCATGCTAAATAAATAGGCCTTTGCTTACGACGGTACATAATGACAAATAATGAAAACCAATTACAAAGAGAAGTCATGATGAATACCCCCTGCCCTGTTGTAATTTCAGTGTTTATTTCATTATCATAAAATGTGTGAACCTGCAAAAGGTCATCCGCATTATTATTGTTTTGGTGTTGTTAAACAGTCATTATATCTAAATGTCTATTTTCTACAAAGGGCACTTACTTTTGGAGAACCTAGGTGGGTTATCGTTGACATCGCTGAGGGTAATGTTGACGGTGGTGGTCCCAGCCAGCCCCCCGAGCTGGCCCCCCATGTCCTTGGCCTGGATTAACACCTGGTACTGTTCCTTCACCTCTCTGTCCATGTTGGGCAAGGCTGTCTTTATAACCCCTGGTGTACAGCAAGATTTATGAGAAATACAGATAATTCAGGAGGAAGAGAGAGCAAGATACAGAGATAGGGGGATAAAGACAAAAGGGAAAAAAAACGTGGTAAACTTTTAAAATCCCCTGAAGTACGTTTGATGCTAAATGCACAGTTTACTTCAAAATGCAGAGTGCACTTCCACCTAAGGAGCTCACTCCTGTGCCTATGACCAAGGCTGAAATAGAGGTCATTACAAACTGGAGACACTTGACATTCAGTAGGGAACTCTGTTGAAGCCATATAATGATTCACTTGAGGATCAGAGACCCTGAGATCAGAGAGCGTTTGTACTGCAGATTAATAGCCAGGTCAGTGGGAGGCTGGCAGGCTAAAAGGAAGCGGGCAGCATAGGTGGGCCTACACTTTTTCCCTCCTCTTACTCCATTTAATATGGTGAGGATGTCACATTTGATCTACAGACTTCTAACATGTGTGAATCCGGAATCAAAGCATACGTTTATTTTTTGACATTTCTGTCTCTGAGAGGGATAACACTGTGACATGCATGGTAATTTACACATGTGGTCGTGATCCCCCTCCCTTTGTTCACCTCCTTCCTCCCAGTGTTTGTTCCCCTTGTTGATGTGCGTTTGCAGATAGATGCAGTCCCAGCAGGGCAAACATTTACTTTAACAGTTTGATTTTTTCCAGCATCAGTTTGAAATACAGTCACAGTATGTGCTCTGTAAAGCTCTGGGATGAGCGGCATAATCAGCAACAGATTCCAGCGTATCTGCCTGTGTGATATGTACTGTATGAACCTATTTTCATATGCTTTGAACTGTCCCAGATAGTAAGCCAACAGCAGCCCACTACCGGCAAACACTGGTGGTAAAAAGGTTTTTCATCTGCCATGCCCACCCCCCCACCCTTCCCCCGCTGCCACTCTACAACCTTTTTACTGCCATTTTCCTCCTATGACACCATCCACCTACTCCTGCAAAGTGCAGGTATAAATAAAAAGGAAATAACTATACAACACTGTTAATGTTATTGTGTTATTTGTCTTTTGGTCAATTTAAATGAGTTGCTGTAGCTGTTTACTGGCTCAATATGCACCACGCAGACTAGTAAGTATCCTTGCAGCAAAGATTCAGCTGCGGGTTGTCAGATAGCAGTTTATTTCGTGGACACATCCTGATACTGAGAGTGTCAGTTTATGGGTTCTCCTGACATTTTGATATGCTGCAAAAAGCAATGACATCCTTCCTTTTCACCAAGCTAGCAACTACCATATTTAAAACTACTGTGCTTAAAATATACTATACACGCACATCCAGTTTTCACCAACAGCAGAATACCGAAACAGGAATCCTGAATGTTTTATGTCATACTTGTTGATAAAGTTGAATGCTTGATATCATTGCTGCTTGAATCAAATAGTGTTTGATACAATTGACCCTTTATTCCCTGTCAAATAAATAATTCACAGTCTCTATTGAAGAGCATGTATCCTTTTGCGGCCCACTGATTTGTGGAGTGCCCCAGGGTCAATGCTGGGGCCTATTTTATTCTCCTGATATATGCTTGCACTGGTCCACATTAAATCGCACACACTGTTTAAAGGACTCTCAATCACACATATCATTCAAGAATAATGGCCTAGATAACCTTATTTCACAGCAAGATTGATTCACTGTAGTCCCTTGCTTCATAAAAAAACAGACATTTCTTTTTTGACAGGACTGACTTGTACATTTTATAGTAAAAAATAAAAACTGTCACTGTCTGAATCACTACTGTGTCATATAAATAGACAGAATGATAAGTACTTTACCTGTTTTAGGGTCAACAGAGAAGTATGGCTGGCCGTGGAGGATGCTGTACACCACTCTAGCACTGTTTCCATAGGTAGGGTCATCTGCATCTGTGGCTGTCACTTGTGTCACATATGTCCCTGTGGAAAAGAGTGGGCAGACATATTGATTTTAACTTAATTTGCTCCCTCATGAGACTGAAATCCAAACTCTTTGAAGTTCATCAGTTTACTTAATGACCCCACCTGACACTAATGAATGATGAATAACAACTGAGGAAGCCGCAGCTAATACTGAAGTCCCTGATAGACTGTAATGCCAGTGAGGAGGAGTGTAGAGGAGAAAGAATGTTGTTTAATTTCCATGTGTGTTGTGAGTTTTGGTTTGTACATTTGTAGCATTACTAAGTGGCAAGTATTATGGAAAAAATAAAAAAAGAGAAAAAAAAACCCTTGTGCAACCATTTATTAAACAATGCAACTATTAAGAAAACAAAGGGCCATGGCAAGAATAGTGTTAAGATGGCAGTCTTCCAAACTCCTGCAGTAACAGGGACAGACTAATTACTTGTTGGAAGCTGGCTCATCCCCCTTAACTAGATGGCATTGTAAACACCATTCCATTAATACAGTCCTTATTTACCAAATTCATTCAAAAGTTTCCAGTTTGAGAAGAGTTATCAATAAAAACCGCCTTGTCATCCTGACTATTTTATTAATCTCAGACACACACCTGATGTTTCTTGGGCAGATTCTTTAGACAGACTGCTTGCAGGCAGGCTGACATGGATGCCTTCACAGGCAGACAGCTTTGTGCACGTATGCACGTCCATGCATCAATCACACACCCACATATGGGTAGCTTAAAAACATGCTGTGTGAAATGTTTTCAACTGCAGGATTTGTGGAACGCTTACCATTAACAGGAGACACTGACCAGAGGGATGGCATTTACATGGTCATTTTAAATTCTGGTAAGCTCCTGGTTCCCTGTAAAGAACTTGCCGTATATTAAATAGGCTTTGCAGTCTGAGCAGATGGTAACAATGGCATTAAAACATTAGGCGAGAGAGATTAGTGTCTCAATCCTCCCTAACAAAGCCACACATGCCTGATTAGACATACTAGAGAAGGACTGCATTGTGTTCAAGACGAATATACAATAGATAAGATAATACATTAACACCTTTCCTGGTCTGCAAAGGAGAGGAAATCCCCAGCACCAGCTCAGATGTAGTGACATTTTTAAAGCATTTAAGCATAGCTAACACCTACACATTCCCAAGTGACAAGGCCAACAGCCCTTACCTAGGTGTGAGACAATAAATAAATAAAGTCAAATAAATCCTATTCTTATTATGGAAATTCAGGTGAATAAGTAAAAAGAAGATGGAAGGAATATATTCAGAGGTGATTGCTGGTAAACAGGGGAGGAGTATGATGAAGATCACATTTGTAAAATACAGATTATCTACTATAGCATCATATTACAATATTATACAAATAACGGTAAGGTTACAATGCATAGCAATAAAGAAAATAAACCAATTAGCTACTCACAATATACACTTTTCATTGATTTCCCGACTACGTGGCTACAATCAAAACTGCCCTGATTGTTAGAGGAATCTGAAGTTTGTTTCTTTGTTTGTTTGTTTTTTTTTCATTTTCTCTGAATGATTCAGAGCTCAATGCAAACATATGGTTGATAATGTTTGGCCATGTATTAGTCTTCATTGCCAGCCATTAAAGCATATTTATGTCAAGTATCTCTCTCTGTTAGCTATGTTTTTGCCCTGCTAACATCCACAGGGGCATTTTAGCCAAAGACAACAAGAAGGATGTAACAGTTAATGAGCTCATTGATTAGATTAGTCTTACTGGTGTAAATATTGATAAAGACTTTTGACGATCATGCGAAGATTGTGTCTCCTACATTATCAACAACCTTTGGGTTATTTTTTGAGCTGGAGGTAAAGGTAATGATAAAGCTAAAGGTTCATAATAAAGGTGCATAATTTGTTTGTTATTTCTATATTTTTATATTAAGCTATTTCTAACCCCCGGCTTATTTAGCCTTATGTGACAGTAAACCAAATCAGCTTTTTTGCTTTACTGTGAATGCACTTTCTTACTTGATCTGTTGCACTCTCAATTCCTGTTCCAGTTGGTTTTGCATTCATTTTTTTAATTATATGTATATTCTGAAATGCAGTCATGTTTTGGTTAGAATTTAGTGTAATGAATGATAATCATTATTGTACAATTACTTATTATTATCTGATTAATCCTTCATTATTTAAGGTGTCAAAAATAATTGTAGTAACCAAACATCAAAGTGATATTTTTAATTTTCTTTCATAGATTACCCAGCATCAAATAAAGAGATAAATAAAGAATGTATCTTATAATAACTGGAAGGTAACACATTTTTAAAATCTTTAGTGCATTCACTTGAAACATGTCTCGGTTGTTATCTAAGTTGAAATTAATGTTTTTTCTATCATCTAATTGATCGTCTACTTGATTCATACTGTGGGTGGTGTTTAAGGCGAATCTTTGTACTCTGCTTCCATGGTAACACTAGATGTGTTTTTGATAAACTTGAAAGCTTCTCTGATTCTACAGTAAACAGTTACAGGGCAGCTTATGATTTAGAGTGCTCACCGGGGCTTGGCTGTGTTGTTACTGCTTTCTACCTGTACTCAGGAGACTGCAGATTTTGGAGTTTTGAGGGTGTCATTGCCATTCAGATCAAGAGGAACCATTCTCCCAGCGAATTACCTTGATCTGTTCTCTCAGGGGGTGGATGTAAAAAGACAAAGCCGTGAAATATACTCAGGGCACACCAAGAATAACCGGTTCTCTGAAATGTCAAAATCTGTTGGGGGGGGAGTAGCTTTGCCCCTCTGGTTGTACCTGTGATGCTCCTGAAACTCAACTTTTTTGTCTTCCTCAGTTCAAGAGGAGAAAACAAAGCATTCTGCACAAAGGATTCAGATCCATTAAGACATGTGCTGTCTTCTCTATCTTTAGTGAACAGAACAAGGCACTGCAGGTGGTCACATACCTACTGGTGACATCTCAGGAACACTGGCCTTATATGGTCCTTCCAGGAACTTTGGCTCGTTGTCATTGATGTCTTGGACCTTGATTACAAACTCTGATTCAGGCTCTAGGGGCCTATTGGTGTTGATGTCAACGGCCTGGGCGCGAAGGGTGTAGTAAGGCTTCTCCTCCCTGTCAAGACTCCTTAAGGCATGGATGTCCCCAGTTGTTTGGTCAATTGTGAAAATGGAGCCAGCCCCATCCCCCGAGAGAGTGTACTTCACCGCACTGTCCCCCTTATCGAGGTCAGTGTGCAGCTGCAAGACAAAAGAGGAAAAAGACAGGTTGAGTGCAAACATTGGCACAGATAATGATTCATTGAAAGCACTGGGGAAGAGCTGTCAAAGAACACTATTTCACAAAGACAGTCAAGGAAACTGACTGCGCATCAAAGAGCAAATTCATGTCTCTGCAAAGATCTGCAAAACACTAAATCATGAGAAAAATAGAATGATCGTACTTTCAGAACGTTTCACAGATTAATGAGGCTAAATCTCTCATAAATAATGTATTCTCTCAGTGCAATTATGCTGCAGTGATAACTCTTCAACATCGTGGACCCATTTCTAGTCAAGCATGACTCAAAAATCGTCTTTTATGTGAGACAGGAGATAGGAGTTTTTGTCTCAAAGTGGCAAAGATCAGGTTGTGAAAACTAGGCAAATACTCGTTTTCCACAAGAATAATTTTTAATACCGTCACCTGACAGAGGAGGTCTGTGACCAGATGACTCCCAACACAGTTGCAAAATATCACTACTCGAGCCAGAGAACATTTCTGTTAATATAGATCCAGGGCCACAGCAGCTCTCTTTGTACAAGACAAACACATTCTGGGCTGGTGGCAGAAAGCCTATTGACATAGTTATGTTTACCTCCCTGCGGAGATCAGTCATACAATTCAAAGCCTTTTAAATATTTAAGGGCTCTAATGCAAAGTGATCATCACCATATATGGATATGGATTTTTGCCTTCTTATCAATAGCATGGAATTTCCACCAACACTGTTGTACAGCAGTCTTATTCCAGGAGACAGAAATGGATATTTTAAGCAGTGAAGCAGAAGCAGACAGTGTAGCCAGCTGATTGGAGGACCTGCTTGCTCAGGGCAACATGGATTCATTTTTCTCTGTCAAAAAACGCTTCTGTAACTTCCTCTGAGATGCCTCTAATTCTACACTTTTTCACGGAGTTTGGGGAACTGCTATAACTGAAAGGACATTGTTAGTTTTTGCTGTTTTTGAATCATAACTAAGGTTTCCCAATTGGTGACATCTGGCTGAATATCAGTGATTTCATGTTTGTAGGCTTACTAGCAATAATAAGTTCAGCAAGCAATTCCTATGCCATCAATCACCTTCTGATTTTTGCACTAGCTAATGACTGGCTCCAACATTGACCTTTTTAGAAATTGTCTGTTTTGCCCCACTGGTAAATATTAAGCTATCATTTGCACATAGCGAATTCTCCACTGAAACCTCCATGGTAGTGCCACCCATGGGGAGGTGAGAAAATATGATGAGATGCAGCTATAAATTCTCTGTAGGTTATGGTTCAAAACAACCCAAGACACGCAGACATAAGCACAAACACAGTGAGAGTAATTGGTGATGCAGTGCAAATTGCCCAGTTCACACAAGCATAGCATGGCATTATGATGTTCTCACCCGTGGTGCATTATTCATTGCTATTCAAATGAATGAGGATTATTTTTAGTACATGACCCTTGTTGGGTGACAACAACATGCCACTACATTTTCTGGAATGAGCACAAAATCTGAAATGTAGATTATGTATTGTCCATACAAATAATGCAAACAATATTTGCTTCCTCCACAAACTAGATAACCTGACAATAAAACCAAGTTGATAATGGCCTGAACGCTTCTTTTACCTTCAATTAGCACAGAAGGTAACATTTGGTGACATTTTAGGTCACACTGAAGATTTAGTTTGGTATAAAATTTTGTCAACTAGAATTGGTTAGGGCCCTCTAAAGTCTTCAGTCATTAAATTAAATATTATGAAATTAAAAAGAAAAACTTCATCAACAGTAAAAGCTTGTGAATGTAAGCTTATTAATCGAGAAATTCATATTCCCATAATCAAAGCCCAATTTATGCAATTCCAACCAGAATTTTCACCCCTATTTTGAATTTGTATCCCTTACAATTTCCATATTGTGTTGCCAGAACTTTAATAATTAAAAAATACCATAATAATAATTATTATTGTGTCCTTTTGAAGCATAAGAACACTCCACCCTAAACAGTAAACATGTTTCAAGTTCTTCATGGGAAGTCAACAATGTCTGTACCAGTTCAGAAAATAAACTTCATCCTAATCATGCCTAAGGTGTTTCATTTTACCAAGAAGAGCTCCTAATTTTTCCATGATTATTAATAGGGGCTTATGTTTTTTCATGTGTCCCTCATTAAAGCAGATTTTAAAAAAATGCTTTGGGCAGTTTTCCTTTGTATTACAACCTGTCTACAGTACAGCACTGTAAACGAACACATAGTGTAAGCTGATTTAAAAACATTAATGTCCCCCTCCACCCAAAAATATGTTTCTCTTCTTGTTCCTACAGTTGAATGTTTGAGCTTCTGTGTATGTGCAGAGTTTGACACTAGAAGGCCATTAAGATTCATCTGCTTAAGAAATTGGAAAATTTATCTCCAAAATATTTGACAGCCAATCATGGTCCAATATTCATCTTACATAAGTGTGATGTGTCAATCTGAAGCCTCCGGTGCACATACACTGAGAATAGACTGATCCTTGTTAAGTTCTGTTACTGTTGGTTATGATTTACAGTCCGGATAAATAGGACTAAATCGTTGACAGAAGAATGCTGGACTTGACTGATCCTCCTAAATAATTATGTTGCTGCATGAGCTCATCAATGAAACACTAAAGAAGAAGAGTGCCCATCTGATGACCTCAGTGAAGTGTTTACCGCCTATACCCACTCAAGGAATAACTGCAAATTATAATAAGGGATGGTAAAACCAAATCGTATGAGCTCAACAAATGAGAGAGAAAACCTAAGTCACAAATTAGTATTCAAAGCAAAGTATTTTATACACAATATGTCTGGGGGGCATCTTTAACTTTCTTTTTTTTTTTTTTTAGCTTTTGCTCACTTTTTAACTTTTAAGATCAACTTTCTTTTGTAGGATCAAAGAGCATCCATAACCTCCCATCTGCTTGCAGTAGGTAGTACTTCTTACCCTTGCCAGTAGGGGATGGAATGAGGGAACGAGTGAACGAGAGAAGATACTACCATACTACCCTTGCTTCATGTAAATTGGAAGTGAACCTTGCAGCCATCTTTATGTTGGGCCACTTAGCATTTACCACCATCTAGTCAACAGCAAATAAATGGTAAAAAGAAAACCCTAACAGCAGCATGTATATTGAGTTTGTAAAGTTAGCTACTTTACTTTGTGTCACTGACAAGAGCTAACTAAAGTTGAAACTGTGCAAGAGGAGGATGACAGCTGGCAAAGCCTGTCATACATTCGCAAGGGAAGAGACTTTGGACCTAGCTTACATGATGGAGAGTTAATTAATGTGATATGCTGGATACAAGCAGAGAGCATTGGCCAACATTTCTTTAAGGACCTGGAGTAAAGGTTACTCAAATTATGCTGTCAATCATTAAAACCTTTCTTTATTTATACCTCCACCATGGTAATAACAGCTCAACTAACATGGAGTGATATGTGGCTAAATTCAGGATAACTACAACAAATGGCTTATTTTTTAGCCTTTAAGTTTTAAAGGGTTTAGAACAGTTGAAATCCAATGAAACTTCTTCAGGTATTCATGATGGCAACTTGGAAAAGGGTACTCTGAGGATTTTGTACATATAGAGTTGTGAACAAGATGTCAACACACTCCTGAAGTGTTCTGTGACTACAAAGGAAAGGACAAGATGAAGTTTAATTCTGTTTTATAGTGCTTTCAGGCTGCTGTGCCTTTTGTCTTTTTTATTCTATGCTGCTCAGTTGAAAGCTGCTGTGTCATGCATTATTCTGCTGTTGGCTGTTATCGTACTCTTTTGCCATTGGTTTGTAAATGTACGGCTGAGCAATAATAAATACGTTTTTTACCATTTACTGACTTTTGTCAATCATAAGTCGATAGACATTTTTCACTGTTTTCTGACATTTTAACAACTAATCAATTAATCAAGAAAATAATCTTATGAAAATAATCATTGCAGCCCTAGAATGTCACTTCTGCACCAAATAAATGACCAAACAAGGACATGAGGCTGTACAATATGTTTGAAATACTGTTAATGGGAGTATTTTCCAATACATGAATATCCAATGCAATGATATGTTCCAAAATGTCAGAAAATACTGAAAATTTGTGAAAAAATATCAGTCACCGTTACCCAAAGCCAAATATGTTTACTTTATTACTCTTTAATTTTCTTGTAAATAACCCACCTTGTGATACCTGGGCAAGGTTTCCTGTGTATGCTTCTTACCAAGTAACCAGCCACTCTGGTCAGGCTTCCTCATAAACACAATCATATTAGTGGTCATTCCATGAAAATTGAAGTAAATACTATTCAATTTATGATATCATCATATGACTAACAGTGGAGGACAGGTCATTGCATTGTATGTGATTGTGATACATTGTATCCCTGTTTTGGTCATTTATTTGTTGCAAAAGTGAAATTTTAGTGCTGCAATTAATGGTTATTTTCATTAATGATTTATCTGTTGATTATTTTTTCGATTAATCAATTAGTTGTTTGATCCAATGTCAGAAACTGGTGAAAAATGTAGATTACTGTTGCCCAAAGCCAGAGTTAATGTCCTCAAATGTCTTCTTTTGTCCTGACCAACAGTCCACAACCCAAAGCTATTTAGTTTACTGGCATAGAAGCTGGAATCTGCTTAAATGTTTTTCGATTAGGAACAAAGATGCATGACTGATCAGACACGCCTTTGAGGTGTGACTACAAAAAGGTAGGACAACATTCTGTTTTTTTCCTGTGTTGCTTGGGTTTTTGGCCATGCTCGTATTGGTGGCTGCACCATTTAATTGCCAATGTGTGTGCATGAATGTGTGTTATCCCACCTGCTGTGATTGTACTGGCAGTGGTTGATTTTGTGGATTCATTTAATTTAATTTTGTTTCTAGTGATGAAAATTGACTTGTTAGGCCACGCCATCAAATTGGGGGAAATATCTCTTTGAGCAATTATGGTTGTAATTTTGAATCATTGTGTGACATTGCATGTCTCTAAAATGCCATTGTAGCTGAACAGTTATTACTGGCACAAAACCAGTAAGAGTTTGTTTTTCAACTTTATTGGTTTGAACAGTTGACAACAGAAGTGATTTAGTGATTTACTTTTTGTTTACAGTAGTGCAGGGATTTTGGCATGGCGTTTAATTAGTCTCAAAACCAGCACACATAAAAACCAGGCACTTGCACGTGATACAAGCTCACAGAACAGCATCCACGAGAGGAAAAGCATCCTCGCAAGGGAGCATTTCTGCTCTGACGGCACAAATGCAGTCCTGTGAGCACGGAGCTGTGAAGAACGCAAGCTCGACCCTCCCTATGCGCTCACAACTGCTCATCGCTTGTCAAATTGACTTTTGAGACTTTGGAGGTGGGGATGGAATAGACAGTGGCTGATGTCTTTTGTTTTTTTGTTTGTTTTTTTTTTCCATTAAATTCTCCTATTGATGTTTTCTAAAAATCTGAAAATAGCCATGTACCCTACATCACCTGAACTCCTCTGCAACATTCCTCTAATAACTAAATGTCATGTGATTCCTTCGGAGTGTAATTTTAAGTGTCTGTCTCTCTTGTTGATATCTAGGACAGTATAAAGAAACACGCTCCACCATTTCCTGTAGTCTGCAATGTTCACATCTACCCGTGACATGCTTATTCACGATGTTTAATGTATTGTTCAGATCAGTGTGACCAAACCTCACCCTTGATAGAATATCCTCCTCCTTTCTATTTCTATTGCTTCCTATTGCTTCATTTCTCCTACATTTCTTTGAATGCTGTAGTAGTATCAGCCCTTATTTCCTCTATCTGACTCTTCCTGATTTGATTATACTTTTAACCTCAGCCTTGCTATATTTTATGACCACACTTATTTATCTTTCTCTTGTTGCTCCCTTATCTGCCAGCTCATTTCCATCCACACCAATTTGTGCATGAATCCACATGCATTTAATTTGTATTCTTGCCCTCTTAATTCTGAATGTTGTTTGAGCTATGTCAAGTACTATGTCTTGCCTTGTATCTGACTGCATGTATTTAATACTTGTTATAACAAATCTATCAAATCAGCTTAGAGCTAAATTGGTCGTTCACTCAGGCAACTACCTGTCTTCAACCATGCCAGTGATCAATCTAAAACAGCCAGTCAAAGGTCATGCTCAGTATTCAAAGTGACCAATCAAAGAAGCGGATACATCAGCCACTGTCTATTACATACCTTCCTCCAAAGCCCTCCTCAAAACTCAACTTGACAAGCAAGTGAGTGTCGAGCAGTTGTGAGCATGTATGTAGGGTTGAGCTTGCGCTTGTTACAGCCCTGTGTTCTGCAGTCTTGGTCTGCATTTGTACAAGCGGAGCAGAAATGCTCCTTGTGAGATGTTTTTCTGTTTGTGGATGCTGTTCTGTGCGCTTGTATCATGTGTGTGAGCCTGGTTTTTATGTGCACAGGTAGTGAGACTAATTAAACACCATATTATGACAGTGGATAGTCTTTGATAGTAAGTTAGAAATGAATATGAGCTAAATGATGGGTTTACTGGCAGCACACATACAGTATATAACTCTATTCTATTTTGTTCTTCTCTATGCTGCTTGGGTTCAGATCACTGTACCATTAACTCAGTTTTGGTCACTGTACCACTCACTTGCTTGTGTGTATGTGTGCATTCATGTATTTGTGTCTACTTGTGTCTGTGTTGTTGGCAATGGTTGCTTATTTTTTGTATTTGGTTTAGTAGGAAAATGGAAAATGGCAACACAGAGTCCCGTTAAACCAGCTGGGCAAACAGCCCTGTCTCTAATTAAGCCATCAGACAAATTGGGAATATACTTATTTGAGCAGTAATGATCATAGTTGTCTATTAGTGTGGGATTGTGTGAAATGGTTTGTCTGTAGTTGAGGCTGCAGAGCAATAATTTGTCAAAAAAAACGAGCCTTAAGATTAAATCCCTAAGCAACAGAGGTGAACTAGAGTTGTATGAGTCTTCAAGTGTTTTTATGTGCAACTTTTCTGAATTTTAACGTGTAAAATGTAGATACTGTAGGGTATGGATTGTTTTTTTTTGTAACCATATATAATATAAAACAAAATGCAAACATCCAACAATTATGTTTTTACTTGAGCCAGGGATGTATTTCTTGTGGGCCTTCTGTCTATCAGCGGTATGGTTTAAGAGTCTTGTTGCCCTCAGGTGCTCCCAAGAAACTTGCGCTTTCAGGTTTGTCAGCCTTTAATAAAACACTGTGTTTATTCCAGCACCCTATGATACTCAGATATAGCAGGGGACCTCGCAGAAAAGACAGCTTTTTTGTGTAAATATTGTTCAGTTATTATCTATCTTGTTTCCTATTGTTTTGTGAAATTGTAATTGTGTTTTTCAAACCATTCAAAAAAACTTAACGTAATCAACAGTATAGTTTTGTCTCACAGATTTTGGTATTGCAGACTTGCTTTAACAGTTTTATTCTGTTAGATGAAATGACAATACTAGTGTACAGCAGTCTAATTTCTTAGGCATAATGAAAATTGCTTTTCTTGTGGTGCAGTAAAAAGATCACAGTAGCAGATGGACTGTTGCAACAATATAGTCATAATGAGGTCCACAATCTTTTACTAGTTATCTCCAGCCTAGAAAAACACATTACTGATATAAAGGGCGTACACACAATAACATAAACACCTGTACAGTCTTTTGCAACCCAAACAACAGAATGCCGGCAACACGACTATGGTCAAACCTGTAATGTTCTATCTTTGTTGAGAATTTTTGAGGACATATAGTTTGTGTCTGTGATTGCATTATATTTCAAGATGTTCACCTCATTTTGTTGCTCACACCTGGCGGACAATATAACAAGCATCTTAAAATGTCAGCTATACCTTGTAGGGCTGAATCAACATCTTTGTGAAACAAACTCAAAAACTGAGCATCGTTGGCTTCCCAGCAGCATATTGTTGCAGGGCAATGGGTTTGGATTGCATAAGTCTGTTTAGGTGTTCATGATTTTTTCCTAACTCTTTTCTTCACTGAGGCTGGATCGGGCATTAGTATACTCTATAATGTGGGCATTTTTTTTGTCTGTGTACTAATGGATTAATGGAGAATTTACATTTGATTGCCTTTTGACTGACAAGAAAAAAAAAAAAAAACAGGAGCATATTTTTCATATTTGCTATTTATTCAATACAAGTGCCCAGGAGAGCCACCTGCAAATTGATTCAGAACCGCACAATTAAAGATGAAAAAGAAATGCAAATGCAAATATGAAAAGAATAGGCACATTGCCTCATTAATTATAAGTGAAAGTTGACTGTTATTAATTAAAAATTCCATTACTCTAACAATGGTAATCAATTATATAAAAAGATTCATTAATAAGGAGGCAGACAAGGGCTCTTTTTAAACTACAAAACACCCATTGGGCTCAATAGGCAAGAGGCAGAATCACAGCCATAACCTTCTTGACAGTATGCCAAAAGAGAATAACTAATTTAACTAAAGAGAGAGAGAGAGAGAGAGATACTGTCCTTTCTTTTCTTGTTACAATTATTTCCAATCTAGCATATGAGTCAACAAAACAGTCTGTGTATACAGAATTCAAATTATGGCATTACTGATAACCATATGTAAATCCAAAAAAGCAAACATACTTTTGGTTAACAAAGCATGTAGAGGATGACTGACTGAGAGCTAGCTTGTAGAGACAGGCTGATATACACCCCATATTATGGCGAGAATGTCTTTACACTCTATTTTTCATGATAACCATAATTAGCAAGATGTTCTGCTCGTGGTACCAGTTGACATGGCAGCTATAAAAAGAAACAGGTAGTGTGCAGAACTGAAATAAGATTCCTGTTACCATCCAAACTCACACCATCTGTTTGAGTAATTATGTTTGCATTCATGTTTTTTTTTTTTTTTCCTCAGATGATTGCTTAATGTTCAATTGTTCAAGATGCTAAGGAGGACTGTCAAACATTTTACATTTTAGACAGTTACTTAGTGCTTTCATCAGAAGGATGTTTCAGTGATAATGATACGGTTCAAAGTCTTGCTTAACCTCATTTTACCAGGATGTATGCCTTTTTATGGACATAAATTGGGTATTGTAGGGATCAAAGCAGCTCTAGCCTATAATTTCCGCAATGGTCTCTTTAACCATTAGGCCATCTTGTCCTGTCTGGAACAGTTGAGTCAATGCAACTCGTCAGCCAGTGCATCAATGCTGTTGTCAAAACAAATATAGGCTGGCCAGTTATTCATCTCCTATTAATCATCAGTGCAAAATACTTCTATTGACAAAAGCTACTCAACTACTAGTATGAAAAGGGAAAATTGCAGCTTGTCATTACTGGCTGTGGAATAGTCACTTAGTGATTGTGCTTTACGGGGAATTCTTGGCTGTGAGAGAGGGTGGTGTTGTCTGCTACTTGCAGGATTTGCAGCACATGGTCCCTCATTGGCTATGCAGTAAACCCGCATATTGATTAATTTGAGTGATTTCAATGGAGAATGTAACCAACCTCTGTTGAAAATGCTGTAATTGGATTTCTGCAACCAGGATTATATGAAGCTCCTCTCAGGAATACATATGGAAGCCACAACTCTTTGCTGATAGAGAGCCAACATTGTTACATGAATGGCCCCAGCAACCTCATACCAGCAAGTGCATTTACAAATCAGTAAACATCCTGACAAGGATTAGAACATACTGGTTGCTGTCATCTTTAAATGAAATGAAATGAAATGTCTGTGCTGATGATGTAAGTTAATGTGTTTGGTTTTGATACTTCCTGGTATTCAATGTAGACATGTCCTTACACCAATGTCACTATGCCATGTTATATAGAGATATTATACTTTTGTATACTACGAATGAATTGATTCTGATCGTTATTTAACAGTGGGTTATGCTTTAACCAAGACTACGGCATAAAATATATGTTTCACATCAGAATTTAATCTGTGACTTGTTAATCAGTGGGAATCATTCAGTACCCATCTGTGCTTTGTATGCATCCCTAGCCTACTGCTGTCTTCTTTTTATTTTATTCAGCAATTCATTATTTGGTCTACCTTTCAATCCAACAACCACTCAACCATGGTCCTACCACCCCAGTAGTGTGGTGAGTGGCATGTTGTAGGTGGCTGAGGTGTTGCACTGTCAGGCCAGTGCCATGTCGTACCACATCATGACTGCTGGTTGCGTGGTAAGTTCCTGCAGATACTCAGTGTACTGGTGAGCTGCTGATGGAAAGAAAACACTATGTCAAATGCTGCAAGCTTATTATAGTTGATCGATATTGGCTTGCGAGCCATTTCTTTGCTTCTGACAGGTCGGAGCTTGCTATCTGGGTTGTGTCATGCCTCAGTCAGGTAATAGGGATGGAGGGAGAAAAAAAAATCAGACATACACACAGAAGGCCATACAGGTAGATAAGCAACCACTGAAAATGTGCAGGTGTGTGTGTGTGTGAGAGAGAGAGTGAGAGAGAGACAGCGAGAGAGAGGACTAAATGGGATAGATTGACAGATATAGCCTGGTGTGTGTGACAGATAGAAGCCGTTCAGTTGTATTCACCTCTGAAGCTGTATTAGCACAGTTCAGTGCCTTCTACATCTCTCATGCAGTTGTAAACAGGCATTCATCAAAACCCAGACAACTACATTCACCATTTGTTGAAAGATGGAGATTGCAGCCATGGTTGGTGAAATAACTGTCGCCTAGGTCAACAGTCTGAAGGAACTAATGCAATGCAACGCATAGCAGCTTTATCATACATTACCAAGCATTACCAACAAAATCTATGTTCATGTGAGGTTATTTTTTGAATAGACAATAACATGGTGTAAGAATGATTTTTGACCTATCAGATTAATGTACATGATTGTTATCGATCTTAGAGAATGGGCTTAAAGCTTGATTCCCTTTTCTCATATCACACTTGATTAAGCAATATAGGAATATTGATACAACATACAGAATGCAATTTTCTACTCAGAATCACCACAATATTGCCCGTCAATGTCAAGGTACAAATGAAAAACGTTGACCACGTAAGTAAGTGATACTGATTGGGACATTAGAACACCATTTGGAAATATGATCCAGGCAATATAGGAGAAAAGTCCATTACCCAAGAGGACAAACTATATAGCCTATGATATATATTATTTTGTCAGGACAGATGAATGGTGTCATTAGCTTTTATTTCATCTGTTCTTTTGAGAATTTCTCGCAACATTCATCATCAACATACATTACAATTGTAAATGCCTTCCACCTCATAATATGTTCTAACGAGCAGCTGAATCACTGGCACACCTTGTGCATAATCTTCGGCAGAGCAATCTTTTCAAATTATTTTGCATCTGACACTGAATTACTTAGGCAACACATTTCTAGATGAATTTAGAGTAAATATTAAAGAGATTATGCATGAATATTTTATGTGGGAGTGTTTTACGGACATTTTACACAATGCACACAATTTTTACTGCAATTTTATCAAGTCTATAACCATATGTCATTAAATTATTCTGCTGACACTGAGTCTGATATAAATACTTGTCTGCTACTGTTTCCTATTGTGCCCTACTGTCACTGCATTAGACATTTTGATAAATGCTATGGATAGATCAGCAACATTGTTATTGTTAGGCATTTACCTCTGTTTGTAGTAGCAATGCTCGGCTGTAGGTCACTGAATAGACCTCTGCGTAGAGGTGCAAAGCAATCAACTTATGAAGCCTGTGATTTTGGAGTCGATGTTAATTAGCTCCTGGCTTGCAGTCAGTCTCACTGAAGTATTTTACAACAGTGGCTATCCTCATCATAGTGTGTAAACAAGTTTGCTGCTTTTATATGGGCCTCTTCATGTTTCAAGCGTTTTACAGCTAAATTCCACAGCATTTAAACTAAACCATATTTAACAACGTGGAACACACTATCACTGGTAAGGTTGGTAAATTTCATATGGTCAGATGATGGAATCTGTCTTTGTTGGCCCTGCTGCATAAGTCTTGTTGATAAGGTTTTTATGTCCTTCTTATAGGTCCTCATTGAAAGATTAAATTGTGGTCTCCACATCAGTAATAAATCTCAGCCAGGTGTGGGGTGGGACTGAGAAGAAGAGCCATCAATAAAAAGAAGGATGGTCATCCCTTGTCAGGCAGGAAGCAAGGGAATAAACAAGTTGTAGGAGAAGCAGGGCTGCCCTTTCTAGGAAAAGTGGTTTATTGACTTTTATTTAAATGAGCGACCTTTTGTCTGCAAGTGTGAGAAACGGGGCATTGGAGCATGCCACTGCATGCCATTGCATGCTCTATATTGTTATAAAGGGTACTGAGAGTTTTTTTTTCTTCCTTTCCCTTTTTATGGGCCCCAAGTGTGACTCTATCTAAATTGATTGGATTTCTCTTTAACCTTCAGCACACGTGCTGTTATGGGTATGATGTTTGCTTTCTGAACTTAATGGCTGCAGCTTTAGTGAGTTATTTTATGGAACTGATTCCTGTACTGCATTTTCTTGCCAAGTCTATAATTTGTTTAGTCCCCTTTGAGAGAGTCTCACATTTTGCCTCGCTATCATGTTCCCCTGACTTAGCCTACGTTAAAAGAAAACATGGTTCTCTCTGGTGCCGTTTTCTGTGTGGACTCTGACATGCAAAAGATTTATTTTTTAGATAGATTTCAAACGTGGAGACCAAGTCGTCGTTACGTGGGTTCAGTCCCTCATCACCGAGGTTGTGAAAGATAGGACTATGTACAAACGCTCTGTGTGATCTCTCACAGCACTCTTGCTCTCTTTCCAATCTCTCTGTACACTCTCATCTCTGTATCATTCCTATTCACTAAACTTGCTCCTTTGTACTCATAATTTGAAGCCTGTATGTGCATTCACTATAAATTGTTAGACAATGGTTAAGAATGAAAATTGTGCACAAATGTTGGGTTAGTTTTCTTACATATTGTCAATACAAAAGCATCTAGTCATTCCCGCTATTGTCATTGACGGCAAGCCTGAGAGATATGTTGCTTTCGCTCACTCCGCCACCGGTGGTAAATGGTCATTATATTTATAATGCATCGAAATGACAAGCGCCGTTCCTTAAAGTGGATTCTGAAATTCCACATTACTATAATTCTAGGGAAGATATGTCAAGCAGCAATTCATTACAATTATATTCAAATGGAGAGTGCCATGATGCTAGAAGGAAATGCTGGAGAATAACTGCTGAACTCAGTGGAGAGTTTAATAGAGAGTGAGAGGAAGCAGCTTGGTTTGATATACAGCCACACCACTAATGGCAGATTTTTTCTAGCAGATAATCACTGCTCAGCATAGGAAACGCCTCAGCATTATCTAATTGTGAGTGCAAAGGGTTGTTACATTAACCCCCTTAAACCCTGATTGCTAATCTGCAGTAATGTGGTTGTTGTCAACATGAGATTGTCAGAAGTCTCTTTGCATGGAGATTTGAATTAGATGAGAAATGTTGCTTTCCTTGGACCTCAAGTGACCTAGCAATTATTTAGTCTTTTTAAAACTACAGAGGAAGACAGACATGAAATTGATTTTTTTTTTTCAATCTTCTTTGTTAACATTAGAGTTACACAACACTGCAACAATAAACAGGTAAGTATTGTAAACCTTTTTTACCCACTCTTGGTAGATTGACCTTTATATTTACACTTCAGATTAATTGCAGTATCAATATCCCCAATGTACTTTTTTAAAAAAGAAAATTAGAAAAAAAAAAATAAATAAAATAAATAAATAACCCCTCTTCTAAACAAATGTGCTTCAGTTGTCCTTGAACAAAGCACCAGAGCAGTTTCTTTCACATAAATGTGTGCAGTAGTGAACAGCATCAGTGCTAAAGACCATGCTGGATGGAGGCATCTTGCCATGACCTTATTTGCACCTTGGGGAGAAAAAAAAGGATAATTAAGTAGTGTAAGTAGTAGCTCCCACTTGTGACTTTAGGTTTTATAACATCCCTTTCACGTTTAGTGTCTGCCACTTTAACTAGTCTGGCAAAGCAGTTGTTGAGGCAGGAATATATAAATTACTGCATACATTTTAAGAAATTGTAGCCTGTGTACGAACCAATATGAATACATTACTGTACTTGTTTTTTTGCAGTAAGACAGTTTCACAGATTTTGTTCTCAAATTAGGTTGCATGCATTAAATGGTATCAAAGCCTGAGTCTAAATTCATGCACTTTCTTTATTTTACAGTCATGTTGGTCCTGGTTTGGCTAAGGAGATTGCAAAGACTAGTAGCAGAGATGATGTGAAACATAAAGCTATACGTGTAAATAAATCTTTTTGTTCATGAAGGGAACAGATGAAATAGAAATTATTGACATTGTTAAAAAATTTAAGAAGAAGAAATCTACAGACTAGAATTGAATTCATAAGGCTATGTTTAAAAAATATTAGTGTGTGGTGAAACCGCGTACAGATATTTGTATTCAGTGTGTACAAAGTGGTGTATTTATTAGCAAAATGTAATAGTGAAAGTCATAATTTATAAGCCTGAAGATAGACATGTACTCTCAAATTACAGACCTGTGTCTTTACTTTCACAGTTCTTTAAAGTCCTAGACAAAATATTCAATAAAAGATTGGACTGTGGGTTACTGTGTGAACAGCAATATGGGTTTAGAGCTAATAAGACAATTTTATGTGCACTCGTGAAATTTGTGGATGAAATAACAACTGCAATAGAAAATAAAGAATATACAGTGGAGGTATTGCTGGATCTTAAAAAAGCATTTGATACTGTTGGACAAGACATATTATTGAAGAATTCACAAAGATATGGATTTAGAGGGGTAGTGCACTCTTTATTAAGCAGCTACCTGGAGAACAGGTACTGGTACATTAATATAAATAACTTCAAATTAAAACAAATAACCTACTGAAGGTTACCTGGGTTCTGCAGGGTTCAGCATTGAGACCACTGTTCATTTTGTACATACATATATAATATATGTGAGTTTTGTAAAATACTAAAAACTATATTATTTGCAGATGACACAAATTTATTTTTTGCAGTAATAATGTGGAACAACTGTTGGATACAGTGGAAGAAGAATTGAAAATGCTAAAGAGTAGGTTTGGTACTAATAAGCTAACACTGAATTTAAGTAAAATAAACTGTATAATCTTTGGGGATCTTCTAACTAACTCAACTCTATCTACTTTTGTGATCCCTTAATTTTTCCTATGGCATTGCCATGAGGTGCCCATTTATGGTTTTGAGTGAAATGTCTCAACAACTATTCTATTAATTGCCACGGAAGTTGGTACAGACATTCATTTGACCTCTGAATGAATTGTAATCCCGTTGGTGATCCCTGACTTATCAGTGCTGTCAGTAGGGGTGCGCCAACAAATCATTTTATGTAGTAACATTAGTTAATAACATTATGTTGATGTAACAACAACATGCTAGAGTTCACATGTGCATTTTGGACTGAATAACTTGATAACTAGCTTGAAACACTAAGGGCAAGTAACATTAACTATATGTGAAAACTTTGCACCTCATCCTTAATGGAGTGGAACATACAAGTTCAGTAATGACAAACTAGACCAACACACATTGTGGCTATTTTCAAAATTTCAACTGACTCTGGTCAGGTGAACAAAATAACAGCCCATACAGTGTTTTGGATAGTGATGGCACTAATGTTGTAGCAGGCGTGTTCTAAACTGCTGGAGACAGAAGACTGGTAACAACACAGTGGAGCCCATTTTTCCTCCCTTACTTCAGAGCATACACACCAACTTCTGTTTGTATATTTTTAAAAAATGTAATCACAGGACTGTAAATTATACTTTCATTCGATTATTCTCATTCAGACAGGAGACTGAAATATGCTTGAAAACTAATGCAGTTAACTTTTTTTAAATTAAAAAGCTGTGCACTCTCACATACTTTTCTCTACTTTTTTCTATTCCATTTATCGTGACCATTTATCTTACCTGCCATATTGCATTTCGGTGGACTAAGGATACAAGTAAATTGTTTTCACACAGTGCATTGGCATAAGAGCCTGAAAACAGTGCTCCAGTTTCTATCTATTCAATCAAGAATCAATCCTGAATTGAGAATATCCGCTCAAATGAATCAGGACACCAATAATCTGAATTGAATCGTGAGAATCCTAAAAATTCCTAATCATCAGGTCAGGTTTTTATTATCCAATTCTGTACTTTATGACCAAATACCCGCAAAATGAATGACATTCCCATCAGCTTCAGCTGTACTTTGTGTTTAGTGCTAATTAGCAAAATGTAAGCATGCTTACACACTAAACCATGGTAAACATAATACCTTCTTAACATTAGTATGTTAGTTTTATTATTTTTAGATTGTTAGCATGCTGATGTTAGCCTCTAGCTGAAAGCTGTAGTACAGACTAGAGAAAGCCTCTAGGTGTAGACTCTTTAGTCTTGTTTTTAATATTTCAGTACAGTTCTTAAAATTTAGACTAGAATACCCCAAAATAGCCACAAACTTCAAACAGCCCTGAAGTTAATCCTATCTTATTAAAGCTTATATTACTTTTTTATGCTGTTACTGTGTCAGAGAATGGTCATTTTTAAAGACGTTGCCAGTGTGGTTTACAAGTTGATCACCGTATTGAAATATGTTTGTTATTTTTTTAATTCTCCACTGTGGGCAATTAATCAGAGGAAGTGGGATATAAATGAGATGTCCAAAATAATGTGTAACAAGCACAAAGACAAGGCTCATAAGCTGGTCTGGCTGTTCATACATAAAGTAGTGACTCAAGACTGAACTATTTTTTTATGTGGTATTTTAATGGATTCCATATCCACCTAAGACTTCCTGTAGTTGATCAAGAATCATTCATGTCTAAGACATAGAGGAGTACATTTTAAAATTTTAAATGAAAAAGAAAACACTAAAGCAGTCATGAGGACAGCTAAATGTTATCTTCTTGTTTTCATCTGCCATAACTACAAGCAACCACCAGCACATTCGAATGAAAGTCACTGATTAATGATAGGCAAACTAGCTGATCTGTAACACCGATACTCTAACTCTCAATCACCAGTGGTGGTTATCCTTTCTCCCTTCCCCCCTCCAGTGGTTGTGTTGTACTCTGTATGCTGTCAGGGCTGACAAAATTACTGCATCTTGTTAGTATGTTAATAATGGGAATTATGCTTTTAATGGCCAGCATTAATTAGTAACAATTTGACGGCTGCAATTATAGTTGGCAATGATGCATTTAATACAACAATCTTGAAGTGAGTTCCTCTTTACTTGTGCTTGTGGTTCCTGTTTTTCTTGTCTATACACAGATCCAGATATAAATAGTTTTTGCTCTTTTTTTTTTGCTTTAATATATACTCAACATTATCACTGATGCAGTTTCTTGAATTCACTTTACATACAATTATGAGAAATATATTCACTCCCACTGACCATTTACACCATGGTTCAGTGCACCTGCAGAGCAGCCCCCCTCCTGTGAACAGCCTACATGTCAAGTACAAGATATTGCCTATAAAACTCAAATTTTAATGTCTTTGAGCATCATTTGAGAAAACTTAAGATTTCCATTTTTTAAATGAAAGTGTGCATTCTTCAAAATACTCTTTTTAAATGTGGTTGTCAGCATACAGTTACAGATCTCAGGTGCTTTGGAGGCTTAGATAAGACTTGATGTTTTAAGCCATCTTTAGGAGAATCAAAGCAGCCATGCAGAATTTCAGTCCTGTCTGGAGATGTTATGCATATAAGCAGAGCCCTTTATACCAACAAGTACAACAAGTAGTGTAACATATTCTCAATATATTTAACCAGGATATGTGGGGATGAAACAGAAAAAAGTATGTTCTTGAATAATGAATAATAACAGCATTGTGTACAGACATTTTGAGAGGCAGTGGCTCACTACATCATCTGGAAGAAGCATGTTCTGTCATGCACATGCTCATGTTCCTCACTAACACCTGCATACATTTGGCATATTTTATGTATTTACAATGGACAAACAACTGATCAGAAAATATAAATTCTATACACAGAGATTCTGGTTTATACTTTGAAATTAACTTTGAAACAAAGGTCCTTCAGTTTCCTCCCTCACTGCGAGCCAAATGAAAATAAATCGGTAATTTAACCTTAGTTTCAAGCAATCGTGCATATTTCTAAATGCATAATGCTCAACACAATGCTAAATAACATGCTTTATGTTTGTTCATGCTCAAAGAAAAAAAGGAATAGGGGGGAGGAAGTGCAAAAAGCAATACTAGTAAAGAGCACAATAATTATTTCTTCATTTGCTCCAGACGGGCACTTTGCCAATGAGAAGAAAGTGTCTTTAAACCACTGTAGCCCCTATACTCTGCAGGTCACTAAAGGGAAAGCGTGTGTACACTTAGAGTGAATACATTACCACAATTAGGCTTTGATATATTATAGGAGAAGCATTCATTGCACTGAAACTCATGGTCCATTAGAGTTTATTTATGTCCCTTGAAAATACAACTGTAACCTTTTATATGCCTCTCTGATAGTACTTGATAACTCCTTGAAACACCCTACCCTTCCAGTCTCCAGGCATTATCTGTTTAGCTTTTATCCTGTTACAGCTACAATCGTTTTGAACCAAAAGCCTTTCCCATAAGATTGTCCTGACAAAGGTCTGAGGATCTCATCTCCAAATGCTTTTCATATGGCAAAGAATCAGTCAATTATTTTGAAGCAGTGCAGCAGCCCAGGATTAAGTGACTTAGGAGTGCAGCAGACAGCAGCCTCCCTCCCCCTGCTTGTAGCCTCAGAGACTCCCACAAACAGCATGGCTTGTCAGGGCTGATTGCAGTGGCATTGGGGCAGATAAGTCAGTCTTACTATTATCCTATGTAAGCTAGGAGTGCCAAATTACAACTTTAGCCTTAAACCCCTACAGAGTTTACTTACGAATGTCTTAAGCCACACCAGAGAATAAAAAATCCCATACTAAAAACAGAGTTGGCAAAGGTTTGAGGAGAGTGTGTTTGATGGGATGTGTGTATACATCTCACTAGGGTTGGGCTGGTGTAAAAATGTTCAAACCAGTTTGATATTAATCCAAACACTGGACTGAGTTTTTTTTTTACCACTAGTTGTCGCACTGAACTCAGCCAGTACTATACAGAACATAATGAGAGCCCATGAATGAGAGTGTAGAACCACCACAGTCAGGCAAACTGAGTGACACATCATGTTTGCTTCTGGTATAAGGTGATATGCTATGCTAATGATGCTAGCCATGATAACTAGCTGCTAACTGCCATGCAGGCTGGTAAAATTGATCCGTTGCGTCTCTTTGTATCAGTGGGTTGTTTTTAAAACACAAAATGCCCTCTCAGCCCAGACATGCTTACCCTGGTTAGCCCAGGTCAGCCTACCTTCTCCAGCATGTCTTTGCCATCCAGCTGGGTGGACAGCAGAGTTCGGTGCTCTTGGCGGTGTCAGAGTCCCTGTCTGAGACATTGAGATGTCTCATAATGACAAATGCCGGTTCAGTCAGTTAAGGTCATATACCAGACTGGAAAGACAAAACCGGAAACCAACCCAATCCTATATCTCAGTCTGTATCTAGTTCAGGGTATTGGGTCTCTGCTGTCTTTTTATTGCTGTCAGCATCTTCCGTGGCACATGCCTATGATGTTATGACAGCTTTACAAGGACTGTAATTTAAATTTATTGCTACTGGGCCATTGATTCTCTCATCACTTCAGTGTCATATGTTGACTGCCAGTCTAACAGAAATGTTGGCATAGCTCCATTAGCATGTATAGATTTTTTTCCCCATTCCTGAGGCCATTAATATCCTAAAACACTAGCAAACAAGGACATTTTTACAACAAGAGCTTTACAAGATTAAAATGGTGAGGCTCAATTCTAGGGCCACAAGTCACTGGTGGTAGTTGCCATTGCAAATGGTACAAATGGTACTGGTATCAATTATATGTAAACATATTGTGATATTCAATTTTGCTGATATTGCCTAGCTGAAAAAAGAGCAGCTTTAAATATACTCTACGTTATTGTTCTTTTTGGTTCCTTTCTCCTTTCTCTCTTTTTTTCCTCTCATTCTATCGCTCTCTCCATTTGCCACCAATTCAATTTCTTCCAAGCTCCTTACTATGTGATTTATGACTTCTCCCGGATCATAAATAACTGGAAAAATAAGGCTTTTACCTTGCCCACGTACTGCGGGTCTGACCCCATGTACTCCTCCAGCACAAAGAACTGGTTCCACACCCAGCCCCTCTTGACCCGCTGAAATCCAGCTGCCCCATTCCTCATCGGGCCCACCAAGCTCCTGGCGTGGTCTCTCCCTGTCCTGCTCCGTCCCAGTGGTGATGAAGGCAGACGTAAAGAAGAGACTGAGCCTTCGTCGACGAGAAACCAAAGGAACAGCAGCAGGCAGTTCCTTGTTAGCATTGGCGATCTGTGAGGTTCAGGTCCCCAAGTTAAAGTCTAGTGATAAGAGTTGAGCCACGTTGAAACAACTTGTGAAGGTGCTTATGGGGAATGGGTGAGGTGGGGAGCTGTGCCTGTTGTGGCAACCTCAAAAAGCACCTTTCTTGGGTCTGTCAGGAGCCCACTCAGAGATTTATGTAGTTCATCACCTGAAAAAAGAAAACAAATACATAGTTCAAAGGGTTTGCTTTTTGCTGAATCTCCACATATTGTTATTCATAAATACCAATGAGTTGGTGACACTTCTTGGCCCATATTCTTTGCTCACACCTCCCTTTAATTGTTAACTGCTCTGTGATGAAAGATAGTGCTGGCATTCTCAAGCATGAATAAACTGTTAAGAATACTGTGTCTGGTGATAGATTACCTCTTTACTAGACAGTTCTCTAGGATGCATGCTATAATTAGCTAGCTTACTTGTCTCTGTTGTGGAAGATGTGACTTTATTTTTGCTGTCAATTATGGGCCACTGCACAGTGCTACAGACCTGTCAGCGGCATTGTAGTTTCTTGAAAGTCATGTATTATTTAATGACACTTGAGATTGTTGATGAGCTTTTATATTTTCCTTCATAAATGTTGTCTCAGTATTTTCCTGTCAAACCTCTTAGGGAGTTGCTAAAAATGGAGATAAACCATTTCTATAGTACTTGAAATAATGTGCAGTTGCTTCATCAGTTGCAGTCAACCATCTGAAGATATAGCATGATGCATTGGCAGTTCATATATCAAATTGACATGTGTACTCTATGAGATGTCAGTGCAAAGCAGCATGCTGACAATGACTCTTTAAGATACTGTGCTTTCCCTCAGACATCACTCCGGTTAGGAGCACAACAGCGCTGACAACCAGCGGCCACAGGAGATTGTCCCACTTGCCGCAGCATGTCACTTGACAGACATGCGCTCTATGAAATAGGCAACTCATATAAAAGATTACCAATATATAATCCAGTTCCCTAGACTTGCAATTTAATACATAATTTGTTCTTTCTTCAATTCTATTTTGTTTATATCTTTGCATACTTTAGTGGAAGTACCAGTGAGCCTGAAGCATGGACAGCATACAGCATGTCACAACATTGTCATGTAATTACACTGAGTTTGATTTTGCATGCATGAGTAAAGCACAAGTGTAGTCAGAACAAAAAAAAACATGTAATATAAATAATTCTGAAGGCATTTTTTTAACACATTTGAGATTTTTAAACGGTTCACGAATTATTTGTTTGTGCAATGTTTTTTGTATTCATGACAATACAAGTAGATTCAATCACTGTCTTGGAAAAGACAAACTGTGGTACACAATTATAGTGACCCAATAAATCAATCAATGTCAAATGTAAACCAGAGAAAATACAGGTACTGAATAATTTGTCACATTAGTAGTATGTATAAGGGAATTCCTATAAACAAATGTTTTTTCTAATGTAAAAATAATTTCTGCCATGAGTCTACATGTTAAAACAGAAATTAGAGATCATAAAATGGAACAGGATTTATAAAATAGCTAATTTAGGTTCCTTTACACCTTTTAATCTGTAAAATTTAATATGTATAAAATCTAGTTTTAAATCTACAAAAGGTATCAAGTAATTTACTTGTGCTTATTTACATCAGGTGAGTTATGTTTGGACAGGTAGCACATTCTTATCATTACGACAGCAATAAATGTGATTACCTAATTGGACAATCATTCATAGCACAGCTTACTACATGGAAGAGGAAAACATATTACCAGCCTAATTTGTGAAGCCCCAATTCATTATTGAGAAAACACCTATTGCACTGTTGCTGTTCACACCTTGTTTGCAATCCCGACTACTATCAGTACACACTTAACACATTCAGCTTTGGCCTCGTTATGAGACACTTAATTGTGGTGAAAACAAGAGAAGAGGACCACAAATGGTTAGGATGAAGAATGGAGCTAATGGTTTCCACACCTGGTTTATTGTTCCTCGCTCCCTCCTAATGCACTTATAAGCTGTACAGTAATGGAAGACAGCGTTCCTCTAATTTCATAACCGGAGCCCTCATT
This sequence comes from Euthynnus affinis, assembly GCA_029490765.1. Taxonomy (NCBI): domain Eukaryota; kingdom Metazoa; phylum Chordata; class Actinopteri; order Scombriformes; family Scombridae; genus Euthynnus; species Euthynnus affinis. Next base: position 20,718,906 of record CM055859.1, read on the forward strand.
GACATCATTGTCTTTGATTAATTATACAGACTTGGAACATCGGCTTCAGAGAGAGATTACTTCAACAAGGTTATGACGTGCACCCAGATCCATTTATTCTCACTGTCACCACAGTATCTTAAAAGTCAAAACTGATCTACAAAGTTCTATGTGCAAAATTGGCAGGAACTATCTTGACATGAGTCAGACATGCCTCTCCCGCAGGTCACTCCTCATTTAGCATCGACATAATGGAAAATGACTGTTCCCATAATTCCTGCAAAATCACGCCCCTGCCACTGTACAGCCCTGGGAGGGCTTGATGCATATTTTATGAGATAAGTTCATTAGCATGTGTCGGGCTTCGGTTGTGAGCCTTGACCTGTGTGTCTACTTCAGATAACGCGACGCAGTGGGCTGACAGCGTTCTCACACATCACCTTCAATAATCAAAGAACATATGGCTAGCCGATCTGCTGGTGCAGATTACCACCCACAAGAGACTCCCACAGAAAGTTATTAGTCGTCAAGGCTGCCATAAACATGACAAACAAATAAGTAGGCACTGACTTCTGGGATGGAGAGGAGAAATGAGTCATCTGGATCAAGTTCTTATTTTGCATACACTTTTATTTCCTGATATGTGGGCAGAGAGATTTTCCTTTTTTCCCCTTATCTACTGCAGTGTTTTGCATTGTCGGCTGGCATGTCCAAGGTTATGGAACCTCCTTCTCATGATTCAGACTAGAATTGATTAATAATTTGAAATAGGTGTGATTCATATGTGGATTATAAGCACTGTGTTAGGGCTATAATTCATGCAGTACAAATATGTTAAAATGACTAATGATCAAATAACCACAGCACATACAGGGCAGCAGTAATGCAACAGGAAAGAACAATACAGTAATATGATATATACAATTTAATCATGTCTAAGTTAATACATGTATTTATAACACAGGATCATTTGTATCACTGGCTTGAACATTTTTGATTTAATTTTTGAAAGATTCTAAAGTTGAGTGTATGTTAAATGATGAATTCAGGTGTCCTGAACTCTGGTAGTTGTGGAAAAAAAACAAGTGTTATCATGAGCACATCTTGCCAGTCTTGAGGCACTGCTGCTGGGTATAAACCTTCATAACAGCAGCAGTGCCATTATACCATAAAAATTAAATAACGTGACAACAGCATTATGTAAAAATGCATCTAGAGTTTCTACTAAAAGTTGTTCTCATAAAAGTTTCATGTTTTTCCCCAAAACGTTTGCACAAAACTGCTACAGATCAAGTTTTCACTCGGTTATCTACTTCCTTTATCCATTGGATCCACAATCCACAAACATCTAATATAGCTGACATAAGCGTTGAATAAATATTGATGAATGCAAGTCAGGGCAGTTTTTAAAGTCTCGTTCAGACATCATAATCATGTCATAAACTAGACTCCATTTAAAGTTATACCAAAGACAGCAAGAGTGTAGTTTCCTTGTGTGTTAAGAAATTACTATTTTGTGATATCATACATAGGAAGAGAATTAAAATTGTGTTAACTTTATGTAGGTACAATAATTGTAACAATTTACTCCTGACGTTATGTCTGTATTTATATGTCTATGCTAATACATCCAAGCACCAACAGAATACCAATCTCTGAACCCACTGGCTATCCGTCTAACGACGATTTAGCCTCTGGGGGCAACAGCCAATATTTTGAGGCTTCCGGTGTAGCCAGCAGATATCCAGACAATGGATAATGAATATCTGTGCTTCCTCTTCTGTGCACCGGTTGTTCGACCTCTTTTTGTCTCCACCCAGACTGTTAACCTGCATGCAACCTAAGCCTGCTCAAATGAGATTGTCAATACTACTTGGACTACAAACGGACTACAGATGGAAATCATAACGCTTCTGGTACCAAAGTCCTGTCCCGTTGCCTACAGATTCTGCATTCATATGCAGATATCTGTTTATAGAGATTAATAGCATACTGGTACAGATCATAACGTTTAACAACTGGTTGTAATAGCAGTGAAGGCTCCTCTCATAATGACAGATGTTTTGAGCTTCCGCTCTGTCACCACAATGATCTAAACAGTGACCTCCATTGAACTGCAGCCCTGGCTGATGAGAAAATATGAGCACTCAGGCTGAAGAGATGATGGAAAAAAGTGTTAGTCAGTCAGGGAAGACAAAAAAATGTGAAGACATTGTTTTGCACTACTAAGGCCAAAGAAGACTTTAATATCATTGAAACCCTTCAGGGAAAGAGTGGGAGGAGAGAAATGTAGGTGGAGGCAATATAATGAAAATGGGAGTAACAACACAGCTGGCCAGTCAAGCTAAATTATCAAAGAACACCTCATGCGTAGGTTACAGCACAAACATAGTAATGAATAGTGAATAAATTGGTTCTGTTAGTTACCCAAATACATTTACTCATTTGCTATGCAGTTTGGATTCAACAATTCTGTTGGCTTGGCAAGAAAACAGGTGCTTTATCCATGTCTAGGTGTGAAACAATGACACTTACTGTTATAGATGCAAAGCACCACAGTGGCTAAGTTGGGAAAATAATCTTTTATTGTCTTATGTTCTTAATGTATGATATTCATGGGGGTGGGGGAAATGCTTTCACCAAGGCATGTGCACAAAGCTGTAAGGAGCACAAAACAATGGAAACATTAATATGATCTGTTGAGTCACCTTCCCCACTTTTTCATACTTCCCACACACATTATGTTTTGGGACAGCCAAAGGACGCCTTCAAGTCACATTACGTCTGGGTGTTTGATAAAATTGTTGGTGAATGTGAAATGCTGTGGGTGCTCATACCAGGAATATGATGAGATTTCCCTTGACCAGACTCAACCTACAATGTGTCAGTGGTGCTTTTCCATCTCTATGATAGCCTATAATTTGACCGCATTGCAATATTGTAATCCACCTATATCCATGCACGTACTTTCCACCAAAGGCATGTCATTAATGGGAAATACTCTTTCCCAACAATTCAATCACTTGTTGGTTATGTGTTTACTGATTATACTGATTTTGTCCGCCTGTATGCACGTGTACCTTAGTTTACATGTGCAGGGGTTTAGACAACCCACCAGCAAAACACTTTCAATTAGCCACTTGGCTGAAAAATCCATTCAGCATGAAAAAAGCGTAAAGCATAAAAGCACTTAGTGATTTGAAAGAGATGATACTACTATTGAATGCCAGTACTTTGAACCATAGATTTATCCCGTTGAAGACAACACCTTTATCTTTCATTGAGTTCATTAGAACACTAAGCCAGAACACATTCTTTTAATAATGACAAATGGAAACTACTCTCGTTGCCAAGTCCATTTGTGTGATAAATGTGCCTTGATGTTTACTTTACTAAAGTGCTATGTCTGCAGAACCATGAAGTCATCACTGGAAAGAGACTGCAGAGGCTTTTTGTTTGTGTTGAGGAAGCTGCATAGAAAGTACAGAAAGAGTTAGTCTGCCAATTAGTCAATAATGGAAAATTTGGAAGTTACTCTTGAGTAATCAATTAGTCTATCCAATTATTCGAGTAGTTGACTAGTTAAGTCACAAATCACACATCTTAATATGTAACACAGGCATCAAATTATGACTTTTTAGTAAGTTATCAAAACTTGTAGTGTTCTGTAATGTTTCAACTGTGTTAAATGTGTTTGTAAGAATGTGTTTGAGTGACTGCAGTTAGGCATTGAAAGCAAACAAGACAAGTTAGGTTTGGCACATCAGGTACAACAGATGTTAGCTCTTTCTCTCTCTTTTTTGTATGAAATGTCTGTCACTCCATCATTCTTTCAATTTCACTTTGACACCCTCCTGCCAGAGACAACACTATATATATATATATATATATATATATATATATATCCCCTAAGTTTCATATGTCTCGCTAATTCAGTTCTCAGTTATTTCTTATTATGTCTGATGTTTTGATAAATGCAAATATTCAGGAGAGATGCCTGATTTTATTCTGGAGCAGTGAAAGACAGACTGCTCCTGAGATGAAATGAAGCAGCCCTGTTGCCCCAGGCAGCTGAGGAGCGTCACTGGTGCAGGCGATGGCTGTCATCCAGGGCCAAGCTGATAGGTCTCAAGCACAGCTAATTTTTGACCCGGTGACTTTGGCAACTTGAAAACAGTTTTGTGGTGACTCTTCTCTTAATGAGGGAGTGTCAGTTACTTCCTGTGACATTTGGTGCCTTTTGACCCCTGCCTTGTGTTTTTCACATAACTTGTATCAAAGAGAGTGTTTATTGAGTATGTGGATATTATTCATTGTCTCAAACTTTTAAAACCTGTTTACACAAAATGTGTTGCAAGTCAGCATTCTCAGTCAGTGTCTACACCGGATGCATCCAGTCAATGTACTGCTGTGTGATCAGCCACATTTTAGCTCAGTGCACAATCATTGTGGTTGTGTGTGTAAATCAGAAGCAGACAGACTCTTGAAAAATCTGTTTTTGCAAAGTGTGAGTGAAATGCAAGTTGAAAAATGATGTTTCAGTCACAAATCAGTTGGCTACTTATACACATCATTTCTGAGATTTGTGAAGCCAAAGTGAATAAATGTCTGCCATGTTGGGTCTTTCTTATAACTCCATTTCTATAAAGAAAAAAAAGCCATTTACTTGGACCCATCTCACATTATTTCCCATCATACCATGATTCAGTAAAAAGACTGATTATAATTTCACAAGAAACAGCTTCCTCGGTTCAATTTTGTTCATTTAGGAAACCCTCATATTAGGGCTGAACGACTTTGAAAAAAATCTCTAATTGCATTTACTTTGACTGATATTGCAACTGCAATATGATTTGCAATATTAGAAGCAATTTCATTTTCACATTATTATTCTCACTTTAATTGAAAAACACATTACAATGATTTTATTGTGATTTTTGCGGGAATCTGCACCAAACAAAGATGTTTTCCTAAGTTTTCAGAATATGATGTGTATGCAAGGACATCTCTGCAGCACAACGACATTTTAATTTTTAAAAGTCATTTTGATACACATTTATATTGTTTATATTGTGATTTTGATCAAATCTGGATTAATTGTCAGCCCTATCTCACATAATTGAATACGTGGGCTCCCTGAGATAGTGCATCACCTTGAATATATCCAGTGATGGTGGAAAATAAATTGGCTGCGTGTCCTACTGAACGAAGGTTGCCTCTCTGTAAGAAACTGAACTTTTCCCCCCTCAAGATATGGAAGGCTTAGCTGTAGAGACAAAACTGGCCTGAGGCAATAAAGAAACACCACACTGACTCAGCTCTCCCCAGCGTGAACACGTCTGGATACCCTGCCAACAAAGCCTATGATGCAACAGATACAGCTCCAATGAAAGGTTATGATTAAAAAGGAAATACACCATGTATAAAATTCCCAGATAGGCTCCCTGAATCTGAATTATGGATATTTCTTCCTATCATATATCCTATATTCAATGGATAATCTGTAATATATTGCACGCAAACACACATACAAAAAAAATGAATAGAAAAAAAGAGTACCCCTACAGCAGGAATAGCTCAAAATGAATGCCTACTTCCTGTTGTTTGAGTCAGAGCTGCCACTGACGGTTCTCTGATCCGAACCGAATGAATGAACATTAAAATAAAAAGGTGTGACTGTGAAGACCTGTCAGCACTCAGCTTGAATAGGAACCCAGAAGCCAAATTGACAGTAGGGGGAATCTTGCTTTACCTGCTGCTACTACTGAGTGTGCAGTGCAAACTCAGCTAGCGCTTCGGCCCCCACTGTTTCAGTTTGAACTAAGAAAAGACGGTCTAAGGCTAAATTTTGAACCCCGTTGTTGTGCTACAGAGTGTGTCATTAAATTCTGCTGAAGGCAATGCCAACTATTGACAAAGGAGGTTATAGAAGGCAAGTCAGATTGTAACAAGACAGATGACATTGGGCAAATGGTCAAGCATCTGTTATTTCTCGGTGAAAAGGGAAAATAAAGTTTAGAGTCAAAAACTGTAACCGTCTCAAAGAAAACACCAAAAGGATGAATATGACTTTTTTTTTTTAAAAAAAAGGAGGAAACACTTGTCCTTGTATAAACATTGATAGATGTTTCTCTTTGTGCCACAAAGAGTTTATTTTTCCAGAAAAAAAGATGGAAAGAATGTCAAACTAAGCAAACTACAGCATGATCATGGCTTTGATATTTTAAAAGATACAGACATAAATACTACGGGGGGAGGGGGATGTGGCTCAGGAGGTAATCAGAAGATCGGTTTGATCACCGGCTCCTCCAGTCCACATGTCGAAGTGTCCTTGGGCAAGATACTGAGCCCCAAATTGCTCCCTAAGGCTGCGCCATCGGTATGTGAGTGTGTGTGTGAATGAGAATTAGGTTCTCCTCCTGATGAGCAGGTTGGCACCTTGCATAGCAGCCTCTGCCATTGGTGTATGAATCTGTGTGTGAACGGGTGAATGTTGGCATGTAATGTAAAGCATTTTGAGTGGTTGGAAGACTAAAAAGGTGCTATATAAGCGCAGTCCATTTACTATTTACTATGGTTAGCAGTGTAATTACCTGTCTACAAGTCACAAAAGATTTCCCTATTGCACAGACTGTGAAAAAACAAAACGCAGCACGTTAAAGTCAACAACTTTCAAAAGTTACATTCATCTGGCTCATAGATCAACTAAACATATGCTGTTGACAGGGTTATTGTGTAGCTCACTGATGATTTGTTGCTTCAGTACAACTAAAAAGATAATTCTTCCACACAGACAGTTGTGCCATAAATCTGCTCTTACCATCATCAAGGTCTGTTTAATGGTGTGTCCAAATTTCAGGAGATACTGCAGTTGATTGGGGACCAACATTCCATTAAAAACAATTTCAAATGACTAATATAAATCAGGAGTCCCTTAAATAGCTGAATTTAATGCACCAGTTCTCTCAATACTCTGCGAGGTAGGGGATTGGCTCCTCAGATGTAGTAGAAGAAATCCCTCAGAATAAATCATGGGTTAAACTCCTTCACTAATAACTAAAGGATAAAATGAGGATCAAAAGCATCATTTAGGGGTTACCTCTGGTCTATTAAATATGGTGCAGCTGTTTTCCCTTGAATTACTTATTCTATTAGCTTTTAACCCGGATCATTGTATGAGCTAAATGGAGTTTAAGGTATAAAATCTGGGGATTCCAGTGTTTCTCACAGAATTAGATTCTATCTGTGGTGGTAGCTGGGTGGCGAGTGTGGGGGGTTTCTTAAATTAATTATTCAAAAATACGGTATATAAGGCTCTCCACTGCAAATAGCACACAGTACAGCTAACTTTGACAACCCAGTTGTATTATGACAGTGTTGTGAACATAGACTGCTTGTCGGACATAACTTAGACCCCCTAGCTGGGCTTAAACTTTGGAGAATTCAAAAAGAAAAGTAATATGTTTTCTAAACTAAAATATGTTATACAAGCAGTGTAGCTACTTTCAGGAATAGCACGGTCGAGAGAGACCGTGTGAGGCCGTGCTGACACCGGTGCACACAGACAGGAGGACAAACTAGAAGATCCCCTCTTACAGCCAGAACCAGAGCAACCTGTCTACAATCCGGAGAGAGACACACTGAAAGCAGGCAGAGAGCAGGAGACATGAGAGCAGCTGCTTGCTAACAGTTACAGCAGAGAGCAGGAGAGAGACGTCTCACTCCTCTGCTCTATGCTCCCACTCTTGCTGCCGCCGCAGACTCATGGAGCAGACATTTTAGTTCATAACTGTAAGGTCAGTTGGTCGACTATTGATAACACAACAATCTGTCTTCGCATATTTTGATTCAGAGTGCGTGCGGAGAGGAGGGGCTATTCACAAACTAGTGCGTTGTCAATGTGTTTGTGTGTGCGTGTGTGTGAAAGAGAGCGAGAGCAGGGCAACAGGGCTGAGCGAATCAATGTGCTGTACGCAGCTCTACTCTGAAATAAGACTTTACCCATTTTAAATAAAAAAAAGAAAGAATATCAATATGTGGTGGTCAATGTTGATATTGTGGCGGGCCACCACAAATAAATGAATGTATGGGAATTCAGGGATTCTGTTCACGTCAGACTTGTTGACCCCTGCAGACCCAACATCCTATCATTAAATATGAATTTGGCAACACAAACCATGTCAAATAACTTGATAACAAATCAATTAAATATTTAGATAAATGAACATCTAACAGGTGGCAATCTTGATTGGATTATGGATCAAGCAAGTTTCAACTAAATTTAACTTTGTTTTCATACACAATTTGGGATAGCATGCATTGCCACCTGTATTGTTCTTGGCAATGGGCCAGTGTTAGCTGATCACATAAACTGAGGCTAGTTTCACAGAGACAGACTTTCAGCTTAGATCTCGATTATATAATCTCAGATAGACAGATAAATTCATGTTGCCCAAAGCAGCATTACACTAATCTAAGAGCAAAATCAACACGTACTTAATGTCCTGAGACTACAGACAAGTTAAAAACCTTTTTTTTTTTGTCAGCAATCATAAACAGCACAAGAAAACCTTTCTATTCATTTATGTTGCAGTTACACGTCATATGCATGGAAATGCAATCAGCTGTTCAGCTGTTAATGCTCAAATCTGGCTGCTGGTGGATGTTACATCACCTGAAAGGCCCGTATTGAGCCAATTTAGTGGTGATTCGATATTGTGGAGCTGATCCAGCGCAGTTAATTAGTGTTGTCTTTATCAGATTATTCAAAAGAGAATTTCCAGGATTTGTAAGTTTTTAGCAAGCCTTCAGTGGGTATGGAAAATGAAGAATTTTTCGGTATTTTGCCTTAGTGACCTTCATCAGTCATTTGCACAGCTGAAACTTTATGAGAAAACAATTGATGTTCTGCAAGTTGGCCTCTTTAATCACGGCTGAACAGCTTTTGCCCATTACAGCTGTTGTCTTCCTCTAATTACCCTGATCTAATAAGTGCATTTGCTTGGCGTGACAGACGTATATCCCAAACTGTTATGACTGTCATTATCTGGCTGCAGCATTTTTCAGCCAACGCATCCCCATTTTCGCTTAATTAGACATTGCTAAATGTTAACCGATAAAGCTTGGGCGAACAAGTCAGTCTGTGTTCAGATTTACACCCAGGCTGAGCAGATGGCAATAAATTAGATATGAGAGAGAGACACAAAGAGAGAGAGAGAGAGAATGAGCAGTGGCCTAAACAATTCCTGAATTCCCCTTTAATGGTAGCAGAAAAAGAACCTGCCATGTTCACTTTTATGCCATTTTGGAAGGTGCCAGTCTCTATTTTAATCAGCACTTGTGGAGTTGGTGTTATGAGCAGTTCTACCTCTTCCCGTCCCCGCTGTTCTGTTTATTTTGGTTTCCATTTTGTGTTTCTGTTATATGCTTAAAAGCATACCTATTATGCATGGCTTTTCTAATGTTACATCTTATATTCAGCATTTAGATCAAAAGGTTTTTGCCTGGTAACAGTCTTCACATCAACCACAGCTTCTCTGTTGTACTTATCACGTTGATGCAGTGGACAGATAACTCGTATTTCACACCCAGTGATAAACTCTCCTCAGGTTGCTGAAGTGGAAAAAAGAAAAAAAAACACAACCTTGCAAGCAAGCATTGAATAGAATCATTCAACTTTTCAATTTCACTTCTCACAAATATATGAATGGTTGGCTCCTCAACATTGTTATTCAGTGAAGCTTAAATAGGGCTAACATCTTCACCTCTGCAGTCGACTGAATGCTAATGGAATCTGACAGTTCAGTGTTCGCCATGAGACTGCAGTTGTGCAACAAGTTCGTCTTCATCACCTTGTACAAAAATGAAAAACTCCTCCAACTTCTGTTTGCGTCGTCACCAGTCGATAATGCAGAGGGTATGGCGTAATAGCTAGCTGGTTATCATGCTGTGCTGCAGTATGAAGTTCTCTCTCAACTTGAAAAGTGAGGTTTTTTTTCTCCGCAACTTGTGTTCAATTGAGTTTTTTTCTCATTGTTTACATTTTCCCTTCCACAATAATGACTACAGTCAACGGGGGAATTCTCACCCGATGAAGGCCTTATTATTTGATTATTTGAGACAGATCTAAAAAGTGTGTATGTGTAGAGACTTGGTGATGCTTAATTAAGTGGCTCTGATGCTGTGGAGTCGTCACTTTTGCAATCGGAGGACGGGGGAGAACTGAAATCAAATTAAGCCCTTTTGGTATGCACTATTGACAAACAATGTGGTGCTTATGAATATGAAAATCAGCACTTGTGGCAAAAGCATCTCATGACTGAAATACAAACGATTTCCCATTGTGTCTACGCTATGTGGAGATAATATGTATAGAGCAAAGGAAGCATAGTAATATAATAATATATAGTACAAGTCAAAGTTTGGAGACACCTCCCAAGAAAGCGTGTCTAAACTGATTGTCACTGCATATATATTTCACAGTATTGCAACCTGGTGTTGTTTCAAGAATCACATTAAAAGAAAGTAAGTTAAAACTTTACAAACTAGATCACGCTTTAAAAAATGGCGACATCAGACAACTGCAGAAGACATAATACTCCTATTTGTAACTGTACAATATGTGACTTTTGTTTCTTTTTGTGTAATACAATTTTCTCCAGATGTTAATAGCTATGACTTAGCTGTTATTGTCTAGGTATGATAGATTATTACGATTCCATTACACATCTTTTCATACACATTCACCACACATACACAATTGTAAAGTTTAAGTGTTTAACTTTACAATTTTATTCGAAATACAACCACATTAGTCTCTTCATCAGAACAAGATTCATCACCATGGTTTTTCTATTACCACAGTAATCTAAATGCAAATTTTAACTGTCCCTTTTTCCACCAGGATGATGCTTCTGGCACAGCATGTGCACAAGAATTGAGATGTGTTTTTCCCCTCCTATTCTACCTCTGTTACTTGTAAATCTAATCTCGAATGAAGACTGCTTATCTTGTTGACATATCGTAAAAGAAAAGATGTTACTAATTGAACAAAAATAAAGCCTTGCAGTTAAATTCTGACACTGTCTGCATTTACAGAGATAGATAGAGCCAACTGTGTAAAGCTTTCCAAGGAGAACAGCGTCGAACCAATCCACAAGGATGACTAAATCATCACATTACGGAGAGCAATCAGTGACTGAGTTATGGATTCATTGCAGTAATCTTCGATGATTCAGATGTTACTTTAAAATTGAAAATCTCAAATTACAGCTTCAACATCTAATTCCTTTAAATAAAATTGTAAGTGTAATACTTTGGGGATATGCTGCATTTACCACCTGGACTTAAATGGAGGCTTTGCTGAGTTTTTTTTCTCATTGAAGGTGTCAGCCGAGTTACTTTCATTGCATAGGGAATGGGGAAATACACACTGTCTACACACAGTGTGATGCCACAGCTATCCGGATGCACTGATATGAATTGGTGGCAGTGAAAGGCTTCATCATTCCTGCCTTCCTTCTTGCCACTGCCATCAATTTTCCCGGCATGGATATAGTCCTGAGTGACACCTGGTGAGTTGCTTTCTCCTATCTCCGTTCTTCCTCAGCACTGTAAATACATCCATAGCGCAGGAGTTGAACGTGCCTGTCCTTGTGTTACCTACAACCCACGTGTTGGTGGTCTGATACCAATAATCTTCCCCTAGCCTGCACGTTGCGACTTTGGCATTGCCACTCAATTGTACTCTATCATTGTGGTCAGGAGCACTTGCTGTGGCTTTTTTATCATGTCCTATTCATTAGAGGAGGGCAGGATGTCAAATGTATGGGTCCACATGATTAATTTCACTGTATGTTAATGTTACACTAGGCAACATTTATCTGAAATGAAACTCATTTGCCTCTCATAATCCTAAATCATAAAGTGGGCCTGGAATAATTTTCCGTCCCATACTAATAAACACATGCTTTGCTCTAATTGTACAAATACATTTTGTGTGTCAAGAATTGTCCCTCAATGTACATGAAGTGTTGCAGTAAATTGAAAGTTAAGAACAAATGCTGGTCTGTGAAGATCAGCATCGGTACACAAAATTCCCATTTTTGTATGTACCTTGGTTTTGGGGTCATGGTTCGGTATGATTTCAGTACAGCAGAAAAAGAGGCAGGTAGAAATAATACTAAGGTCCTTTATTTAGAAAAATGGAAACATCCAACAATGGCTCATTGGCCATAACTATTACCGGAACAGTTTAGTTGTGCTGCAGTGAAAACTATTACTGAAATGGTTTAGTTGTGTTGGAGTGTAAAATGTTCCAATCACAGGGCATATTCTTCATATGACTGCATGCACCAAACCGTAACATCTGTACCATGATGGTTCAGGATGAATATAAGTATTGTTACACCCTTAGTGAAGGCTGAACCTGGAACAAAAGATATGTAGACTGTGAACATTCACAAGATAAATACACTATTTACATAAGGCATTTTTGGGGGAATAAAATCCCTAAAAACTTCAATCTGCAAAATCGATGATTTAAAAGGTTTAAGATGTTTAAATGAGACCGTTAATGTCTTTCTTGTCAAAGATTTTTTCAAACCACCACAATGTGAGTGCTTTTGAAAAATGATCCCTCAACTCTTGTGTTTGTTACTTGTGGGGACCTGTTTTTGCTCAACATTACATGACCCATTCAGTTTACTTTCCTAAGAAAGTCATATAACTGTTCCTTATATTTGTTTGCCAGGTTTTTGTGCAGTTGCCAGGAGTTTAAACAGTACTGTGAAAGAACAACAATGCGGGTTTATCCCACACAAACAAACTTTTTTGAGGAGTAAGAGTCTTGTGTTTGTTTTAAAAATATGTTTTATCATCGGAGGCTTTTGAATAGAACAGCCTTCAACTCATCCTTTTTCTCTGTTAAAACAAAGAAGTGAGTCAAAGACTTGAGTAATGCCAGCACTGTGGCACTGGCACTGTGGCATGCTATCAGTCCTGGTTTAAGTACCTGATAAGAGACTGATGACTACAGAAAGGCTCTTTCAGCTGAGGCTAATTATGTATTTTACAGTCTCAGCTGACAAATGGTGCTGTCTGTGTATATTGCTGGAACGTAAAGGAGGATTTGTTGTTTCAATTAACATTTTGGCATCTAGTGCAAACTCAGAAAAGCTCAGAACAGTTCAGAAGTAGAGAGAACAATGATAAAAACCTAGACAATGTAAAGTAGCAAGTGTTAAGTACTACTAGATAGTGCATGCAAGACTAATGTTACTCTAACGGTATGAGTGAAAATTAGGATAATTCTTTATTCAACATTTAAAATGAGAAAAAGTCTGCAGACTACGAGGATGTGAGAGTGAGGGGTATAATTCACAGTTGACTTGAGGGTATGTGAATCATATAGTAGCCAGTAAACAAGAGCGTAAATTAAATTCTCTTAAAAATGCAATTACTAATGATGGGACTCCATTGCACCAAGTATAGATGAATTGGCAGACTCCTTCAGCCAAATGGTCTTCAGATTATTCAGAAGTAGAAAAAGAAACGGCCCAATGGAGTCTTGTCTCAGTCCTTACTGTGATCTTAAATTTGCACATTGATATAGCTAATATGAAATTCTAAAATTGTCTGGCATCAGTGCTCTGATGCACCATTTGTCATCTTCTTTGTCTTAGACATGAATTGTTGTAAACATCAGGTCAAGTCTTTTTTTATTCTGTCTCTGTCCATGGTGCTGATATCTCTCTCTAGTAAAATCATGACTTTGGATACAAGCAGAGCCAAACAAAAATAGTTTCATTTTTAGTATTTTTATCCACATGGCCTTATTGATGCAAAATACAGCTCATTGACATTTCCTATGTCATCATTTGAAAAATCTGATAAGTCATTCAAAACATAGTATTTCTTATTTTGGAAATAAGGGTACGCATTTAGAACATTATAAAATTACAGTCAGATTTCCACAGTAGGTTATTAAATACAGTATACAGTATGGACATTTGGACCTCATGAGCACTAGAAAATTGCTTAAAATGATTAAGCGTTAGATCAACATGTAGAAACATTTGATGACCAGAGTATCTCTTAAAAATATAAAATCTGATACATTTAAATATATTTTTTAATATTAGATTTTATTTCAGTTTTTAGCACAATATCCCTATAATCTATAATTCATATGCCAATATGTAGTCCTCTTTTAGAAAGAGACATGAGTTTTTATAAACATTTTAATCATTTCCGATGATAATTATGTTTGAGAGGATATCTATCGTAACCCAATGAGCATTTAGAATAAATGATGAGAAAATTTTAAGTCGGAGAAAGGTCTGCTTAATTATTTAATGCCTCAAATGGATTCAGTAGCCTACATCAAATGGATGAACATCAAAAGGAGGATAAGGAGATGACAATTATTCTACCACAGAACTTCCCGTTCACTCTAAATAAAACTCAATTGAATATGCTGAATTTTGTAGGTAGAAAACGCTTTTAGTTTAACTCACATCACATGCACTCAATCGGAGAAAAATATGTGACTTTTATTCTCATTTTCTATCATCCATTATCAATTCTGTTTCATTTGATTATTCACATGTACCTTAGAAACAAAAGTTTAAAATAGTTGCTTTTTAAATTATATATTACAGGTCTTCATGCAATTCCAGTACTGAAATCATAGGAATTATACTATAATTACCATGTTTATATATGTTACATTATAATCATTGTTACATCTGCTAAGAGTAATGGGAATAATGTGTTTGACTGAAAAACACTGAACGTATACATGCAAAATCAACATAGATAAGCTGTGATTATGTTTGAGTTTATCCATATTTTGACAGATTCAAGATAAGACAACTCCACAGGTATTGCCGTTGTTGCACTACATCTGTGCAGCAAATAATAACAAAGACACAGAGTAACTGCAGGGAGTCCAACATAATCCTGGCACACAGAGCAGCGCATTAACATTTAGATTTATTATACAGAACCATCAATGTCAGTCAGTGTGCAGTTGGCTAGGAATTCAGTGTTTCTCTTAATAAGCCTGCTCACTGACAAAATGATTCGTGGACACAGTGGACACTGAATGGATCAAATGTTTGACATTTCATTAATGGATCACCAGGTCATCCTGGTACCTCCGACAAATGGAAAAGGGACAGGACCCTGACCTCATAACCTGATGCAATGCTTTGCCAAGATGGATTACTGTCACTGAAGATGAACTTAGATTGAATAGGTATACAGGTAATTTAACTTGTCACACTATGATCAGGATACACTGTTTGCTTAACACCTTTTCCTGTTGACTCACTGCTTGTGATGTGGGATCATAACCAGGCGGCAAACATGTACTGTTCAAATTGAACTGGCTTCTTGAATTTGAATTTTGGAGTGAAGCTGACAAAATGTTTCCCAATTACATTTCCCAATTAGATGCAATTGCATCTGAAACATTTATAGGACACTTAAAGTTTCCATAATCTGTTTTGCTCTATGTGACCTTAATTAAGCAATAGGCAAAAATATGAGTATAGACTCATATGTTATAAAAAGAAAAAAAATCATTCAAGGATCAAGGGTGCCTAGCACATTTTCATTGGTAGGGAGAGCTGTGGGATATATTATAATTGTTAATGAAAAATTAATGAAAATAAACATCACATGCCAGTTTATTGTCTGCAGGTTTAATAGGCTGTCTTTATATAGCTGCAGCCAGGGAGAAATCCCCATTGAGTCCATGGTGGGCGACATGAGGGGCTGATGACTGATAATGGGCCTATATCAGCCAGAAAAATGCTGCTTTACCGGTCTTGCTCTAATTATGTGATTGAGAAATAGATATATTTTCTACACTCTAAATTTTGATAGATTTTAGATTATGTGTGGAGGTTGCACTGTGAATAGTTAAACAAATGCCCCTTGAGTCTGTGAATCGATATCCCCCCTTGGCTAAAAGTGTCAGAATGTCGGCACAACAAATTTGAGTCTGCAAGGAGTCAAATGAAATCAACTGAAGACTCTTGTGTTACGGTGATTTTGTTATTTACTGAGCGATAACAAGTCCTTTGTACCAATTTTCCCTTGTGCTTTTACCCTATCTACACTTTCAACAGAGCAGAACATCTAATTTGGAATTTGAGGAAAAATGTTCAGGGAACAATGTAATCTAACTTGTTACAGGTTATCACGAAAGCCAACAATAAGGAGTCCATTCCCTATGCTTTTGCTTATCAATATGGCTAAGGATTATATCTGCAACAATCTTTATGTACTAGGAAGTAATCAGATGTATGTACAATGTCATACCGACAGCATACGAAGTTCTTCATTTAAAGTCTGGTATCTATGTTTTGGTAGCCAAAACGAGAGTGGTTGCTATATTACATATAATTGTCACTTATAATTGAGTCGTAATGGTCTTGTGTAATCAAGGCCATGTTTCAGTAATGGCAAAAGTCATGGTCCGTGATTTTACACAACTATATATTATTTACATCTCTCTCTCTGTCACAGAATTAAAAAAAAGGTGTCTCAACTTCAGCCATCACAGAAAACATACCTGGCAGTGGTATAGATTTATTAATTTATGAAGTTTAGATTACATACTTGCAAGGTAGTTAATGTATTAAGACTTGAGAGGGATCCACATTTGAAAATCAAGCAATCATTCAATCAATCAATTATTCAAGTTTATTTGTCACATGTAATCCTATAAGGTACAATCAGTGAAAGGTAAGAGTCCTCTGTTCTGTCAGATCAGTATACAGAAAAGATTGATTGAATAGTGCTGTCCTGTATTCCAGGATTTAGCCAAGTTTTGGTGATACAAAGGATATTAAAGTTCCTGATATCCTGTTGGAAACTGATGTGGGCACAGAGGTCATCCAGTTTATTATCTAACGCCTGCATATTGGCTAGCAGGATGGTTGGCAGAGAAATCAGTGTGGCCAGGATCATAGCTGGTGTTTAATCCCTCAAAGTTTACCTTGGTGTTTCCTCCAATGTGTTAAAATAGATGCAGAGATGGTCTTGCTTGTCTATGTTGTCGAGATCATAGCTGGTGTTTAGCCCCCTCACCTTTTCCTCGTTTTTTACTCCAATGTCTACATTTGAAAACCACGACCGTCCAGGTAGGACAAGAGGAGAGTTTACAAAGAGGTGAGCTGACCATTTCTCTATCCTGATGAGTGAATTGTAGATATGTTATCATTGTCCAATATTATTCACAAAAAGTACAACAAATATTGTAAAAAAGAAGAGTCAAGAGCATAAATTTGCATAAATTTAGTGGAGCTAGTGTAGAGATGACTGAATAGGTCTGCACCTTCTAGAAAAACAAGAAGTGGTTTTGCCGGGAGCCTTTAAGTGCTGTGTCCATTGTGCATCTGCTGTAATGATCTTTGCTTTGTCACTTTTTTTTAGCTGTCTGTTCCTGTGTATCAGCCCTACTTTTCCTTATGATATTTTTTACATCTTTTTTATCTCATTTGGCTGTCACATTATCTGAAAGATTTTTACCAAGGTTGCAATGCATAATTTTGTTCAACAACAGGAAAATTCCCTACTGGGGAAAATCACTCATACCACATATACTGTGATTATTGACATTTATTACTTTACTAGTATTGTGTAACAATATCATGTTTAGCACCTAAAACACTACATGTGTAAAAACAGATGAAGCTGGTGGAAGTGCTAAAACACTGCAGACAGCAAAAATTAAGTTACATAAGAGCCTATTTATTCTGAGACATAAACAAGTGAAAGACAAAAAATAAGTGGTGTAAATATGCCACAAGTGTGGCACAAGTCAAGTGAGTGCTGTGTTATGCCTCATCTGAACAAAGAACATCCTTCAGTCAAAAGAAAATTTTCTATAAATGGAAAAATAAATGCAAAAAATGAGGGGGAAGCTTGAACAAGAATATCATGTATCTGATATAACCGTCCTGATTTCTCCTTTATTGGAGTTACAGTATGTCCTTGAAATGAAACCTCCCGACGAAGCACTCTGGACCTAATTTCATTTAACGGTAGGTTTTGCCAAGTCAGTGAACCTAAAATGATGCAGTTGAACTCTCTGGTCTCCAGTTTCTGTCAAAGAGGAGGGGAGAGCGAATCAACCTTAGATAGGTTACCATGCTCTGGCCTCTAGTCAACCTCAACTCCACCTGAACTTTGCTGTATTTTAACCTTGCCTTTTATGTCTCCTTCTTTTTCTCCTACATGTTGTCCATTTTCTGCTCAACTGTGCTGCAAAATAAAACTAGAGAAAGGGAGACAAAAACAAATATTTTTTTTTTCATGGTGTTATGGGTTATTAAGCACACAGTCACATTAAGCTGAGCCTCATTATCAGGGTAAAGATAAACTCAAAAAACATTAAGGTTGGAACTCACTGATGTATAGCTATGATCATCACATTGGTTATGCAAATGGGTGTCTGTGTTTTCCATGTGTATGTGTTAGCTAAATATTCATCAGTGTGCACATCTGCATACATATGTGCACATGTCTACGTGTATGAAAGTTTGCTGTGTGACAGAGTTTACAATGTGCTGGATGCTAATGTAAGAGGACTGACAAACAAAGCAGTAAACATTTCCTTGTAGCTTTTCACTGACTTGGTGAATGTTATAAACTCGGTGGTCTGATCTAACTAATAGGCCTTTATGCACATTGCACACACTGGAAATTTAGTGTAATAATTATCTAATTAATTGATGCAGATCATAAGAATGCAAGCAGAAGAGAATGTGTTTAAGATTTTGCCTTAGGCAGCCCTCAGTGACCACAGTATGTGATATAAATGATACGCCTCATAGAATCTCATCTTCTTCCCCTTTAGCAATCGGCACTGCAAGCTATTGATGTTTGCCGCAATGCACTCCATGCTTCTGGGCGATATTACTCTCAGATAAGTGCCAGCCAAAAAAAGGTCTGCTTTAACCTGTGATACCTTTTGTGGAAATAGGAGAGAAACTACTTTGAAAATCACTGACTTTGAGGTGGATGTTCTGTGGGATTATCGTTTTGAAACGGTTGTGATCTCATTTATTTGCCACTTGCATTGCCTGTTGTCATCTGGCTCTGATTACTGAAAACAATATGAAGCACAAAGCTGACAGAGAGCATTAGAACAGGCAAGGGTTATGCACTTTCAATTAAAAAGGAAGTATTTATTTTATATTCAGCACACTGTAGTGCTCTCTCTTGTGTGTAACTGCATGGTCCATAAGTCTGATGCTTGTCTAAAATTGAGCAGACTTTATAAGTAAATAACAAGCTTCTACAATCGTTATTTATTATCTGATAACCCGAGCTTGCTGTTTCTGAGCAGAGTTTGACTGTCATGTCTCTTCCCCCCTTTCAGAAATTTCTTTTTTCAGGCTGTCAAGCCCCCATCTCAAATCACAGATAATCTAATTGACCCTCAACTGAGCTTCACTATTAAAGTGGAGTGCTCTGACCTCAAAGGCATTCAGAAAGCTACTTAAGCACTGGTGTTTTTTCAGTACTTAATTAAAGTGACACAAGCAGTATTCCCAGAGCGTTTAATCAAAGCATTCTTGAAGGTATGACACTCTCTTTATTTCACTGAAGTGGACTACTAGTTTTCCTGTAGTACACATTCCAGTTTTCAGTGCAGAGGATGATACTTGATTAAACTTGCAGATTGATAGGCAGCTCCCATAATGTCTTGTGCACACAGTGCTACTTACTAAGGGTGTGCCCAAATACAAATATGCTATTCAGCAAAGCACAAATAGGGTTTTTTTACAAATGATTTTCATAAAAATATCTTAAAAAAATATTTGCTTTTGGGAAGAAAAATACCAGTGCACAGGTTGATTACATTGCTATCTCAGTCTCTCTCCTCTGCCGCTGTTATGTCTTTCAGCAGGTCTCATCAAGGGGAGTCACATCCACCTGCTACATTATGCATATTTCCTAATGTGGACATCACTCCTGGAGTTTGGGGTGTTCTCACTACTGACACACGTTCATGGACAAGTTTCACGAACAAACTTCATGAGCACCTATTGTAACACTTTCATGTTCTAAATTTAAAACCATAATAAAAACAAAAACAGGATTTTTAAGCCTCTTTCCACTTTTATTCGAATACAAATAAAGATACAAATAATTTTGCTGCCTCAACAAGTACAGATACAAATACAAATTCCAGGCCCTCTGCACATCCCTGCTACCAACATGGCTGACGTTGGACTTTAACATATAAGTGGATCAGAGTCAGCCTGAGTCAGCCTGGCCACCATTAAAAATGAATGGGTTAAGAGTTTGTTGTTTTGGGGAAAATTAATTTGCATTGTTTATTGATTAATATTTGAGGATACTGAAGGCTACTTTGTCACAGAGGTCCCGTCAGCATTCATATCACAGTTCGACATTATTAGCCTCAAGCAGCGCTTCTATAATCAGTCAGCCAGGTAATATTAAAAGGTGAGTTCTTTCAGGTTCTCAAGTGACATAACTGCCTTAATCAAACAGTTATCACGCAAGAGGCCAGAGGGATAGAGAATAATGAGAAAGCAATATCCTAGATTAAGAATTAGTCTTTTCTGTAATGGCTCTGTCTCACTGGGTCAATGGTGCATAATGGTATGGCATACAAAATTGGGATAAAGAATATTTGAGAATGGTGCAGTGGGGTTTCATGACTCACACTGGTGTGAACAAAATGCAAACAATTTGTCCTGTGCACAAAGTGGAAAAGTAAAGAGAGTTACTGTTTTTTTCTGCTCATAAACGGAACATGCTTCCTTTGTTTGATAGTCTATCTGAGCTACTTTGTTTCCTCAGTAATAAAAGCTCTGTTTGTTATTGCCAGTGTGCGCATCTCTGCACTTGATGCATTAAGTTTGGAATAAGTGAACTGAATCATTGCTGACAATGTCTGACAACATTAACACCTGTGTTTACCAGTCAACATATTGACTGTTGAATTTAATTTCATTTTATTTCATTTTAGAAATAGACCCCCCTCTCTTATACTGTACTGGCTGAGTTTTAGAAAGGATTAGGCTGTATTTCAGATGGTATTCAATATCTTTGGTCTGTGTGGCAACAATACTAGCCCTAAAAGTCCCAAAGGGAGGAACTTTCTCACTCGTTCTCTTCCATTGTACTTTATTCTTTGCAAGCTGTATTGAAATATTGAACAGATGGAGTCTAATGCTGACAATGGCTATAAAAGGCTTATGAATAACTCCTCATAGCCTACCACATTTTTTCTCCTCTACATTATTCAGTTCCAGTTAGCTCCAAGTAAACTTTGAAAAGCTATTGCAATGTATTTAAACTGGAGCAGGTTAATGTGAATTTTCTTAAAAGAAGAAAAAAAGAAAAACCTTCCCCAGAAAATAGAAGTTGTTTATCCATAATTCTGTGAGCTGAAATGAATATAAAAATGCTTCCGTAAAGTGTTTTTCAAAGCTGTTCTTTATTGTAGATTGTAAAATAAAATATGCAATGTAATGTGATACTCTGATGAAATAAGGACAAATCATTTCCACCTTTCTGTTTCTAGTAATATTTATTGCATTCCTTTGGTTTTGACCTCATTTATCTTCTTACTTGCAATGAATCTAATGTTGATAATGTTTACAATGGATTATTAATAGAATGCCCCGTTTACTATGTTTCTACCTGGTAACAATACATATGCTTCTGAGATGCTTCTGGTACTGATTCATAGGCTAAATCTAGCAGGTTTAACCAATTGGTAGCTACCATTTTCAGCAACACTCAGTGCTAAAAAGCTTTCTGGGCTTTGACTGTGAGCACACAGAAGCAACAAGGTGCATTCATTATAAGACTAATTACATGAATTTGTTAAGCATTAAATGTCTGTGTCCTTTTCGTTAAACTTTGGAATTAACCACTGATGAACAGAAATACTTGAAACACATGAGGCTGAGCGTTCAACCTTGGCTTACTCAGGGTGAAGTTTTCCTTCGCTAATGAGTTCTAACCTATGGCGTTCCAACTCCAACTGTTGCTTTGCCTGAATGTGAGCTTGTTTGAGCTTTTCTTGCTCTAGAGTATACTCCTGCTGAAATTGTAACTGCAGGAGCTCCTGTTGTTGCTTAAAAGTCAGTTCTGCCCAAAACCCAGACAAAACACGAGGTGTTTCATTAGTAACTTTACCTGACAAACTAGTGCCAGGGGAAGCTACCTCATGAAGAGGATTATTGGCACAAGTTACGCTTACAGCTCTTGCACTTTTAAACTGAAGCAGGCAAAACTTTTTGACTCAATAAAGTGGCCTTTAACTTAATCAGCATTGTACCTTTGCATAGTTGATCTGGAAGCTCTACACTGTAGTACTCAGCAATTTCAGCAGCTGACCTTTTTGGGAATTTATATTAAATATATATAAGATGAATTTTGGAGCTCTGCCCTTGGGGACTGAACAAATTCTTCAATATATGTCATTTTTCAAAATGTACAAACTATTAACAATTAAGGGAGCAAATTGGGAAAAAAAGAAAACATTTTACCACTTACCTCAACACAAAATACTCATCCTTGCGTAAATCTAACTATGCACCATGGATGGGCCACAGCTATGGTCTACTAAGTCTACACAGGCTACTAAGTGACTCACTCAACCCTAGACTTCATGCAGGATCAGTGGCAGGATTCTTTAAACACAAATCCCAGTGACCCGGTTAACTTGCAGCATGCTGAAAATCACCTTGAATCTGAGCCACTTGCTGCACAAAAACCACAAAGTAAAACCATAATTCAATCCATACTGCTCTACTGCTCCCAATGTTTTCTCACCATGCTGTCTGTCTCCAGCAAGAACAAGTTGTCCAGTATTCAACGCACTGCTTCCAAAATCATTGGTCTTCTAACCCCTAACCTCTCAGATATCAATAACAGAGAGCCATCACTCACATGGCACTCAACAGAGCACATGACCCTGAATACCCCCTGAATGCTTTTTTCACTCTACTCCCATCTGGTCACAAATACAGTATACTTGATGGAAAAAAAACATGTTTGAGCAGATGTTTTGTCCTCTCTGCTATGTAGTGGTTTTAAATTGCATTGCTCCCAAATCACAGGGTCACTATCTATTAGTCTTTCTATCTGCATATATGTGATAAAAGAGTTGAAAATGCAACAAAGGTATACATAATTTACAACAACATAGCCCAGCTAAGTGGAGAAACTAACTGGTATGAGCAGAAATAATAGCAGAGACCAAACCTCCAGACTTTTTAAGAGAATGTACAACAAAAGAATAACAAATTCAAAATCTGTGCACAGCATTATCTTGCAATTAGTGCTGCATTTCCTGCTACAAAGCACTAAGTATTGGGGAAATCTTGGATGAGCCCTCATTTTTTTTACCTGGTTCCAGGCTGGCAAAGCAGAATTATAATACAAAAAGTAATGTATTGAACCAAAAAATTAAAGTTTTTACTAAATAATAAAGTAAATAGTGTATGTATGTATGTATGGATGGATGAATGTAACGGTTGGTTTATGCTTGATCAGAACTAGATTGTATGTGATGTCTGACCACATTATAAATCAATAGTGTTTATAGTTGTTCCAAACAGCTACACTTGAAGCTGGAGTGAACAATTATAGATATTGTTTAAATACAGCGATAATGTATTACAGTCTCTCCTGGAAGGCGTTCATAGTGTTGCACGTGGTTGTTCACATGAAAAGTGACATGAACACTTGAGTCGAACCCTTGCTCCTTTCTCACCTCTGCACAGCTCGCCAGTCACAATGTAAAGTGGGTGTAAATGTTGTATTTTTAGATTTGGAAAGTAACAGAAATAGACTCCACCCCGCTTCAATGTTGGAAAGGTATCAGGGAGTAATATCGTGTATTGTAAACAGACAAACAATGTAGATTTGGGAGGGTGCTGTGAGCCCCTAAGAAGGTTAGTCCTTTATGTACTTAGAGGAGCACAGATGTCGCAGGTTTGGGCAAATTAAACTCCCAACTCTGCCTGCCAAGTACCTACAGAAAGAAAATGCAGCAGAGTAAGAAAGGCAGGCAGAGTGGGTGCAGTCGTCACAGTATACTGTGCATCCTTGGCACACAACGTTTTCTAGGATTAATTTAGTTCTATCTTATCTCATTTTAAGGTGAGTGGGCACCGTGCAGCTGTGTCATTTTGGCAAATATAAGTTTTGGATCGGACTCTGGCAGGTTACCTTTGTCAAAGGACTCAGATTGAGATTAGGGCCAAAAAAAAAAAAAAAAAACTTCAGGACATCCGTTATTAAATAGCATCCATAAAATAGTGGAACATAAATCAAGTATAAACTGACTCTTCAGTCTCAGCCTGCTGTAGACATAAAAAAATGAATTTGTATGCGGATTTTTAATGTGTGGAAAAGAATTGATTAAGGTTCGATGAGCAGGCACTGTGAAACATCATCTGTCTAATGTGAATGCACTACGCTTCTTCCTTTTTTTTTCCAGCAGCTTCAAGCCTCAAATCATGATTTCCCCAGAGCAACTGTTAATTATGTAATTCATGCTCATATAAAGATAACAGATCATCCATGTGTTTCTTGAATGAGTCACATGTCACAGTTATTTGTCTTTTTCGTTCTCTTATACACAGTTATCACGCATGATTTACATATCTAAATGTACAAATGTCGTGTGCTGTCATGCTATCACATGCATGACCATGTGGAAAAATACTTAAACTCAATACTCACTCAACCAAAGACATCTGCTCTGTGTTTTAATTGTATTTCTTAGAGGTGAAACATAAATGATTTTTTTTCAGAAGTGAAGTAAATAGAAGAAATCATTGTACTGAATGTAAAAAGCCTATTGGAACAGCACAAAATGGCTGCATGTGTTGATTATTGATGTGAAACATCACCCCTCCATTTGTGCTATTTGTGACTTTTCCCTAGCATTTTTTTTAGTAGATCCAAGTTTACAGGATACATCTGAAAGCATCAGCACACTATAGTTTTCTGTATATGTACAGTAAATGCATTATGGATTAAGTGTAAATGTGCCTCATGGCAGAATGCGTTATCCATTAATACAACTTCTATATAATCGACAGGAACAGGAAGCATTGCTTTCCACGGAGATAGTTTTGGCTCGAAGCAAAACCAGAATAATACAAAATAGTACTTTTCACAAGATTAATACCAGGATTGTGTTTGTAGTTGATTGAAGTTTACATTTTATCTCAACTTCTTAAGTTGTTTGAATATATATATTGTATTATATTAGATCATGTATTAGTATTTATATTATATTGTGGTCACTGCAAACATGTTTCACATTAGGTCAGTCTAATGTCACCTGGCTGCAAACCAATTCCACCTACCTGGGGGACAATAAAGACACACAAGTATAAAACGAAGACCATTGGAACCAAAACAGTGTAATTTTCAATACCCACATTGATGAAACTTGTTCACATTCAGACTCACAATGCAAGCTAAAGCAAACCACCAAAAAGATGAGTGAGTTTATGCATTGCAGGGATAAAGCACTGCTAACAGTGTGAAGAAAAAAATGAGCTGACCTTTGATGGAAACTCAAAACCTCCTGTAGCTCCATTTTACAGGAAAAAAGTCCAACAGCAGCAAAATTTAAGCTTTGCTGATGTATTCAGCACAGCAAGTGGGTGATAGTTAGTTAGTAGTAATATTGCAGCTGTACACCTGCCACCTCACCCTTGTCTGTGCTTACTCAGGTGCAGATGACTGTGAGTTTTTACTACATTTCGGGGGAACATCAAACCTGTACAAGTTATCAAAGTGAGGAATGGGCCCTCTATACATTTTTAATAACACCATGCAGCCTAGGTTACTGCATGATACTGAATCAAAAAACTTTCCAATTTTAAGATGTTTCCCAAAACATAAGCTGAGAGATTTATGGCTCCACATAAGAGGGATGATGTGTCAGTCCATTGGATTGTGAAGACAGTCAGAGATGGGGCTAGCAGAGGCCTTTCTAACATAGGGGTGACTGGGCACATGGTTGTTTATCTTCTACAAAATGAAGTCAAAACACCCCAGCCTTCTGAGTTTTTTCTTGAATTATGCCTCCCCTGACTCATTCTGCTCAAATTGAGAAAAGTAAAATTGAACCTGTTGAAGTTTAGCGAGCATAACAGTTACTCTCGGGCATCCACTTTTACGGGTAATTAAAAGTGAAGCAAAAAAAAACAGGCAATCTGCAGGGTGATTAGCTCATCAGCAATCATCCATCTTATTGTTTGATATCTCCCACATGACCTCTCATGACTGAGTCTGAGTCATGAGTATTATCATATCATGGCAAACAACAACAACAAAAAGACAACAAGTGGCACCCCATTGGCTACAGATTTGTAGCACTTTTTGTGCTGTCCATTTTTTTTGGTTCTGTTCAGGTTCCATGTTGAGTTGCTGGCACCGGTGATGCCAACCAGTTTAGGTAAGATGGACTGTTTGATGCTGTTGCCACATTTTTACCTGATTAATGCACTGGGCTAAAGCGTGTGATTGTCAAATTCCACTCCACTCCTCTTTTTCAAATACCATCCTCTCCTTCTTATTTTTAAAGCACACTAGAAACAAGTTTTTTACCCTCCTTAGTAAGACTGCTCTCTGCTCCAGTGTGGGTACTCAACTCATTTTCAAATGAGAAAAAAATTACTGTTAAGTAACCATAAAAACTGAACTAAAAATCAGCTAGAGCCAGGGTTTTCTCTTGGGACAGCAATCTAAGCTGCATACCATGTAAACACAACCCACAACACAACCTATGTCTCTGTCCACTTATTGTGACCCACATGTTTTTCACAGTATCACCATAAACTCAGTGAACACTGTACTGGCACAATATGTAGATTTTTTAGGAATGAACTTTTCAGATTCTGTGACCTTTATATCAAATATTCTAATCTGCATTCTTATAGTAATCCCCCATCAGGTGACACTGTTCATATTGAAATTTTTATTCAGTGATTAGTGATTAATGATTTAACAATTAATGATGATTAGTGAAGGCCCAAAAAGTAAAGTCAATTTTCAGTTTATTCAAGGCCACAAAGTATAATTTAGTAGAGCCGAGATAGCTCATTGATTTATTGATCAGTCTGTGAATCAATCTGCAACTGTTTAGATATGTTCACTTCAGTTTTGGGCAATTGAGACGGCATGTTATTGACTAAAAGATTATTATATTAATCAGGAAAATAATTAGCAGATTAATTGATAAGGGAAATAATCATTGCAGCCCTATGTTTCAGAGATGTATTTTTTCATGTAGTCATGTGACTTGTTTGATTTTTGTTGCGGATTAGCCAGAGTTTTGTGGCCTCCTTTGAAACCCGCAACATTAACGACTAAAAAGGCACCCGGCTGTTGCCGTCTCGTTAATCTCAGTCACAACTGAAAAACTCACAACTCTCTGTGGCCTCTATTTACAGGTAAACACAATACATTAACCCCCCCCCAACCCCACCCCCCTCGAATCTTGCTCATATCCCTCCTCCTTCTCTAGCCCTCGCATCCTCTCCCCCTTACATTGTGTCCTATTCATCACAGGCCCTACACACACTGAGGAAAGTACGATCATGCTGACCTTGAGGAAGTCTCGCTCATAAGAAGACTCACCCAGGCCAAGATCTAGGGTCTGTCAAGATGATTTCTTATTCTATTTAATGGAAGAAGTGCAATGCTTTATCACTCCCCAGGTTCATGGTTTATATAAGGCATAAGGGCCAACCCTTTTTGAAATGGTAAGCTGTTAAGTCAAAAACCCTGCACACCAAAAAGATGTCCTTAGGAGTCACAGTGATTTAGGTGCAAGGGGGGTGGATGGGTAATTTTATGTTAAATTGGCACTCCTCTGAATAGTAAACCAAGAAACAAATGACAACGTCCTCCTATCTCCTCAATGACATTTTACGCTCAGGCATTTGTTGGAAGATAAGCATGAATGAATACAGAGGGAAGTGTTTCTTTGTCCTTGCGCTCTCATCTAAGACCACAGTTGAGAGTGTTTTGCTACAACAAAGGTTTTCGATTGAATGGAAGAACTTCTTTGGCAGGAAGTATATTGCATTCATCATTTTATACCAAGTCCATTTCTTAAAATTTTTGTAATTTTGTTTTTCCCAAATCTTGTTGTTTTTCTAGTAATAGTCGCAATGTTGCAAAAAGGATTATTTAAGAATATACACATTTATGGCTTAAGAGCTTTTTCCTCTTTATGTAAAACTTCTCTGGAGCTCTAACTTGGACCACTAACAATGAACACCAAACACTCAACTGAAACTTGGGAGTTGTTTTAGATCAGTAACAACAACTTCATTTAGCACATTAAGAGTCTTGTTCAATCCTGCTATTGACATATCAGAAATACTGCCAGATAAGTCAAACCAAAGCAGCCTGAAAACATAGTTGAACGACTTATCCACACTCTCATTTCCTCCCAACTCGACCATTGCAATTCATTATTACTTGTCTAAACGGTGCAGCAGTTGTCCATCTACAGGTGGTGCAGAACGCAGCAACGAGATTTCTCACAAAAACTTGACGTGGGGAACACATAACTCCAGTCTTGGCCGAACTGCACTGGCTCCCCATTCGTTAGAGTTCAATTTAAGAGTCTATTGATTACTTTTAAATCCCAACATGGTCTGGCTCCACTTCAGAACTCTTAACCCCTTATTCTGCACCGAGACCCCTCAGATCAGAGAATCAAATGTTAAAAGTCAAAAGTTCCACAGTCCAGGCACAGAACAAAGGGAGATCATGTTTTACTGTTTTAGCTTCAATGCTGTTGAACAAATTCCCCCTCAGCACCAGATCAGCTGAGCCAGTGCTGGAGCTCAAAAAACTCAAAAAACCCACTTGTATAGACTGGCATTTTTATTATACTTTTATAATGTCTATTCAGATGTTTTATGATGAGGTTTATGTTTATCCCTTGTTTATTTCTCTATATTTGCTATCTCTGCACCTATATTATGTGGCTTTTTATTTTGTGAAGCACCTTGTAACTGATTTTGAAAGGCACTATAGAAATTAAGGTTATTATTATCATTATTATTTATAAAAGGTTTGAGTTGCATTTTGGTTTACAAATGAAGAGTAAAAATGTAGTTCAGTATTATTAAATGATTCAGTAAAAGAGCAAAGACAATGAAGCTCCATGGCATGTTTCACAGACTCTATTGTAGCTGTGGTCACAGAGTGGAACCTCAATCATATCACCAGTAGGTGATATGACTGGCAGTCTAACACTATACTCAGAACATGATAATAATATAAATGAGCAGACTGATATTTCATGGGTAAGTGCAGCTGAGTTTTGCAGTTAGCTCCTATCCTCCCATATCAAACGGCTGCCTGCTGCTGTGCTAGCTCAGCCTCTGTTCTACTCCAGTAAGTTATGATGTAATTTTCCTCAGTGGCATGATAACGATAAGAGGAGATACCAAAAGGAGTGACTTTCATGGGTAAATATTTTAAATTAAACTTCAACACCTACACAAGCAATTCTCTGCACATACTGTCGACTTGGAATTACACCTCAGATGTTGTAAATCATATGAAACAGTTCCCTAATGTGTATATCCTTTTTGTTCTGTCAGTTTGTAGTCAGAACTGTAGTTTTGTTAAGTTAAGCCATCTTCAAATGGCTTTACACAATAGCCTACCTTGTACAGTATGCATCACAGTATCTAAGACTGAAAAGGTGTATGAATTTGGTTTAAGATACTGTGATAGGATTACTGAACAGATTGGAAATAGACTAAAACATTAATGCTGCACTGGTTGCATTTAAAGTAGTTTATATGCTAGGGAGGGTAACTTGCTCAAGTGTGTTAAGCAAAATGTGAAATGTTATACTTTGTGAGAGGTACTTCACAGGAAGGTGGTGTCTGCTGCACTGGGAAATGATGTGATTTAAGGAGCACATTTGCTTTTTAATGAAATGAAGATGAGTTTTGACGTGGATGAATAAAAGTGAAAATTTTATGTGGCATACAGTAGAGGACAGAATTAATTGCAAAGGCTTCTTGAAACGAGGGAAAGGGAAATACTGTTGCTAGATATACTAGCATGAGACCTCTTACATCAGATGTTCTTGATCACAGGCTAGGGCTGTCACTTTTTATTCGAAATTTGAACTTTTGTTCAAACGTTGTGAAAAAATAAATATTCAAACTGTAATGACCTGTTGGAACTCGAAATTTACAGCCTATGAGTGCAACAGGCTGTTTGAAGATGTTTGACTTGCGATCCAGCAGAGGGCGTTCTTAAAATCCGCTATCAGCTTGACCTATAGCAATTTTTTTTTGCTTCATCAGTAAACTTAGCTAACAAACAAAAATGGAGAAGGACAGTAGTGAGCAAAGCCATCCTGATTGCATTATCCGAAGCATCTGAGATCGTAGATGGCAAAATTACCAACAAAGATAATGCCGTTTGCCAACTTCCTAAAAGTCACCTGCTTTACTCTACAACGACAACAGATCTGAGGATTCACTTGCTATCTTACCACACAAGTGAGGCAGCGGAGGCATCAAACGAGCAGAGCAACGTTGAACTCTACAACTTGTCTGACACAACGCTATCCCAAGACACATACTGCAGTCATATGACACCGCAGAGGAAAATATAAAGACTGTACTGAACAGGAAGACGCTCTCTCTTACCTCTGACAGATGGATGTTGCTGGCTATATATGCTTATGACAGCAAATTGTATCTCCAGCACATTACGGTATGTGGGTTGTATACAAATTAATTTGAACGTATTACTTGTTAGTTCAAATTTACTGTGCGTTCAAACTTGACTGTTTGAAAAATGACAGCCCTGTCACATTTGATACTTTTTTTTGAATAAGCTTTTTTAAAACTTGTTTTACATGTAAATTTTGAAAAGGTAAATTTAAGTCAAAAAAAAAGTTTTCACAGTTTTCATCAGCTGTTGCTAACTACAGTAATTCAACTGTCAACTGGCAGAAAATGAAGTGCAAAAATGATAATTCATGAAAAATGATAATCAACACTTGTCAAGCAAATATTGCCAAACATTCACTGGTTCCAGATTCTTTTGGTAAACCAAAAAGCTTTTCATATTTTTTTAGGAAAAAAGTTAGTGGTTAAGTTCATTGTTAATCAAAAAATAGCAATGGCTGCCCTAACATCAACATCTAATATTGCATCCAAGTGGTCACTACAGAAAGGATTATTTTTTAGCAACATCTCAACTCAAGTGAAAATAACATGTATGAATTTTATTGATCCCTGAAAGCCATTATCTGTTTAAAAAAAAAAAAAAGCAGAAGGTATGTTAATGGCCTTGAAGTTGTCTCCAAGATTTAATCAATTCACCAGAATGGAGTATTCCATATCTATTTCTATCTCACACTTTTCTGCAGGAGTGCTACATTGCTGCTCAGCCCATATAATGAAAGGCCCCCTAGCACCCTCTCCAGAAATCATTACAATCTCCCTCTACCTCTAGGGTCAGTAAACTAATAGTCATTCACCTGTGTGACAGGAAATCTTTCCCAAGTTGCCATTGGGGGCCAGTGAGGTTGTGTTTAAGGTTACAGAGTCGAGTCCAACCAGAGATGATTGTTTATTGTTTGGATGGTTGCTGATGATTAAATGAGTGTCGGACAGAAAGTATTTCATCACAAATGCAAAGGATGGGCATGACGTATATAACCTGCTAATTGCCTGTCTGCTGGAAACTGGCAAGCAATATAAACGTGTTATTCTGTGCCTGCCAAATGTGGAGACACAACAAAGAACAACTTTATAAATGGTAGAGTTAACATATTTGCAAAGAAATACCCTTCATCATCCACTTGTGCTTGTGCCTGTTCATGGCCTCCAGTGATTTTGTTTTTTTTTTTTTTTTTCCATGACCACAACTGTTTGTGCCCACTGTTGGCTGAGAATCTGTGGTGGATTCCTCAAAGGGATGGCCCAAATGTATTCAAAGGCACAAAGGCTCCAGGGTCTTTGGGCTATTTTAAGACTTTTCTCTGCAGTATTCAAAACATGTTTGAAAGAAAGTTCATAAATAAAGTGCATCAATAAAAGTAGAGACAATGAACTGACCTCATGTTGGAGTTTCTTCAAAATACTGCGTCTTCACAGGGAATAGTTGTGAATGGAAAAGCATTGAAGTGAAATTGAAAAGCGAAAAATGTAAGAAAAGCAGCTTAATGATGTCTATGAAATTTCAAAAGAAATGTTTATCATTTCTTTTGACCTTTTTAACTCTGTAAAAGTGCAGATGAGCCACAGCAGAGCTTAGAGATGAGTAATAATCAATCAAACTGCAAAAACAATCAAGTCTCAAAAGACCAGCTTCACCTTTTTATCTCATACAGCACACCAAACATAGCTCACTGTTTTGTATGTTCATAAGTCAAAACAGTTGTGTCCTCAATATGAAATGGTGTAACTTCTGGTAACTGCATCCTTCCCACTTCTATTTTCACCACTACTTCAAAAAAAAATGTGTGTATACCACAGGGAAGGTTATATTTGTTTGCTTTCCAGAAAAAGGTTTACCTCTGCGGGGCTTTTCTACCACAGAGAGGAAGAAGCACCATGTCCAAAAAGCTGACAAACGAACAGAGACAAATCTATATAAATAATTGCTAACCGGAGTGAAAAGGAGTTGCCCATCATTCAGGGCAGAAGTGTACGCAATATCTCCTGGAGATTGAGAGTCATCCATCACTGCATGACTTTAATTTGAGATGTTTAGGACTCTCGCTGATGATTGTCTGAGAGCTGAGGAGAGCCCTGTCTTAGAGGTCTGCAGGGGTCTTGGCTGAGTGTAGCTCGCTGTTGGAGAAATTGCTGCCTGACACAAAGCACATTCATAGACGTACAATAGTTTCATCTGAGATTGGTCTTGAGACTGCAGACGGAACAACCCAATTCTCTGACTGATTAGCATTCATATGCTTTTAACAGTGCAAGTTACTTTCTGACAGTTAGCTTATTACATTGTATGATGCTGCAGAAATACACACAGACAGATAGGGAATGTTTTATATTATATTTATAATATATATTTTGATAGATATTGCAATTGCGAAATAAGTCATGACAGTGGGAATGGTAATCTTTTGCATTTTCGCTAAAAAAAAAAATATAAAGATGATGATGTTATGTCTGGAGAATGTGATTTGTAAGTCGGGGCATCTCTGTAGCGCCACTTTTCGCTTCATTTATAATGTGACACATTTTAACTTTATCAAAAAATTGCAGCTCCTGCAATTCGGATGCTGCACCTGGCCATATTGCGATTTCGATAATATTTCGATTAATTGTTGAGCCCTACAGATGGACACACTTATAGGCTCACACACATTCACATATGCACACTCGGACACACCTCATTTAGAGCGGAATGATGTCAAAATGAGTCCATTGAGTGGGGGCGGAGATTGAAGAGCCCAAGGTAAAGAGAGTCTGGAGACTCCAAATAATCTCAAGTATTGATTCTATTTAAGCCCAAGGCTCTTGATGTTCACTTACTTCAAAATGCGGTGATAGGTGGCATATCCGGATGACTGATCACCGTAGTTCTGCTTACGGTAAAGGCTGCAGACTATCCATAAATAACAGCTCACCCTAATCAAACAGTGCAGCGGATGCAAAGATATGATGACAGCTTAGTGGACATGTGCTTTAATTTACCGCGAAGCACTCAGTCTTGCCATTAAATTTACATGGACACAGGGAGAGAAAGGCATAAGGAGCAGGTTGACTTTACATTCACCTCGGCTCTGCTGTCTCGCTGTGGCAGATTCATATCCGTCAGGCCATGAATAACATCTTTTGCTTTTGTCACTTCGTGTTTCATCTGGACTCACATGATCATATAAAACAATTAAGATAAAAACGTTTGATGACATAAAAATAAACCCATATGATGTGTTTCACAATCGGTCACAGACAGAGAATAGACCAGCACATTCAAGCAGTATTGTCTGCTGTACCCAAGTGTTAATATCTTTTCAGAAGTCCTAAAAAAAATAATCAATCTCAACTGCAGAGTGATATAATAAAGATCTAATTGCATCGGCCAATATGAATTGAGATTTGATTAAAGCTGTGTAAATAGATGGCTGTGTGGTACAGTGTGATACAAGGTGATCTGATGTAACACTTTGAGTATAATATGATATGATAGGATGCTGCTCGCTGTCTTTGCAGAGAAGTTTCACCCATCAAGGGCAGCAGTGAAAGTGTACAACATACACAAACAGCAGAAACCGGACATTATTCTGAATATGGGAAGTTAGTCGAAAGGTTAATAACAATGTTAGAAAAATGTTTTCTTCCACTCCACTCTGTCACTAAATAGGTGATTTTTTTTTTTGTTTTTTCATGATATGCACCTGAGCCAGGTAGCATCACTGTCATCACTTAATATAGCACAAGTATATTGTGTGTCTCTTCATTTATCCTCTCTAATGCAGTTATAATACCTGAATGGTTGGTGGCTTCATGCCCTGAATTCTCATTTTCTGCACAGTAGCCTCTGTGTACTCAAAGGGTCCAGCTCCTCTTTTCCTTTGAAAGTGGACTCCTTGGAGCGTAATTTGATTATTCCAAAGCAGGTGTTTTCAGCTGAATGCTGATAAGAAGACTCAGTGCCTCTGACACTAAAGTGAGTTACATTAGACGCGCTTAAAATAGTGGAAGGCAGGAGTTTATTTATTTATTTTTTTTTATCTAATCTGTAGGTTTAGATTGGATTGACTTTGAAATGATGTGCTAGAAATCATAAGGCATCTCTTCAGTCAGATTGAAATGATGTTACACACGTACAGGGAATGGGAAGTGAATAATCAGCATTATTTCTGGCGCAGTAGTAACAATGCATATTGCTTTGGTAAGTCCATGAAGTGGCATCATTGGATTATCTGTGTCCCTGTCCATGTGGCTGCCAGTTGCTCAAACACTAGACACATTCAATGCACTTGAGGTAATTGTGCCTTGGAAGATCTGAAGAGATGCAAAATTGATGTCATAACAACTTGCATTGACACTGCTGATGTAACAATCAAATGTATAAGTTCACAGCAGATGTAGCCCAGCATTGCTCAGGGGTACGTTCTCTATATTTTGTGTCCTTATATTTCCTTTCTGCCTCATCCGAATCAGCATCTGCTGCTACGGAATGGGGGCAAGGTTGCATCTGTGATCCCATGTTTCCCAGCAAATCAGATTCTGTCAAGCCTCTTTGATATCCTCTCAGATTGTTTTCTCTAATCCCTTTCCACACCACAAGAATGGTTTTACCCACTAATAATATTGCTGATATACACTGTGTGCAAACAAAAGGCATAATCTCAAGCCTGTGATTGAGCCATCACACTGAGTGCGCTTACTCTCAACTGAAAACACTTCTATTAACACTGCGCTGTGTAAACAGATTCTACACTATTACATTTAAACAGAATAGGGTTGTCCTTCATGCTGTCATTTCCATGAAGAACGCACTATCAAATAATATAATCCCCAACTCTGTAATAATTGTAGAAGAAGGGTGAAATATGGTTGAAATGTTTGTAGTTCGGTGGCTTATTTACGCACAGCTTAGATCAACTTGCCAAAACCACTTGACATGCCATGGTGTGATGAACACTCTCCAACAAAGAGTTGAAAAAGCTGCACCACCTTTCATATGCAGATGAACTAAAATAACTCAGACCTGCAAATGAGGTCGGCACATTTAGAGTGAAGTGCTGGCTGAGACGTGAAACAATCCGCTTTAATTGACACTTTAACTGCATTCTCGTGTCACCCTACAAAAAAAAAAAAAAAAAAACCCATGACAGAAGGCACAAGGGAAAGAGACACAGCAGAGCAAGTGTCTGTGATCTTGCGCCTTAAAACAGCAGTCCTGCTTCTCACAACTCCTTTGATTGAAACATTGTCAAGGGCACAAGCTGATCTACATTTCATCCCACTGAAACCAGCTCTTTGAAAGATGTGTCTCAACTGTGTTCGCTCGGGGAATGGTACCTATAACACCATCAAATAAAACACCTTCAGTTATGCGAAGCTCTGTCAACAAACTAGAAAAGAAAAAAAATACATCAACTACACCATCCAAGTCACAGCAGAGTTGCTGAAAATCAGTTTAATTCCCATGAAGGTGAAAACTAAGATACATGTGAAATACCTACAGGCAGAGTAAGCTCCACTTAAAGAGAAGATGCACTTACCCTCAGTGGGACACTTTAAAGCAGAGACGTCGCCAGTTTAATCCAAACAGTCACTGAATCAAACTGTCCTCCAACCTTTACGCAAGAGCAGACTCTCTTCTTTGTAGCTTTTACTCCTCTTTTTTTTTTTAATTCCCTCTCTCACCCTGCCTTCCTCTTTGGTGCCTTTCTTTCATTATCCCGCTCTCTGTGTACAGTTTGAGCCCACGCTGGAACAGAACGGATGCTGGTGAGTGTATGCGCTGGTGCGAGGGTACAGGAGACAACAGCTTCAGAATAGCTGGAGAATTACACAGGAGCTGTATACCAAAGTGGAGTGCGTCCGTGTGGTTATAGAATGACGACTGAGAGAGAGCGCGAGAGTGAGTGAGCGGCGAAGTGAGAGAAAGAAGCTTGTGTGTGTGTGTGCATTCATTAGAGTGAGTGAGAGAGGAAGTGTGTGAAGGAGAGAGAGAGAGAGAGGGAGAGAGGGGGAGAGAGAGAGAGAGAGAGAGGAAAAGAGAATGTGAGAGGGGTTGTGTGCGCTGCTGGCTCAGTGGTGAGCGACAGTCGTGATTGCTTTGGCGTAAGGCAGTAGCGCAACCCCCCCCACCACCATCCCCAACCCCCCTTCACTCGTCAGGTCCCCTGAGCACTGGGGGATCTTCATCATCAAGCAGATTAGAGCCAACTAGCAAAGCACCACACACCCAACTCCCCCCACCACCCCCCCTCCATGACACACAGACACACGCACACACACAGAACCAGTGGTGTGTGCTGTGGTCACCGGGGATTTTCTAATTGGAGAGACAGTTTGTGATGCTGCTTTTGACCAGAGCTCCTACGATGGCAGATGCTTGAATTTCCAACTGAAATTGATAAACTTCACCCATTTCTCAGTGAAAAAAAAAAAAAAAAAAGTTTTGGTCATAAATCCAGTGATGTTGTTTGGGGGAGTCTTGGGGGTTGTAAGATGTGGGAAGTCAAGGGTGTGGTGATTTGGGCATCCATTATTCTTCTTTAACTGACAGCTGAGCCAGCAAGGAGAAGGAGCTATAATGTAAACAAACTTGTTCCTGTAACTTGCAAGCCAAATCACGGACAGCACTCTACTAGGAATGCAGAGGAACTGTTTGCCGCAACGTTACGACACCATCCGGCATCGAAAGTGATCTGAATCTGGAATTCTGCCAGTGGATTTTAAAACTGTTTAACCTGCTCCAGCTGACTACCTCGTACCTGCGCCGCCTCCCTCATAACAGGGACAAGCGCATTGTTCCCTTTGTAGGAATTAGTTTGGCTTTCGGGTTGTGCTAGCCAACTGGTGAGACAAGATATGTTTTAATGCTTGTGTACAAAAGTGACACATTGCAGCATGCAAGCGAGCTAATGTTTTCCACAAATCTTTTGTTTCCGTGTCATTGGCTGCTGAATGGCTGGCTGTTAGTGTCACTGTCACGCCGCAATAGGCAACTGACAATTACTGCTTTATGCTAAGCCAATTTAGAATAAAATGTTTTTTTGATTGGCTTATGCAAATTGGCCCTCCACCTACGTAGGTAAATACCCAATTGTAACCTCAATGGCAGATGCACACAGGAGTGTCTGTCCTTAAAGGGAGGCCCCGAGACTTGTTATTTACAAAGCATATACAGTACATTGATGTAGCAGAGAAACCCATTTTCGTTTCATCTGGACATAAATGGTAGTTCAATAATGAGACATGTATACGAGTGCAAATGCTTTTCTGTGTTCACATCAGACACATTTCAAGAAAACCATCCTTGCTGAGTATTTTCCTAGTGTTCATATCTGAAGGGGTTAGATTCAGGGTGAATTTTTAAGGTTAGGTCTGGGAACATGCTGGCTTGATTTTAATGTTGAAAAATGTTGAGAAAGAGTTATTCATATTGTATACTTTACCAATACTAAAAGAGAATACTTTCATATTTAAAAAAAACCCAGTCTATAAAGAGAAAATAGCTTTAACCAAGAGTCCAGAGATCAGAAAAATGTTATGGTTAATTTGCATGTATACCTCACTTACATTCATTTTTTACATATGAACAAACATTAATATTGTTGGAGCTCAATAATTATTTGGATTATAGACTAGACATTAGGACTTATTTAAAGTTAGGTGTTGGTTTTCAGGGTTGAATTAGGATTAAGATGAGATTAGGCACAAGGCTAAATCTAGGCATGTTTAATAAATGCCAGGCTGGCAGGCTGGTGAATATAGGGCTCTAAGGTGCAGTAATAAAAATGTGATTGTGTGCAGGGGTATATTGTTGAGGTTTCGAAATGTATCTTTACATGTGTGCTGGCAATAAAAGAGGTGATATAGTATATGTGTCAGGGGGACGGCCCTGGGGTGGGGGAGACCATTTGGAAGAAGAAGCATCAGCTGGTTCCTGCCTATACCCATAACTTCCCAAAGAGAAAAAAAAAATCAAGCAAAGAAAGTCAACACCTCCCCCTTAATTCCCAACAGAGATCACCACAGAGAAAGAATTACATCATCTCAACATCAAAACTTTACAGGTTTCTCTGAAGTCAGTCGGTTGTTGCTGAAAGTGACCTAAATTCTCTTATTTTCATGTTTTGCATGATTTAATGCACCGCTACTTGCCTTACTTGGTCATGCAGAACACAGATGTCATCGTGCCTCTCCTTGGCATATAGAGGCACAACCACCAGCTTTAACCTTTAAAATTAGACCTTGATATGGTGGGGGAATCAAAGGTGGCACACATCACTCTATGGAAAAGGTTATTGAGGCATTAGCATTTAGTCCTCTCTATATGTCATTTTCACTGTGTCGAAGATGGACAGGGCTCGCAGTGAAACACAATTCTCTGTCTTTTCCTTTCCTTAAAATGACACTTCCTGAAAACATGTGCTGATAATATGAGAGGATGTAATTTCAGTACAATTAAGATCATCGAAGAAATACACATTCTTTGGAGACACCTGTAAAAAAGCACATTATTATCTTTATCTCTTTAGCACCCGTTTGAATTTCAGGGCTGTTACGAACCTAGCAAACCGTCAAAATGCAAAATAACAGTTAAGAGCTCGGAAATGAAAAACCACTTTATCTGAAGATAGAAAACAACAAAATTGAAATCACGGTGGAGTTTTAACACTGAAGACTTTAAAATCCCCTGTTCACTCCAATATACTCATCACCCATTCCACTCGTCTTCTAATATGACAGCAGACAGAAACAGTTTAAAATCAAATAAATACAAACAATCTGCCTCTATTCCTTAGAGGCACTAATATAAAGAGAAACCGATGTGGAAAAAAGGAACAGTGAATCACGTGAAAATTATGCTCTTAAAAAAAAAAAAAAAAAAAGACTCTCAAAAGCTGAAAGCTGTTTTTGAATGTAGTTATGCAGCTTTTATACACTCAGCAGTCCTGGCTGACAACCCTGTTCCCAGATCAACCCTGTCCAGATGGCATGGCGTAGCCCTAGAGGACTCCATTTTTAATCCTCTTGGCACAGACTCCGCTAAGCAAGAGGTGGAACGGATGCTCGGAGTCAGGCGTCAATCAGGGCATTTCAGACTGCCCCACTGCTGTATGGGACACTGGATTGTCCCACACAGCTACGCATGTCTGAGAAAGAGAGAGAAAGAGAGAAAAAAATGAATCGGCGTAAATCCATACAAAGGATTGACTGACATTTAATAGAAGGTCATGATACATTGTTACTGGCCAGTCATGTAGGCCCGCAGCAGATATGATGGAGGTTCCAGCAGTGAAAACATAACCTTCTGGAGCAGATACAAAAAAAAAAGAATCCACATTAAACTTCAGCCCTATCCAACTAACTTGTTCAAATACTAGTATGCAATGTGGTGCACATGCACTTTGGCAGAAATGTTCATTCAGATAAATGTATGCATTAAACATTATTAAGGATAGTTGTCTAGTTTACCCTTGCAGACAAAAAGTAAGGATATTAAATCTCTTATACTGGTGAGAAGCTGCTGATCAGTCTGCTTACAGAGCATCCAAGGTCCACAACACCAAGATATGTTGTTATAGTTCAGGTTTATGTGAATAGGAGCATTTAATGCAAAAGCAGTACTTTCACGTGGCTATTAAACACCAAAACAAAGAAGCAGAAGAAAGGGGGAAAGACTGATAAGAAAAACATTCAATAGTGTTCCCAAATCTCAGACTTTTCTTCCCAGTTGAGTTTTGAAACATCAACATAGGTCTAGGAGAAAATTAGGGGATTTAAAGTGCATAATAATTAAGTTAAAGATGTTAAAAATCAAAAGAATTAAGGTCAATGAGGTTAAAAAGGGCACACTTGGTCCCTGTTGAATAAAGTGATGTAGTTGTGGTCAAAACACAGGTAACAAATGGTCACTAAACTGCAACAGACCATAGACATTCCACAGGATTCGTGATTTGAAATATTGAAATATTGCTTACGAATATCATACCAAAAGACACTGTGTAGTGAATAATGATCTCTGAATTGTTAATAAGCTAAGGGAGTATTTAAACTGTAAAACTAATGCACAGTAATAATTCAGAATTAATTGCATCTGGTTTATCTGTTAACTTTAATTGGCCACCAGAGGAGTGCCACGGCTCATTTTTCTTTTCTTTAAAATTTCATCGGGCAACTACAGTAGCTGTTGGAGTGTAAACCTGCTTTTTCTGGTGTATACCATATACTGTATGAATGTAAACAGGAGGACATGTATGCATCCTGCTCAGCTGGTCATAAAGTAGAGATTTCCAGTGAACATCCAATGAACCACATTTGGGACCTGACTCTTCGGATATTGTGGAGTGACAAAAGACACATTTATATAGATAATACATTTATTTATTCAGGTTTTCTTTTATACACTGTATTCTCCCGGGGCATGACTGGGATACAGACGGGTGGATGGATGGGGTGTGTGTTGCAGGACAGCGAGGACCCAGGTGTAGTTCTTATTAGCGGCTAAGCTAATGGAATCACCAGTCTGCCTCTCTCTCCAGATCATGCGGCTCGAGACAAGAGCAGACTGTCCTCAGGGAGATCTGGCCCAGAAGAGGGCATCTGGAGCCCCGGTCTGCCTCCTCCTCTCTGACTCAATACAGTTACCATTGGGAGAGACACTGCCATTATCTTGCAACAAATATACCAAATGTGTGGGTCATTATTTCAGGTTGTGGTGTCGTTTACATCAAATGTACCTTATTATTAAATGGCCTCGGAGATAAATCTAGTTAGTAGCTTTGAGAATGAATCTAAACAACTGGATTTTTATTTTTATAAGGTTAATTCAATGTTGCACATAGCCAGTTCGCCTTTGCATCACATGATCATATTTAGTGGCCAAATAACAGCTGTGACCATTCATCACTTTATCTCCATTGTCACCTAATGATACATTGTTTGTATTACCAGCACATCTTTACATGTATGTTCCCTGCCCATTAAGAATTAATGACCAGTTTATTTACAATGTATTGTTGATGCATTATAAAGCTATCCATGGCTTTCATGTATAATATGTTGTTAGATGTTTTCAAAAGAGGCTTTCATACATAATGTCTCTACAGCTGCATGCAAACCTTGTGGGTAGACAAAACACAAATCTTTTATTTCAGAGAAGCAGTTGCAAACCAGTAACAGCATCTAGATGTTAACAGCACTGTCAGAGCTGTGATTGCCTTGCGAATATAGTCATATTTGGTTGCAAAAACTCATCCAAAGTGTTAAATCAGAGCAGAAGAATCTTTGATTAAGCCCGCTCACATACACAGGCTCTTAACAATCAAGACCTGAGGCACAACGAGGAGAGAGTTTTAAAGGAAAACTCAAATACTGAATACTGATCACAGTACCAATGCTGCATTGATCTGAATGGAGCGGTAATTAAAACAGCCATGTGTTTCAGGGAGTTGCTTGAACGGAACGAGCCAAACACTCAGCCTGACAATGCGGCTACAATACAGGTTGCCATTAACAACAATCAGTGCAGGCACTAGTGATGAGACATCTAATCAGTTTCTCAAAGCTGTAATGCCAACCTAATGAAAGAGATTAAAAACGCTTATTTGAGAGAAGCCGGCGTGTGCTTCCTTGATGATGTTTTTCTTCCTCAGACTGAAGATAAACGCAAGGTAATAATGTTGGAAGAATTATTCTTGACCAGGATTTAAGGTATTGAATGTGCAATTAATTTCCACGGGTGAAAAATATTAGTCGTAAGGGAGAAAAACCCACACGCATGTTTGATTTACAGTCGCATCAGGCTGTGTCTGTAAAATGTGGATGTCAAATAAATTACGGCGCAAATAAAAACGGGGGTCACATTTTCTGCAGGTAGGAGTGACAACTGTCTCAAAATTCGGATGATTTGACAATTTGATCAGCAATCTTTGCAAGTAATCAGTTCTGGCAGACACAAGCCCACTCCTGACAGTGCCACAGGCTGCTGCAAAATGAGCCCATATTACTTGTCTGCTGCAAAGGCTGAGGAATGTGTTGTCAGGCAAGCATTTGGCGAAGGCTTGGAGTGGGAGTGGGGAGGAAGAAACGCATTAAATACTGTGGAGAGATGAAGCGGCCGGTATATGGGATCCAGCCTGCAGAGGTGGAGGTATATTGAACGAGTGAACGAGGATGGGCTACACAGCCAGGAAAGGCTGTAGTGCAGAAACTGCTTCAACTCACCGCAGGCTCTGAATTGTGCTCTGCAGCTACAGTATATTACCTTTCCATGCTGTCCACCTGAATGCAGCCCACAGCCTCACACTTGAGCTTATTGAGAGTATTTTAGTATTTCACTCAGGCTGCATAATTTTACCTCCAACCTGCTGCCAGTGACAAGATTTTTGTGTTGCTCTTTCATTTGAAAAAGAAGCAACATATAGATTTCACACAATACACTTCTACTGCAATGTTACAATGTGTACATATGCAAAGACCCTATGGTGGCGAGTAGA
This sequence comes from Euthynnus affinis, assembly GCA_029490765.1. Lineage (NCBI taxonomy): Eukaryota > Metazoa > Chordata > Actinopteri > Scombriformes > Scombridae > Euthynnus > Euthynnus affinis. The sequence continues at coordinate 20,762,116 of CM055859.1, forward strand.
TGACACAGTTACTCCACTGTGGTTTGTTTTTTCTGGCCACTGCGATGTGATGGGATAAGTACTGAGGTCTGTCCTATTAATGGTAGCAAGCCAACTTGGATGTTATGATGAAAACGAGAGACATGTAATCTCTGAGGGTAGAGCAATGCCAGGGAAACGGATTTCCTGTTTGTCCACAGCACGGATTTAGATCCCCTCATCCCAGCTCTCTCCCACTGCCTTCACTGGGTTATTATTCTGTGAATTCCCACGGTGTGGCCAATCAACAGATGTGTTTAAACAGAATTTGATTAGTGTTCCCTTCCAACAAGCCTCCCCTACAACCAGTGATATTCTATCATGGAACAGAACAAGGCAAATTTGTCATGATGGCCAAGGTATTGTTTGCAAATAGGGTTGATGTATAAGTGACATTGAGCAAATGCTTGTGTCCTTCAGCTGAAATATCAATCCAAAGCATTCAGCTCTAAGCTAGTTAACATCAGTATACAAAGTGTAACAAACTATTCTTCTTACAGTATATTTAAAAGTGATTTTGTTAATGGCATCTGTTACAGAGTTACAATACTATAAATATATTCTTTCACTATAATGGTGGTGACTAATGGTAGTAAAAGCCAAATGTTTTTTTATGTGTGTGGTCATCAAAATTACTGTATAATTGGGTGTTTGCGTGTAACATGGTTGTAGAAAACATCAATGAAGGACTGAATAAAATTCTAAAATTAAATACAACTATCAACTGATAATAGCCTGTGGTCTTCAATTTCAAACATTTAAAGTTATAATCTTGACAACTTTCATTTAAGCCACTGTCTATTGCCAAATGAGGTAAAAGAATGATGATTGAGCCTATGGCCCGCTGATGAAAGCTCTTCTATTTTCATTATTATGATTATTATCAACTGGGTGTCGGTGGCGACTTTTCCCGCCATGCATTCAAATCACAAGCGGAGCAACAGCATAAAGCCTTACTAGGCAAATGCTCTTTAAGGCCCTCCCACTGTTGAGCTAACTGCTGTAATGTCATACACTAATGTTAAGTGTGGAGCAGCAGTCGAGAAAGAAATGTGAAGTAATGGTGTGGTATTTTGAGGCCACAGCAGTTTTATAGCCAAGCTATGGAATCATACATAAATCAGCTTGTTGTTTTTTTTTTATTTTATCAGTTATGACTTCATCATGAAAAGCCTGAGCCTACAGGCTGTGAGGATCTTTGATGATCCCACAGGACTGAAGCAGGCTCTTACCTGCCAGAGTTTGGAGGCGGAAAAAAATGCTTTGCTAACAAAGGATCAAACAATGTGGAATCATTCTCTCCTTATAACTGGACAAGGCCTCTGTGTTTTGGGGCACAGGCTACATCCAGCTACAGGTGGGCTGTATATTATTTACAATTCTTTTTAAGCGAGACTATTAAGATGAAATGGACTGAGAAATAGACAAGACAGGAAAAAAAGACTGGTAAAAGTAGAAGAGTTATGCTCCTCAATGGCACTTATGGCACTATCATTGAGCCTTGGGAAACCTTGTAGAAATATGAGCAACTGTTCGGGTGTCAAGTTTTAACTAACTGTTGACATTTCCCAAGAAGTGTTTTACAGCATCACAATGTGGCAACCTTCCATACCGTACATTGGAAAGATTACGAAGATGCCATCTGATAAATGGTTTGTGGTTGTTAAATATTTTTGTCCAAGACAGATCTGTTTTTTTTCTTCTTTTTCTGATACTGTTCATCACAGTTGAAAATAAATAAGGTCCTCTTGAGCTGTTAGAGCTGTTGATTATGTGCCACAGTCTCTCAATGGCACAAAAATGTGTCCAAACAGAAATGTGTGCACTGTAGGTAGTATATTTTTTTTTACCTTTTTTTCTTGTTATTAAATGTAAATACCTACAGATTTATTTTTCAAAGATATCTTCATTTTCCCATTTAGAAAGTAAACACACAACGAAAACAAATAAACAGGGGAAAAAAATGAACCCAGCGTATGATTATAGAGTAGCTTGGATATTACAAACACACAAGGTAGCGCTTCAGCAGTTACCATCCAGAGCCTAATTTGTTACTGAAGAAGATGATTCCAGCAATTCTGTTTTAAAATTGGGTCAATAAATTGCTGTCAGTCTAATTCATTTGGCGCTGTGTCATTAAAGCCAGAATGATGCTGCTGTAGCTCTGCTGCATCCGCCATTCTTGGCAGGCCGGGCTTAAATTAATATGCAGCTGGATTGGTTTGCATGTGCACACTCACACACACATGGTGAGACACAGATAAAGAGGACGGGAAGCACAGATTATTTAGAAATGATCACACCATTACAAGGAAATAGAGGTGAAATGGTTTGAAATGTTCATATCAGGGTTATAGTGACCAAAATGATCACGGTTATCAGTATTATCGCGATAATGTTAAATTGTGCTGAAAATGTCCCAAAGTACTGGTACACATAGAATCATTTCACCAAGTTTTGCATTGAAATCCATTAATTAGCAGCACTATTCACTTTTTGTTTGCATACACATTAAACTTATAGCCAATACCTTATGTAAACATATGAAAACCAAATCAAATGTGCATTAACATCAAAGATGGCAGCGTGTGGCCATGAGAGACAACTGCACTTACTTTTTCTTGTTCAGCAACATACAAGAACTCGTCAGCTGCATTCAGACGGTGTAAAACAATGCATGTTGCTGTCTGGGTGGGCATTTTCTTTAAAATGCTGGAGAGGCAATTAAATAAGATCCAGCAAGTACAATTTGAGTAAAAGAAAAAAACACTGCACAACGGTTTGTAATACTCAGAGTGGATTTTACAACTCTGAAAATTCATCACGCCACAACCCCGTTTACTAGTGGAAACATGTGGAACACATCGGTGTCCAAAAAGTATCAATGGCGTGTGCATCAACAAGACCGCAGCTGTCCACAGATGTGGAATGCATGATGCAGAAAGGATGAATTGGCTTTAAGTTTGTGAATTAGTGATCTCAGAAGGCTGAAAAATCTCTGGAGTGCTGTCACTGCTTTCCGGTTTTGTTTGTTTTCATATAAGCAAAACATGCTCATATTGCATGCTGCACCTGTGTGTTTGCATCTGAGAGACTGTTGCTAACTTTGGTTGATGCTGGACAGTATTTAAAATCTTCTAAACTTCTGGGAATACATACTGGGCTTCATAAACTTGTATCACCTGCTGTATTATGTCAGTAAAACCACATCAACACAAGCAAGTATGCAGTTAAGTAACAGAATCTGCCAGCTACATTTTTTCCACAAATTCATCAGAAAGCATGTTATCATATTATCATGATGTGCATTTTTTTTACTGTGTATCATTTTGCAGATTGGCTAAATGAGTTGTAAAATCTGTTAGGCATACATGATTTATCATAAAAATAAATAAATAAAGGGAAACAACAATTAATATAAGATTAAGGGATTGTATATATCATTTCTACGGGGAAAATCTGAAAATAAAACAGTCCACAAATAGAGCGGGTGCTTGCTAAAAATGCCACCATATTCCTTTCTGTAATCTTCACCAGAGACTACTGGGACTTGCTGTTGCCCGTGAATGTGTAAGCTAATAGTGGAATATCATTTGATATGGTCCTTGGCTGTGAACATAATTTATAGTCCCTTTTTTTTTTCTCTCTCTCACACACATTTGTGTGTCATAGTAAGGAGGAAACAAGCTTTTGCTACTGAGCAGAATCAGACTCTTTGAGGCTATACAGTGTGTGATCTTCTTACATGCAAGGGCATTTTCAATTTTCTGTTTTTTACCAAAGGAAATCAAGTTTTTTTTAGATGTTTTTTGCGTTTATGTGTTGTTGGCGAGGGAAATCACAGGCATTCTTCACTAATGTCAGCAGGCTTGTAGAGGACAAATAATCCTGTTCTTGCTTGAACGCTCCCAGTGATTTAGAGATTTTAATCCACGTGTGTTTCCCCCATTTAGAACAAATATAAAACCAACATATATGCACACTATAGCTGAAGTACACAAAATAAAGTGGCTCTGCTGTGACTACTCGCAGCCCCTGCCTGCGGCTTATTATGTATCATTACACCTTTGAATTATTGTTGTCATTTTTGAGTATTTCAACACTTTCCTATGACCTGTCATGAACAGGTCCAGCCTTCCTGATAAGGGGTCTGGTCATTACTGGACTTAGCTTATGGTGATGTTAAGTGCGGGATCATTATCAAATGGTTTCCTCCAACAGGCACTAAAGAGCAGTGTTGGCAGCCTTAGGCCTCAAGCTGTTCAACCTTACGCTTACTAATTGCTCTCTGTCAGGAAGGCCAGAATGTGTCAGTTCAACAGTGTTCAAGACTCAGGAAGGAACTGTGGTAATGAAGGAAATTTAAGTGGATTGCATGAGGATAGAAGTGCTGTCATGTGGGAAGAGATGCAACATGGAATACTAATGACTTGCATGAGACAACAAGAAAACATTTGTATAATAGTAATATCCTTAACCTAACAAATGTTAACATGCATAAAGATTAACACTGTGTATAATGTGTATCTCTTAATCATTGTTTAGTATATAAAATGTCAGAAAACCCTGAAATGATTCAGAGATTATTAAAATTATTGCAGGTTAATTTTCTGTTGATCAATTAAGCAATAACCAACCAATAGTTTAAACTTTTAGAGGATATTTAGATTTCCAAATCATTGGTTTATAACTCCGTTTGTAGTGATTGAAACTTATGTATCTACACAAAAACATTGGAAAATTAACCATAGCGCCCACCGAATGCATTCTTACAGTAAATAGGCCTGTGAGAGGAGTATGATACATAGTTTTTTCTTTTTTTTGTAAAAACGAAACATGCTGTGTTGAGGAAAAAGGTTCCCAGCACCTTTGCCTGAACTTCGGAAAACTTCACTTCTTTTGTAACTTGCTTCTCTCTCTCCACCACAAACAACGGGGACTGTTGCTGAGTCTCGTACGCCTGGTATGTGGTGACTTTTGTGCGGCTTAGAGCTGTTGTTCTTGGCTGATTGTGTTGTACATCTCATCAGAAAAACCTACACATGGAATATCTCCGCGCTGTTGTTGTGTCGAAGTTGCAAACTGGGCAATCTGCACCTTCTTCGGGCAAACAGAGGGAACAAGTAATCGTCTAAAAAATAAATCAAAAGGAGACAAGAAAAATGAGAATTTGCCTTTTGTTCTATGCTTGGGAATGTTATGGGTGACACAGCTGCATTGTGGAGCATCTACTTACATATGTGCAGAAGTAGGGGGAATTATTATTGGGTTATTATTCACCATTACTGCCCTTTGTTCACCTCCTACTTCCACAGTGGTGGGGAACAACTGCATTTACGCCTCTTATAGCACATAGCAAAGGAGAGCTTTAAAAAAATAAAGGCCATTTTGTGTCGTTTTGACAGTTGGCCCTTTGTTACACCCCATGTTGCCTTCTTGGTGTTCGGCCTGCTTGCACATAAAGATGATGAAAAGGAAACAGTCCTAGAAGAAGAGACATCCGCTCATTTTAAATAATAAAATCACACAATCTATTATTTATGCTCCAAATGTCCAGCTTGGGATATCAAATGCACTTTTGAAGTCTGGAAAGATATATCTTTTCACCTTGTTTGAAGCTGGTCCCAACAATATGAAAGGAAGTGGGTGTATACAGACAGAGAATATAAAGCTGAGTGTGTGTTTACTTATTTATCTGTTTCATGCACTTACTCTTTTAGGGCTCAGTTCACAGGAAGTGCAAGACGGACATCTGAGCCTTTTGGGTGAGGATATTTCATAAACTGTAATAAGTGATGTGTGCCAGCGGTAACTTCTTTCTCTTCTGACGACAATTCAGAACTCCTTTGGGAGTTATGTATTACTTTTTCCATCCTATTGAAATTGGACTGGCAGCTGCTTTCAGGCTTATATTACCGGAGCAGTAACAACCAAGATTTGTGACGATGCAAGGAAACTGCAATAGAAAAGTTGGCGCTGCATCTTCTTGTGTGTGTGTGTGTGTGTGTGTGTTTACACACTCAGAGTTCTTACAAAGTTGTTCCAAACACCCAAAGGTCCTTAGACATCCCTGTTGTTTTATTAGATCTCTCCTGACCTTTGTTTTGATTGACAAGTCGACCCCCAAGATTTCATCCTAGAGAGAAAAAAAAAAGTATTAACTTGACTTTTCCTGCATGGTATTAGTCACTAAAGCTCATCTTCCACAAAATCGATATCAAAGCTCCTATGAGTGAAGTTCTTTGTTGCTGCAGTATTTGTGACAGTGTTTTTTGTTACTAACTATTTAAAAATGCTAGTCACATGGACTTTGAAATGATTTGAATAATAATTGCAGATATTCCACTTATCAGTAAAAATTAAAAAAATCCACTGCGGTGTAAATTTGTTATGTTGTATTGGTTCTGTCTCTCTCCTGATCTGGAAAATTGAGGCCGTAATGAAAGAAGGGAAGGCTTTGAATATATTTACAGGACAATTGTGACATTTTTGTCAAAGTGACAAGTGTAAAATTGTTGCATCCAGGGCACCGCTGGTTTTTGTGAATATTTATTATCTCACAATATGAGTCACAAACATTGTTGATAGTTCATTAATTACCTGAGGTCGCCACATAATGAAGGTCTTGTGAGAACAGGGCTGAAGGCTTTTCTTCTGTTGATGTATTTCCCTGGCGCACTCATGCATAGATACATATTGTACACACACACTGAGAATGCAAAATATGCTAACTGTGGTGGTGTTGATTAATCCACTAGTTAATCAACAGAAATGTATCAGCAACTACTTTGATTATCAATTAATCATTGACTTTTGCAGCCTCCGAAATGTAAGAATTTGCTGCTTTACTTGCGTTTAAGTGGATATCTTTGGTTTTTGATGTTGTTTGGACAAAAAAAGACATCTGAAGACATCAGAGTAATCATCATTTTTAGTCGCAGCCCTAAGTGCATCATAGTGCATGATTTTTAGTTGCACAGTAGGCTTGCAATACTATGTGTTTCACCTAACTAAGAATGGGCTTTTCCTCACTCTTATTGCCGCCTGGGTGTCTAAGACGAGGACAGAAGACATTCTATTTCTTCCTCACGAGTCTCGTTGGCTGAAGCTCAATTGGTTTTCTTTTCCACATATTTTCCTGATCTGAGGAGCAGAGACATAAATCCTGGTTTGCTTGAGTGTCATCAGAGAGAGAACAGAACCGTTTTCTGTCCATCTGTTGTAGAGGAAACATTCAGACAGCGTAATCACCGATATACCCTGAATAAATCACGGAATAATTGTAGGCACAGCCGAAACAGTGTGACAGTAATGTTAAATAATTCTCATATTTCCTTTATCTGTGACAATTTTGTAAATTTCAGTCTGAGACTCTCTCTCTCCCGAAATTTCCATTTTAACATTTTATGCAAGACTCAACTGTGAGTTGGTGACTTCCTTGTGTTTAGCGCCATGCATGCACATTAAAACACAATCTCACACACACACACACACACACTCATACACATACACAGAGACATAATGGATTTATGAAACACAGTGTTGATATTTCACTGACATTTCAAAAGAATCCCACACAAAGGGGACTGAATTCTTAAGATTGTCAAATTTTAGATAAATTGCACCAATACATGCAGTTCACTACATGGGATGGCACTAATATGAGGTGTGTCAACCTTCACTAACAATAAAATGTGCCTATTTGAATTCCAAATTTCCTTAAATGGTTTCCGAGGAGTTTCAGAAGTATGCATTTTCTTACACTTTAGACTCTGTCTCTTGTGATAAATCCAAATAACAGGGCTATTACTCATGCCAGAATAGGTCTGTGTTCCTCACTGTAGAGGGATTGAATCGACTCTGCTTTCAGGGTGAACCAGTAATGCGGAAATGAAAGAAAAGCAAAAAGTTGCAAATTAAAGTCCTCGCTCTCCCCGGCAGGCTCTTTTCCAGAAGAGCTGTCAGGCCTTGACTGGGAGAGCTGATCTCACTCAAGGAAATGATAATTAAATAATGGAGGTCTCACGAATTCCACAGTATGGATTTAGGATTTCTCAGCAGTTTCACCTTCCCTACTGTGCCACGCGATCAATATTTGATCAAGGTCCCAGTCATCCCCTATGCATCCCCGTTTTAACTTTTAATTCCCTACCCAGATGTGCAATTCCCTTAAACTGGGATGGCAGCTTTTGCCAATATTTGATTTTGTGTGCAACTACAATCAGTGCCCTTTGAACTGTATAATTTCAGGAATGAGTTTGCCTCCAGGTACTTTGAGTTGACCAAAGACTGTGGTGTATAAATGCATTCAAGGCATCTGCTCACAAATCTGCCAGGTGCTTTGCTGGAAATCACATAACCATGTCAAACTCATATGTACCATACTTACCACATATATTTTGATTTAGTTTCATGATATGCAAATATATTGAAATTTTACCTGCAAACTACAAAATTGGGAATCATTTTTTTTTAACTCTTAAAGATCCAGTGTGTAGAATTTAGTGTTATCTAACAGATTAGACTTGCCAGAAAATGTTATATTCATAAGTTTTGATAATGTGGGCATAGGCTATTGTTTCATTCTCTGTGTTTTTTAAAGGAAGAAGTTATCATGCCTCATATTGCACTTTCATTAAACAAAAAATTCGACTGGACATCTTGAATGTCATTTTCATTTAAGACCACGGCCAAAAGTTCCTTGCTTTAAGTGTATTACAGAAAAAAAGGGAAAGCAAAATTATATTTTGTCTTTTTGCTGATCCGAAAAATTTCGAGTGAGTGTTGTGATCCATTGCAGCCCTATATATAAGTGCATTCACACAAGTAAAGTGAAAGTGCTGAAGAAAAGTGAAAAAGGGTGGTTGTTTTTATAGTTTAGTGAGTCGGTGGGGATTAAAGTGATTTAGAGTTATTTTCAGTGGAGAAGATGCAATATCTGGGAAAAAGTTTTGCAGTAGTGATGAACTGGAACTAATTCAATCCATTTTTATTTTTTTTAAGTTTTCATATTTTGTGGGAGGAAATGCGGTTAGTGGGAAATCACAGAAGACTAGTGAAGGCATTCTGCTGCCTTTTAGACAAGCACTTTGATGACACTTGGAATGGGTAATAATTAAAATCGTATTTGCATAATGTTCCTCAAAAACTTTATGGACAGCAAATTTAATTAAACTACTGTAGTTGCACACCATGACCTTGCAGTTACCAAAAAAAGAGATGCTATTTTTCCCCTTTCAAAGGTATGTTAATTATAATTGAAAGCATTTTCCATCCCCTCCCTTAATTTCTCAACATACACCCTATATCTCTCTAGTGGTCACATAAAATATCAATATGGTACTTTGAGTTTCAACCAGTAAGCCGGACAATTAGAAACCTCTCTGCGGTAAATATTAAGCGGATACTGTGCGTTTGACTAAAAATTAGGGATTAACTACTTAAAATGTTCTGCCTGATCCCTTGACTAGACTTCAAAGAGAAGTTATACTGAAAGAGGGGTGTTTGAGACGACTGGGCATTATCTGTGGCCCTGTCGCGTTACTGACACTCAGAAGTCACCGAGTGCTTCCAAGAAAGTTTGAACTCCATTGAAAGCACACAATGATCATAATGGACAAATGACTGGAAAGACAAGTGGTTGGTTAGCTGCAAGACTGATGTAATAAGCTGTGGCATTTTCAAAGTAAAACACTTCCTCCTGTTTGATTGATCTGTACAAAGTCCCTTATTTATGTCTGATGCAGTGAAAAACACAATAAAGAAATTTGTGCTTAGGACTACAGATGAATCAATCACTCAATCACATTATTGTTTATGATAAAGGTGTCTTATGCGTGCATGCAGGCAGGTTATACACTATTTTCCACTATTACACTACAAAACAAATCAGATTTACAATGCTCTAGTCTGCTTATTTTGGTCTTCTGCATAAATATCTTCCAGCCAAACTGTCTCTATTTTCCAATTATGATGTATTTGCAGTTGGATTTGTTATGGGTGTGAGAAAAACATACATAGTGCTTTTGCAGTTTCAGAGCGTTCTGGCTGCCTCACATAGTCTTTATGATCCTTTCTTTCTTTGCCAAGCAAAAATTAAATGTTTTTTTTATTTTATTTTTATCATTATTCCCTGCCTTTAATGAATACTCGCTTTACATTCTCCAATGTACGTGCTTTGAGTCCTGTTACTTCTTAATGACAAATTGCTCTAAATTCAAACATTCTTTAGTGGTTTGTTGAATCTAATGAAAGTGAAAGGAATCAGCTTGTGCCAAATTCCACTGGAAGCTGCAGACACACACTTGATTTACCAGGAGAGCAACATAACATAACTTTTAATTGCTGGTTAGAAACCGAACAAGAATATTTGCCAGAGCTGTTTCCACTATCCAATGATGCAAAAAATATAATTTCAAACATTTTTTAATTCATAAACATTTTATATAACAGTTTGCCGTTTCACATCAGGACCTCATTCATATTAATATGGCACAGAGTGTAAAGCACAGTGAAGTGAAAAATGTGTACATGTGGTGGAAGCAAACTTAAATGTCATGACAAGTTAAACAGGAACATTTGGTACCACAAACAAGCTGACAGATGAGCTTTGTTTTGAGGTTAAATTCATGGACAGCCATGGATAAATGTTGGGGATATTGTTTCCTGAAAAAAATCATGATTGTCAAGTGTAGAAACTGCATTTTAACAACTTGAAGCTACACAGTTTATTTGGCGATTTAACTTCAACTTTCCTCCTTAGACTCTCTGTTAGTATTTTGTAGTTCTGTCAAAAAGTTCCAGTGTTTTCTCCTGTTTCGAGTCATCAAATAGTGAATGAAATCCCAGAATCCTCCCTCTCCTCATTCTTCAAAGGGCATCTACATGAAATGTACTGTTATAAGGTTCGTGTAGCTGCTTCAAGGAATAGGACAGTATGTAATGTGTGAGTGTAGCAGAGGGAAAGGTTAGCAGTAAGTTGTCAATATGGCAGTAAACGTACAGTACAGACTACAGTGTGTCAGTTAATAAATGCTGCAGCTTCTTGAGACCAAGAAGAGTCTAGTCTGTTGTTTCCCCAACTGCTGGAATGGTGAAGAGTTAGCTCCATACAATTGGAGTTAGCAATAATGGGTTAGCCTAACCTGACCAGGCTCACTTAAGGTGGACTGAACTTTAAGGTGGACCAGCTATTCTCATTTTAGTGTTAGTAGTCTCAGCTGCTCTTTAACAGAGATCAGATAAATCTCCTGCTGCTGAGTCTCTTCTGAGTTTTGCTCAGTCAAGCCAGGGCAAACACCCATTGTTTGCTTATTGCTGCCTCTATTCTCTGTGCCTTTGTCTATTATATGTTGTTTCCTATCTCTCAGCACATACAAAGACATTACAATCAGTCACTTTGTCACTTGATGTTGGTGTGAATGCAAAATCAGAAGACTTTGGATTTGGTTCTTCCTCTCTTGCACTATATGTCTGGACTCTGATCTTTTCAGTCCAGTAAAATGTGTTGACAGTTTAGTTGATTTTTAATACAATTGACTTCTGATCCTTAAACTAAAAAAAAAAGCTGTCAGTCGATATCTAATCCTGCCATATTATAAATATATTACTTAAACTCGTTAAAATTATTACATTTTGAATCATCATTTTGTGCCAAAGGGTGTTATACTCTCACTCATGATGAGCTTGGTGATTGTGATCTAACACAGGATCAGAAATACAGGGGGGGGGTCTTGGTTGACCCGTGTTTGTGAGCCTATAGAGAGCTAACAGAGCTGACAGCATTAGTCCTAACATCGCTCAGCAAAACCCAAACAGCTTAATGTAATCTCTTCCTAACATCACCCAACAGCTTTCACAAAAAAAACGTCTCAGACACAATGGTTTCATGGAGGTCACAGGTGTTTGCTCATGCAGGCGAAGAGAGCTAAAGGGAGACATGGCACGATGGCATAACTTAGATCCATTTGGAGCAAGGACATGTTATTCCCTCTAGTACCTCTTTCATTTCATGCCTACAGTGTTTGCTCATGAGAGAATAGTATTGACTCAATCACACAGGAAAGGCTGTGGGAAGGGATCGTCTAATATTGATACCATCAATTTTCAGAATTGTTCTAGTGTGGAAGACATTATTGGTATCCTGAATGGTAAGTCGGCTGTGGTAAGCATGCATCAGTGATAGGGCTGCACCTAACGATGTATTTTTTATTTAATCTAATGACTACTTGATTATTATTTAGATTTTTTTATTACTTAATTAATATACCAATTAAACCAAAATAAATATCAAAAACTTGTCTCAATATGTTTTCAATATTGTATTCAATTGTCTTCTCTTAAAAACAAACAAATGTAACAAGAACCAAAAGTGTGCACTGCAGAGTGCTATTCCACAACAAAAAGTAGACCAGTCTTAATGGCCACTCTTTGTTTTACAGACCAACAAAAATCAAGTAAAAGTAATATAGTCCAATCTATATTTAGCATTCCAACAACAAAACAAATGAAACAAAGTAAAATTCATGTCAGGAGGAAAACCAAAAACATTATGCAAACTCAATTTTAGCAGACCAACATAAAATGATCTTGCAGTAAAATTAGTGCAAAATTAGTAACACATCATTTTTTTTCTAAAATGAATAACTAAAACCAGTGCATTTTTAATAAGCTCTCAGTAACACACACATCCAAGCACATACACACGATCTTTCCCCCCCTCTCCTCTGTAGCAGCTTGGGAAAATTAGTGCAATTCAAGCAAGTTAACTTTTTCCAGGAATAGCTAAAACTAGAGCAATCTGAACCAAATCTCAGTAACACACACCCAATCACATACACACAATCTCTTCCCCTCCTCCTCTTTTTCTCTCTTCCTCTTGCTCTCTTCTCTCCCTCCGTCCTCCAATCTCAAAAGGGGCATTCAGATGGAGTTGATGTTGCTGGGACAGACAGGTATAATTTGGCCAGAATAGCCAGGTTTGCAGGGTTGTTTTCTTTTCAAAACTGGAGTGGGCTCTTATTCTTTGCAATACATTGTTCACCAAAATACATGAGTACCTCATTCCTCACCATTTCACTGTCAACACCATCTTGTCCCTGGCCATTGTGTTCCTCATTGCTGTGCTCCTCTGAGTCTGAGCCCTTCAATGCATCCAGCACAAATATTGGACTCCTCTTTGAAACTTGTGGCTGGGCACTGTTGAAGCTGTTCTTTCTCTTTCGGCTTGAAGTGCAAGAGTCTGAACTTTAACTTGTGCTTTTAGGATATGATCTGATGAGAGGAACTTTAGCTTGCTGAGCCTTGGGGTCAAGGGTAGCAGCAATGACAATGACTTCTCTGAATGTGGTCTCGCCCTCTCACCCTCCCACCCACTCCTGTGCCGCAGTTGTTTGGAAAGAGTTGACACGTGCAGGATATTTATTTGTGGACTTCTGGAGGCCCTTTACCAGTAGAAGAAAAGCAGAGCAGAGACAGTGATATAAGCCTCTCCATTCAAGAAGACAGTGGCTTAGTCAAAGGCCTTGAGAACTTGCTCCAGCTCCTCCTGTAGAGTCCACTGGTCACTTTTCAGAACCAGGTAGTGACCACTGGGTCTGAGAGGGTTGCAGTCACCAGCCATCACGGTTCCAAGAGGTGACTCACCATGTATTAAGAACTGTTCCATCTTATGGATACATCCTGGATCAATTTATGTTCAGCCGTGCCCCATTTCTGTTTGTTTTTGAGTTTGCTGCTGGCCAGCTCACTCCTGAAATGTTCTATAAGGCACCTTGCAGCCCTAAGTGTCTTATCTGGGGACCTGTATTCCACATTTTTGTCGTTGACCATTAACCATAGTGCATGGATGAAAAAAATCTCTATATTTCTCTTCCAAGATCCTGGGAGCTGCCACAACATTGGCAACATCATCATGTGTAACAGCCAGTCCATCACTGAGAGAGAAACCAAACTTCTCTGTTGCCTTTTCCACCCAAGCAGCAATATTATCTGCTGTGTGAGGCTCCTCAAATGGCATTGTGGTCAGACTGTATGAAGTCAGCTCCCAACCCTGATCAATAAAATGACAGGTGACTCCTAAGTATGCCTCTTTGGCAGTGCTTGTCCAAGCATCTTTGGTGAGTATGATTTGTTATGTAACATTTTTGAGTTCGCCTTTCACTCTCTCAAGAAAAGCCTCAAATTTCTTCTCCATCAAATCTGTAAAGTGGTTCCCAGAGTGAAGTGGATGCCCTGTGTGAAATGCGTTGACTATCTCATGGAAGCTGTGACCCTCTACAATAGCAAGGGGCCTCATGTCATTGATGATCATCCTTAAGATGCTGTCAGAAAGCTCAGAAATGGATTCGGGTTCCCTTTGTGGAAAAAGTCCTCCACAATGCTTTGCCTTATCCTGAAAAAGAGACACATGAAGCACATTAGAATAATGATGGTAGTTGCATATTTTAAAAATAGTCTAATTTCCATGTCACTGCTGTGTTATGATATTATTAATAATAATAGACCCTATATAGCAGATGTATGTTCAGAAACACTGGACATCAAATTCAAAAGGATTGCTGTGACACTTTAATAAATGAATTTAATCACTGTATGTCATAACAACCCTTTCCTTGAACTGAGGAATCAGTGTTTTTATTGAAGTACTTAACTTACTTACAATTGTTATGACATGGATTTATTAATCACTGAAGTAATATGCAGGTAAGATAATCACTGTCAAATGTATTGTTGCATCAGTGTGGGGCAAGGAAAACAACTGAAACGATTTACAGACTGTAACAGTCTGTAATGTTAGTTTATGCCACTCATACATGGCCATTAAAGTAAACTGAAAATATAATATCGCCTGATAGCAACTCTAGATGCATGGTGTAATATTAAGTTATCATAAAAGCAGTGGTGCAGAATTTACTTTTAACATGGGAGGCGATGAAGAAGCATCTAGAAAATCAATTTTAAACGATTACTGAGAAACAGAAACACATTCAGTGTGTTGATAATCCTAATATATAATATTTGGGTGGGGATCAAAAGTAAACACGACTTATGGTCATATCTTGCTGCCGTCTTGATTTTTATTGCAAATATGCGTATCCTGCATAGCAATAAACACATATACAAATAACACAAATAATTAAATCCTGAATTTCCTTCTTTCTTATTATTTTTTAATTGGCTGGTTTTCATCATTGTACAACAATCACCTTTTTGAAGCATGGACAAGCTAAATTGATTTCCACACATTTGCTCTGTTTCCATATTTTTATTCATATCTTCGTAGGTTTTTATTGAAGTAAAGAAGATGACGTAATAGCTGAAGGCTAACACAACTATAATTTGTACTCAAGAAGACATAGCTGCTACCAGTATATCAACTGTGGTCTTGGTATGGTCCAAACTGGTCCTTAGAACTTTTAACTGTTCTTTTGGTAAAGTAAAAAGATTCACATCAGGTGTTTCAGTGTGGGTTTTTTGCTGCTACCTGTGTCTCCTCTACCAAGAATAAATAAACTAAAGCAGTAAACAATCCAAAGTTGAAATAACACACATTCAGATTCACATTCAGAGCAAGCATGAACATGTTTGCTTTGAATGTGACTTTAAACTATCAAATAAGATCTATGTCCAGAACATTTTAACCGACTCCCATCCAAGCATCACTATAGCTGAATCAAGTGTGTCTGTGAATAATGAACTCTGTAGCAGCTTGGGAAAATCTGTGGGCCGATGAAAGCTGCATTTAATCAATTATGAAATAATGAAATTGTTTTTCGGCCTGATTTTGGAAAAAGATGGATACTTTAAAGACGGATCACCATTTAAAAGGAACTCTAAATTCTCTGGATCCATATATATTTAACAACAGGACCTTTTCAATTTAACTGGATTATGTATTTTGCTGGCAAGCTACTATTTACTATTCAAATGGTGCTGCTTTATTACCCATGTGTCATTTTGCGGTGCAGAAGTCATTGTAATTTGTGACTGTCCTCAAAGAAAACAAGAATCTCTCTGCTGGCTTTGCCAAATGTATTTGACAAATTATAGTGCTGGCTGATGGCAAAGCTGGTAGCTGTTTTCTCAAATGCCTGAGGTAAATTTCATTTGAAATTCTAATCAATTAGAGATGCCTCTTGATTCAGCATGAGCAAAAATGAGTTGGATAAAAATACAACTTTTCCACACAGCTGGGTACTTTCCAAGGTTCATTCTAGACCTTCGGTAACACTTGAATGCATAGTATCTGACCACAAAAAGAAGTGAAACTACTGTATGTACAGATGTATCATAAGTCCATTTTCAATACATGTACAAGGTTGTGGAGCTCTAATATATCCTGCAGGAATGAAAATATTGCATGCCTTTACAGAAAGTAAGAAAAGTCAGGTCTCTCTGGTAAAAGAGAAATGTATTTCAAGAGCCATCCTAAATAAATAAATGTAAGTAAAACAAAAAATAAATAAAACTTAAAGTAAAACATGTCATGTTTTCTTATTTCACTGTATCTAGCAACCTGAGTATTATCAAAACACAAATTAGTGGCAGATAAACATCTGAAATGATAAGTAAATACCTTTTTAAATGAATTGTTTGCATGAAAAATGCTGTCACTCTTGAATATAAGTCATCAGGGAGCTTGCCCCTGATTGGCCCTCTGAGTATCTTATTAAAATATTAAACCTCCAAGGACAAACCTATTCTGAAGCAGGCGGTTTCAGGTTTTAATTATGTATGTACTAGATAACGAGACCCTATGATTGAGCTAATGGCAAGGTTCTGCTACCTCAGGTCAAGGACTAGTACAACCATATACATCCAAGTGCCAGTCCTTCCTCTTATTATTCATATTGGAAAGTAGGACATAGCGGAGCCAACAAGGAATAAAAAGGACCCACTAGAAGAATAGAAATAATAGAATAATAAGAAAATAAAACATTTCTAACATGTGATGTATAATTTGACATATTACAGACGAGCTAGTCATAGGTCTATGAAAATGGGCGTGTTCCAAAAAAAAAAAAGAAGGCTTTTAACCGAGAACAAAGAGTCTTGACTACAGTTACAGAGATAAAGGGTCTGCCTATTGCAGTTCTTTACAGTAGACTTCTCTGCTGGAGATCTAATTTCAGTAATTAGAGTCATAAAGGAAGTGAAATCTCATCACAGTTAGAAGATCCGATAGGACACATCTAAGGCTGCTTTAGATCTTCTATTGAGCTTCTTTGGACAAAGAAAGCTTGGGTAATTAAGTCTGGGAACCCCAATGGCTTTAGCTGATTCACTGTTATTAGTTAGGCCTGCAAGAGGACAATGACTAGAATGATAAGTCTGCTCTGATTATTTAGCCATATGTTAAGCCATCAAAAAGAAAATTAACTAGAGGGCTGCATATACCATAATGCATCAGCTCTTAAATACATTATTAGTCACGCCCACTGGCTAAGCTGTATTTCATGATATGCTTGCACATATTCTTAAGACTGCTTAATCAATAAAGTAAGATACTGTGGATGAGTGGGTGATTTGTATTTATTGTGAACGCGACCATATTTTAGAGATGAGAAAAGGGTTTTGTTTCATTCATTCATTTTATTTATTTTATATAAGTCTCGTTCCCGAAGGATCCTTTCTGCATTCTAATAGCGGCATGACTTGCTCTGGCTTTCTGAGCACAGCTTTCTCCTCTTATCCCTTGCAAATATATTACTGCAGCACGTCCAAGTTTTCAGACATTCATAATTGAGTAGCATATGATGAATAGCACGAGGGTGTTCCATTTTAGCCTGACTGGAAAACAGTGGCAGGATATGCAATGAGCCAGTGCTTTCTCTCAGCTATCAAGCTCCATGTATCTCAATACAGAAGACAATTTGCAACAGTCAGTGCATGAGAAGGAAGAAGAATTTATAGTAACATGCCACTTTTACCTTTTTGCACTTCAGTGTCACATAGATACTGAATAATTTCTCATATATCTTGTCCAGTAATTTATTTTCATGAATACCATGTTTTATAATGTCAAGGGTAGAACATAGAGATTAAATTAAACAGAATACCACTGCAGTAACAATGGATATGAATGTAATGGATAACTTGTGTCCACTTATTAATCTATTTTGGAAAAAAATGCTTACACATATTAAAATCTCAGTGATCATTACAAATGATAAAACATATGTAGGAATTAAAAGACCTGATGGGTTTGGGTATGACTTGATAGAAAAAAAACAGATTGTTGGTTCACAATATTTTGTTGAGCCCAGCTGGTTTTCTTTCATAAATCATCCACTCTCTTCTGTTGGAGAGCACATATTGGTTTCTCTGTTGGTTGACAGGATTTTTTTTCAGGTTATATTTTGTGCTATATATGTATATTTTTTGTGAGATTCACTCATTCTGTATCTTTTATTGTCTCTCTTGTCATTAACACTTTGAACCTATTAACAAGTTTATGTCCAAATAGAAAAGCCGATAACTGACTTACATTTAATATTGTTGTTATCAGCTAGATGGATGGTAAACTACTCCATGTGGTTTAAAAAAAATGCCAGTAACCTTTACAAGGAATGAGTGAACTCCATCTAATTACAGCATGTGGCAGAATCTTCCACATCTGGCTCTGTGTGTCTTCCAGTCTGATACTGAGCCAAGAGCTCTTTACACTTTCAGCTGTTACCCTTTAAATGGGCAACCATGTTGTAACAATCGAACAGCATGGTGATGGATAATCACCAAGACTCAATAATTGAAACTACACTACACTTTTTTATTTATATTAAAGTTTGATATTGAAATTCAACTCACAAGATAATAATCGTTTTGCATTTTGTCATATTTTAGCAGTTAGGTGTGAATTTGAGGTAACGGTTTGATAACTGATCTGCAGTATTTTGGATTATAAATGCTCCACATCCTCATTTTAATCAGGTCAGGTTTGAGAATGCAGACACCTTTATGGGTGCTCTAACAAATTTCTAATGTCTTGAAGTGTTTTTCCGGGAAATTTTAAGCTTGGAGTATTAGCCGCCTTAGGACACGAAACATGAAAAATACCAAATTCTGAGCTCCTAAGAAACTTGTCTTGGCATTAGCTGCTATTTGTCTACACTCATGACATTTGCAAGTAATCCCAGCAAATCTCATTTTTCCTTTTTAAGCGCTTAAGGCCAAACCTTCAAAGTGTTATGTGTACAGTTCTGACACCAAAGTATTTAGTATGGCCAATTTATGACAAACTATTGATTTATTATCAGTCTCACAGCTTGCCTTGAGGGAGCCATAATAGCCCTATTGATGCATCCCCGTCGATCCACTAGAGATTAAATGATGGCCTATTTTATATGGCATTGTTCCTCTAGCTCATAAAGACTTCTTATTCCCTGTCAGGTGACAGTTTAGTCTTTTGGACATGAGTGCCTCTAAAGTTTAACCTAGAATTTACTGGTGTGTGAGCATAAGATGGGCTCATAAATAAAAGCATTGACAGATACATTACCACCCAAGGTCACACATGACCCATCACTTCTCAGCACAAGTGTTTATTAGTGAGGGCACTCACTTGATTAAAAAATGATTTAGATTGGGATCTGGGATGCGAGACACTTGACTTGTTCATTATTTCTATACAACATTCAGACATCATGGTGCATTTGTTGGTTGTACATGCTGTAGTGACATAAATCTACCAAACAGCTTAAAATGTCATGTTGTCTTGTGAATTGAACTCATCTTAAAGGGTTTTCATCAATTAGATTCATCATTTCGAGGGGGTCAGTGTTTCAAGAGCATGAGAGGTCCACATACACTTATCTGCTCGTGGATGCATATTTCATAACACAATAAGACATCTGATGAAGGTGTCTACTGGAGTGGAGAGAGTGTTTTTGTTCAATATGGGCATGTCATCTTACATTTTCTTCAAGATGTATCATTCTCGATGTCACGCAATATCTTTTTTGACATCAAATCAACAGAAGCCTTTTCTCTAACAGCAGTCTGACACTTGATCTGAGAATGAATTTGCCCCAAAGTTTCAAGTTTCTGGAGGTTGTAAGTAAAGCACACAGTTTATAATTCGACCAAATGGTTTGTTCAACATGGACTACTTAAATGCAGAAGGATTACATGCTAGAAGGCGAGAGAAAGAACTCTTGAGGGTGCTTTGATCACTAGTTCAAAATCCATTACTTTGGCTCAGTGGAGACAAGGAGATCCAGCAGTATAAATTAACATCAAAGGCAGATCAGCTAATGGGGAAAGGTCTGCTAGCCCCATACCCATAGAAAGTAAAATTACTGTACCAATACCTACCTGTTTTAATTATTCGACAAGAATCAAGAACATGGCTTGAAGCTAATGTTAAAATTCAGCAAATGAAATGTTTCTATTCTTTTGAATAATTCAGCGTTGCCTTGATTTTTTTATAATCTTACAGAAAATGTAACACTTACTGGTGTTTTATGTAAATAATTAGTATGAAAAGTTTTCAGGGGATTAAGTATACACATGGAACAGATACAATATGCATCGCTACATTAACAAGGAATTAAAAATCAGGATTTTTCCTTTGTGTTTTAAAGTTTTAATGTATGATCTGTGAGCATATATTTGATTATATATTTGAATTTGATTATCATAACTAGGCTATGATATCTTACATAGCTTGTTAAATGAAACCTTTATAAGTCCCCTCTCATATTGAATACCCTTGCTGTCAGGGAAATGTAAATAATAAAACAATTAGCTAATTATTATCATAGTTGTGGCAGTGAATTATGCACATTAAATCTAGGCATATGACCCAGTATGGAAAAAGCTTTTAAATCAGTACATACATGAAGATAAAGACCAGACAGTGTGATACTGCAGTTCATTACAGCTGCATGTTTAATGAGATACTTCAAATTGCTCTTGCGAAAAACTAAGTCTAAACCATTCCTTAAGTTGCACCTATATTTTTTGGTTTTGGAATTTTGGCTTCCCTTTACTTGCATCAGCAGCTGTATTCTTTGAATCATTACATTTAAAAACCAAACAAAAGACTCTTCTTAACTTCTCGGGCTTTGTTGAGAACACAAAATGTTGCTCAAGGACACAGAATATCTACTTTTATTCAGTTTGTTGTCATATAACATAAAAAAGAGCTGCACAATATCTTTTTCCACTTTTGTTTGCCATCCAAAACAAAGAACAGATTGTAATTGCAGAGGTTTTTTTCATAACATATTGAGAAAACAGTTAAAATCAGTTTCAAAGGAACAACAAATCGACATTTTCCTGTTATAATCTCCCAGAAGACAAAGTGTGTTCTTTTATTGGAGTCTTTCATGTTCACTATCAGAGACGATAATCTTGAGTGATTTTTTTTACCCCTTTAACTATTAGCAGTAATACGTGATGGACGATTTTTTTCTGTGCAATCACCATCTTGGTGCAGCAATATTCAGCTAATCAAGACGTATGAGCTGCAGTATCCGTTTGGAATTCCTTCTCCCTCGCAGAGCTGTCACTGCTTCAGTAAACGTGATGATGGATACATTTCCCGCAAGACAAGACCTTTTAATTAACTGTCTTTTGTCATTAACAGGAGCAGCCAAAAAAAAAAAAAAAAAAAAAAAAGATCTTGATGGCTTCTGAGGGCGCCTAAAATGATAGCCTCCGCTAGCTGTTAGAATGCCATACTCATATAATTGTGAATGTAGAAACAAAACAAATGAGAACAGAAGAAGAAAGAAAGAAAGCAGAGCGTGCTGATGTCATGCATATTCAACCATTCAGCCCAGCTCAGTCCTGGCTCTCACTCTGAACTAATGAGCTGCCCTCGGAAGTAATTGTCATATCAGTGTCATTAAGACTGAGGCTATTTCGTTCAAGCACTTTTACCCACTGAACAGTTTTGAAGTTTCCACAGTGCTCTAAAGCAGGTAAGAGGGCTTATATATTCAGTTTTCACGACAATTACTGTGTATCAGGCGTACATTGATATACTGGGTCACCATGAATAAAAGCATTTAGGATATAAACAACTATTTAATATGATAATACTAGTTTTAATCTGCCAGATGCTCAGTCTTTTTTGGTATCGGGGACACTGTTGGTGCTAGGTGATGCTCTCTTTTGTTTATTGGCTACTACTGCATTGCAAAAGCACAAAATTATCTTCTTTTTATTCTGAGCAGACCGTGACTTAAATGTTTTTGACATGCTGCAATTTAACCAATCAGAAAAAGGTTTAAACTCTCAGGATGATCTCTTATCACCTGTGGTTTCAACACAACACACCTTGGCTACAGTCTCCACCACAACTGCGTCACACTGATTCAAAATGCTCATGAACACAAACAGGATGGGGTGGGTGTGTGGGCGCAAAGGGTGAAATCATGTTCTGGTTGTTTCGTGTCAGCATGAGCATCTTCCTGGTTCTGACAGATCGGCCAATTAACCTTATTTACCACGTCTCCCCTCATCCTCTAACGAGCTCCACTGGGCATCTTTCTAATAACGAGCTGCTGGGATTGGGGACCAGTGGTGTGTTGGTTCCAGTCGCGTGTGTCCTGCAATAATTAAGGTGACAGGATATCAGCTCATGTACTCCTGTGCTGCCTGAGCGAGAATGTTTATGCTGTTGTTCATGTTGTTTTTTGTTTGTTTGTTTTTTTTTATGATTGGTATGCCTCATGAGGAGTTTCCTGGACTTCAATTAGTGTGTAACCATTGCACAATATCCATTTGTTCAATCGTCAAATGATTTTGGTTCACAGGGAGTACATTAATACCTATACGTATAATGGGATTATCTGCCCTACATAAATAAAACATAATGAGAGCTCTTTACATGATGTTTACAAGCTTAAGCAAGCAACAACCGCCCACTGAATATGAGATGACAGTGCTAAGAAAACAACTCCTCCTTTTTCAACGGCTGTTATGGATAAATACCATCTGAAAATAAACACAGTTAAGAAATTCTGGCAGAAATGCCATCATTAGCATATGCAGTAGATGAATAGATGAATCAATAAAAACAACAATATTATATTATAATAAATAATAACCATTATTATATATTATTTTTGTTGTTACTGAGTAATTTATTACAATAAGAACCAAAAAAACAACAAATTATAGGTGTTTCTAATTCAAGTTTGCTATTTCAAAGAGAATTGGTATTAACTAATGGATTCAGCATCTACTTCCAATAAAGTAGTAGCAGTAAAGTAGTCAATTAATGTAGTCAAGTAATAGAAATCAATCAGTAGTATTAACTTAATGCACTCGGTTTTTTGCTGTAAAGATGTAGGGAGAGTCTCTCTGCTTGTTACCACAAGGGAGGAATACATTCCCACCATGGAAGCAAAACATGTTTCATGTTAGCAGAAGACTCATGTGGGTGAAACCGGCTTATTAGACAATTCGGGGGGTTTCAAACTCATGCAGACCATGATAGATATTATTAAACTCACTAGCAACATTAAGACTGCAAATAACTCAAAATACAACACGCTTAGAGTAAGAGGTAACACATCTGTAACACATTAGCAGTTGTTGCTACATTCAAAGAAAACATCTGCTGTTAGGGGAAAGAAAAAAAGAGTAAATGTACTGTCCTTGATACGAGCCACAGTTTTACAGACGTAACTTTCAGAATGTATTGGGCCAGTGTGTGATACTTTTTCTTTGTTATAGTCTTTCTAAACTCAGAGCAATCATTCTCCCTCCCTCTCCTCTCATGTTTTTTTAAGAAAAATAAGTCAAAATTCTCTGTTTTCAGCCTCTCAGATGAATCTTATATAATACGGATCATTATGTTGTGGTTGCTTTGGTCTTTGCCGATACTAAACTAAATATCTTTGGATTGTTGACTGTTGTGAGTTACCTTATTTGTCTTTAGGAAACAGTGATCAACATTTTTCACATTTTCTTGATATTTTGAAGACTAAATGAATAATCAATAATCTGAAATCAACTCAGCCATGTCTGTCTCAACAAAATCACAAGATTGAAATGGGTGATATTTACAATTTTATAATGTTTTTAAAGTTTATTGAAGTTGATCTCATGAGTCTGTAGGTGTTCTTGCAAACCTGACGTCTAACTGCAACCCTTTGTGCAAATCTTCTTTATGCATTCACAAGGTGGAATTTATTTGCAAATCTTTTTCATTTGCTCACAGAATGTCATGCACAGCTACAGACCTCCTTACAGCTTCAAAAATGTAATCTATTTGTTCAGATATTTTTTACACATTCCACCATTTGAATTCATTTGATCAAAATGTTTTTACACAGTCACAGATTTGAATGTATTCATACAAAATGCTGTCACATATTCAGATATGGTGACACAAAACTGCAATATATAACCCTGATTTGTTACACTGTTATTCTTGTTGCTTCCACCCCTTGTAAATAGTCACTATACTGTATGAACTTAGTGCTGACTTCATTTCTTGAAGTTCCTGGTATGTTGAACAAGAACAATATGTACTCTGTTTTGCATGCAGTTCCTACCATCAAAGATTTTTTTTTATGAATGCATGTATGGTTTCTGGTTTTGCTGAAAGTTCCCGAAAACAAATTTTTGAACTTTTCTTTCTTTACTGTTCTTGTAAAAATGTCATCCCCCACTCTATCTGTGACAGTGTGTTCTGTCTTCTATGAAAGGTTCACCTTAGCAAGCAAAAGAAAAAAAAAAAAAAAAAAAACAACAACAACTTTGCACCAGCCACTTGTGATTCATCTATTCAAGTAAGCTTGCCTTTGGAGCAGTTATACTCTCCGCTCCATGACCTTCACTGGACAAGCATTGGTTGCAGGGCTATGATTTTCAGATCCCCACTGTGTTTGGTGTGGTATACCTGTGGAGACACTAATACAGCCCATAGTTCAGAGCTTTAATATGGTATCCTGAGCAGGTGCTAAGAATCCTCTTCTATTCAACCTTCAGCTTTCTAGAGGTACTTGAACAATCTTCAAGTTGCCAATTTTACGATGCAAAGTGATCTGATGTAAAACTAGAGACAAAAACATTGAGACCACTTACCTAAAAGAATGTACTATTGTGTGCGTGCATGTGTGCTCATGACGGCTTTACTGGTTCTTTATTCCAGTTCATTGCCCTAAAAGCTTCTCAGACCTTTATACTCGCATATAAACAGTTGTTTACCAAGTCAAAATGCCAGTTAATGTGAAGTCACCATAGCCAATATATGGCAGTGATCCATACCAAGTGATGTGCTTAGGAATTGTGTATGGGTCTCATGTCAAGTTTAGGTTTTTATGTCTTAGTAAGTGCTGTCACTGCAACAAGGCAGCTTCGCTGAAGCAGCAAAGCTGTCAGAGGATATGATTTTTAAAAGGGCTTGTTTTACCTCATTTCCTTCAAGCTGGATTCATCTGAATTTTGCTCTTTTGATTTGAATATGTTCTTTTAAAGTACATTAAAGGTAAATATTTGCATCAGTGTGTAGTCAACCAAACAAAACCATTTTACTCATGAATTAGTTAAGCCAGGGTTGGTAATAACTCAATATCATTGTTAACTTTCCCTTCTAATATTGTGACAATTCTAAAGAGGTCCTGTGATGAACATATTTGTGGTTTAAACACAATAGCTTAGTGAGATCATAGTTTGTAGTCATAAGATTTGTTATGGTAGTAGTAATATTTAAAAAGATTCAGTGGGAGATACAGTTACAAACAGTAGTTTAATATCATGACATATACTGCAATGCTTGCTTGATTGAGAGTTATTGGTATATTACCTTTGTCCACATTGGCCTAGCCCCAAAGAAACAATAATGCTTCACTCTCAAACATTACCACGTAAAATAAGACTAAAAGCACTCCAGGTCAGATCAGAAGCCTATGGAAAACTGCACTTCACTCTCAAGTTAATAGTAAATATATATTTGCAAACCGTGACAGAGTGCACTATAATCCTGGTAGCTCCTCATCTTCAAAAAGACCAGCAGTTCCCAGGCAGTGCAGAGACATCAGAGAAAATGTAGCATGTCATCTTCTCTAATGCAGCAGGAGCCATCTGATAATCAAGCTGGCAAGCTGCACTCACTTTTATTTGAACTGTAAAAGTTGATGAATCAGACTTGGCTGCATACTTACGACCCCTCTAGCCTTCTCTCCTTTGTCTGTTGCTTGGCCAAGATTTTTGTGCCTCATCCATCCTATTAGGGCACAGTGTCCTCCAATATGTTACCCTTCGAAATGTGCATGCAGGGATCAATTCAACCATTTGAATCAAAAAAATGGAAATTGCAGTGCCTCTGTATTAGTCTACCATTTTCTCATGATTGCTAAAATATACATGTGCTACTGAGCATTTCATATAAAATCATAGCTGCAATGAACGTTAGGATTATTTTCTCAATTAATCGATTTCTCTGTAAAATGTCAGAGCCCAGGGTGACTTTTTCAAATGTTTTGTTTTATCTGACCAACAGTCCAAAACTCCAGTACATTATCAATTAACTAACTAATTGCTTCTCTTCTCTCTCTTAATGAAATGCTTTAGAACCAAACATGATTACCTTTTTCTCTTTAAAAACAAAACAAAAAAGAAGGTTTTAAATTGTAGCACGCATCCTCAACTTATTTCCATTTGGTGATGGTCACAATGTTGTGATACTAGTAGCCCTAGTAGCAGTGCAATGTCTTTCTATTTTAAGTTTACGCCCAGTGAATGATGAGCTAGGAAAATGTCCACAGATAAAAATTACAGCACACCTTAAGAGCTGTAAATTAATTATGAAATTTATAAGTGCTGAGTCACTTGGCTGTGTTTCAAAAAGAGATATTTATGCCATTTCCATCCAAATTCAGTGGAATTGCTTTAAAAAGAATATTCAGACATCTGGGCGTCAAAAATTCCTCAAGGCTTTCTGGGGCTAAGAGACTTTACCATCCCTGGAAGGTATACGAGCAATCATGAAACATGTCCAGGCCCGCAATTCCTCTGTGCCTTTTAAGACCATGGCTCGATTCCCAGCTCAATACAGCACAAGTGTTGTGGTTGAGCTTGCCAATATGGCTAAAAGAATAACATATTAACATTTTTTGGTGAAAAAAGATGTTCTACTCAAAATAATAATACACTATACTAACCAGTAAGGTTGTGTAATATGATGATTTATATGACAGATGATAGAAATATGATATGAAATATCATGCTCTATCGTGTATTTTGTGTTGCAAATCACACTTAATATTGTTCATCAATTGTAGTCTGTCCATCTTTTGCACAGATACATTTCTCCTATTAACTTTTTAATCACAAAGTTTTTACAGTAATGTAACGAGTGTCTCCTCTGCTACGCTGTGTGCAGCCCCATGCTCGCTGAACCACAACAAGACAAATCTAGGATCTGGTACCTAAAAGAGGGGCTACTCCTGTTGCACTGATGCGATTTGGGTTTGAAAAGTCTGACACGGACCAGAAACTATTTATTCATTGAAGAAAATGTGCTATATCATGATATGTATCATTATCTGGCTATGGAATGACCTATTTCAGGATATGAGATTTTAGTCATACCAACCAGCCTTTTAATAAATGCCATATTCATGCAGACTGAAAATTAATTTCATGAACATTGTAAACATTATAATTAGGTTCTGGCTAAATAGCTGCATGACACAACAACATATTGCTAATCACTCTGATTCGCTGTAACATAAAAAATGCATATTTTTTCTAATGAATTTAAAGCACAAAACATAATGTGCACTTGCCTTTACTGAAATTGTGACACTGTGAACTCTAGTATAAAAATTCTGTCATTGTTCGCCTATAAATATGGATGAGTGAGGAGGTTCAGATCAAGATCTGTTTTACCCTAGTGGGCATTTATTTAACCACCATGTGCAGCACAGTGACAAATGACCAACAACCCTTCAACATTCAGTCCAACCTCTTAAATACCCTCCCCACTGATTAAGATCTAAACCATCAGCATGGGAGTTTTACTATACATATACACATATACATATTATTTACCAACCTTATATCTACATATTATACAAAATTGATAAACAGATATACTGGCCAATATATGTAATCTATGTGGCTTCCAGAAATCCCTCCCCACCCCAACCCCCTCATATCTCTGTTACTTACATATGGTACAACCAGGAAGTATATATATCTTCAAGTTCCACAGCATACCTGTTTTTGGAGGAGCTGTGAGGCGCAAGGTTTATTTTCGGATTTGGCGGATTAGCAACAACTGTACTGTGAATGTAACTATTATTAGTGATACTACGGATGGAGATACTGATAGTATGTCATGGTAGCATGTAACTAGAAAGAGGAAAGATAAGAGTCACAGTTCTGGAGGTTCATCTTTTTGTTTAGAGGTGGACGACATAAAAACATAAAAGGTGAGGAAGGAAGATGAACAAACTGAATGGAAAGTGACATTCAAAAAAGAAGTGGGGCATTTTCACTCACTAAAACTGCTGAAAGCAATTGAAAAAGAAATGGGTAAGATCAAGGTTGGTAAATATTTAAGTAACAGGAGGCTTTTGATTTTTGCTAAAGATCAACTGCAAAGAGATAAGTTTCTCTGAGTGGGAACACTGAATGGAGAAAGGATCAGTGCTCATATCCCAGGAAATGCAGCACAGCTTAGAGGTGTTATTTATGATGTACCTTTGGCAGTGACGATGGATGAGATAATCCAGGAAGTGAAAGGAGAAAAGATGGTGAAAGCTACAAGACTATGGACGCAAAGAAAGTGAGTGAAAACCAATAACTGATAGCCTGTCAGTAGTCCTTGAGTTTGAAAATGTTATGTCCAAGAGAGGGAGGATGGGATATTTGAGTTATGACGTTAGAGATTTTCTCCCAGCACCACTGCAATGTTTCAAGTGTCAAAGAATAGAACACACTGCAAGACAATGTAAAGGAAAGCAAAGATGTGGAAGGTGTGGAGGTGAACATGAATGCTGAAAATATGGTCAAGATGCAAAAAAATGAACACTGCTACTTTTGAAGGATGCTCTGCTCAAAGGCAAGCTAGTGAGGTACAGAAATATAAAGTAACAAACCAGTTATCTTATGGGGCTGCAGTTAAAAACATGAAGGGAAGTGAGCTAGCCAGATCCAGCGTTATACATGTGGTAAATAGCACAAGAGAGTCTGAGTGTAGATGATTAATAGAGGTTCTGTCTCCCTCACCCAGTCAGAGGCAAAAAGAAACAAATCCATGTATAATGAGGATACACTGATTGTGGATAAAATCAGCTTTGTTGCTTTCATCTGCACGACTGTGAATGTGGCAATGCAACAAAATAAAAATAAGTGACACAATCAAGACAATTGTAGAGGCAGTTATAGAGATACTGGGGATTTAAGAAGCCACGGCTGAACTGATTCATGAGATGTTGAACCCTTCTAATTATGATGGACTGTCTCAAGGTGATTAGCTTTCTCATGGTATTTCATGGTATTTAGTTTAATTGCTAATGGACAAGAGTTCAAGAAGGTTGTAGCTGATCTGAAAGTTGTACCTGATGTTATTTGCATACAAGAACTGTGGATAAGACCCCAGGTTCCAGCTCTGCTGGATGTGACAGAATTGGAAAACAAGGTGGAGGATGTTAAACATTCATTAGGATACTTTAGCATTAAGAGTTAATGTCCCAAATGAGTATGAATGTATAGTAGTAGAAATGTGTAGTCCAGAGGAGATATCAAATTAGACAATATTTACAATCCTTGCAAGTTATTAATACAAGTATTTCAAGAGATCTCAGAAATTGTAGATAGAGGAGATATATGGTGTGGAGACTTTAATGCTCACAATACTCTATGGAGAAGCGACTATACAGACACAAATGGAGAAGTAGTTGAAGAACTAATTGAGGAGAGATCACTTGCTTGCTTGCTGTTAATGATGGAAGAGGTACTGAGGGGAGGAAGTTACAAAGAATTCAGTTTCATGTTTAGATCTTACTTTAGTCTGGAAATATGAGTAATTTATGTGAATGGAGCGCAAAGAATGATACTAACATAGGGAGTGATCACTTTCCGTTATTACGCTCTATGAAGTTTGATATGTATGTACTCGAGTTAATTTTGCTTTTGACAGACTGATACCAATTAACCAATTACAAACAGATTTTATTTATTTATTTTTTTTTAAATTGTGATGTAACTTTCGATTGAGAGAGATGTCCAGCAGTCAATGGTCAAAACTAGCTTGACTGCTCTGGTTAGCTTGACGTTTACCTCATCCTTCTTTTCCTCAAAGTGTTTTTCAATGCATTTAGTCGCAGGAGCTCTCAATGACATAACATACTTGGGCTCAAGATACTGAACTGGCTCTTTCAATCTCTTGCCCTCTACCACACTGATTAGCAGCATACTGGTCTCAATCATTTGGCACACCAACTGGGTGATGGCCTTGGACCAGCACACATCACACTTTCTCCCGTCGGCTTGCAACAACATGATCTTTGGCTGGGACTGCAAACCATCCTCAGACACAGCAGCTGGGTGTGTGTTCTTAATTAAGTATCCCCATGCCCATTTCCAACACCTGCTTTGGGAAAAACACTTACATCCCAGTATAGTTACATACTTAGACACTCTCCTACCAGGGTCTGATTTTTTTTTCCAGCAGTTAGCATTTATTAGACTGACTGTGTGTCTTTCTGAGCTCTTTATCTTCTATCACAGTGGTATTTGGCAGCTTGACATATTCCACTTCTGCTTTAGCGGCATCAGAAAAGACGCTTCAGACTCGTTTTCACGTCATGGATTTATTTCTTCCATGACAGAAAAACGCGTCACATGAGCCTTCAGAAACTTCCGTAGGTTTAACTGGACTAATGAAACACTTTTAGTGCTGACTGACTCTAACACACTCACTATAAACAGACTTTAAGACACTTGCTAGCTTAGTAACAATGATGCAACAAACAACCCTTAATGCAACACTTCATGTAGAAGTTGGTTTAACACTGGTACTTTATACATTCAAAATGAATATCAGATATTGTGAACACATAATTGTCAATTCTCTAGCCGTTGGTGGAGTGTGTATGTAAATTAACCTATGGACTGACATGCATAACTGGTCAAAAATATTCCCTAATGGTTAACTGTTGACATCCCTAGTATATACAGGAAGGTTATATAATACAAAGTGAGTGTTTCCTTAAGTTGACCAGTAAGAATTTAGAGAATGTTGTATTGAGTCCAATGAAAGAATATCGATGGAGGGTGATGTGTTCAGCAATGTATTAGCAGTGACTTCCATGATTATTTATGCTGCATCAGCATGTATTCCTACGAGCACAGTGAATGGGAAAAAGAAAATGGTTCCATGGTGGAACGATAAATGTAAAAACGCTATAAATGAAATAAATCATGCATTTAGAATTTTAAGAAATCATTTGAGTCAAGATAATCTGATTGACTATCAAAGGAAGAGAGCTATGGCTCAGAAAATAATTAAGTCATCCAAGAAGAATGCATGGAGGCAATTCTGCTCCTCAATTGTAAGAGAAATAGAATCGGGTGACATTTGGTCAATGATTAAAAAGATGAGTGGGAAAAGAAAATCTGTTAAAATCCCAGTGCTGATAGATGGTGAATATCTGGCAATTACAAATAAGGAGAAAGCTGATCTACTGAGTAAGAAGTTTGCAAGTGTAGATAGTGGAAGTCATTGAGATGAAATAGATAAACATCATAAACAAGATGTCATTTTAAGAACAAATACAGACGTAACAAAGAAAAAGGATATTAATGGATCGTCATTTGACATGGACTTTACATTACATGTGTTGAAAATGGCCTTAGAGGGAAGTGGATACATGGCTCCAAGACAAGACCAACTATGCCATGCTATGTTTAGACGATAACCAGATAATGTCTTGAAAATTATATTAAACCTGTTTAATAAGATATAGAGAGAAGGTAAAATGCCTGGCAGTTGGAAAAGTGATACTGATAGGACCTTTTGGTAAGCCTAGTAAAGATACAGCTAATGCAGGAAACTACAGGCCTATAGTGTTAACATCTCACTTGTGTAAATTAATGGAAAAGATAATTGTTTGTAGATTGTCATACTATCAAAGTGGATTCCATAAAGGAAATGAATCTACAGCAGATGCTTTAATGAAAGCAATGAGGCAGAAAAAGCAGTTAGTATGAAAGAGGTCATGGCTAAAGTCTATTTGGATATTGAGAAAGCTTATGATGTGGAGAGAAGGATTACTGATTAAAATGCAAAAAATGAATATTGGTGGAAGGCTATACAACTGAGTTTTAGAATTAATGTCGGACATTCCAAGTTGGAGATCCTGTTTTATATGATTTTTTTTTATTGTAAATGGTATTCCTCAAGGTAGTACTATTACCCCTATTCTGTTTAACATTATGATAAATCATATTTTTTATGAATGTTGGTAGAGATATTGGGTCATCGCTTTATGCAGATGATGGGGCAATATGGAAATAATGAACGATGGTGTGAAATGGGGAGCAGATAAACAATCACTACTGCATATTTATAAGGCCTTAATATGATATTATATAGATTATGGGTGTATGGTATATGGAATAGCAGCCAAGAGTGTTTTGGAAAAACTAGAAATGTGCATAACATTGCATATTTGGTTCAAGATTATGGAAAGAGGATTTATTATAACTATATGCCAATATTTACTGATGGATCTAAAGATCCAGTGAGTGGACATGTAGGAAGTGGAATCAGGAGTCATTCGCAAAAGAATTAATTATAGATTATCTATATTTACAGCAGAAACAGTTGCTATAATTCTAGGATTACAATGGATAGAAGAGGTCACGCCTGAGAGTTGTCATTTGTTCAGACACTTCTGCAGCTCTTAATAGTTTGAATTCAGAGAAACAATAGGAGATGATTTATTGATGGAAATATTTACAATAATGCTGAGAATACATAAAGTAGGAATTAATGTACAATTTTGTTTGGATTCCAGCTCAAGTTGGTGTGGAGGGTAATGAGAGAGCAGACGAGATTGCAAAGAGAGCATTGAAATTAAATGATGATGAAATAATGGAAGTTCCCTTTGGAAAAGGTGAGGCCAAATCATTAATAAGAAAGGCAGTGAGGGATTTGTGGCAGAAGAAGTGGGACACAGATATCAAAGAGAGACACTATTACAGCATACAGGAATCAATTAAGGTGAAGGCTTTCAAAGGGAAGTGCAGAAGAGAGGAAACAGTTTTTTTTTCAAGATTAAGATTTTGACATACTGGATTAAAGTCAACTCTTTATTTAATGGCAAAGTGCATATCAGATAAATGTGATGTTTGTGATGTCCCTGAAAATGTTGAACATGTCATTATGAGGTGTAGTAAATATAATTCAGAGAGTAACATTGGATGTGATAAGACATATGAGCTAGGATCGGGGTGGAATTTACAAGGGATTTAGGGATGGATGAGAAAATGAAGGAATGCTGCAAGGCTTTCTTTATTTTTCTTAAAGATACAGTAAGATACTGTATTTTTTTAACTTTATGTAACCTGAAGTATGTAAAGCCCTGATGTTACAGTTGGTGGTGGTATGCACCTATACATGCTGGTTTGCCATTAAATCAGAGAAGAAAAAGAAGCATACCCTTTTGCTCCAGGAACAAAGTACGTAAACCAGGTAATTCACATTGCAAATGTGTTAGCAGTGCTTAGTGTACCATCAAACATTAGACAGCTGGCGTTCCTGCTTGTGGTTCTGGCCCAACCGCTGATTTATGATTCATGCTTTATGTAGCACTGACTTCTCTGGCTGCCTAGAACTGCAGGCCAACATATCCTCCAATGTTGCACAAGCATTAATACACACATAGGATGCCATTCAATCAATGTGAGATGGAGGAATATCTCCATCACAAGTTCAGTAGGTCTCCAGTGTATTCTGATGTTATTGTCAGTCCTACTAAATATCTTAGTGGCCAGCATACCATACTGCACTGGCTTTCCGTTTGCTCAGTGAAAGAGAATAGCACATTGAGTGAGCAACTGGTGTCACAAAACATCATAGCTACAAAGACTTAGATAGCAATGTTTTCAAGCCAAGAAACTGCTACTTCATAAAGCAGAATTATTATTACAATACATTGCATCATGATATGATACCGCTTCATTATACAGTTTGGTTGGATCTCATCTCTAATTAGCTATTATCTTATTCAACCCTTTTGTGAAAAAGCGTTTTTGTGTCAATTACAGGCTACCATAGCTCAAAGGGGAAAGAGTGGGAGGGAGCTGGATTAGATATACCGTAGAGGAGACACATTTTTGCTGATGCAGGTGTAATTACTAGGTCAACAGATATCTTTGATCTCTTGACCTCTTAAACTCTGATATATACTTAAATGCTCCTTTTAAGTAGCATTAAAGCCACGGAAAAGTCAGTGTCATGTCTTAAGTATAGTAGTATTAAAACCAAAACACAAATTATTCATTACTTGACCTCTCCATCTGTCATCTGATACATATGCCCCTATAATGATATATTGCTCATTTGATACCTCTAAAAAAAAACATTTGAATTTAAAAGGTCGCTCCACTGTTCAGTTGTGTGTATCTGTAATGATGGACCCCCACTTATGAGTCATGGGTGGGGCTCAAGTAGAGGCGTTACATTGTCTTGCACTTACATGATTAGTGCACATTTACAGCTGCTAAAGGCAACACCACAACATCTACAGTATATATGTCAATGTCAGGCTTACTGGCAGCTACAGCAGGTTATATGCACAACTGCATCAGACAGAGAGAAAGAGAGAGCCAAAAAAAGGTGTTTGCTTAGTAATTTCACAGTCCTCAATGACTTGAACTGTATCAATAACCTTCACCGTACAGTGAATCTTAAGGTTGCTATTATTTCCTAGGCAGTATGCCATCTCAACAGTCCTGTCTTATAGGGAAACCACTTACAGCCTTATGTGCTCTGCCTTCATTTCCTTTGTTCTAATTTCTATTTCTATCCTCTGGACATGATCCTCATTGTCAGTTGTCGGACTCAGCGATTGAATAGCCTCGTCAAGGCTCCCCTGAGTCCCCCTGTTCCAACTGCAGTCTTGGCAGGAGAGGGACAGTTGAAGTTGCCTATCTCTGCTTTTCACTCAGAAATTCTGGCGCATCAGCCTTCAGTATTACGTTGATTGATTTCCTAGTAGATGATTCGGTTTATTGGAGCACTTACTGTGGTCAAGACAGTTAAGTCATTGCTGAAGCATTTCCATCCCTGCTGTTTCGCCTTATGTGATCTCTCATATTTACAGATTTGGAGGGAGTAGTGATCTGTCGTACAATATCTCTCTTTTTCTTCTGTCTCGATTGGCAGTGACATAAGATGCAATTGTTTTAATTATACTTGAAATACATGTCAGTTCAGCTCATAGTTCGTACTGCCCCAATCTGTAAGAAAGCTGAAATATAAAGAAGACATTTATCTGCTTTCCATTAAATTAGTCATTCGTATTTAGATTAGTCTTTCTAGGACAGTCTCACTCTTGGTATCATCACCTCAGGCCTGCATGCTTTCCCTTTGTGTTTTATCTTTAAAAGGAGTTTCTACATTTTGCCTTTGGCTCTGATTCCCTCCCTGAATATTCCTCTAGCATACTTACAAAGGACATAAGAATAACTGTTATATCTATTGACAGGAGTCTCTGACTTTTACCCTTTTTCATCACTCACCACCCACTCAGTGGCAGTGTGCATGTGAACTGAGATATTCAAAGTGTAGAGCAGCCAGTGCAGTGGTCAGATGTTTATGTGCTCCTGGCATATCTCTTGTGTAGCTCAGCAGTCTTTAAAAACATGAACCCGTCTTTGCCTGTCACTGTTGTCTACTAGTGTAAGTGCAGAGGTGGACAGATTGCGCCTGGCCTTGCATGCCCATGGCCTTTTGTTTTAAGTCCCTGCAGACCTCCCTCTCGTGACAGGCCCTGTGTTCAGGTGGAAACCCTGCTGAGAACCCTGCTGGCAGGTTAAGTGCTCTTGCACATCACCATTGGGACTGAAGACAGACAGGCAAAGTGGGTGTTTCTCTCTTCTTCCCTTAATGGTTCCTTCATTCATGCAATGGGCTGTCATGTATTTCAAATGGCAGATTTTTATTTATTTTTTAAAATTTGGGTTGTGTACTCGCTTTAACATAAACAAAAAAGCATCATAAACATGACCATGTTTATCATTAAAAAGTTTTATCCCTCTCCTTCTTCCTCCTGTCTCTACATTTTACAAAGCAGATTCATAAAAGCTCGGGATATGTGTTAATTTTTCCCTCAAGTTGAGACATTTTCAACTCGTGTGGAAATCAGTTGTATTTTCTCAATGCATTCACTTGAGAAAAACAATTCTGCCCTGGCTTTCTGAATTAAAAAAGATAATTATCTCAGAGTTCGGAGAAAAGTTTTAATGGAAAAAAAAAATCTGTTCTGTTTTTCTGAATTAACAAGATACCTCAAAATCCTGACTGCGGTAATGCCACCGTCTGAATTTCATTGCACCTAAAGTAGTGAAATTACGGTAAGGAAGGCTTCTGAGCAAGGTAAAGGTCCTGAAAGATACATAATATGCATTTTATTTTCTGTTCTTTCTGTGCTCTTATATGAACATAAAGCTTTTTTTTCATGATTGACCTGTTGTTAGGTTTATTTTGTTGATAGGTCATCAGATAAATCCTAAAGATTGCTGTCCCAGATGTCCTCTCTGATAGTAATAAAAGTTGAGTCATCCCGCTGTACCTGTAGGCAGTCTGGTTTGTTTGTTTCTTCTATTTTTGGGCTTTATGTAACAGATGTAACATTTTTGCCTGTCCTGTGATGACTGCATGAAGTTGACAAACTAATAACAACATAATCTATATTACTTAAAGACATGGGTATCTCCTAATGTTTCAAACCAAAACCAAAATTAAACAGGATTAAACTAAACAGGTGGGACGTTTGCTTCCATAATATCAAGCTCTCAAACAGGAAAGGGGGCTTCTTTTGGGGTTTTGAGGTATGTCATTAATTCAGAAAAACAGCAGATTTTTTTTTTCATGAAATTTTTTCTCAGAATTCTGAGATAATTATCTTAATTCTGAAAAACAGGGCGGATTTTTTTTTTTTTTTTTTTCATGAAAACTTCTCTTAGAATTCTGAGATAATTATCTCGTTAATTCAGAAAAGCAGCTTTTTTTTCTGTAAGCCTGTGCTGCCTGAGGCAAATTCACATTCTTTCCATTTACTTTGAGTGCATTTGACGCCTCTAAAATTAGCTTTGCTTTCTGTCTCTACACACTGTCATGTGGAGATTTGTGAAACTTTTCAGCTGCAGTGTGACTGTAGCCAGTGACAAGCTGTAAATCATTTGCCCACTTCGTCGTTTGGTCCTTTCCTCTATTGTTTGCCTTCTGCTTGAGGCGCTTTGTTGAACAAGCCGATATCCTTCTGCCAATTTCTTAACTGTTGAAAGTCTAAGTGCTTCAACACAAATGTTTTCATGAGATAATTCCCAGAGAGCAAAGATTTAATTAAGTGTGCTCAATTTGTTTTCTGGATCTTATGTTCCTCAGCATGGTACAATCAGAGACTTAAACTGCTGTGTTTGAACCATTCATTTCAATCAGCTTGAGCAGTCATTGTCTTTCTATTGTTTGTTACTCTTGTGGCTCTGGATGTCATAAGTGTATAATGAGGGTTTTTATCCATGACAACAGCGCCTGTTTGACTTTGTAGATGGCATGGCTGAACTTGCTGAGTGTGGCACTTTGTCGGCAACAGTGAGAGGTAATAGGCCTAAAATTGAGGGCAAAGCCAAAGGTAGGCTGTATGAAAGTGACCCTTTCTCTGAAGATGTTCTTCATTTGCTATTCTATCACAGTCGGTACTATGTTTCACCACTGTCATTTTGAGTCAAAGTAACACTGTACTATTATGGCTATTTGGTTGTGAACACCTTGTAGACAAACACAAACACCATATGCGCGTATGCAGCTTCTAACGCCTTCCAACAGCAGCCAAAACATGACACAAATGCCATTAATTATAATGAATAGCACTTTGATTTTCAAACAATCAGGAGCTGAAAATGACTGACAGCCAAATAGTAATCAGTTAATCAGAAAGATAAAGGCAATGTGTGGGAGCATGCAGTCTGCTATGCATTGTCTACATAGTGTGCCAAGAATAGAAAAATAATTCTCATATATTGCTTTCTGATGGAAAATGAGGTTTTATCAAAACTTTTGATAGAGGACAGCGACTCTCATTCTAACCTAAGTAAACAACAGATTTTATGACTACACTGAAGCCTCACAGCCATCAAAATCCTCCCACCTTTCAACCCTCCCCTTATTCACCACCCACATACTCCCTGGATCCTCCCAGTTACCTGAAACTCAAACATGCACTTAGTTTTTTTTTTTTTTTGTTCTTTGTCCTGAATGGATGCTGGTATGATTGCATCCCCACTGACCTTATTATAAAGGGTGAGAGTCATAGCGAGTGAGAGAGATGGAGGGGGTAGAGAAAGAAATGGGTCGGCCGCATTCTTCTCTGCAGGTTTTTTTTTTTTTTTTCCGTTAGGCAGACACAAGAGCAGTGATGTGACTAATGCTGTAAATGTGCTGGCGTACTTACAATATGGGCTGCTTGAGCAAGCCAAGCCAATCGGTGCTTTGATACCTGTCTCCTCTCCTACACATCTAAAGGATTCATTGAGAGAAGCAATTTAAACTTTTGTCTCACTTGGTTTTTCATCTTTACTCACAGGTGATAAAAATGGTAAGATGCTGTGATAAAGTGTGGGTTATTTGCTTTGAAAGTATACAGAGAGATAAAGGCTGAGTCATGATATCTAATTCAACTTTTAGACACATAAAGCCACTTAATTGTCATGTTGCCTTATATTTCACAATGAACCGAGCTGAGAACTGATTCAAAACATATTTCAAAACATGACACATTTCCTTTAAATGAGACCATCAGCTGTGGGTATGGGCAATACACAGGGGACAACATAACACCCTTCAAATGCTCCTCTCAGTGGCGTAATGGCAAGTTTAAATACACGCCTCCAGTTTGGCTTGTTCCTGCTGTCAGATTAAGTTACATCAACCTGTTCAAGCATGGTGAAACTTTCCCATCTGGAAAATGTTGTGCCATTGTCCTGCAGACTAGATCCCTTTATTTCATAAATTAAAATAAATGTAAGGGTAAGAATTATGATAAAACAGCACATGGTAATTGCAATCCAGCAAGCAGAGACTTAAAAAGAATAACCATTTTAACATTTTTTCCTAAAATAAATAGGGAATCTGCAATTACTGTGAGATGTTTCCATATGTTGTGGACCACTTTTATGCCTTATTTTATGCTCATAACTCATAACTATTATCAAATGTTATTGTGTTTGGACTATTGTATTTTCACAGAGGTTGGTGCATCCTACAATTGCTCACGTGCTCAGCTTAATGCATTAGTTCAACCGACAGCTTCACACTTCACATCCTCTTGTTGAAAGATATAGCTGGTGCACGTTTTAGGAGAAAAGGGGGTTGAAATGCATTAACTGTATTAGGTGTGTGCACTTAATTCTGTGCAGCCTTTGGGGTGGGGGAGTGGAGGGGGGGGTTAGCATCTGTCTGTGTCCAGCAGCATTTATTATTTATTCTTCTTTGAGAGCACAAAAGTGTTTTGGTGACAGGGGGCAATATCTAAATGGGTTCTTTGAGTGCATAACCCCCGTTTTTCCTTTGCACACTTCAGGGCATCCTGTCACTGTAGATTTGTTTAAAGAGGCACATTGGTCCCTTTGTGACAATTATTGCTTCCTGCGTTTAGTCTTTGTTAGTCTATTAGCATCACAGACCCCTATTCCGACCTTTGCAAATGACTGAAATAGAGGTTATTTCTTATCTCTTTAAAATGTGAATAATATGTATTACATAACAGCTTTAATCTGAGAAAACAGCATCGGATAAGACATACATTCATTTGTTAAATATGTATATCTCATCCATAACATTATCATAATTCACCATAAAAAAAAAACAAACAAAATGTTATATATATTTGGCCCATTACATGAGAAGTAAATGAATTTCAAACTTCATCAATAACAAGCCAATTTATATACAGATATTCCACTGCCCCTTAAGGCTGCTTAGTTCAGCTTTAATTCACATTAAAGCTTCACTAAGCAACAATTTTTTATATTAACAATAGATGAAATGCCTATGTGTACTGTGAACAGTGTTCTTAGTGACTTATCCCCTAACTTTGCAGTTCCCCTTGTGGGGCACTTAGCATCTTTCAGCTTATTCTTTTGGTTTTTATCAACCTTGCTTCCAGCTGCAGCAGACAGTTGCTTGTAGCAAATAAATGGTTGAAGAAAGCAACAGTTCGCTACCTGCCCAGAACCAAATGGCAGGCAGGCAAAGTTAAGTTTAGTTGGTGCATATATTTGAGTATTTATCAGCTAAAGATCATATATCTCCCTCGGGAGATGGTCGAGACATAATCTGAGCTAAAATAAAAGTTAAAAGTGCAGAATTTGTGTAGAATTTCGTGGCATCTAGAAACATGGTGGTGAAACAGGGTGGGCTCCGTGGAAGGGGACCCTCTCCCTATGTAGACATAAAAGGCTCATTCTAAGGTAACAAAAACACAACAATTATTATTTTTAGGTGAATATACACTAATTAAAATTAATATTCCATTCTTACCAAGTCCGTTCTGCTAGATCCCACTAAATTCTACACTTGCAATGGTTTTGTGGCCATAAACACAACTCCAAATGATGCTAATGTTGCTCTGCCACTGGCCAACTTCATACGGTGATAATATGTTATGCTAATGTAGAGGTCACAAAAATAGGAACATTTGTTTTTTTGGTTTTCTGTTGTTGTGAATGCATTGTCTTACTTTTTGAAGCTTGTATGCAAGCAGATACTTGTCCACAGGCATATCGCTCCCAGTGTGACAAATTGCAGCAATTACTTTGATGAAGTTCAAGGATGACACCATTATGATGATGTAATAATGAGCCCAGCCCACCTGACAGGTTCTAATAGGAAAGTGCCGAAGGACATTTCAGTGATGAATGAGTGCCTCCTTGTGTATTGCCTTTTTGTCAAACTCTACTATAACCTGGATCTAAATAAATGTTCCTTCTGGTTTTCAAAAGTCCAAAAAGCTCAGTGAAAGGACCTGTAAAATGTAAAATGCAATATCCTGTCAGGAGCCACCTTCAGATTTTTAGATTATATTGTTATATTGCTGAATTTGATTTTGAGTATCAACACTGTCTAAAAACTGCCCTTTGATATCCGACCAGATCTAGTCAGATTACATTAGCAAGTAATTATTGTATTTATTAAATACATGGATTTAATAAAGTGCACTACAGAACATTTTAATTTAATATGTTTTGTAATGCAAATGATCATACATAATAATAATCATAATTATTATTATTATTTTAGGATTTTCTAATCAAGCGTTATCCCAAACAATAGACACATTATGTAAAATAGTATTTACAGTACCACACTACATTATCACAATAGCAGCAGGACACACTTTAAAGCTCTTTAAACATTTTCTATTAATTGTCACACTTTCATCTCTGGTTCTTTTGGCTGCATTTAGACAGTTTGAGCTTACTGCTACCTCAAACTTTACCCACAGGATCACTGTATTGATCTATATGTCCACTTAATAATACTTTTCAGCAGTCTCTTTTTGTCTAGCCAGCTTTGTTTTGCTTTTTCATCTTTTGCATTATGGAAGTATTATTGTGCAAAGTCTTTACACAAATGAGCCTCCATGGTGGCTGGTTGCCAGGAAATTTTCTGATCCAACTGCAAAACCTCTAAAATGTTTACCTTCACAGAGTTCCTCTTAACAATTGCAATGATATCTAAAGTCCATTAGCCTTAGATGTTTGCTTCAATTATATTATGAACACTTGAGAGCCCCTGCTGTGGAAGGGCCTGCAGGAACAGCTGAGAGTGTGGGCAAGGCAGCTGGCAGCCAACCTCCAGACCCCTCACTGCTCCTCTAATGGCCCCATCGGCCACCTTGCTGTCACAGACCCGTAAAACAATCTCCCCGGGGAGAAGTGGCCGCAGTAATAAGACCGAAATGTGTGTAAATATTCACCAAAAGGAGAGAGCCAGTGACAGCACATCAAATATGAATGGCCTGTCGACTGGTCCACTAATGTGTTTGTCCATAAGTGAGCACATTAAGTCCTGGATGCTGTATGTGGGATGCTGTGAGCTGCCTGAGGATTTGTGTTTTCTTAGAGTGAGTAATGATTGGATACTGGAGAGATTATGATGTCTTGTGTTTGATGTGGCCTCTCATATCTAAAAAACACTCTTCGCTTAGAACTTGTGATTTTAAGCCTCTTGCATGGTAAGGTTTTTAAATGTATTTATCTGGTCCAATACAGATGGCATGACACCAAGTCATTACAGTATCCATTTACAATGTTAACTGTTTTAATTGTTTCTTGGTAATGCGGTCAAAAGTGTATAGTTTTGAAGTATCCCCTGTCGATGCAGTAAAGTGCTGGTGGGTCTCTCACTTCCAGGATGTGGAATGGACTGACTCTTCCATCCAGACTGATTTAAGACCTTCCCGCCAGCACTTGTATGGACCACACTAAACACGAGTCAAAACAATCAATACTTCCAACTGCATTACCACACGAGGATAATGTAACCAATGGGTGCCATTTATCAATGTAGAAATATGGTATGGTGTGATAAAGGGACAAAAAAAAAGTACAACAATAAAAAAGACTGTACCTTTCCTTATTAAATAAGGAATATGAACACATACAGTATACTTGTATTTGTTACACATTTTCAGTGACAAGACAATGTTGGGTTGGTCACATTGACTGTCTTTGCATACACCGTGCAGATAACTACAGCTGTAACAACTAAATGTCTACAATACTAAATGTCACCTGGGTTTTTTTAATGGTAATTTTGTGAAATAGCTTTGTGTTTTTTTTTTTATATTATAAGCTGCATTACAGATGAGTGACAAAAACATTTTAAACTTAGTTGACTGCGAAAGCTCAGTAAAATAGATAATACATGCCACTACCTATTTGCTCATAATATCCACAT
This sequence comes from Euthynnus affinis, assembly GCA_029490765.1. NCBI lineage: Eukaryota > Metazoa > Chordata > Actinopteri > Scombriformes > Scombridae > Euthynnus > Euthynnus affinis. The sequence continues at coordinate 20,805,293 of CM055859.1, forward strand.
TACTTGTGATTTTCTGCTTGAAATTAATTTCTCTTGCACATGCACAAATTGCACAAAGAAATACTATATACTAAGAAAATTGCTCTTGGGCTTAGCCTATAACATACCATGATGAAAAAGGAAAATGATGTGGAGTGTAGAGAGGCATTTTTGGATCAGCATGTCTGAAAGTTTATATAAATCATTAAACTCTTGGTCTCCAGTTCCTGTTTTTCCACCCTGAGGTCCAAATAGAAGAATATAGTGACATATTATTTTATTATGGAATAATCAGTTTAGTGTAAATGAGGTGAATACTTTTCTTATGAGCTATTTATTGCCAATTCCACCATTATTACATGGTATATATATTTTTAATGACATTTAAAGTTAAACATACTCATCAACAGAATGATATAAATGTTTTTTTTAGATATGTAGCATAGGTAAAATCTCACTACTTATTTTATGTATTGCATACAACATTATTCCACTGTTGTCCTCATGCCAAAAAACAATTGTGCTGTCAGCAGAAATACTTCTTACACCTCATTGCTCCCATCTGTATGGGAACTCTGGCAGTTTGCTTCACATACAAATGCCAGATGCAGACATTATTGCTGGACTGTTACTCCACCTGTTCAAAGGATTGTTCGGAAATATCTCCCATCAGATTTCCATGCACATTCCAAAAGACGTGTTTTGTATTTGCGGGCACAGCTCCAAAGTGAAAGTGGTTAAAATGCATCTCTGGAATTGTTTCATTCAGGAATACAGTGTAACATTGGCATGCTTTTAGATAGTATATTCCTTTGTGTGCTATACCCAGGTTTATTATAGTTAATGAAAACGAACATGAAACATAAACTGGAGTCCTTTCCACAAATTAAAAAATGTATAAAAGACTAACATACAGTAATTTAACTGAAATCTACCTTTTATAATTGTCATAAATATTGCTGTTTTGGAATAAAGATGTCCATCAGATTATGATTCATACATTTTTTTTTCTTTTTGTATCAGTATTCTTCCACTATGTGTCAACATATTTGAACATGTACCCCACTGTGAACAATAATTTGCATATAAAGGCATGTTCTTCTTCTGTAAGCTGTAAAAAGCCCCCAAAATAAATAAATATCAACCAGCATTGTTCATGTAGCAAACTATAATTGAGACATGCTGGCAATAGGCCAACAAAATATACCATTATTGAATGATAATCCACAGTCTCACTATTCATAACTTCAAGGATGTCAGTTTGCATTTTATGTCAAACTGAGTACAGAAACCATATCAGGGCAAAAATGAAAATGTAAGTTGACTGGAATAAAAAAGAAATGCTGTCCTTTGAGTGAGCAGTGCACCATGGGGGTTTTACTTGTTAAAGCGGGGTTTTATCTCACAGTGTGATACTTATCAGCTGCTTAGACACAATAAACCACATTCATCTGACATGCAGTATTTTTGATTTTTATTTGTCAAGCTGCATAGAATAAAACTATTCACTGTGCTTTGGAGAATTACACACTTACAACCAATTTTAATTTCCTACATTACGCGGCAACCTGTTAAAATTCTAGTCAGCTAAAACCTGTCAAAGGATTGTTATGCCTTTCATTAAACTTGCACCATATGTTTTAATGAAATTACCCCATTATTTGGATTTCTTAACTCTTGAATATAAATGATATGATAAGCGCAACTGCAGTAAATGCCTGACAGGTAGTATATCTCCTCTAATTGGAGGCATCTGAAGATGTGACTCTTTTTATCTCCCACTAGTGATTACAAGCATGCTCTGCCCTAATCCATTGACTTTAAAATATCGCTTTAAGAGGGTAAGAAGATGAATGTTTATTGCCAGTAATCCGTGACTGTGATGAATGAGAGCCGCTGTTTCCTCGTTTTCCTCAAAACCTTGTATGCAAACCACCTTTCAGCATGCTAGTGAGATCACACTCTCCCCTTGAAATAAAACCTTTTTTTTCTCTCCAATAGGTGTCAAGTAATGTTTTCACCTTCATAAAATATTTCTTATGTCGACATTGACACCTTCTTAGAGGAGCATCAAGGCTGTGGCTGGGTTAGCTGTCACCAAAGTGTAAAGGATGTTATTGTAATCTCTTTATAGCCATAGTAGCCACATGGCTCTGTTAAAGAAAATGGCTGAGTGTACTGTACGTATTTCACTCCTGTACAAATTAGATGTCCTGATTTATTGAGGCCCATGAGGAACCATTGTATAAATCACTGCAATTCACATCTTACTCCAACTTATAGATAGAAAGAATTTTCTACTCTTCAGCTCTATGCAAACCATAAATCACTCTGCTTCTTTACGCTAGCCAGGGTTGTTAGGTTATCTTCACAGAAAAACTCTTAACAGTCCCTTCAGGACACATATGTAAGACATCTTAAAAGCAGTTTAATTTCCTTTTTACGTATTTTATTACCCAAGTTTTTTTATTTTATTTATTCACTGCAAGTTGTGGATTGTTCACATGTAGTTGGCAAAAGGCCATATCCATGCAGCAGTGTGGTGCCTTTGTTCTGAGCATAGGCTGCCTAAAACAATATTTTTCTGGATGAGCAAACAATTGACTCACTGTCACAGTGTTAATGGCTGCAATACATTGAACATCTTCAGGAATAACATCGTTTGCTAAGAGAGTCATTAAGGTCCAGTCAATGATCTGATCCATTTAATTCTCCTATAAAGGATGACTCGTTTTCAGCACATCTGTATTTATTTGGAATGATAGACACTGTGTTAGTTTTAATTACAACATGTTTTCTCTTAACCCACCATCTAACCAGGTTAGTGTCATAGATATATTCATCATGCTCTCAAGGGAGCCCATGCTAGGAGACGAAATAGAAATCGAGTTTATAGAATATCATAAAATAACACTGTATAACAGCTTTTTAAAGTATATAATGCACAGGCATCAGTTTTTAAAGTCTGCAACATGCACTTAAATCCACCAAGAGGCATAAAGTATCTTATTTCTGGAACTGATTCCAGGACCAAGAAGCAAACTAGAGAAAATCATATTTCCAACCCTTTAATGTCAAACACCACTTCTCTCAAGTGGTGTTTCACATTTGTACCATATGCTTTTTCCCAGAGCAGGGTTTCAATGTGTCAAGCAGTGATGTTGATAGGTTTTCATATAGTGAGTCCCCGGGACCCACAGGTGGTCATGTGAGTGGGTCCCAGGGAAATTGAGTGGGTCCCAGGGCTCTTAACTAACATTTTTCACCATCCTCCTGGAAACATCCTGAAATACAATCTAAGCCACCCTGAAATGAATGTTGACTTTCCCCAGTTTAAAATCATATTTTTAGGCTTAAATCATACATTATCATCAGTTAAAACCATTCAAAGTCACCTTTAGCATAAATACAACATAACACAAATGATTAGATGATTCATCATCAATCTTTTTTATTTGAATTAATCTGAAAACATTAGAAACTAGAGGTAAATCAGTCAGACCACAAACAGGACTCTTGCAAAGTGAGGTAAACGGAGGAAATAAAAACTGCTTTCCGGGAGCAGAAAACTTTAAACTGTGGTAAATATAATACATAAAATATATCCTGATAAAACGTTTTAATGGTCCTTGCTGTCTATTGAGTACAATATCCCTCTCCTTAGTCACTGTAATAAACCCAAATCTCATGTACTCTTTCATCATACTGATGTAGCTTTTTTAGGTAACTTAACAATACTACCACACATTAATGTTCAGTTTATGAGGCATTTTTCCCTCTGAGTGATGAGTTGAAGTAAAAATCTCAACCTCTAAAAGCTGCAGGAACTGCAAGGAGGGAGCAACAATTTATATTTCCCTGCAGCCTTGATGAATGGAATATTGAAAATTCGTTTTTGATAGTTCAGTGGTCTTAAAAAGTTAGATGGTCAGTTTACCCCCAAATGGCTCAAGTTACCCACTCTTAGATCAATTTACCCCTGAACTGGGGCAACGTATCAACACCACCGGTGTCAAGGACATTTTCAACATTTTGCACACATAGGATGTTGATGAACATGTTGACTGTAGCTGGAGTTTAATCTTGCCACCTTGCATGGTGTCTATAGCCACATGCACTAGCAATAGAGCACATCAGCATATTGACTCAGAATTGTTTCCAGCAGCTGTTTATCATCACTTTGTCTTAGCAACACACTGCTTAACCTGTTTTTTCTTTAATAATTTTGCATACAATTACAAAAAGTGAAATGTGTAGAAGAACAAAATAAAGTTTGTAAAGTACTTACCTTTGCTCAAACTTGTTAAGCACTTGTTTCTTATCTATTAAAAAAAAAGATTAACAACAATTTAAATGGACTGACATCCTTCAGTCAGATGTTGGGGAAATTTTTACTAAGGAGAGTTATAGTGAACTTTGTAAAAGTGGTAACTATCCTGAACAAGGTATTTCTATGAATTATTTTATGGATATACTATTTTTGTTCTGCATCCTTCTTAAATTGGAATACTTTTGATGCTCAGTGCTGCAGTGTCTTGACTTACAAAGTCTCAGTTAAAAAGCTGTATAGTACATTGGCCAGAAATCTCCAAGACTTATTACTTTTTTTTTAATGAAAAGCTGGGTCTTAATTACACTGGACGTGTGCATATGTTTACTCAAGGTCACTGAGGATGTAAACTTTCCTTTTGAAGCCATGTTCAAATTGACTGGAGTGGGGGCAGGGAGCTACTTCTCTGCCTGATCTGTGGTCCTCATGAGAACCCACAGCAGTTATCTTCCAGATTGCTGAGGGCATTTTAATCAAACCACTCAAAACTAAACCACATTCACGTACATGCATATATATATAAACACATGCACACACAGAGAGAGACACAGAACAAGCAGAAAATCTGCAAAGTGACTTGCTTCTTCATTTTTGGCATATTCCAAAAGCATGATACAAAAGAGTACATGCAGATCAGATAATATTGGATTCACTGTATCACTAGAATATTGTTGTAATAAGGTTAATGCTATAAAATAAAGGAGGTGGACAGTGAGGTGAGGAAAGTAATACCTTAAATGTATTGTTGCTATGGGTCTCTTAAGTACCATTACTGCACAATTCTATCACTTGAAAACAATAAAACGCTCACATTTATTATCTCACTAAGATGCTAATGCCAGCACCTTTATTTGGATTTCAACCAATTTCAGTTTGACATCAGATAAGGATAAACAAGGCTCATTAGCATCACTCTAATTAGATCTCTGCCATGACTCTGTAATTAGCTCAAAAAAAGCACTTCTCAGATCTCCCAAGTTACATCAAAAGGAAATCTTTCTCAATTAGAATTCAGAGTCCCATGTAATTTTCTCTTTGTTTACCTTTTCAGAGTTACAGAATTTATACTATATAGTGGTTGACAGCTAGCATCCATAAGATTTCCATATTTTCCCGCCCCCAAACTAGTGGTTCTCTGCCTGTTTTTGAGGCATGGCACACTTTGGCAAGACATGAACTCCAACAGAAGACCTCATAGTTTACGAAGTCAGGGTGAAAACAGCCCTGATATCACCTGGAAATGTTGGTTGGCTTATATCTTCCAGGAAACAATTACCACACAAAGCAACAACCTTGAAATGCAAAGGTTTATGGGTATTCTGAGGCAGATGTTAAATTTTGATAGGTGGCAGAGAAACCCTGACCTAACAAAATGGGTCATTAATATCAAACAACTTTTAGTTTTGGAAATATGAATACTGATGAAACAGCTTGTGAGCAAAGTTGAGATTTTTCACAGGTATTTGTGGAAAAGGAAAGGTTAGGACATTACATCATCAACATATTGGAATTAATTTCTGTCACCATGAATTAACACAGTATAGTTAATTTATTTCAGAGATACATTGACATTTGACTCACAGTGATGTTAAACAAAAGGCTGTTGAGTCAAAATCAATGGAAGTCATCCTCTGGACCAGACTTGCTCTGCCTAAAGTACTAGATGGATAGACCAACTGTTTACCAAGTGATGCCAGCCAAATTATTCACTGTGGGTCATTTATACAAATAATGTTTTACAGAAAACTGACCCTGGATCTGCCAATCACATCCCTGTTGAAATTTTGTGAGACAGAGATCAAAATCACTTACCAACTCTTGTTTCACAACATGCAGTTCATTTTAAAATCGATTCTAGATGCCCAGCATCAGTCTGGATTTGAATGTTTGATAGTTTCCAATTATGATAATTTGAGAATATTAGTGAACCACATATAGAATCCACACACAATACTCCAAGTTGCTGTTTAATATCTAAAGTCTACATTGACTGTCGTGTGGAGCTGAGAGGAATAAAGGATCTTTGAGTGACCAGCTCTATTAATGAAGAATTATTCTGTCACTCAAGTCTTTGCCTAGCCATAGACATGTCATGGTTTTTAGATGTTGCTTCTAGGGCATACGCACTAAACCTGTCACAAAATGATTTGTTGAGAGAGGCCTTTTAAATGTGAAGTGCCCGACAATATTTAAGTGGAGTAGAGCACATCATTCAATGACATATCGCCTAAAGTGGAGGTTTACAAAACTTGACATTTGTCAGCAAGCTACTCTATTATTTCAGTCCTTTTGCAGGAACCATTGTGAAGGCAAACTGTTGAAGTGAGTGGTCAGTTTATTTTTATACATAAGAATGCTTATGTACTTTTTAGGTACTTGCCTTGACAAAATTCATGGCCAGTCTCCGATGTGCTACAGTCCTTGTCACTGCAGACACCCTCAGGAGTGTACACACTGCCATATGTTTCCAATACATGCAGATTTGTCAGCCACTTGTTCTCACCTGCCAGTGTGGAGGTTCACCAGGAGGGCATCACACATGTGAGGGTTCATGTTATCCTCATAGATCAAACCAATAGGACTTCAGCTGCAAGAACATTATCCCTTATTTATTTCCAGGGGCACCTGGCCAAGCCAGATGCACCTCAGCAAAGGATTAACCCCAGGTCGCTGTGTTAGTGGGAAATAGACTGTAAAAAAAGAGAAACGCATGTAACCACTGTGACATCACTCATTGGTTTTTGGACTCCCCTTTTGAAGCCTCAAGTTTGTATTTTGACTGCTACCACCTTGGATTTTTGGAGCCAGAAGTGACCATATCTGGACAAGAAGGTACAGCAGAGAATAGAAAGTGCACCCTAACGCCAGCTGCTACCTTGGTTAGCATGGTGGATTAACAGTCTATGGTTAACTGTAATAATGCTAATGGTACTTTTCACCAGCAAAAAACAAGCTTAAAACCTTTAAAACCATATGTACTTACTGTGAAAACTGTACATCTGACTCCTTAGAAAGTCTTTTGGTATAACCAAATGCTGAACAACACTTTCATGAACTGAAAACACTCTGAAATAGCGATGGCTGAAACTGGGGTTACTCCATGTTTATGTTACCTAACCAGTGTTGTTGCCATGGTAGAGACTTGTCAATAGCAATGTAGCCATGCCCCAAACCATACATTGCTTTATTGTCCGTTTTACTCTCAATGGGACCATAATTAACAAAATGAACATCATGCTGTATTGAAGAAGACTTGATAACAGCTATTGATACCATAAACCCAGAGACCCCGCAGACCCAGTGTTACCTGGACAGGAACATGTGCTAAATGTTTGAATTGAAATTTTGAAAAGTAAATTAACAAATAAATGTATTTTTGTCAGCTTTTGGCTTATAGCATGCTGTTAGTTGCTATACTATAGCACTATATATACTATACCTATCTGGGCTTTGTCAGACAAAGTATATTTTAATGACAATGACACCAAGAGCCGTGTAGGTATATAATCTGTACCCATGTTGCAGAATGTGATGGCTCATGTTCCCTGTCCACTTCCAGTGTGGCATATTCAATCTGTTTTAATGGCCAAGATGTCTGTGTTATTAATATCTCCTTTTCTTCCCTCTCTACCCACCACTCCAATTAATTTTTCAAGGGTTTGGGTCAGGATAAAAAATCTCTTGCATGGGATAGCAAAAATATCAGTCCCACTGCTTCTCTCTGAACACAGAGTACTAGGATTTTGTTAGGCCAGGTGTGGGGAAAAAGCTGATTGTCCTTGAGGAGGGCTTGCATAAAGACCACTTGAGCCCTGAGCAGACCAAATTCAGTCACGTTGACCTAGAACCAACCTCCAAATGAACAACAAATGGTGTATATGTCATTCCAAATATGAAAATAATGTATAGTTAAAATATTTGTACATCAGATGGAGCTCAACATTAATTGATAACGTTATGGAATCGCCCTTTAAACTATTTGGCACTTCAATGTTACAGCCAGTTGTTTGTAAAAATTGAATCAGTTGAAGAGATAGCTGTGTTTTACTGTAGGTGTGATGAGTGAATTTAAGTTTGAGAAGCTTTATGGTTTCTGCAAAAACAAACAAAAACATAAATTCATCACCACTGGTGACATTTAAACTAGTGTTTGCCAGTTGGCATTTGAGAGACCAAAATAAAGTGTAAGTAAGATTCCAGTTTTCTGTGGTCTGATGAGACCATAATTGAGCTCTTTGGACATCATATTAAATGTCATGTTTGGTGTAATTCAATAAGTCAAGAAATGTCTGAATCCAAAAAGGGAGAAAACATTAAAGATTTGAGATGTCATAAATTATTGAAGACTGAGACCAGAATAAAGCACTTAAGACTTGGATTAGATTCACCATTTGACAGGGCATGTCTACTTGGTTATATATGCTAATAAAGGATGAGCTAGATACAAAAAAAAAAAAAAAAAATTATATCCTTAATGCTTCACGCCTACACCTGGAAATGATATACTTGTGCAGGTAATAAAAGAAATTAACCATAACCAAACCTGAACCAAATGAAAGCAGAAAAGCTGATCACAGCAAGTCATAGTCATGGCATTTAAATGCATAATTACAGCTACTTTCATAGCGGTCTATTAATGAGTGAATACTAAAAGTACAGTACCTCCAAAAGCTTTCCTGTATTAGTTTATAAGCCTAAATATTTTTTTCTGTGTCCAATTAGGATACCCCCTTCTGTGTTGGGAGAGCTGAATAAAGAAAAAAGCAATGTATAAGATAGGGGGGAAAAGAAATAATTACATGCCAAAGGTAGAAAACACCAGCATCTCAGGCTGTAACATGGAAACCAGAAACCAGTAGAAATCGTCCTGTAGTACATTATTTATAATTTCAGCCTCTAGGCTTAAAAACATGAAATCTACAGCATAAGTAGACAACATGACAGACTCAACTAATAATGCACATTTTCCATAGAGTCAACTATATTTTCATATGTGAAGTGAAGGAGACCAACACAGCCTTGTTTGTAAACCACAATGTACAAGGATAGTTGGAGAAAATGATTGGAATTTCAAGGACACAGTAAAAAAAAGAACAGCATTCAAAGATGGAAGTATGCAAAGCTTGCTCAAGTAACCATGTATAAAAAGTATAGAGTAACAGCCCACCTGTGCACAATAGTGTGTTGTTTGTCACTGTAAGTATTGTAATCTAAATTTAAACGTATGTCTTTCATAACACAACACTCACTCTCGCCATCATCCTGTCCTTTATTACTCACTTACATCTATCCTTTTAGAGCATACGCACAGATCGCCTTGTGTTTAATATACTGATTTATGTTGACACAATAATACATGACCTTATCATTTCTTTTTCATGTTTTTACTCCAAGTATTATACAAGTTTCATGTGTGCAAAAAATACAAGCACAGACACAAATGGTTACATACACCGTGTACTGTGTGAAATAAAGTCATATGCAACTGCCACTGAAAAGATGCCAGTGTCCAGAGCTACTTGCACTATAATGTATTAGTAGCCAGCAGGGTGCATGGGGGGGTGTTAGTCGTGGTTTGTGACTTCCTCTCAGTATAAGGCAACCCGCTGTCAGGGAACACATAGAAATGTTGGCAAGAGCATGTGGTCTAATACACAAAACTGTCAGAAAGCTAACAGGCTTGGCACACTATTTTGCCTGAGAGGCAGAATTATTCATATTCTCCGGTTACACATGAACATATGAGTCTCCCTTAACCAAATCAGAGTGCCCTTACTCAAGCTGATACTATGACTAAGTTTAGGGAAAATAAATGCATAAATAAAAACAAATGTCAGCTCAGTTATCTTGAGATATAGAGATGTGGGGAATGATTACTTTAGTGTATAGTGGCAGCATAGTGTTTGCCAAAAACATGTACATAATCTGGTTCCCAAAGTCAAATAAGAAGTATATTGCTATGGTAACTGTTTACTGCCATCAAGTGTTGTAATATACTCTTGACATTTTGAAAAAGGGGTCACCATGCATTGAACTATTTTGGTAATCACTCATATTTTTAACGACATAATGTATCAATCTGTGTAACCGTGTTTGTATGATGTTTATTTGTTGTTTTCACTGTGGCAAAGGCAAAATGTCAGTTCAAACTTTCCAGCTATTATTAATTATCAAATACGCTCTGTGGTTTAAAGCTGGAAATAAGCTTGGGCTAGTGGTGATTGGTTGAAGGGAGGGGCTCATCTGTGCTGCCTCACCAAAGTGCCCTATGATTTTCCACTGTTGAGCTGTGAGAAACAGTGCAGGCAAAATCAATAGCGCATTATTTATTTGCTCTGTCTCTAATTTACGTGGGATAAAAAGTCAATAGATAACTACTGATTGCTGTAAGTGGGATTCTCTTCAATGGCCTAGATTAATCCTTTATTAAATAAATGTCAAATGGAGTCCAAATTTTCATGTGGATAATTTCTGGTTATTTTCCTTTTTCCGTCTTTGATGAAAGAGATGAATTGATCTGAACAATACAGCATCCCTGAAATCCCACAATAGCATTTTCTCTTCAGCAGAAAGAGAGCTTTTACAAAATAAGGCTTATTCATCAAGACAAAAAAAAAGAATAAAATATATCTGCATGGGTATATGTCAGTAAATGTTGAACTTGTTACACCTTGTGTTTGTTGGCAACCGTAAGCATTTTCTTCTGCCAAATATTTTACCAAATTCAGCATGTGATTGTTATTCAGGGGTTAGTGGTGTTCTAGTGATTATGTGTTGCAGAATTTAAAATGATTATCAACTTGACTGCTAAGTCAAAATATATTCACCTGCTTGGAGATTTTTAGATTTACCAAACAAGCAGGCCTCTGGGGTGGCGTTTTATTTTATTTTTTTAATTTTTTTTTTTGTGATGGTGAGAAAAATAAAAAATGTGTGCGCGCATTAAATGTGTATCAATGTGTGCATTCTTATCAGACATATTAGGCTTATGAGTAAAACATGAATTGATTTCTAAAAGAACATATATAGAAATGTATTTTCACATTTTTTCCATTATTACATTGTTTTTTTCACATATTGCTTCTAGCTCACATCTTTTTTAGCTAGAGATCTGAAGATGACCATATGGTTCATTTAATTAGTAAAAATAATGATGAATATGGGAAAAAAAACAGCCAAAACTGATATCACGCATGTAGCAAGTTTTGAGCCTTCCGGATATGATGTTGTCACTACAGCAGCATTTCATTTCAAGCATTTTTGATGGAGGCTTTATGCTGACTTTCATGTCATAAGCTGGACTTTCATCAAGGGCACCATTCAGTCACACTATTAAGTGAACTGGTTTTAATTGAATTACCTTATACTACAAGTCTTGTATGGGCACTGGTTTCTCTGGAGAAAATGCGTTGAGTGAATTCTAAATCTGCCTGTAGAAGAAGAGGTCCAGTGGTGATATTACATTTCAGTTTAAGTCTTTGGGATAATGAGCTTAGGTTTAAGAGCAACGAGCCATACAGAACTGGAGTGACGGTACTGGAAGAAGCTAAGGAACTCCAGGGATACAAGTTCTTAAATCCTCATCTCTTTTATGTCAGAACTTTACTCATACTTGAAGTAGATACAAGCATGGAAGCAGAAAGACATTTAAATGGAACATTAGCAATTTATCACACTTCTCTTCTGTTGAACTAACTTAAGTTTTAAATAAGAAATGACAACTCCACAGTGCAGTGTCTCCCAAAGGTATATCATTATTTTTGGACCCAACTCAAATATATTGTATTTAATATCTGGGCAAACTTTCTTAATTTAGTGGAGTATCCTATTAAAAAAAACTGATTTTGCTAAGAGCAAAGAAGTTGACTTCTTATAGCAACAGTCGTTTATAGTTCAGTATCCATAAACAAGAGATATTTTCAGTTTTAATGATGCATTTTTCACCTTTATGTCACTTTCTTGACACTGATTTAATTCTTGTCTGAAAAGTTATGGTCAGACTGAGGCTCTAATTTGGTCAAATAAACTTGGCTCAACCACCATGTTGGAAAGCATTTGTCCTGCTGAAGTGTCTTAAAGGCTAAGGCTGGCAATATATTTATATATTTATATATTTATATACAAGGCTATATTTTTTTTATTGCAAACAAAACCCATGAATACACTGAAACCACAATAAGTTAGTCAATAAATTTCAACTTCCCCAGTCTGTCGCTGGCTCTCAGCCCCAGGGGACATTGTGTCTTTAAAAATGGGTCACAAATATATACTTTTGATTAAAAATGTTTTCCTTAAAGAGTTGGGCACTGCTGTTTAAAAGAAAAGAAATACTCTGTTATAAGAAAAACTCCAGCAAGAATAAATAGTGCATTTGTTGGAGACTATTTTCAGCCAGAGATTTGGTGAAGTAGTTTGTACAGTTTGGTCACACAGACCAAAGGTTTTTGGACAAACTTGAAGGTATATGGCACAGAGCAATAAGTTATATCAAGCTTTGGCTACACAAAAAACCCCTTGAGGCAAATTTGACTTTGGTCGTCTTATGACATTTGTTGACAATAAAAAAATATATAGATTATCACCTTGTTTACCGTTCAAGCAAGACACTTCATTTATTTGATCGTGAGGTATTTGGCAGCTGATCTGAAGCCTTCACTCTGTCCCAAGATGAGGCAAAAACGGAAAACTTTTAATTGAGGATTAAGCGCCTCACATTCACAAATATTAATAGGACAGTTGTAGAGACTCAGAGGGGCTACTATGAATACAAATATTTGGTACATTGTTTACAGATCATAAATGGAAAGAGAATTGTAATGCACATGTGCACACCCGTCTCTCTATCAACTCAATCAGCCAGTGCCTTCACTTTAAAAGCTTCCATGTGTAACATCCAGCATCACTGCTCTGCATCGTTGCACTGAAAGTCTTTTTTTTTTTTTACACAATATTTATTACAGGAATTGGTTTCCTTCTCCCTCTGACCGAGGAGGGGTGGGGGGGTTGAACAAAAAAAAACACCCATCATCCTCCTCCAACTGACAATATAATCTGTTATTAAATCAGCAGATGATGAGAGATACTATTATGAGTACCATACTTTTTGAGGGCATCTGTCGCTTTTCAAACAGATGTTTCCTCTAATCCTTCTCTTTTTATTTTTTTATTTTTTTTTCAAATCAGAAATTCTTTCCCATATGCCTCCTTTCAGTTCTTGCTAAATCCTAATCCTTTTACTATTACTCATGTACCACCACCTCTTCAGTAGCTCCCCCTCTCCAGAATACCGTGGCTGCTTAAAATGCATAGATACACATATTATTATCTTTGGGTAGCTGGACAGAGAGATAATTTCCTAATATAACCTTATTTGGTAATAAATAATTGTTTTTTTTATTTGCTTTTCCCCCCGCAGTGGTTGGTACAACTCAGTATTTCTTTTGCTGATTCCAAATGAAGCACTATTGGCTCTGCTTTGGAAAACACATCATTTTTGTGTGCTTTCACTGGAAAGCACCAGGTGTGGAGAATAGTGAAAATGAAAGCTTTCAAGCTTACTCATTATTGGTTTATTTTATTAATTAAACACTGATAGAGACTACAAAACAAATGTCCCTGCTTCTAAATGTCACATTATTTCTTAAGTGTGACAATAAGCCTTTACTCAAATGTCAAGAGACAAAAGATTTTGTAGATATCTAAGGCGGTGGCAGAATATTTAAGCAGTCACAGGCAACCATTGCTCCCACTCATATAGTTTCCCTTGGGGAAATGCAGTGATAAAAAAAAACACAGCATTTCATCTTTCAACCTTATCCAGCAACTAATGGTATTCTAATTCTGTTTAACACCAGAAGAGAAACAGCATCAACAAGAACCATGGGAACTCAGAGGAACGTACCTATGTTAATGAAGCAACTTCAGAGTTTTTTCAATAGAGACCACTAATGAGACATGGATTGGCAGAGGGGATTGTTATGCGTTTGAAATGCTAATTCAATTTAGAAGTGAAATTACAGTTTGGTCACATGGCAATACCAAGATAGTACAGTGAAAACTCTGCTAATATAAATGGAGTCACAAGAGGTAGGCGAAACTGAAGAATAACAACAGAAAAATGCCATATTTTATGTTGCTTCTATGTGTATGGTACTCATGAATAATGCAAAAGGGAGGGACAAAGTTCAACTCAGTGGTAGATAAGATCCAGTCTTTTTTTTTAAAACAGATTAGGTAGTCAAGTTAGTTTAAATAAGGTGGTTGGTGGTTCAATAAAAATGATAATAATTCATCATGTGAAACGACTTTACTCAGTTATTCAGATGTTTCTGCAACAAGACGAACACCAAAGAGATCACAGAAGCTCGATCTCTTCTTTTAATAAGTGAATCAGTTTGTGTTGTTGGAACAGATGCATAGCTGGCATGTGTTCCCCTGTTTTTTTAGCTTCTTTAGCTGATGTGGGCATATGTAAAGTGTTCTGTCCCCATCCCACATATTTTTTAACACAGTTTTTCATCTTTTGTACTGATGATTCACTGGGCGAGCCAGCAGTGCTCGAAATGGAACTCACTAAGATTGTCTATGGAGAAAATTAAATGGTCTTATACTTCTACAACCATGGACACCTGATAAGCTCCTTAAATGCAAATAAGAGAAAAAAATACATTCACTGGACGCTGATTTTTGAATGTGTGTCCCTATATATGCTGTATAATGTGTAATGCGTTTATGTTCATTGACTTAAAAACCAATGGTGACCTTTATTTATTCTAAAAATGACTAGATCATATCTTCCATTGTTAGCCTTCCTTATTGGATTTTCTGATCTGAAAAATAAATAAATAAAAGTGGAAATAAGGTCTCATGATTGTTTTAAATTATAATATAAGTTAAGCTTTTCGAATCACAGTATGAAAGTGCTCTTTGAAAGGTTACAAACTGCACTGAGCTCCAAAGTAATTTCAGTGCTTTTGTGTTTGGCATTTGCTCTGAAAGAAAAAAGGCATCTTGGAAATGTGCTGTAGTTAAAAGAAGGACATGGTCAGCCAATTTTGTTTGCCATGGTTTATAATGCTACTTTAGATAAGGAATGATAAGATGAACTATTGATCCTTGTGGGAAAAAAATTGGGTCATCGCAGAAGCAAAGAATAGTGAGTTAGATTTAACACCACGCACACAAAAAAGCTATAACGAATGGGAATGGAAAAGTAATGAAGGTTAATAATAAAATACAGCAAATGAAAGATTGAACTTTTTATGATTCTAATAACTTGTCTCCAAACAATGTTTACATATAAATTGTGCAGTAGAATCCATTGAAATCACTTTTGGTTATTTATGACTGTAATGTACTGTTGCCATATGGAGCGGGCAACACTACAGATCATTTCACATGTGGAGTTTGACAACGGGCCTATTTAAAGGGCAGCCACAAGACCATGGACACCATAAAGTGTGCCATTGTTTGCTGACAAGCCTTTCAAAACAAATACATTCAGTGGGTCTCACAGGACTCAGAGGTCAAGCCATCACTGAATTGTCATAACTGCTTCCCAGTTGGAGGAACTACGAAAAGAATTGTGAATTAGTGTAATAATTGGTCTAGAGAGATATCCGCCATGAGCGCAAGAGAGAGAGAGAGAGTGGGAAGGTGAGTGAGACCGAGATGGCAAATGAGCAGAGAGAAGGCTAAATGATGTTTTTTTCTCACTAATATACACTCTCTTTAAACATACAGTGGGGGTAAAAGTTGAGAGACTTAATAGATGACAATAGCATCTTGATAAGAAATGACAGCTTTTCCTGCTTATAAATATTAGACCCCCAAGTGCAGCTCTGTCAAGCAGAACATCATTTACCCTGCATGATGAGTGTCTACATCGATTCAGCTCTCCATTGACAATGCATTCAAACAACATGGTGCAGCTTCCCACCTTGTCAATGTGAATTTGATGGGAGGTTATGATGACTGATGCTGCCATCTTGTCAAATTAACATGACATGGAGTTCAGCTACCACGTGCGAGCTCTGCAGCTGATTAGGGGCGAGGCTTTTAATGGCTTCTAATGATTTCAGAAACGTTGAACTGTTAATGCGCTCTAAAGTGGCTATAATCAATATTTCTATTTCTAACGCTGCATCACACGACTACTTACATGTGAAAGGGGTCGCTCATGGTGATGAACCCGTGGATAATTATCAGCAACTCTGCAGTTAGCCTCACCCCCTGCAGAGTTTTTGGTTTTGGTTCACTCTCATCACTCATCAGCATCGTTTTCAGCTGCAGCAGGAAGCTGTTTTCAGCAAAAAAAAAAGCTCTGATAAACCCACTGTGCACTACTTGCCCAGCAGCAAAACGGCAGACAGAGAAGTTAGTGACTAGCTGGTGAATATAATGGGGCATTTAGCTGCTAAAGAGGCAGATGTTTCCCTGGTTGGTGGAGAGTAAATCTATGTGACCAGAAACATCTCTTAACATGAACATTTGTACTTGAATATTTAGGTTTAGTGATGAGGTGTCAATGTTCTTGCTTAGAAGAAGGTTAAAATTATTTGTCAAAACATGGCAGTGAAGACATTTCCCACATTGTACTGCATGAGCACTTATAACTTGTAAGGCTTTAACTTTGCCATCTTACATGACTACTCTGTGAACAAGGAAATCACAACCCCAACTGGGGATAAACACAGTTAAGTCCTCCACAAGTACTGCTTGTCCTCCCAGGAGACTTAAGCTGCAGCAGTGGATACGCTAAAGCTTGTGACACCACACATCTCTTTTCGCTTGTCGTAATAAGAAGAAGCAGCTACCTGCCATTTTAATTGCATTTCTCAGTTTTGACTAATCACAAAAGACACAGTGGCCCTCTGGGCAGCCAGCCAGCTGGAGCAGAAGGACACTGTGTTTCAAATTTATTCCCTGGCAACAAAAACCACGGCAATAACAGAGAAAAAACTGCCCCTCCCAAACTAAATGTGCAAATTTTTATCTCTTGAGTTTATTGTGATTTCATTTTCAGACGTGTCCTTTTGGTACGAAGTCTGACAGGAACAAGGGAAAATTATTTTGTGGATACAATGTTGGAATAATTTAAGATAACATATCAGCATTCTCATTTGTCTCTTCAGCGTGCCGGAATAATTTAGAATAGAAAATCCAAAAAAGAAAGGCAGTGAGTAAATAAATGATTTAAAAAATAAGGTAGAAAGAAATGAGATTCTGCCAAAGAGATAATTAATGAATTTAATTAATTAATTAATTAATTCAGCATTTGACCTTGTGACTTCTTTTGTTTATGTATTGGTTTGCAGTACATTTTTTAGTATTCCAGTTAACCTTTGATATCGGGGTTGAACAAAATATGGAAAATTACCATAAATTTGAATCAACACCTCTGACTCGAGATTTATAAATCCTGCACATCATGTATCATAAGCTTCATCGTATTGTAAAGTGTTTCTCTACCCTTAAATTTCACCTTTTAAATGACGATGCATGTTGGTTGTTAAATTGAGGAGTAATTAATTTGGTATTTTTATTTAAATAAGTGTAAGAAAGAACATTGGCCTATTGTGAACATGGTAAGTGAATTTTGTATTCTGAGAAGACAGTTTGCATTATTTACATCATTGTTTTTTTGTTGTCTTTTTCATTATTCCCTGTTGATGATGAGATACTTCAATTAAGCTGAGGATTTCTGATATTTTCTCTGGATCTTCTTTGAGAAACCATAACAGCCATGGAAAAAACTTTCCACCAGTGTTATTGTGGTCAGTAGTCAATAATCAACGAAATGATTCAATTTAGTAAATCCATTATCTTTCACAGTGAATTAGCCTGAGGTGAGGCGTTGTTTTTTTTTTTCCCCTATCAAAAGCAATCTCAAATTCTCTAGCCACGGCATTAAAAAAATAAAAACGTCCATCTAAATCAATGCATTCTGACATCTGTGTCCATCGAGTGCTCCATGCCGCTATATGTATTAATGGAGTTTGTTTGCCTCACAGCACTTTTCATTTTCCAGCTGTGATTGTCACACACTAGTGTTGCTGTCTGTTTGCAATGTGCTGATAGGACAGATCTAAGATAGATATCCCCCAGCTGCACGCCTCACAGACCGATCCACACAGCAGTAAGAAAAGGGTTCACCCCTACCACCTCATAAATGCTGGCCTTGCAGAGGCGTCATGGGTGGAGTAATCTCTATGCTGAAAATATGCTCAGATGTGCCAGATCTCCTCATTCAAAGGATAGTACATGCATTGGTAGCAAGTGAATGCAGCTCTTTAGGGTGTAATTACATTCTGTTCTGTTCTGTTCTGGACTATCTATAGAGCAATTATTTTTCCAAACAAACCACTGTTATTGCGGGATTGTGTGCAGATTGCTGTCCTCAGAGATGATACAGCAGCTTACAGCAAATTAATTGGATGGACAGACCATAGAGGAGGGATGCATCTAATGTGTGTAAAACACTAGGTATTTTTTTGTTGTTTTGATAATTAATCTTCCAGGAATTTTCATGCCAGTTATTTTTAGGCTCCTCATTATTCAGCCAACCCAAGGTCACGCTAACGAACCGCTAAGTGACTCACCGGTAGCCAGTCCCTCCACTTAACAGTCAACTTATCATGAGTTTCAATTTCCTAATTATGGCTACCATTAGTATTCCACAACCGAGCTTAATCTTGTGGGCGGTTAACTCTATCGACCATGCAGCCACATCTGGCCTCTAGTGATGCTAATGACATTTTGAGAATCAGTTAAACCCGTTCAAAACGACAAACTTTTACAGCGCAGTGATATTCTGAGGAGCGTTTACAGTGAAAAAGGGGAGGCTTAGTTAAAGTTATGACACTCATTAAATGTTTTTTTGGTCTATTGGAATTTCTGAAGTTGCAGAAGTTTAAATCCTGTCAACACATTACTTTAAACACATTTTGATTCGGAAACTAAGGAACTGCTTACTCCGGCGATTTTCTGCAATCGTAATGTGAAATGAGAATGTAGGTGGACCTTGAATTCACTTTGATGTTGTTGGAATACTTCAGTATGCAGATTGGCAGCACTTTCATAATTAAAACCTCAGATTCAAGCTCACCTACATTGCACAGAAATAGAAAAGAAAAACAAGTATCATGTACACAGCTATGCAGAATTTTACTTTCTTGTATGAGCATAAGACTTAACTTCTTGAATATGTAAATGTTTTTTGGTGTATTTCTTAATAACTTTCACACAATATGTGCAATATTTAAACTCTTTGATCTTCCGTTGTGTATTATATGAGTAAACCTGCCTTGTCTGGACAAAAGTGTTGACAGCTCTCTGTGTCTAACATGAGTGAGCAACTCAGTTTCTTTCTTAAGGATGCTTCATCATGACTCAGTGATAGAGATGGACACTTTGCATTCCGCAGTAAATATGACTCATGACAAAGTGCTGTCTAGAAGCATTGTCTGAGAGGCCCAGACCAGAATGCAGCCTACAAAACAAATCACAAACATTTGTGAATAGTCTGCAGTTTTCTATCAAGTTGTTTATACTAACAAAATTTCCTAAATTCCCTATCTTCCTGTTTCTGTATGGTCTGAGTGATGAAATACTAGTCCCTACTTTATCAGGGATTCTGTTATTCAACGAGTTGAAGTGGCAGCAAGGACAGCAGGACATGTTGTCACATGGTGTCACACTCAAGGGACAACAACCACAGTTTGAATTCGAAGTCAATGTAGAAATCCCTTAAAGCCCAATACCACTGATGAATACTAGTTGCTGGCTCCAGTAGACTCCCATTTAGCTTCTCTCATGAAATACTAAGAAAATACATTTTTTAACAAGTCATTATGGTCTCAATCTCTAAATTTGAGCCCTTTAATAAGTGCGCTGAGGGTCATTTTGGAAATTATTGCTCTGTTAATAAGATACAAAGATGAATAGTAGCTTTGATGTCTGCCGTGTGGGTGTTGATTGATAGCTGTGATTGACAGTTCGCACCCTGGCAGTGGGACTCACACCAAGTCAGACTATTGTTGCAATATTTTAGCTAGTTGAATGCTAGTTAGCTAATGTTAGTACAAGTCTGCACCACTCAGTGTTCTCTATAAGCTAGCATTAGCTTTGGTAGCAGTAAAGGTAGTAAAGGTAGCAGGGTGTGGTAGCAGGATAAGGGGGACCTGGGTGGTTCTGGATCCATTCACAAATGTCAAGAATCGATAAATGTTAGTTAACAACATGATGTTGACAGAATCTTGCATCTTATCTTGCAGTTCATCTCCAAAAAAGGCATCGCTTGCAAGAATGCTTTCATTTGACAGCTAAATAATTCACTTTGCAAGACAAATGATAATATATTGAACTTTCTATGCTGTCACCCAAAGACTAAGCATTGAACTCTAGCAGTAACAAACGAGACCAGCTGACCAAAACACACTGCGGCATTAAACAACTTAAACCAACTCTGAGGTGAAGATAATAACTCAAAAACCCTGCACCCGCTCAGCGTGTCAGACAACGATGGCTTTGCCCGAAGATTGTTGCAATCTGAAACCTCACCACTACATTTGGAGACCTTGTTGAAATCAACCAACATTGGTTGCATTAGCTAACATTAGCGAATCAGCCGAAGGAAAATGTGTGAGTTGCTAACAGGATAATTTTCATAACATCTGACATGTTAAGATTTAATTGTCAGATGTGATTTACCAGCAGTTTGTTCTTATTTCTGTAAATAGGCAACTACATAGCAGTCACCACAAACTCCAACTGCACTTTTGAATATAACGATTATACATAATGAAAAGGTCATTTCAAATATCATGTAACTTCCATCATTAAAAGCAGAGCCGGCTCTGACTAATTCGGTGCCCTAGGCGAGATTTTAACTGTTGCCCCTCGCATCTCATCCAATTACACCATCAGTGTTCATACACTCACACAGAAACCGCATAGCCTCATCTGAGATTTTCTTTATTTTATTTTAAAAAGCCCACAAAATAAAGACAATATTAAAGAACCTGATGCTGCATCGCTTGGCTTGTCTGAGGTGGAGGGGACAGGAGTGCTCTGATGCTGCATCGCTGGAAGGTGTTGAGGTGGAGAAGGTGTCAGCAGGTGGGCCGATGTTTGCAGGGGTGTGATTAAAATATTTCAAAAGTGCATCTGAAGAGAGAAGAGGAGTATATGTGACCACTGGGTGTTACATTACGTTAATAAAAAACCTGCTGCTAATGAAACCCGACCAATAATAGCAAGTAAACCCCATTATAGCCTATAAAGTTCTAAACACAAACAGCAAGAGTAGACCGCAGGCAACTCTAACATCTCAAATTGCGCCAATCAGAAACGAGACAGAACCATGAAACTCATTATGCACATGGTCTGTGATGATCCCTCTCTGCCTGCCAAAGGCCAAACTGATGTCTCAAACCATATCAAAATGTTGATGAAGGGAAACCATGTTTTTTTTTTTTTTTTTTTGCATGATGCTGTTTCTGTTGCTTATTCATTAGAAATTGTGTTTATATTTGTACAATTATGCTTATTATACTGTTTAAGCTCAACTGGAATTAATTGTTCAATTGATATTAGATGGTTTAACTATATCTGTATTCTTGGGAGTTTGTTGTTTCCTTGGTATTTATATGAAGGTATTATGTGTGTTGTTACAGCCACCCCTGCATTTGGGGCCAGTTGTAACATTTGATTTCAAATTGTGTTTCAATCAATATTGTGACTCTAACTCATTGCTTGGGAAAACATTTGCTGATTGCTAATAAGTAGAACATATATACAAGTTACCTACATAAAGATTACATCCAAATAGGTCAAGAGGTTTTTGAATAATTACATTAAAACCACCCCTGCATTTAGCATTCATGCACAAAACATGGATTCACTCCACACGTCTCCCACATGAGGCATGCTGTTTGCTATACATATAAGACTAATCAAAATGCAAAGGCTTACAACTATTCATTACAAAAGGGGATGGAAAAAGAAAAGCATTTTAATTGACTATTACAAGTAGAGCTAACGTTGACTAAATAGACTAAGATGTCAATAAAAATGTGTGCCTGGTTTCTTGAGGTGGTTGGTTTGCGCAGCAGCAGCTCACACAAAGAAAAAAAAATGTATTTCTCTAAATTAGGTTGTAGGTTATTCTCCAAACACCTGGATAGTCTTTGCAACTTTCGCTAATGAATTTAAGGTGGGAGTAAGTGGTGTTAAAGTCAGTCATTCTGGAGAAAGATTGTTAATATTCGAACTAAACACCCAAACAAATACACACACACACCCCACATTAATGGATGTGCATTGCCAAGGCAACGACCAGAAGGAGAAATATGGTGGAATCCATAGCAATGCGTCAGCAATGGTCACCTCTGTTCCTCTCACACTTTATCACAAGCGGAAAAAAAACATTTGTTTCAACAACAAGTCCATCTACACTTCTCACTCAACTTGCGTCGAGCGCAAGCAGGTAACTTAAGGCCAGAAAAGTGAAGTGCCATAAACCAGGAGGGGGTGACTTCACTGGTTGCACAAAAAGAGGTCTGATTTTATGGAAGTTTGTGAGAAAATGACCCTATTTCTCATTTGATTTATTACCTGTGCTGTGTATGGCCACCAGATTTTTCAGCGCACACACAGAACGGACAGCTAGCAGTCCATGAGGAGATATTCGCTGAGTTTGACAAATAGAATAAACTATTCATTCATCACACATTAACTTCGTCTTTTTCATGTTTTTTTCTCCTCTTCTCTTCTTCTTTTTCTGCCCTTGGCACCATAGGACTTTGGTCTTTTTGACATGATATATTTGAATTAAGCTACTGATATTAATCCTATCACGTTTCACAGTCAGTGTCACTCAAAGTTTCAGATAACACTCCCGTTCTCTATTATCAGGTAAGTCTAACTAAGAGGCAGGCAACAGAAAATAGGGTCTATTTAATAGGCTATGCTATGTAGTTATGTTGTTCTGGTCTCTTTTTTTAGAATATTTAACATGGAAAAAAGGGGTTGTAATCTATTTTGACTGTCAAATGAGGAAAGTGTTACTGCCTTCTTGGGACCTCTTCTTCCCACTCACAGTGAGTATGAGCAAACCAACTGTGAAATGTTTCTTGACCAGACTCAGATGTAGTAAAAATAATGAGACCGTATAGCTCAGAATCTCTGCATTGGTAAGAGTGGGACCTGAGGATGGTAAAGTCTCTTTTGATTTAAAGTAGCAGGACAAGATCTTTAACTCAAAAGATCGAGACTGAACTTCACTGTCTGATTGTGTAGTGGGCTGTGAGCTCTGTCAAAATGCTTTTGAATACATGTCAGTATTGCGGCTGAACTGATGGATTGTAGACACGGGCAGAGGACTGCTCCTGGTGTCCTGTTGACATCCTACTTTCATGTCTTCAGCACAACAGCAACAAGTTGTTATAGCTGTATTGCTATTGTTGTAGAGCCTTGTTAGAGGACTCCACTTGCGCTCATAGAACTATGGTTAAAATAAAAAAAGACCAACAAAACTAATAAACAAGGTAATTTTCAAATACCAAAAAAAAAAAGTAACCCAGATATTCTGATTTGTTTTCAAAATTAGTACCAACAGTATTACAAAGGTATTGAAGCAAGATGTGAGACTTAAAATGTTCACAGAGAATGTTTCTGCAAGCTATGTAAAAAAAAGGATAATGGTTCTTTTGAAATTACAATAGCTTATACAACAATTTTATGAGTGGCCTAGCATGAAATTAGATCCTACTCAAGCCCTAAAACTGCATTATTGAATTTCATCTGCATGGTGGTGTCTCTCACAAGGCCCTGATGCCAATGTAGGGCCAGATGTGATAGGAATGTAACTGATATGGTATGAGACTGCAGACAGAGATTAACAAATTTAATCTCGATAATCGAATAATGTAAAATAACGCTGTTAAGGTGTATACTTTGATGTAGATTTTCGCTGGACGGAGCCCCCCCCCCCCCCGTCGTCAGTGTTGTTCTCACCTTTAACTCTCTCTCTGCCTCTCTGCCAATATCTCTCACGCTCATGTTCTGTTTAGTTTCATCAGTATGCTGGGTCATGCACATCTCCCGACTCTACCATCTGCCATAACATCCCAGTTTCAAACCGGATGAGCAGAGCAGTCGTATTTGTCCTCACAATTGGTCACTTTACTGTTGTGCGGTGGGCGGGGTAAGTGGCTTGCGCTGGGGGGAGGAGAGGTGAGGGGTGTTAATGGGTACAGATTGATGCATGATGAGTGTCTGTATTATGCTAATGAACTGCAACAGCCCCTTTCATATGTTCAGCAGAATGAATTGTGGTTAGTGCTAATGGCTAAGTTTTGCATAGCGTAATGGGAAAATCCAAATAAGCTGTCCCACTGCAGCAAACCAACATACTATGGATCAAGCTGCAAGTTTATAAGAAGAAGTGGCAATTGGGCAGTTTATATATAATGCTGATGCAGTACTTTATTTCAGCATCTTGGGAACGGTGTGACTAATGATAATACATTTAATGGTTGAATACACACATTACCATATTACCACAGGTAATCATTTTTTAAATCAACAGTCCACTTGTTTTATGTCAGTTAGATGTGGTATCATTAGCTGATTCAGGGGCATTAGGGACTTTAAAAGCACTGCACACTGCTTTACTAATAATTTTACTGGGGTCTTGTTTTAATCGTGTGTGAGTTATGTGGACTAAAGGACTGCATTGGGATCCCAGGGGTCTCATGGGAGCCAACGCAAACTTTGCGGAAGTGGGTGGTTTTGACTTAACTGCAGGTGGCTGGTCAAAAAATAAACTGTAGCTTCCAGGATTAAATAAATGCTAACCAGAAGGATGGAGTCAACAAATGAAGTTGAAAAGAAGATTGAAGCGTTTCATTACAATAAAATAAGAGAGCGAGGAAAGTCTGACATTTGGACAAATTCCCCAGTTGTTATTTACAAAGATGGAATCGAAATGGACTTTGTTAGTTGCGACAGATGTGCAAAAGTATTGATCTAAAATAGGCACGAATCTGGCACCTCTGGGATGAGCCGATATACCTGCTCCGTTCTCCCCCGGTCAAAGTAAGCTCACAAGTAAGACACAAAATCAATGGAACTCTATTGTGCGGGTGTGAATGGTCAAAATGTTGGCGGGAGAGGGCGCAGTGCTCCAATGTGAACCCTTAAGGTTAAAAAAAACCATGTTGAATACAAGTCTCATGTCAGAAAACAATTATAGTGTCCCTTTTTGATTTTGCTGAAGCAGGTAGTTACTACATACAGTGTTTCACTTGGTTTTCTACCTCTGCTGTCTCACTGTGAGTCATAGTAGATCCATTATTGAGAATCAGCAATTATGTGAAAATTCAGGGTATACTTTATGGCTGACAAGTAAACCCTGACTTATTCATCTCTGGAGAGCAATGCCATTGAAGGAAATCCTCTTTCCACCTTAGGTTTTGCTCATGGAGAAAGAACCCCGACTATATTTACATGTTAAAACTCTTTCATCACTTCTATCCACGATCTGATGCCCTCAGCTCCAGAGCAGAACAAGGACAGCAAAAAAACTCCATACCTAAGCATGAAATATATTTGCTACATTCTCCTCTTGCTGTTATGTGTGCCTCAGCAGACACTGTTGTGTGAAATAAAGCAGCTGGTGCCACAAAATGACGCTAATCTAATGTATCAAGTCTCACAGGTATACCACAAAAGAATTGAAAAGAATGGCTGTGTAAAGATGGCAGAAACGTGTATCATGTGTTTTTTTGTTTTCGTAGATGTGTTAGTACAGCATGAAATACATCTAATATGGGGACCAGGGACCCACTTATCAAAAGATTACTCTGCAGCAACAGTAGTGGCCAAAAACCCTACAGGGTACCTTAAACCTGGAGAATAATCCCAAGAAGTAGATGGAAGCTGGTTTTACTGCTACAGCATCCCAGTTCAAAACCTGCACAATAAAAGCTTTTTGTGTTCATACCAAAGAAAAGAAACAACAATTATGTCGCTCCGCTTCACACCAGGGTCCTGCATCACCCTGTCGGGGTTCATTTCACAATGACTACATGGTCATTATTATTGATTTAAAAATGATTTTATTGCCTTAGATAAAAGAAAAATAGTCAGTTAGATTCTATGGTTGGAACTGCGTGCATAGCAACATAAATATCTATGAAAGCACTGTAGGCTTCTTAAGATTATGATGTTTCTGTCATTCATCTCTGCGTCTTCTTCTTGACGGGGCTTTGCAGTTGACACACCTGGAAACACAATTGTTACTAATGCTACAACTACTAACAATATTACTATTATCACTACCGCTTATCACTTGTGTTTAGCAGTATGCAATAAGAGCCTGTTTGGAGCCCAGTAGCTCTTCAGGCTGCCGTCACATCTGTGCCCAGTCACAGACATTATCTCTAATGTTTTTTTGCCATAGGGTGTCATGAATGAGTTGACGATTGATATGATTGGACGTGGTCTAACTAAGACTGGCAAGTTCAAAATTGACATTCATCATAATGCAAATTCCTAATCCTGTCTTGGAACAGAACGTTACTTAAAAGTATGTTTATGATCCATCTTATATATCCAGATGATGATAGCAATAAAAAAAAAAAAATGTTGTTACTTACTAAAAACTGAGCTAAAAGAAAGTGAATATTGAACTTATGTTTATCAGTCACCCAGAAACATGATTATAAATGAATGTTAATGTTGCTCTGAAGTTTCTGGATGTGTAAATATGTAAAATTGTTTGATAATCCGTTCCCCAAATCATCTTAAAGGTTTTGCTTACAGCATGTATCCACTGCCCCCAACAGCTCATGTTTTAATAACAGCAGGACAGGGAAGACTGAACCGCATAGACATGTTCAGAAAGCTGAGATTACAACCAGAAAGTTGGAAAAATTACATCAAAGGAGAACTTGGTTTCTGACACATCCGTGATATCCACCCGAGTTTGGATGAGTTACTCATGCTGTCAAGCTAGGATATAGGAAATTTTGATGGGAGCTGCAGTGTTTTGTTGTTGTTGTTGTTGTTTTGTTTTTTCATGGTAAAACAAAAAAAGTTTGTAGAAAAATGGCTTGAGGTGCCATCAGGATTGCAGCTCTCTATTTAGGCCATTTTTAATAGATACCTCCACATCACATCATCAAAACTATACTATTCAGCTGTTGCAGGAGTAGTGGCAAACTTGAACTTGGTAGAGAAAAAAAAAAAGATATTACATCTCCCTGAAATCATCGCTCTCTGCATCGGTTTCTTGGCCACGAAGGGAGATCAATTTCACAGTGTTTTCCCAGTTAACACAATTTTATGGTTTAAGTACTTTCAGGAAATTATTAAAAGAAAAATGTTTTGAAAATCATAAGTTATAGTCAAGTAAAAGTCCAGACAGAAGTAGTAGTAGAAAACAAATGAGGTAGGTCTTTGTTGAAAGGCAAAAACTGCACATTTGTTGTTATCGGAACGTTTGAATCAATAAATGAGCACATTATTTGAATACAGTATGTCTTCCTGTACTTCTCTTGTGTGATTTAAGTCATGGGGGCATGGACCAGCAGCTTAAAGCCCTGAGGTCATCACTCTTGGTGTTATCACGGGACTCTCTTCTGTGCTGCCTGGCTTGTGTGGCTTAGGGGAACATAATATCTCTCTCTCTCTCTCTCTTTCCTCTCTCTCTCTTTCTCTGTCTCTTGTCTACAGTATATCATGCAGATATTAATATATGCATGGATGTGATGCTTCATGAATGAAGAAAATAACTTGGTGCCAAAGGGTTTTTTTTTATGTTTTTGCTCATGTGCATGATTATGTATTGAAGATGTATTGCTGATAAAGACACCTCTTCAAGGTTGATTTTTAATTTTTTTTTTTTCATGCAATATCATCGCCTGATGATTTGATAAAATAACATTTGGTGGATCTTGACAACAAAAGTCAAGACATTTCAGTTTGGCACCTTAGTGTCCTGTGAAAGTACTACATCTGCTGCCTTCTTTTGCTTTTCAATTAACACACAACTTTTGCCAGCATTGTACTCGTTGCTCTCACACTGAGAACAGAATGTCTTTCCAATTGACATTCAGAACCATTGCGGCATAAAACTCCTATCCTGAATATTAAACAGATATGACATGGAGCTTTGATTGTAAATAATTTGGCTCAAGCTTTGGGGTCAACCAACCGAGGAGCATCTGCTTTCTCTTCATATCAAGGCCTTCTGTTCCTCCAGCTGCCGAGCTGCCTGTATTTGAGACAGGTGTCATCGTAGCAATGTGAAACACCTTCATTCTTGATACAATTATCCCCCTGGCTCTGTAACTTAACCTACAACATGGCTGGGAGGCGTCCCAGTGCTTCCAGGAATATTCGCTGTCTGTACCGGAATACTATGACATGAATGATTATATAGATGTGATAAGTTGACCCACTGTAATGTAGTTCTCTTTGAAACGTGCACCGTCGACTGGAGCACCACAGTGATAAATCAATGTGTTAACAGGCCCCTATCTTTTTGCAAATGGGTTGCTGAAGGATAGATTATGTGCCATCAAAGTAACTACACAGTCCATCTAAAAACAAACATGCTAAATGGTGCTAATTATTAACTATTAATTATCTTTTTTTTTTTACATTGAAATTGAAATTTAATTTGTGACTCAACTGATAAAAAGAAAAGAAATCAAGTTGAAGCTACATGAATTAATCTAACAAAAGACGTTTTTGTTTGTTTGTTTGCTTATTTGTTGTTTTTAAGTCACTTTAAGACACTTCATCATGTCACAGGAAGGGCCTTGGTGTTAACCACCACCTCTTAGCACCCACCCAGTGCTACCAGTTCTGAACACAACATTACTTGCATCTAACTGCAATCACCTTTAATAACTAACTTTATTACAACAATGGAATTGTGGAAGCAATGCAGTGACATAAAATTAGACTTATGTTCAATATTCAGTGGTCCTTCTGCATGTTGGAAGGTTTCTGTATAGTCCTTGGGACTAGTGTTGCACAGTGCACTGATACTAGAAAGGCATTGCAATACCCTGCCACTAAAAGCAGTACTATATCCCATTTTATTAGTGTGGATACTTTAAGAATGACAGTGTTTTAATAAGAGCCGTATTTCCTATGAGTTGCTACATTCATGTTCCACATCTAGACTGAAGCTACATTATAAACACTTTTACTGTGTTCTAGGTTGACTCCAATCCATTTTAAAAATATCTTTCCTCTATTGCCAAACTTAATCGAGTCCTGTAAGAAATAACACTTTGGCCAGACTCTAAAGTGAAAACATTCAACTACATGAATTAATGAATAACTGTTGGAATCACAAAACATACTGTGAATGAACAACATCATTGTGTAGCTGTTCAACTGCTTCGGGGATATTATTTTACCTTGATCTGAAATTGTTGCTTGCAAATATCAGGTTTCTGATCACATCTAGACACAATTTAAACCAGCTTTTCCCCGGTGATCTTCATGCCATAACAGTGTGTACGAAGCTCTCAGTGAATTATAACAAACTGTAGTCAAAATGCTGGACGGGTCAGATCATAAATATTGTCAGCAAAGGCTGAGACAGTTCACCTCAAACAAGCCCTTTCCCTCTTCTCCGAAGACAGGCAAGAACATGTGTTTTGCCGTTAATTAAAATTAGGACTGGGCCCATGTTGCATGATTAATTACCTCATACCTTGCAGTTGCCTACAAACATTGATGACTCTTTGCTTGTATGTCATGGATAGGACTTGCACCATTCATCACCCCAGTAAGGTCAAGCTCAAAGCTACATTGTGGTCTGTAATTACAAGTCCCTGGCTCCTTCCGCCGTGTTCACTTATTGCCTTTGATTTTGACAAATACATTCTTGTCTGTGTACCATGTTCGGGTGTCGATTAGTGTTCCTATTAGAAATTAAATCAATGTTTGCATGGAAATGTGAGCTCAAGAACCATCTTTTATTATGGAGTAATGTTTCCATACAAAATTGAGTTGCCACCATGATTGACCATAGTACGATACATGTTCTGACATATCACAGTGAAGAATAGTGTTACTGGAAGCAAGGAGAGGTTAAAGAAATGATAAGGGAAAAAAACATTGTCTTCTCAAGGTTAAAGCAAAATCTAAAGATATTCAAGAGGTTGGTTCTGAGATATTCAGCACTGATACACTTCAGACAACTGGAGTATCTTTTTCTTTGACTTTCTCTAGAGGGAAAGCATTACATACCTTTTTGGCTTTGGAGAATGCCACTGAGCAAATGTGTGTCTCCTGACACCTTGAGTTAATGATCAGCCAGCTTCCAGAGAGGCAATGTATTTTGAGTCACCAGTGAAGCATGACAATAACCTTTAACATTATCATTTACACACATATTATACCACGGGACAGATTGTCTATAGGCTGCCTTACAGCAATAAGTCATCCGTCACTGATAGCAAACCATCCTCATTTTTTCATGTTAAGGTATGTGACTTTGAGGTGGTTTGCAGGCCAAAATCGTTCATCTTGTGAAATTTCATTTTTGTCTTTTTCAGAATGCCTCTCCCAAGGTGAAATATTGTGATATTGCCATGGGCACAGTGTTCTGAGATTAAAGAGAGGGAAAAAGTAGGGAAATGAAATAAAGTGAATCTTATCATAAAGCTAGTCAAAAGTTTATGCAGAGATTTGAATTACTGTGTGTTATGGCTGCGGGGTAACAGTTTCAAGGCCATATCATTCTGGTGTCGTGAGAGGAATGACATATTTCTGAGGAAATGCAGATTGACAGGCACCTAGAGAATCAAAGCTGTTGGAATGCAGTGATTTGTTATGAATCATGCAGGGCAGACTGTTACACCAGCAGTCAGCAGTGGTGTCTGGTTTCTGTCTTGTTTTATTAGGACAGACTGTTATGACATCAACATCGAATATAACAAAGGGCAGAGGAATTGTAAATTAACAAAGTGAAAGATAAAACAAAGGTAGATGTACTTGCTTGATAATTAAGAATAGTATTACACAAGGTGGCAAATTAACTTTTTAAAATGTGAACACCTAACAGCCACTGACAGATAAATGTTCAGGTTCACCAGCCACTCAAAAGTTATTTTGTGTTTGAAATCTATCAGCCACTTTCATATTTCACCAGCATTTGGCTGGTGGCTGGTGCTAATTTCCCACCCTGGTATTACAGTATCATAATCATTACATTTAATCTAATTGTTTCAGCTTGCATTGGCACTTAAAAAAGCCAAGCTTTTAAAGAATCCTGTGTAGTGCTGCTTGTGTGTATTAGCTCATGAAATCTGCAAATGTAAAAAGCTAAAATGTACCTTATCTGAGCACTAATCATTTTAAATATGAATGTCGCTTGCACATCACCAAATAGCAGAGACATAAAATTAGTATGCCAGCTGTTTAAGATGGTTAACATCTAGCGGATAAAGACATTTTTCTTCTCTCGCCTTTCTACTCTATTCCTCTTTCACCCAGAGCTAAAAGGAATATTAGAGAAACCTTTGCCACATTGCTAGAAACATGGCTCCAAAGCAATGTTTCCCTTAGGTATGGTTTCATCTTAGAAATTAATCAATGCATAATATATGGTAGTTTATAGTTCACAAAACTACAATGAAATGTAGGCTAATAGACTGGGGAATCCACCCAATGTAATATTGTGCAGGATAAAACATGAGTCCCAAATGACAAGTGTAGTTAATGTGGAGCACTGCGCTTCTGGCTTATGTTAACAATACTTTTCTGGGTTAACCATTTCAATTATTATTATTTTAATTATTTAAAAAAAAGACACCCTATATGTGGTAGGCCACCTGGTAAAAATGCTTGTGAAGCTGTGTT
This sequence comes from Euthynnus affinis, assembly GCA_029490765.1. Lineage (NCBI taxonomy): Eukaryota > Metazoa > Chordata > Actinopteri > Scombriformes > Scombridae > Euthynnus > Euthynnus affinis. The sequence continues at coordinate 20,837,493 of CM055859.1, forward strand.
GTAAAACTGTTCTTCCCTATCTCTGATATTAATACTGTATCTCAAATGTATGAATAGATTTAACATTTCATGATCACTTTAATTATTCACGTGGCAGGTGTGGTAAAACTGGTAGGGCACCACCATGTTGGGGAAACACACTGATGGGATGGTAATGTTATTCCATATTGTTCAATGTCTCAGTTAGCTTTTTGCTAACCTGTTAGCCATAACAACTTTAGATAGTGCCCCCATTGTTCATTATTTCATTTTAAAGATTGGATCCAGAGAAACTAATATTTTAAAGAGGCTATAATCATTGTTTTTATAATAATGTATCAAATGATGTAATGTGACAGGTGTAATTTGTTGTGATGAACCTACAGAGAATTATCAGTGACTCTGCAGCTTCCCTCAGCTTTATGGAGCTTTATAGAGAGGTTTAGATCGTTTTACTTCACTGTTTCTGCTCACTTTCACCAGTGTCAGCATTGTTTTTCATCATTGAGGAGGAAAAGCTCTAAAAACCTACTTGCTCAATGCCAAACGCCAAAAAAAAACACAGTTAGCTGTAGACTACCTGGTGAACATAGTGAATCATTTAGCAGCTTAAGAGCCAGATATTTCCCTCAGGAGTTGGTAGAGAGCAAAAACCGAACCAAAATAGGGTAGATATTGGACTTAACTTTTAAATGAATGATAGTGTTGCTCCCTTACGGCCAAATGTGTAAATAAGCAACTGTTTGCTAACAAGTTCAGCATATCAACTTAAGAAGTGATGCTATGCCATTGTTATGCTCTCAACTGCCCCCAAGTGGCCAAAAAAGATATCTAATTTTACACATAAGGACTGCTGATCCTTTAATAAACAGATGTTACACACAGACCCCCAAAAAGGCATACCTTGCCATTCACATACACACTTCACATCACACTGATGACAAAGTCATGGCATGAAACCCAAGTTGAACTTTTTAGAAAGCATTTTATAGATATAGAGTTTGCAAAACAAAGGATTTAGTGGAAATAACATGAACCAACTAGCAGTGATTATAAAAAAAAAGCATGAAAAGAAAAAAAAAGTTGCCTGTATTTTGTCAGCTGCACAGCTATGCAGCAGTTTCCCCTCCTGGGTCTCAAGACACATCACAGATAATCACTGACTGCTTGCACAGTCAACTCTGCCTGTTGTAGATGTACTTAATTAATCCTTTCCTATCCAGCAATGAGCTAGGGGAAAAACAGTCCAGGGAGCTTTATTTTGTGTATAATTAAAGATGCCCTTCCCTCAAATGTCCTCCTCAATCAATGGCACTGGAGGACAAGCAAGCCAAAGTTGATGCAACATATAGGGGCCACGGGGAAGGACATGCAAAAGTTTGGATTTGTTAGATGACCTTCAGAGGCTTTTTGGAGTCAGTCCATCTCATACAATCTGGTAGTCTGCCTTAAAGGAAATCAGAGGGTTCATGTTTGTGTTAAATGTATGAATGTAAGGGTTTTACACTTAGATAACTGAGCATGCATTCTCCTTCTGAAAGCAAACAGGCTTACAGCATGATATTTTTTTTAACTGAGCATCAAATAGAACTAATGATTTTTACCAGTAGAAAAGTGATCTGCCACAGATGGCTGGTTCCTGTCTGAACTACGGATGCAGAACGATCTTTCTCCCTCAGAACTTATTGTGAAAAAAAGGTCTTTATTAAATACTGCAATTTATGAGTTAATGACTCATCCTATAGTTTCACTTAGACACTATTTTGTAGCTGAGATAACTCGGTTTTATCATATTGTAGTCTGCTTGACAGTGAGGGTCAAACAGACATCAGTGCATTTTGACCTACGTTGATGGTGCTTGATAGTCCAAATGCGTTCGTCCTATTTCACTTTAAGATGAGGAGTTCACTATTTTTCAAGTTTTTCTTAAAACAATAATCAGTTTCCTAAATGAACACTTAAATAGGTTCTTCTTGCTGTAATCATTCCTCCTGTTCATATTGGCCACTTAAATGTGTATCTAACGCTAATATGAAGCTTCAACCGTCCAAATGAGTCAAATCAAGTAGATGTCTTTCAACATTAGTCCCTCTTTTTGTTGCTACACTGTGATTTTTTTTTTTTACTAAAAAGACTGTAAATGTGGCAAATATCCACTTAATATGACTAACTCAGACTGTAAAAAAAAAACAAAAAAACAAGTGCAGCAAATATTTGTGCATATTAAAGCATAGCATGCATTGCTATAACATTCACAGAAGTATGTTTATCCACTTACTTACCTCTGCCAGTTCACATCTCGGTCTGCCATCCTTTTATTGCCAGCATTTCTCAGATAAAATAGCCTGGTGGAAGAGAAAAACATCTACGGCAGGCTGAACTTTGAATGGACATGTGCTGTTTATTTTGCCGCTCACTTTCTGAATCAACTCTGTTCATTTGGGGTGAACACATTTCAGGTTATATATATATATATATATATATATATACAATGGCCTTGCAAGTTGCAGCTGGGTGGATGAGTCATCAGACATGTGTTCGAAGCTGGGAAGGGATGGGATGGGATGAGATGGATGATGGGGAGGAGTGCAGTAGATGTAATTTGTGAAATATTCCCATTCCTAACTTTTTTCTCTTTCTAGAACTATACTCACAGGTTTAGCAATGAACCTATAGCTTCCTCGGGTTTATGACAAGGATAATTTATCATTAAATTCAACCACTCTAGGAGTGGTGATGTCAGCTGTTGGCAGATGCCATATGCAGCAGCTATGCACCTGTCCCTGGGAGAGAGCAAAATACATTACACATCGGGGGTATGGGGGAGCATTAATGTGTCAAATGTGACACTCTTTTTATACACAGTGGCATGTGTTGCTCAGGTATACACTAGGAGTGGATATAAGGCTGCAGAGTGTATAGAGTGTATAGAACTCGGACACTTTCAACTATTTCACCCTGTTGGCACACATTTCTTGCAAAGAGACAGAAATAGTACAGAAAAGAACAAAATGTGGTTGGGGGCATTTATTCACCACCATTTAGTGGGATAAATGTAGCAGCTGAACTGACAGAGGGGTCAGCTGTTGAAAGTATATTCCAGTGTTTCCCATGCCACAGAATTAGATTTTAATTGTGGTGGTAGCTATGGTTGCATTTTTCTGTGTAATTGTTGGTCATTTTTATGACCTGTGTGGAATGATGAAGTATGCATTTTAAAGAGGGCTCCCATCATCCTGTGGATTATGTATTATTTTGTATTTGTTCTTAATAACTTGATTGGAGTGAGGAGAAAAAAAAATCTCAGGCAAGTTTTGAATTATGCATCAACTACACTTTGTTTTGGCTGTTCTGGCATCTTCAGGGCATTTATTTTAAACACATTCATGAATATAGTGAGGTCAGATAAAAGATACTGACTTATAGTTCTTTACAAGGATAATTTTGATGTGCTATTTTGCTCCTCTGTCCTTATTCATCCATAATTGTGTATTAATGTTGCCTCTGTCAATTGTAACAGCATAAGAGGAGACCTTCTAGTAAAATATAAATAGTGTAGAATACACAGTTGGGTGCAAATGTTTGGGCATCCCTGGACAAATAACATTTTTTGGTGATTTTTTTTAATTTAAAAGATGTCAACACAGCCTCTCTAGGATATGGAAAAACACAATAGTTTCAGTAAACATTATGCATAATTACTTTTTTATGTCATGAACTGTAAAATTAAATAAATAAAATTGTTGTGGCATTTGCAAAAGTTTGGGCACCCTAAGAGTTCTGAAGCCTTAGATTAATTTTACAAGGTCTCAGACCTTAATCAGCTTGTTAGGCCTGAGGCATGTCAACAATTGTCATTAGGAAATGTCAGCTGGTGCCAGTTTCAAAGCTTTACAAATCCTCTGACTCTTCCTTATGCGGACACTCAGTAACCATGGGTTCCTCTAAGCAGCTGTGTAAGACTCTGAAAATGAAAGTTATTGATGCCCACAATGCAGGACAAGGCTATAAGAAGATAGTAAAGTGTTGTCAGCTTGCAGTTTCCACAGTGTGAAATGTAATTAAGAAATGGCAGTTTAGGGGGACTGTGGAGGTCAAGATGAGATCTGAAAGACTAAGAAAACTTTCAGAGAGAATTGCTCATATGCTGGTCAGAAAGGCAAATAAAAATCCTCATTTGACTGCAAAAAACCTGCAGGAAAATTTAGCAATCTTAGGAGTAGTGGTGCATCATTCCACTGTGCAGCAATGCTTGCACAAACAAGACCTTCATGAAAGAGTTAGTAGACGAAAACCTTACCTTTGTACACATCATAAAATCTAACGTCAGAAGTATACAACAGAACATCCACAGAAGCCGGATGTGTTTTGGAAACAAGTACTGTGGAATGAAGAAGTTAAAATAGAACTCTTTGGCCACAGTCAGCAAAGGTAAGTCCGGAGGAAAAAAAAGAAGCAGCATTTCATGAAAAGAACAACTTGCCAACTGTTAACCATGGGGGTGGATCTATCATGCTTTGGGGTTGTGTTGCAGAACAGCAGCACAGGAAACATTGCACAGGTGGAGGGAAGAATGGATTCGACTAAATACCAGCAAATTCTGGAAGCAAACATCACAAGAAAAGAGGATAGCTTCTACAACAAGATAATGATCCTAAACATACCTTGAAATCCAGCATGGACAACCACAAGAGACACAAGTTGAAGGTTTTGGAATGGCCTTCACAGTCTCTTGACTTAAAACATAATTGAAAATCTGTGGGTACATCTTAAAAGAGCTGAGCAAGCAAGACGGCCCAAGAATATTGCAGAACTAGAAGTATTTTGTAAGGAAGAAAGGGAGAAAACCCTAAATACAAGAACTGAAAGACTCTGAGCTGGCTACAAAGGGTGTTTGCAAGCTGTGATATATGCTAGAGGGGGTGTTACTAAGTACTGACCTTTTGGGGTGAGCAAATTTTGCACATGCCACAATGATGTTCTTTTTTTTTTCATTTTCGTTCACTTTATGACATAAAAGTAATTAATTTTTGCAGAAAAAGTGTTTTTTCCATATCCTGTTCACATCCTTTCAATTGAGTTTGTGTGGACCAAATCTTGCATTGTTGGAATCTATCTCAAAGAGGTTTTGATATGAACTACAGATCCCCTAATTATTGTCAGAAATGTGCTTTTCTAATATTCCGACTAATCAAAGCACTTTACACTAGATGCCACATTCCCCCATTTCACACGCACATTCATACACTAATGGCAGAGGCTGCCATGCCAGGTGCCAAACTGCTCATCAGGAGGAGTTCTAATCATTCACACTCTCTCACACTGATGGCACAGCCCTTGGGAGCAATTCAGGGTTCAGTATCTTGCTCAAGGACACTTCGACATTTGGATGGGAGGAGCATCGGATCAAAATGCCAATCTTTCAATTATTAGAGAACCTGGTCTACCTCCTGAGCCACAACCGCCTAGTTTAAATGAAACAGGCACTGGCATTCTAATGATTGAATGTCTAAAGGTTGTAAAGACCTTTAAAGTGGGCTTTTTTGCTTTCTCTTTAATCATTGAGAAACTAATGCAATATTTGTAGTGTGCCCTCCACTTTATGCAAACTCTGTTCCATTGTTGCAATGTTGCATCATTAGACAGATGTCAGATATGTTCCATCTTGTCTGTTCACTAATAAATTTAAATCTTTATGTGACAGATTGCAGCCATCAGAAAAAAGAAAGAAGAAAAACCTACATGAAAGTTTATTTCAAGTGCATTTCTACTTGCGAACAATGAATGATCATCTAAAAGCTTACTGAAAAAAATTATTTATTTTCCTCTGCAGGGACAGAGCGGGAAATATATTTACAGAAGTGAAAACATTTCAAACACTAAGTAATCTTTTTCTGTCAAACTTTGTCACATAACTGTATACATCCATGCAGTGTTGTGAGTGTCACTCCATACCATTTAACAGGGGACCAGTGTCGTTTTGTTCAAACCTCAGTCATTCTTTACCATCCATTCCTTCCTGTTTTAGAGCACAAAGTTCAAAGCAAACTTCTCTCTTTAAAGGTCTGCATCCTGTTGTCCTGGTTCTGAGAGAGGCTGGAGGTAACTCCATCACTACACTGAATATTTCAATGCCCATGTCTGTACACAAACAAATACACACACAAACACACATAAACTATTTCCCACAATAAGTGAAAGCACTTGATTTTTGCACACTATGTCCTTTTTCTTTTGAAATCTTATCCAAATTCGTCCCAAAATTAATTTAACTTTCCTTCCTCCACAGGACGATAGTCCCTGCATGCTTTCTAATAACCTATTTGAAGGGTTGGGTCTCTGAGACACTGTAAAGAATCTAGATAGACTAACTTATCAGAGTTAACTTGAATGCATCAGTTTTGGACAAAAAGTGTTCATGATACTAACCGTGTGAATTGATTTGGCCACCTGTCTTCTCAGCCAACAACTAAATGTACTCCTCCTCTTTATCTTTGGTTTTGCTGGCGAACCACAAACCAACGTTAAAAGTGCATGCAGCATCATGCTATTCACAGATGGGTCCATTGTCATGTGTTTGTTAGAGAGAGAGAGGGAGAAGGGGGAAGTGGGGCATGCAGCTCCAAAAATAGAAAATCAATATGTGGCAGGCTGCCACAAATAAATGAATGCATGGGAAACCCTGGAATTCCACATTTCAGTGCCTTTGACTGGAGCAGCGGTAACATAACTATGGTAGAGCTGGCTGACCCACACCAGTAAAAAGTACTGGTATGTTGCCCCAAGGATATATTCAGATCTGGCAGATAATGTGAAACAATGTGAGCAGTCTGCAGCTGGGCAATTTTGGGACATGAGAATATTCAGCCTTAGTGACCCGTGCCAGATGGGTTGGTACAGTTGGAGGGTTTAATAATTAGAGAAAGTGTTTTAAAATGGAGAGAGATATTAATCCTTATACATGCAACATGCGTCCAACTGTTTTCACATGTTCTCTGAATGCCTTTCAGCAAGACTGGAGGCTGTTACCAACATGTTTAATCTCTGATAGTGATGTCAGATAATCTGAAAATGTGTCATCATCCTTGTTATTGCACTAATCTAAGACCACCAAAATGATTGAAGCAGAGATCCAACAGAGACATGTATGTAAGACGTTACATATCAACATGAAAATATCCAGATAATAATAGCATCTTGTTCAGACTGCTGTTGATATATTGTATATCTGGATCATGTTTTTTGTCCTAATTATGGCCTAATTATTATTGGCTATCTACTGATAATGTCAGATCTGAGAAGTTTGTATGTTTGAATGCTGAACAATAAGAAAACTAGAGTCTATAATGTTCTATAATATTTTAATATTTCTCTTTAGTACTTTGTATACCATCTGTTCTGTGTAGAGTGGAGTGCCAGTATAGATCTGTTGTGGTGGAAAAGTAAAGATCAAACTTAAAAAAAACTCTCAAGCAACAGCAGTGTTTTTAGAGGTGTGTTTCACCTGCAAAATGTTGCTCAAGTAGACACAAACAACCAGGGGTCAGACAACGAGAAAAGACTTCCTTCTTTTGCATTTCATAACAGTATTAGTAATATTTGTTGTTGAAAGGATAATATTAACTAGTCACATAGTCCTAAAACACTGCATCCTGCCAAGAACAAATTAAGGCAGCTGATCAACTAGGGAGCCAGAGAGCTGAGATCAACTTCAAATAAACGGCTAATTAATTATTATTGTGAGAAATGGCAATGCTTGTGTTTCAAACAACGAATGCTCATTGTTTGCTTTCAGTTACAAAAGCTGGAAAAGGTTGACTAAATGCTTTCATTTGAAACCAGAGTCACTAATTGCAGGAAATAGTGTTGTCTATTCTCTTAAGCATTCTCTGATAATGACACTTAGTAGGGGTGTGCACAAATACAAATGCATTATTTAGCAAAGCACAAATATTGGGTTTTAAAGAAATATTTACTTCATACAAATATTTAAAAAAAAATTTTTGCTTTTGGGAAGAAAAGTAAGTTTTATCTCAGTAGTCAGTGCAGTTGTCTATGATCTGGGAGACTCCACTTTGAGACCCACCTCCATCTTAAGGTAGTTTATTCATCAACACTTATTGTAACAATTTAATTTTCTAAAATTAAAAGTGTAATAAAAACGAAAACTGTATTTTTAAGCCTCTTTCCACTTTTATTTGAATACAAATACAAATGATTTTTCCGGCCTCAACAAGTACAGATACAAATACAAATACTGGGCTCTCTGCACATCCCTATTACTTAGGCAGCTGGTGAAAAGTCTTCTGCAAATTAATATACACATTTGCAGCAGTGCAAAGTTTCTTAGAAGAAATAAAAAAAGAAAATGTTGGAAGTTCAGTATCGTCACTACAAGCAACTATTCTATTCTATTTGATCTATTTTTGCTGAAAGCTGAGGCCATGGTATTCAGTGGAAAGTGCTGTGATATAAATGCTCTAATTCACACATCACAGCAACACCAAGGACAGGTTGAGTGTATTTACATACATGTAACTTTCATTAAAAAAGCTACAGATTACAGTTGAATGAAAATCTTGTTCCATCACCACCAATGTTTCATTTAACTCACGGAAATTAAAAAGACACTCAGTGACATTTTAAATACTTCAGCCTGTTGCCATGAGAACATTTAATTAGTTTTGCAATTTAATGCATACTCAGGTCTTTGTAAAACACATAGGGAGTCACAGTATACAAGTACAATATCTATACCTAATCATACGTTACCATTAGATTACACAGACCACATGATTTATTCATTGCCGTGTGCAATTTTTTTCATTATTGTTATTACTGTAGGCTGTTAGAACTGTAAGGTTACACATATGGATGAAACATGTGATGGCCTTTGAGTCATTTTTTTTTAAAGCTATTTAAGGCTGCTCCCATCTTCCCCAGTAATGATATGATTCTGTCATGGGGCCAAATTAAGATCTAATGTAACCTGGGGTTGGTAGAATGGCTTGTTGCAGAACAGATTAGAAAAACAATTTATGATGTTTCCTGGGGCAGATTTAAGTTTAAAGTAGCAAACTCCCTTTGCTGTTCAATTTGAAATAGTTTGAAGCAACTCTGGTGTTAATTTGCTATAACTCCTCAAGTTTTATTTCACAGTGTATTGCATCATTCCGCAATACACAAACTATAGTTACTTCAGTACTTATCTGTCATTTCATTGACATTTTTTCTTCATTAAGCTGTGTACCAGTGTGTCAGTGGTGTCCTCTCATAAAATAAAGACATAAAGGGAGCCTTTGAAGCACACACCTTTAGTACCCCCTTTTGGTAGATGATAATAAAAACGAATTATTCTTCTGTGTTTGGCAGCCCACTTGGGACTACGTATCTGCACGTCAGTGGACTCAGAATGGAGGAGCTGAAGTCCTCTAAGAGCCTTTCATTATTATAATTACCGTGTCTGTCCATCACATGGGCATTCCCAAAAGAACATTATCTTGCATTGTACAACTATGAGACTTAACATGGGAAATATGCACATTTCAATTTGAAGCGCGAGTCACATTATGCTAGATATTCACTCAACTCAAATTTAACATTCAGCTTTTGTGTAGCTGATGTTGAAGAAAGCATATCATTTGCATGAAGATGTTTTTTTTCTTTCTTTCTTCCCTTTAGCTAATATACTTACACAACAAGGGAAAATAAGGATAATCGCTTGACTCTCTGTGTAATGACCTGATACGCTTAGATCTATAGTACATTACAGGACACACATTATGCTTCTGCAACCTTTCCACAAAGCTTCGACAAGTTGCTTTTTTATGCAGAGCAGTGTGTTCTTGCCAGATCTTATTCTCTCTCTTATTCTTAGGTATATAGACAGTCTCATGACTTACTGCATATATATTGTATTGCCTCCATTGGTAATTTGGAGACCTGCTTGCAAATTGAGTGCACTGCTTATTTATATTCTGTTATTCAATGGCATTTGATACTTTTTAGTGTCTGTATTCAGGGTTATGTCAACAATATCAAGAGGAAGCTACACACGAATTAGCAGGGATTTTGTACCATTCACTTGCAGATATGACATCCTGAGGTTCTCCAGTAGATGTGCTGAATGTGCTTGATCAGTAGTAGTTAGTGCTAAGTTTGGTGATGGATACATTCCAATTTCTCTGTCAGCCTCACAAAAAAAGCCATCCCACAGTTTGCCAGTTGATTTTTTTTTTTTAATTTATTTATTTTTATTGAGGCTGCAATAGGAGGAACTGCTTGGAGCTCTGATTCAGTTGTAAAGGGTTGTTGGTTAACAAGCAATTTTCTAATAATGAGGTAAAGTCACAAACAGTGATATTAAAGTACATACAAGCGTCATTTCCTTTGAATCCCTTATGGGCGCTGCCAGTAGCCATGAAAACTACTAGATACTAAGATAATCACTGAATGTAAATACATGGCCAATGTAGAAAAAATGCTGACCAAATAGAATCAATAATAGGGCTTATTAAAAAAAAACAAACAACAACAACAGAAAAACCTTGAGGATTATAACTTTAATGCAGAAAGTTTCTTATTGCAGGTTTATTCAATGATAGAGTAGTTGCTGCCAAAATATTTGTAGGACAAACAGAGGTGACAGGACTAAATAAACAGTGACCCACTATGCCAACTTCAGCCCACCACAGGCCCAATACTTTGCAATATGTTCAATACTACTTATTAGATGCATATCTACATAAAATGTATTAAAACAGGGATTTATTTGGTTTTATTTGAAAGTAAGATTCGGTCATTTTATTGTAAAAGAACATACCATTGTGAATGCAAAAACAAACACAGAAACCCACATTTCCTCAGGCCAATAATTCAATATAATACGGTATATTGTCACTGAAGAGTAACCCCTTTCTCCTTGAAAGGATGGCCTAATTAATGGCAAGGATAATTAACTGAGTCCCATTTCATTGGATGGAAAGTGCAAGGCAGCAGCCCCATTATCCTGTTGATAACTGAAGTGTCCTTCCTTTCATCTCCACTCTTAATGCCATCAAATACCATTACTGATTGTCCAATTTACAGAGTGCTCTGGGACCTCACTGCTTATTGAGGCACGGAAGTGCATCACAAATACGAGGTGAATGCTCAGTGAGGTGTAATCAGCAGTGGGCACCACTACACACTGTCATATTTTCCACCTTACTTAAAAAAAGGGCCTTATAGTAATGGGAGGTCGATGTTTCGGAACGCCTGTATAGGTTATCATATCTGATGCCTGGAGTTTTTCACACTTAACAGGCTAGGACGGAAAAGGTGAGTTTATCGGAGATTAGCTTTGCAGGGATTCACACACATGAAATTATTTCAGTGTTGAACACGGATGACAGTGTATTTCATAGAAAGCTATTTTGGCCAGATGGTGGTAGGGGGCTATCTCCAACTGCTTTTGAGATTGTAGAAATGGAGGTCAGAGTCCAGTAACCTTGGTGGCTCAGGTAAGTGAATCAAGATTGAACCCAAAAAACAACTAAGATTTTCCAGATGCAGTTTGATAACACTACATGTACTTCCTATGAATGATGTACTCACACTAGACATCACATGCACAGGAGTAAGTAGAGCAGCTCGATCCCCTGATCCTCCTGTCCACATGTAGGAGGGTCCTTGGGCAAAACGCTGAACCCCAAATCGTTCTGATGGTCAGGGCAGCACTTTGTATGGTAGCTCACTACCATTTATATGTGCGTGTGAATGAGAGGGACATCGTAAAGCTTTTATATAACTGTAGCCATTCACCATTTGATGTATTTTACCTTACCACAATGCTCATAAAACACACACCGACATGGTTTCAATGTAAGTGGTTAAAAACAGGTTAAAACGTGTCTCGTCTAGAACATTTTATTAGCTCTCTTTCTCATACTGGCAAGTGGAAGTAGCAGGTGGTGGACAAAGGCTAACACAGAAGAGTTTACACTTGAATCCAGTTAACATGAAAGTATATTTAAATATGTAACTCCCATTCTAATGGTGTTATGCAGCTTACTTGTGAACTTATTATCAGTTGTTTACAATTTTGTCATTCGAAGAAATGTAGTTTTAAAAGCAATTTATAATTTGCAGAAACATGGTGTGACTAAACTGCATCATCTCATATTTTTGCTCTTGCTACAGTTTGTGTAAACACTGTAGCATCCAGGGAAGCCCAGCTCAGACTTTATGCATTCTGTCAACTAGATGCAAAAATGTTACAAAGTCTTCCTCATTAGTAAATTGATGAGACAGAACAGAGAAACAGAAAAAAAAAATAAAATGAAAAATGGCTGATACATCCCTGAAGAACAAATCCTTCAGCGTAGGATAAGGGAAATTTATCCTACAGTAAAATGTTTGGTGGTTACAGCTTTGATGATCTGGGCCATAGCATTCATCAATACTGTACATCATCCATTTGCAATTTTGCTATTCTTGGCAAGTGACCTTTTTTTCAATACATATTCCGATAGTCTATCAGAGCTGTGTGACACATTTAATGATTTACTGTATGTGGCAAGTAGGGCCACAACTGTCACCAACACAAAAAATATGTGTTTGCATCCTTTATGTCCCACAGCATGCTGGATGACACTTTGTTGCTGAAGTACAGATCAGACTTTTCTCTTACACTCAGCTCATTGTAAGCTGTCCTGAACAACAGCTGTGTGGGAACATTTTCACAACATTGCAATGATTTTAAAAGGAAAGAAACTTGTTGCCACATTACAGTCTATAAAGCATCCCTGGTGCCATTTGTAATAAAAGAGATGGGCTGAGCGCAAACAAATGCTTTGTGTGTTGATGAAACAGTCCTGACAGTTGTGGAAGCATTACCGGTGTGGGTTTATATTCTTTGGGGATTATGAGGAATCAACACAGCTGCAGTGAAGGTTGTGTTAACAGAAGCAGATGTTATCTGTTTTAATACTTAGTGGGAAAGAGGGTGTTGCTGCCGCAGGCGTCTTTGCCTCGAACTCACTTTGTTTTATTCCAGCACAGCATTTATATCTCTATTAATGCACCTTATTGGTAAACATATGTTGTTGTAGAACACTGTTGAAATACAGTGAATTCATTTACACAGAGTATGCTTTTTGTTTTCCTTATACTGTTTTTATTCTTCACAGTTTTTTTTTTTTTTTTTTTTGCAAATGAATAAGTTTGGAACTGTTAAAGTTCACTTAGATGTTTGTTTGTTCCAACTTCTCAAATTTGAGTAATTGCTGTTTTCTGTTCTGCTCTTATATAATAATAAAAAAAAAATGAATATCTTCAGGTTGTGGACTTTTGGCCAGACAAAAGAAAAATATGCAATTTTTAATTGCAGTGGGCATTTTAAGCTATTTGCTGACATCCTATAGACAAAATGATAAATTAGGTGCTTGCAGAACATAGTTGGCAGGTTAATTGCTAAAGAAATAGATAAGTTAAAGGTTATTCATGGCCTTTCTCTTAGGAAAACAGTGATACTATTGTACTCTAAATGGACAGTAACACTTTCGTTAAGTCTTTTAAGTGGAGGTTTTTGATGTCAAATACATCAAAATATTCCCAGCTGGCTTTTTGTCATTAAGTGATTGAAACCATTGAACATTATCTCTATTTTTGATGTGTACATGATCCATTCAATATATCTTTATTCATGGCAGATTGTGAATTCCCATTAACGACCCCTGTCAATCTGTCCAGTTACTTTTTAATTCACCCCCTGGTTGAAAAATCCACATTTGACATTCAGTCGGTCAATGAGCATTAAAACTCCAAACCAAGTCCGACCTTTTCTTTTAGGTCAATCACAAGCGATATTGTAGCACGGACTGTATAAATCTTGAGACATTTTGTGTGCACATAAATATTGCTTGATTTTCATCTAGGGCATTTTGTACTTGCTAAAAACAAGATATTATGAGATTGATAGGGACACAAGAAAACACAGTATGTTATGGAGACCTTGACTATAAGACCATTAGCATTCATAATCTGTCCATGTGTGTCACTTGGTCTTAAAATGAATACAGCGTTCCAGCTTGGGTTCATCTCATCTCCATGAATATAAGGTGACCAGATCGTTCGTCTTCTGATTACTTTAGGAGATAACATATGCATTAAAGGAGCATATCTAAAACTTCACCAAGGTCAAACCTTAAATATATACTATAGAACAGGTCTTAAAATTGAACCTGCAGTTTATTATGTAACAAGCAATTCGATGTGTGATAACTGGGACATGATGTATTACATGTGCCAAGTTGCATCATCTGGCTTATTTGCTTCAGCACCTTTTATATCCTGTCTGCCATAAATCTTGTATTGACATGGCCTTATCATGTCCAACCTGAAACACACATAGTATTCTTGAAATAGACACTTGAAACAGCATCACATCAGGGGCAAATCCGACCTAGTGCTTGTAAACAGTAAATGAGGACAGCTCTCCACCTCACGCTACAGAGGTTCAGTGGGGAGGCTCTGTGCTGTTTCAAAAGTGCTGATCCTGATGTAATATTGACAGGCGCTGAGCCAAGCGAGGTCTTTGGGTCTGACACATTAAGGTCATATTACTTCCCTCTAACCTTCCTGCCTCTTTGACTGAGCTGAGTGCTAAAGATAGCACTTGGCCAATACAGAGGCCCAACTGCTACCATGTTGATGATTAAAAATTCATGGATCTTTAATGTTAAACACGACAAAGGACAGTGAGGCAATACAGGTTTGGGAGATACAGTAGGTGTTGAAAACCATCTTAAAGACGTTCATCGAAACAACCTGTCAATCTGTCAATGTCAGGATGGAGGTGTATGACAGTATAATGCATCAATACTTAGTTGGAATTGAATCTAACCATAGGTTTGATGTTCCTAAACAGATGCTATGATTTCTCATAGCCCTCTTAAGTTGGACAGACAATATCTTATTGAAGTGTCAGAGCAAAATTCAATATATCGTCTTGGCAACATAAATAATTCATTACAGGCTCTTAGGGTAAAAAGGAGAGGAGGTTATAAATATGAAACATATGAATTGTATTGATGAGGCCCAGCCAGGCTGGCACCTGTCACTGGTAGGAGAGCTTCCAGTGAAACAACAGACATGTGTCCTTTCATCTCTGTCCTTTATTGGACCTGTGGAGGTCACATTTGTACACATGGGCCTGTTTTGTGAAGTTGAAGTCTACTCATGATGGGACTTGTCCAAATGCAACTTATAAAATGAGTGTAAAATAATTGGATTCTTTCTTTTTTTTAGCTACCTCTTGATCATCTGAGTTATTAAATCATACACACACACACCAAAAACAACAACAACAGTAACTTATCTTGTCTTGCAAACATTAAAGTAAGAGAGAAGAAAAGAAAATGGAGGAGATGTTTTCAATCTTTTAACTGGAAAAGGGAATAGAGCTCTTTATTTGAATTCAAGGAGCCGCCGTGACTTTTGAGCAGCCTTCAAGATATTGTTACCTGGATCGATGATATTTCATTCCTCAAGCCCAGATGACTGCTGACCAGCCGCAGCAGCAAAGACTTGCTTCGCTCATGTGGGTAAAAAAAATTTAAAGATTGATTAATGGTCCATAAACCAAATCTGGTTGCAGAGTAACCCCTCATAGAACAGTGAATGCTATGAATTCAAACAATAAAACTGCAAATTGCAAGTAAAAGTCTTAAACAGTCGCGGCTCACTGCATTCTGACAAACACAACAATTCAATTAAATATTGTATTTAGTACACAGTTGATCAGGAAAACAATAAAATGAGCATCCTACTACGATTGCCACGGTTAGAGGAGCAATATGTGCACTAATGGTGAAACACTGTACTTTAAAAAATTAAATCCCTCCATTTACAAATGATTCAGTAGTTTATGAACAATTGAGAGAAAATTAAAAATCCCAGACAGTGTTTGCCGGATTGAGATATGTGGTAGGTGGAAGTTTAACATCAGTCAAGGGCAGCATGCAATTTTAACTCTCTCAGTGGAAATAAATAGTTACTGTAAAGTGATTTTCAATATGTCAGAGCCAACATGAAGGAGTATTATGTTTCTGTGTCTGCTGGCCACCACTAGACTAAATGTGTAAAGACTCGCAGTTTATTTCTGCATATTCCTCTGATGGTGAAACATTTTTTGACTTGTAAATTTTATGGAAGTCTTATTTATTTACATTTTAGCATACACATTAGGTAGAGAAAGAGTAATATAATATTTCCAACCTGGTACTGACATATCACAGGCTTAATGTCTAAAAACAAACAAACAAAAGAAGCAAAAATGTATTCATTAAATTAAATAATCATGAGTTGGGAGTCATTGTTCCCAATCTTTAAACTGAAGTTACAGGTGTAAATCTGTTATCTAGTCTCTATGAAATGTTATATGGGAAAATAAACAAGATAAAACTGTGTATATACATGAAATGAGATATCCACAGGGGACTTTAGTGTCAAAAGTTATCACTGCCCATCTGGTGTAGTAATAGATGTAACATAGGAATGACTCATTTATAGATAAGTACTTAGCTTCTGTCACAGAGGGAATTAGTCAGGAATTAGAGAAGCTGATGCACCTATCTGCTCACTTCCCAGAATGCCACTCAGTTCAGCTTTTACCTGCTTCTAGTCATTTCTCTTTTGCTTAATCCTTTCGGAGACAGAAAATGTGTTGTTCTCACTTTGTGTTCATGAACCATGACATTTTAAAGAGACCGGTCTCATGAGCAGCAAATGATGGCTTTGTACTTTGTTAAAAAAAAAAGAAAAAAAGTGGGTGAGTTCCTCTGGTCTTTTCCCAATTCTGACACCCCGCTGTCTCACTTTTGTCACTTTTCTGTCATTCCCAATTTTGTCATTACAGCCTCCTGCTGCTCCTCTGCAATCCCTGCGCTGCTTCCTTGACATCATCCCGGCACTCATCTTCCACCTTTTTTCTCACTCTCAGAAAGCCAAGACAAAAAAGGAAATGTAATTTTGTAAATGGCTACAATCTTGTGGCATAAGGCACAGCCACCAACCTTAAATCAGTGGTGCTTAAATATTAAACATTTTGCCATTCTGGCAGTAAAAAAGCAAGACATAAAACCCGATTTCATAGTAAAATCACCTTTCAAGGCTGATAAGTTTTAATAAAAATGTTATTAGCAATTCCATTTCGTTCTCTTTGACCTTGGAGGTCAACGCTGTTGACATACTGTAGCAGGGAGTTGAAAGATTTAAAATATTCCATTCACTATATATAATATAAGACTTATGGTAGGTAAATCCATTCACTAACATTATCTCAATCACAGCTTAAAACTCACTTGAAAGGCCATTCCAAACAAAACACTGAAGTAGGCTACTTATAATCTGAAAACTGACACCTGTTAGACTATTTTTTGAGGTGTCAACCTTGACAATATTCTCTAATACTTCAGTCAAATAATGAGGGTACTTTAGATATCCTGCATCTATTAATCATGTTCACTGACTGCTAATCTTTTATCAAATTAAAACAGCACCTTCTATTTTGTCATGAATGCCTTTCTCAAAAGATGATAGATGCTTCCTAAATTGCTACATAGGTCTGGAAAGATGGCAGTTGTTTTCTGCAACACAACTCCTTCCTTCTTCATACTGTTTGTTCTTTTCAATATCTAATATTAGTTTTAATACATTTAGTTAACCTGCTGTCTCATTGCTTACTCTGTAATGAACATTTGATTATATTTAAAGGTAATTGTAGCTCAATCTCTGCAGAGCTCTCTGGAAATACCTACTACAGAACTTTACTTTGGTTCAGAAAATAAGCCGAGGGAGGCAGTACAAGCCACTGAAAGATTTAATTGGGGCTGCAGCTAACAATGATTTTCATAATTGATTGATCTTCTAATTATTTTTTCCGATTAATCTTTTTGGTCTTTAAAATATCAAAACAGTGAAAATCCATGTTGACATCATCAGCAGTCCAAAGCTCAAATATATTACATTTCCTGTGATGTCAGAGAAGGAAAAGCAGCAAATTCTCAGATTTGAATACTGAAACACATTACATTTTGGCCTTTTTGCTTATAAGAGGATGTAAGTCAGTTAGTAGTACTTAGTTTTAGAGCTGCAACTGAACAACATTTCCATTATCGATTAATCTGTCTAGTTTACTCTATTAATTGTCAGAAATGAGTGAAAAAATGCCCATCATGGTTCCCCAGCTCAGACCAACAATCCAAAACCCAAAAAATATTACATTTATAACGATATCAAAATGAAAACCAGCTTGTGAATCCTTGTTTTTTTCATCACTGAATGACTTAAACAACAGAATTGACAGTTTTCTGCCAATTGATTGTAGTCTG
The DNA here is from genome assembly GCA_029490765.1 of Euthynnus affinis. Taxonomy (NCBI): domain Eukaryota; kingdom Metazoa; phylum Chordata; class Actinopteri; order Scombriformes; family Scombridae; genus Euthynnus; species Euthynnus affinis. The sequence goes on from CM055859.1 coordinate 20,855,843, forward strand.
CTGTAGTCAGCCCATGGATATAAGGACCTTGAGCACTACTAAGTTTTTCCGAAGTATTTTATCCATTTCTCCATTCTACCGTATCTTTTGCGATACAGTGGAGAGATACTGAACACCACAAGGAACCTTTGTTCACAAGCTAAGCTCAACAACAGAAATGTCAGTAAATCGGCTGGGGGCTTTGTTTCTAAACAAAATCAAAGCTTGGAATCTTGTTTCTCTTTTTGCCAACCTTGGGATAAACTTGTATTTTCACACCTGGACGGAGTTATCTAAAGATCACAGGAATATTCTGTTCTTGGTTGGATTTTATTTTCAGTGACTGCCGCACCGAGTCTTTCCATCACGCCAGTACATGATGGAAAGACTCGAGTTAGTTCGAGAAGAGAAGAGAAGAGATGAGAAGAGACTGTTGCATTATGGGATGTCTGTGTTGAGCTGCAGGCAACCCGCGGAGCTTTTTATCTGGCTGTGCAACCTGGCCGGATGGCATTCTCTTGGCACGCCATCCTTGTGACTGGCCACTTGGCTTGTGGCCCAGGGATATTTGGCTGGCTGTGCATAGCAGAATCACCCCATCCCCCTAATTCCCTACTTTACTTCTCTCTCTCTCTCTCTCTCCCTCCCTCCATCTCTCCCTCTCTCTATTACTCTCACTGGCCACTTGCCTAAGGACAACTGCAGTGCTTTGTGTGGCCTAGCGGGTCTCTTTATACTGGCTTCATGGCCATGGTTGGTAGGAAGACAGTACCATGATAGCTACAGACAACCACACAATTATACAAAACACTCAGTCAGTCAGTCAGTCACTGCAAGGTGGCTTTTTGCAATGCATGAGGGCCTATCAGCTGTGACTTACCAAGGCACCGGTGTAATTCAATTGTAGGGATGGCCTTGGGTGGTGCAGAATCAGGGGACATACAACAGCTTATTATCCACCTCTTTGACTGTCTATCAATTTGATAGCTCACTCCTGGTGGCATCTCATTGACATTGTGTTGAATGTCCTGTGTCTGCCCTGCTTAATTGAACAGAGAATTACCCTATTTGGACACGCCAAGCAGAATGGAGCTTAACGAACTTAGAAAATAGAAGATGAGATCAGAGCTGACCTCTGGAACACACTCCATACACAAAAGCCAGAGGCTGCAGTCAGAGAGATTATCTAAAGGGGGTGGTATGAACATTCTGTAATCTGTCAAATGCTGGCACTCCGAAATATACATAGAAAAAGACAATAGCCACCTCTAATGTGTATTGTTTTATGACTTTGTTATTTCACAAAGTTTTGGGGAGTGTAGGTTGGTAATATATGGAAATATCTCAGATGTATTGTTGTCTTTTTAATTACGGTGTAGAATATGGAGCAGTGTTGATTGGTGGGGTATGTAGGCAGATTCACAGAGGCATCCTTTGGTTTAATGTACACACTTTTTGACAGAAGTGGGAGCGCATTCCTTTTGTTCATTTTTATTGTGACTAGGGTGAAAGCAAGGACAAGTCTGAATCAGGAAATGCAATCATCCCTACAACGGGTGTATGGTTTTAGCAGCATTTCATCTGTGTAACATGAGAATAAAATGTCCATAATCATGGCTGCTCAATGGTGCAACTCATATAACACCTAATGAAATGACATCCATGACAGCTGCAGTAGTTATTGCAGGTACAGCTGCAATTTCAAAACTTTATGTTGTATGGTGAATTTACAATTATTATTTTATTGTATTTGTATTGTAAAATCTTATTTTTTAATGAATTATTATTAATGTTATTCTATATTTCCACCCTCCTATTTCACTATTATAGCTTATATTTAAATGTACTAAATGTACTTACCTATTGTATTTCATTTTTTATATTTTTTATTTCTCGTGTTGAGAAATAAAGTTAGTTAGTCTCATATTGTATGTACTGTTTACTTTACACTTGTTCTGTCTTATTATTGGCTTGTCAGTCATCTATGATGCACTTTAAATAACACTAACCTTTATGAAAGGTGCTATACAAATAAAGTTTGATTGATTGATTGATTCATTGTTAGGTAACCACTGAAACTTTCCCTTATTGAAGTGTGAATTCATGGCGGTATAGGTTAATTGAATGCCAGTTGGGTGATTAAGAGAAATTGCGGTACTTGACTTTAATTAATAAAATAATATAATGCATTCTGACAGTTAAAATGTTTGGTAAACATATTATTGTACTTGCATTTTTATCCATTATCAAGGCTTTTAAACTGCAATAGCTATTTTTTCTTTGCCACTTGGTGGCAGTAGAACAAGCTGTGAACACAATACTGACATATTCTCACCATTTAAGTTCATAAGGGAAACTTATTAGCTAACAGTTGCCATCATACTCATTTACTCATCATACTCTTCATACTCATGTGGAACATTAGCATTTAACAACAACAGTTGTGTTTCTGGCTACAGGTGAAGTGCTTGAGTTGACAACAGCTACACTTGTTACGTTAGTGTAAGTGCAATAAAAGCTTTGTGAGCATGAAGCCAAGAAAGGTAATATATCAATGTAATCTGTGTAAAAGATGAACAGACTCCAAATGACAAAAAATATTGCCATAAAGAGTGTGATTTGTGCGACAAAGAAATAAATAATACAGCATAATGTGAAATGATAGATGTTTTTCTATCATCACACGATATATTTTTGTTATATCGCACAGCCCTAACAGATAATGAGGAGGAAGGAATCCAAGTAAAATCAAACAAATAAACAAACAAACAAACAAACAAAAACAGTGTTCAAAGCAACAAGTATCAGATCAACCAAGTCCTGAAAGATCTGGTTATGGATGGTTATGATGGTGTGGAAGAAGTAGGAAAAGGGTAAAGAAAATTGAAAAGAAAAATGACATGCTTCTTTAAAAAACGCTTTATTTTCCATTTTATTGTATTTTCATGTTTAAGTAAACAGTAAGCAGCAAGCTATATTGCTGTGAAGTGTGAATGCAAGCAAAATGTACAAGTAAAACAAATTTGATTTAAACAGATTTTAACTAATGTAAAAATAAGCCTTTACTATTTACCCTACTAACCACATTGAAAGTAACAGGGACCTTCCATGTAGATAAAGCTGGTCAAAGAGCAGTGTAATAATTACAGCTTTAAAAATATGTGATAGACAACTTTAGGACATGTTGTTGAGCAGCAGCTGCATCAGCACTCCCCATACCCACCCCCACCTCCCAACCTGGTCCCCAGCTGGCTACTGTTTTCACCCAGCTGTACATTGTATGTGCTAGTGGAAAATCCAGTGTATTTGATGCATATGAAAGACTTATTCTCAGTGTATGTAGATGAAAACTGCAGTCTATTTGAAACCAGGAGGTGCTGCAGTTTAGTGCATAGGAATCTGAGTGTGGCAGCAAAACATTTGGTACAGCCTCCACCTTCCTGTCAAAAAGATCTCTGCTGCCCTCTGCTGGTTGCATGCTATTCAAGATTATCAAACTAAACAGCATAAACAGTATACAATATGTCCATATGACACCACTGATGTGAAACAGATGCATTAACACTTTATAATTTACACTGTAAGAAGCGCACTGCCCAACTAAATCTACACCACATCATTTTCTGAATATTCATAACAATATGTTCAAAAATCAAAACTGCTGCACGTCAAGTTTGTAGTTCTGTCATCAGTCAAACTGATGAAGTTACCATCCTGTTCCTTCACTGCAAAATAATATAGAAACATCAAGTTGGTTTAAAGATAATGACAGTCAGAATGATGACGAAAAATTAAACAAAGTAGCAGCATTTACATGTTGTGGTTTTAGTTTTCCAGGAGATGGAGCCAGATACTAATTAAAGAAACGCACTGTTGAAGAGGTAAGGTATTACATCCTTAAAGCACACTATGACACAACATCTTTGAAGTGAGCATTTGACAGAGTTACAAAGCTGAAATATGAGTTTCCTTGTTGATAACTGTTTATTAATAAGAGTATTGTGTCTACCATGAAAGGGCAACACCGCAGACAAGTAAAGCTTTCAAACCAAGCTTTAATAGGCTATTACTGCCTAAGTGACTGACAGGCAGAAGACAGGCATATGTGCACCTGCATTAGAATCAACTTGACAGAATAACATTCCATTGGCAGTGAAAGAAGTGGCATTATGCATCATCTCAGGTGCCATTCGTGTTTATGTGTGTGTGCGTACACTCACCACAACAAAGATAGCATTCACCATTTCTGAACAGCAATTACATTTCCCCTAAGAAAATTATCCAGATGGGTTTGAAATATGCAACAATTTGTGTGGTCATTAAGACGCCTATTCAGAATTGCATTTGCTTGTAATTATAGCAAACTAGGCAGTGTGCCATGCCACTGATGCATTCCCTTTGTGCTCAGAAGTAATTTCCTTTTCTTAAGGGAAAAAGCTGCCTTGTGTTTTTTAATGTTCAACCCACGTCCATAACTACTAGCCAGTAGAGCGCTGAAATCGCTTTAAACCTGGTAGAGTGGCTCCAAGATTGTTACCACTTCAAAAAAAAAATGGTCAGAGTAGTGTTTTTGTAGTCATAAAATACCATATGAAGTTCCGGATGCTATCACAAATGAAGTATAACAATCGTATTGTTAACAGTGAAATGTCTGTAAGGTGAGTGAAATTGCTACCATCAGAAAAAGTGATGAAAGTGCACACTTTTGATGGGGTTATTATTTTTAAATTGCGTTCTAAAAATCAATTTGGTGTACTGTGCCTTCAGTAAGATCTTGTCCCTTGAGCATGTATTCTTTTCACTAGTGCACACACACTATTGAAAATGCACACAAAATATTGCTCAAGAAGCATGCTCTATTTTCATAAAAATACATGCTTTTCCATTTACTCACATGTCCTATGATAATGGATGCTTGCAAACAAAATAAATTCATTTCTCATTTTGAAAATGAGATGGTTCATATTAAGGGGTCTATCTTTGAAATGTTTGCAATAAATTGACTACTTCTCGACACTAGTTTTGGAAATTGATTTGAACCCTAACTGCCATACATATCACTGTTCCTCTTGTAGTTACCTTGTCAAATGTTGTGAAATATCTTTTAGTTCCTTTTAGTTATGGAATTACGTTTTTTCGTCAATAAACAATTCACACTGTCAGTCACTTGGTTTAAAAAAAGGTATGCAAGACGTTATGAGCTTAAATTCCAATTGTATTAATGTAGCTAGATCGCTGTAACATGCTAGTTCAAATTGATTTAGCGCGAAGGTATTCCTCGGTTATAATGATGTTTTTGCTCTGACAAATACAAGCTCATGTTTTGTAAATTGTTCACCGGCTCAAAAAGAACAAGTGTCTTTATAGAAGGTGCATGAGGCACAGTGTGTGTCACCACATGTCAAGACCCTGGGATTCATCTATGCTTCACAGTCTTCGGTTCTCTCCACTGGCCCTCGCCTGGTCACGCTGTGATTTGTCTGGCTCGCAAACGTGCAACAATCTGTCATAAAGAGTACAACCTGGCTAAAACTGGCCAGGCTATTCCCAAACCCAGACACACAATAGTCTGACCTAAGTTAAAGTGGCCCCAGGGTATGAAATCGATGGCTAGAAAGATATTGGAAAACAAACAAAAATGACCAAAACCTGCACCCCAAAAACTGTTCTAAAACACAATGAAATATAACAAGGGAAGAGCTTATTAACTTGACACTAAAGGATGAAAATGACATCTATGTACTGTATATTCCTGGTTTAATTGTTCCAGTTCTGTCATTTGAATGACTTTAATAATGTGCACAGCACTGAGACGACAGCTGTAGGTTTCCAGTAGTATCTTTAAATAATAACGTTCTTCATGATATACTTTAAGGCTGGTTTTTATTGCGCAACATATTTCTGAAGGCTACCTATAATGTCACATGAGAGTTTCAGTTTCTAGAGATCAGTTAATGGAAAAATCAATTCTGCACTCAAGTTGGGTGACTGAGGCTTTACAAGTAGCAGAATGGACAGTTATGTAATCAAAATGTGTTAAAAAATAACACCCTTTCAGTTACATTTTAGTCATATTAAACTGAATGTGGGAAATTGGGTATGTGCTTGTCCACTGACTTGTTTGGGGAAGAAAGCTGTGCAAAGGAGGACTATTTTAAATAGTCCAGGCACAGAACAAGAAAAAAGGCCTCAGCTGGTCTGCCAGTGCTGTCACATCTTGTCTGCATACCAATATTTCACTTGCATTATTGATTGCCGTACTTTGCATCTTTTAGTCTTTTCCAGCCACAATAGACCCATAAAAAACATCATGCATTATGAATTGTGACATGAGGCCCATTTCTTATGAGACTTGCAGGGGGCACAAAAACATCCTAAAAGTTGAAATCTCCTAAAGTAAAGTAAGTAAAGTAAAGCACCAACCTGCTGTCTGCAGTCTGTCTGTAATAATCTCAGAGCAGCTGTGCACAAACAATCAGGGATAGAGCCTGGACTGGTGGTTTTTTTTGCAGTAGGAAAACTATTTTCCATGATTTACTGATTCTACTATTTAAAGACATGACCTATGTTAAGGCATTGCCATGGAAATTGTCTGAAAAGACTAAATACATATGTGAAATGATACACAAAACACTGGAGAGTTGAAGATTTAAAAAATATTGTTACTGTACAATACGGAGACTGGACACACACAAAGTGAACCATTCCTCTGTCTCGCTATACAAAGCCAAACTGACCTTTTTATAGTCTTCAGAGGTAAAGAAATGATCATTGATTGGTAAAATCATACAAAATTATGGACTACCACCAATGGCAAACAGCCATGAAATATACGTTTACATGCACATGTTTGTTGGATAAAAGTCACATTTCTTCAAGGCTCAAGTAACCAAGGGCCCCAAGCCGGATATGGCCCTTGTCTCCTTAGCAAGTCTTGTTTACACTAAGACCCAAAATGTTACCTTATTTGGATCTAAGCCAGAAGGAAAGAAAGTTACGCCCCATCAGAAAAAGCAAGAAAACATTACTTCCCTCAGACACACACAGTAACAGAGAAGAGAGGGAATGATCTTACTTTACATTTGTATATTAAAATTATAAGCCAATCCTTTGGTCTGTCATTACTTTTACATTCCCCCTTTTATCACGTTAATGACATTAGCGTCTAAACACATTAACTGTATATATGCATAAACTAAAGGAATAAAGAAAACATTCAGAAAGACTAGTCAAACAAATCAATTTAAACAATCAAAGAGGAACATGCTTACCATACTTAAGCATAGTGAATATCAAAAACAACCTATTGATACACAACCTACAACTGGAACGTCCTGCTGTAGTCACACTCAGTAGCATGTCCACCAAAGGGAAAAAAAAACTGCAGTTTTTGTCTTCTGTGTGAACTAATACAGCTGCAGCAGTCCACAGTTGGTTTACCATCAGGAGTCATCGGTCATGTATTATTCCATGTGACATGCAAATGCCTTTCTTACATCAAAAGGGATATGTTCTACTTAAGCACTAATCATGCAGTCACATTTGGTAGGATGAGCAGAGAAGATACGGTCTTACTGCTTAGAAAGCTTATAGAGACCCTGAGGAACAGCAACCCTTTTCCCTATGTGCAGGGCTCTGCCCGGGTCACTGTGGTCAACTTTGTGGCAAGACATGAAATATAATGGTGATACATGATTGATGCTATGATGGGAGAATAATCACTTCTCACATGTATCCCTGCATGGCGGGTCAAATATAGAACATATCCTTTGATTCATCCCACTGGACAGAAACCAAATTCTTTCATTACAAGCAAAGAAATTTCACAGTACTACTTTACATGAGTCAATGAATTCATAACATCTGTGATGTTCATATAACTTTATGTAATCTAACATTCCATTTGCAAGTAAAAAGAGCTGAAACTCCAAAAACGCACCATTCATACTAACATCTAAACAAAAATATATATCTACAACATAATTGTGTAGCCAGGGATTCAAATAAATACATAATCTGAAACAACAGCAACAACAAAACTAGAAAACAACTTTAATCATACATTCATAAGACAAACTCAACAAATCCTATAACACAACCTACAACTCCCCTAAAAATCTTTTTATCAGGATTATTGACTAGCTAGCTGTCATATGAGGAGAACATAACATGTTAACATTACTTACATTAACATTGGTAGCTGAAAGATGATCGATATTGGAAACACAGGAATCTCCTCTATATTCAGCAGATATGCTCTGTGGAATCTGCAAGCTGTGGCAGGTGACAGAAAGCAGGGCAGTCAATACTTGTGTGACATATAGATGCTGTGGATTTGCTGCAGTGTAGATGGGGCTTGAACTCAAGAGAATTGAACGTGTGTTTTTTTTTGTTTTTTGTTTTTCCAAAACTGAGAAATGGGTCTAGCCATTCCTCCTGGTGCTTTACTTCCAGCATAATCAGTATTGTGAAAACAAGCAGAGTCACTGCTTTCCAATTTTTGCTCTAATAGTGTTCTTGAATACACACATTACATATAATACAGTTAGAGAAGCCTTTTTACACTCAGTGACCAATTTATTAGGTACACCTGTCCTATCTAATGCAATGTAGGCCTGTAAAAAACATTTTTTTTGTGAAACAGCACTGCTTTTTTAAACACCATGTCAGAGTAGTGTTGACATTAGAGATGCAACAATTAGCAGATTAACTGATTAGTAGATGGATTAGTGGATTAATTTAGATAATTTCTTGATTGTTTCAGTCATTTTTCAAGTAAAATACCCGTCAATTTCTAAAATCTGACAATGTATCACTTTTCTTTGCTATATATGACAGTAAATTGAATATCTCAACATTTTAGACTGATTGAAATTGAAGACGTTACTTCTAGGAAACTGTGAATAGCATTTTCATGTTTTTCATCTTCTAATTATAATAAATTGGCAGGCTAATCGATAATGAAAGCAATTGTTAGTTGCAGCCCTAGTTCTTCACAGACTTCACTATTTTTTGAGGCCTTAGTGAGTGTTGTTGTAAATTGAATGCTTTATGTTGCTTTATGTAACACAGACTAGTTCAAAGCCATCACTAAGGGCACATAAGCTCTCTGTGATAGCTGGACAAAGCTTCACAGTAATGGGATTTGTTACTTGGCTGTTATATTGTATAGCATTAAATTGTACATTTGTACCTAATTACCACTTAATTATATAATATTTTTATTGTATCATGTTTTGTGTTAACAGTGATAAATAACCTATGCATGTATACTTTTTGTCATTGTAATATCCCCCTTTACTCAGTAGTGCACATCATTCTTACAGTGAGAAAAGTGTAATTCCCCATTTCTGTAATGGTGATAGCTATTATAGCATGCATGCATGTATACTACAAGGACATTTCTGTGGTGTTACTGAATGTTATTTATCAAAGTAACAGATTTCACTTCATTTTCCTAATAAGTTAGAGTAACTTCGGGTGAGCCTGTTCAGAGCGTTTTCAGTCTTTGGTGCAAATTGAAATGTTCTGAAAAGTTTCAGTTTCCCCTGTAAAAATTCAAATTATGAAAAATCATAGACCTAATAAATAAACCATTATAGCAATTAGACAGACTCACTAGACAGACATTTAATTAAGAAAAAAGAAAAAAAAAAAACAGAATTTATCGTTGCAAACAATTCCTCTGGGGAAGGTATCTCAGGAATCATACATCAAAAAATAGGACAGCAGCTACATGTGTAGCACTTCAACGGTGAGCTGGCAGATGTTAAAATTTGAAACCAAGTGAAGCGAAGCGAGAAGGGCATTGATTTGAGGTATTTTCATCCACACAGCTGTCCACTAATCAGCAAGTACTGTGTTAAATAACAGAACATTTACAGATGAGTGTGTAATTAACCACATGGAGTTTGATATACTCCAAGTTGGCAAATACCATGTTCTTCTGCAAACTCGTTCTGCTGTGGTTTGTAAAATATTCTACAAAGGAGTTCTGGTATTTAATCATTGATTGATTTAATCATTGCTGTACTCCAAAATACCTTCTTCAAGTATCATTTCTAGTGTCTAATGTATTGGAAGCAAAACCAACAAGCATCCCTTCATCTTAAAACCTAAAAAGAAAACAAAAAACTCCACACAAAACCCCAAAAAACTAAATCAAAACCCACATCTAATACCTAAACCATTATTTTATCTTAAAATTATCATCAATTATCATTAAAAGTCAAGATGTAGAGGGCATGCACCCGCTATGAACATGGGGCATTTTTCTGATTCTGATTATATTTGTAAAACAATCCATAAGTAAATGTAACACTGTAATATCACAGAATTACTAACTGCATTCAACCAGTGATTTTTTTATCAGTCAAAACCATGACCAGCTCTAAAGTCTTTAACAAATTCATGCAACTTTTGTTATGAAGGTTACACAGCAGCAGGATTTTCTGTTTCATAAGTTATTGAAATCTTGAAAATAAAAGGAGAGGGCACTTTTTGCAGCCTCTTCTTTTCTCTCACATTCATTTCCCTCTTAGTTTTTTTGCATTTTTTTGTATTGAAAAATACAAATTGCAAAGATACTAAGCAAAACTGAAGAGGGCATGAATGGGGAAAAAATGTAGTGCTCTTATGAAATCATAACCATGTACACTGACCTGGGCCTAATCTAAATAATAATAATAATAATAATAATAATTTCAGAAAAGGTTGTATCTCTGTTTAGGTCTTTGCTAAATTTGTGTTGATATTGAAAAACAACAATGGCAATAGATGGAAAAATAGCTGTTACTTTTTTTTTTTTTTTTTTACATCATTTTATTAAGAAAATAAGTATAAAAATATAAATATAAAACAATATGACTCAGCATTCAAACAACATGAATTCAGTGTATGACAGTTTTCCTACAACATACACTTTCCATTACATATTACACCTATATGATGAAATGAATTCAGTTTGACAATTAAACTGCACCAACCATTCACATGAACATTGCTTGTCAAACATAGATAGCAAATAGTATATAGGATGTCCATCATTAAAAACACTTTGTACATTTACAGTATTTAATGGAGTTGGCTGGAAAAGCCACTTGACTCCTTCCCTACCCCCACCCATCCCAGTCCAGTGCCATTAAACATTGATAGTATACAATACTACTATCTCTCTGGTCAATTACAAAACACATTGTCCACACCATTGTTCACAAAAAAATCCTAAAATTCAAAGGCATCTTTACTGATTATGACCAAAAACAGTAAAACTTTGAGAATTATACTTTATCTCCATTAATGAAAAAATTTCAACTCAGTTCAAGTCTTCCATTTCAGCATTGTGCATGTGCGCACACACGTGAGAGAATCAAATAGACAACTAGTTAACTAGCGCACTAGCTAGCAAACTAGACAGAAAAACGGATAGATAGCTTGATAGATAGGTAGACAGACAGTCAACTAGCTTGCTAGCTAGCTAACTAGACAAATAGCCATCTGGCTAGCTAGCTAGATAAACAGACAGAGAAAAAATGGGCTTGAAAAAAAGAGAGACTGTCGTGGATCTGTTTAGGTCTCTCTATCTGGGCTCTTCCCTATGTACATCTCTGCCAACTTTTTGAATTGTGGTCCCCAGTTGCTGAGGTAATCGTAATCCTGGTCCCCCTCAGTGGCGGCTGACTCTAGCGAACTGAGGGACTCCGCCAGTGACCCACTGCCCTCATAAGCATATGTGGCCAGGGAGTCATAGGGGGGCGCTGTGGGATCTGAATCATTCTCTTGAAGCCTCCCATTAATGAAGTCTCTGACATCCGTGTTATCCTTTATAGGTGATGTCCTCCGAAAGGGAAACAGCATTTCGGGTATGATGTCCCTGCGTAGCTTGTTAGCATCCATCACCTCTGGGTTGCGCAGCGTGCCGATATCAAAGGCCTGAGTGTCCTCCTCTCCACCCCCTTCATCGTTGTAGCTGACAACGTTGTCTCTGACATCCTCTTTGGAGATGATCAGAGGCTCCTTCTTCCTCTGTCTCCTCAGGGCAGCAAACAGCACCACGATCACTACACAAAAACAGTGGGAAATGCAGACAGAGAAAGCTCAGCATAAGATATGTGCCTTCTAACATGTGTCATGCATTAAAGAGCGCAGGGAGCAAAAGCGCAGAGGGGAGACACATTTGCTACCAGTGATAAATCCCCACCACTGCCTCAGGCATTCACCTCCTATTATTAAAGATTCAGTGAAAAAGCTTTCTCTTTCTTTTTCCCTTGAACGGCACATTCACTGTATAAAAATGCACCGGAGTTGGAAGATCCTATTTTATACTCTCCAGCACACCACCTCATATCTCATCTCCTTCATTTTTTTTCAGTAAAAGACAGTCAGAGATTGCAGAGTGAGGTATTGAGATTTTCAATAAACTCTTCTTTTTTTTTTTTTTTTTTAAGAGGAAACAATCTCTAATTTAGGATGAGCACAAATCCTTCTTCACCTGTTCTCCTCTCCTTCCATTTGCTTTTTTGTCCTCTCAGCAGGTAATGTAGTTGTCTACTTGCCTCCCAACTGAGTGTTAATTACAGTGCCTTCAACATGGGTCGGATGGGGGTGCGGGGTGACTGTTTAAATGGTTCTTTATGAACATTTCTGACTGACCAGTGCCACATTTCTAGACGGCGCAGTGAGCCGCAATGAGGAGGACCTGTTCCAGCTCAGCGCCTGCCAGTCGGAGTCAAGCAGAGGTGAATGAGACAGTCTGTCAGGGGGGATCAAGCACGAAAAAGTGTCAGATAATGAGCAGATGTCATGATATTTTGCTCAAGAGGAGTGCATAGAGTTTAACCTTCAGTATACCCATTACGTGAGACAAGATCTGTCCACCACCAGGCGCAGAATTTGGAATTAAACCAAGCAGATGGAAGAAAAGCTGTTCAATACTAATTTGCTTGTATCAGTTGTTTGGTCAGGGCGCAGATTAAATAACACACAAAACTCTAAAACAAGAGGTTTGGGAAAGGAGGAGGGTTCAAGTTCAGCACACAGAAAGGCTTAGGGTTAGGGTTAGAGATCGTACATGCTAGACAGAACACACATGCAACAATGCACATTCTGTATTTTTTAAAACCTCAAACGTACCCTCTAGGTACTGTACTTGACCAGGCAAGATAAGGTTCAATGACAGTTGAAATCCATTACTTATTGACATGCCCTTGACCATAAGCACCATACATGTCTGCTTTTTGTGGGTTAGAAAGATAGAAGGTAGTGTTGCTGCTGTGTCGTATGCCGTTAGGTACTGCATTAGATTCGAAGAGGGCTGAAATGGTGCTTTAGGATGTCAGGGAGTAACATGCGACCTACTTTACCAGGAAAATACATAGAGCATTTTGTTAAGTGGATTTATTTGCTAATGAATGGAGCTTAGAACCACAGCATCACTGATGATTGCTTACATCAAGGTTTCTGCAGTGTCCCTGATACTTCTGGGTTGACATACTTTATAATAGACCAGAAAAAAAAACCAGCATCAGTTGTTCCTTTTCAAATGCTTTAAATGGTCCATGTTGTGTTTTTTTTTTTTTTTTTTTTCTAACAAGCAACCTCTTGTTGTCATGTGAGTAATGTCTTTTCTTAGAAGCAAAGGTGGAAGTAGCAGGATGTACTTCCTACATCAGGCTAAATTCTTACTTTTTAAATGGTTTATTGCTCACGTGTTATTGTTTCTTAACTGGTCAGTTGTTGGTCTTAATTATTATGTTTTTATTTTATTTTATTTCTAATTTCTTAATGGTTTTTAACTCACATGTATTATTTTGTGTTTGTTTTAATTGTGTTGATGTCTGTTGATGTTTTATTATGCATTATTCACGTGTTTTTGTGGCTGCAACTTCTGTGGTAGCTCACGCTCCGCAAAGCACATTATGCTTCCACCTGGAATGAAATGTGCTGTATAAATACTGTTTTGCTTGCTGGCTTGTTACTTATAACGCCTGGGGAGGTCATCAACATAGACGTATGCCTAAGAATCATCATTGGTTTCTATTAACTATGACTACAATTTTCCCGAACCTTTCTCTAACATAATTATTATTCTCTAGGGATGATCAGGTAGTTTGAGTTGCATAAACTTAACCAAAGAGGTGGCGGAACAGACAGTGCCCATTAGAATCATTTTTCTACTGGCCATAAGGTTATTTTGTTTTACAAAAAGTACAAATTTTTTGTATGAGGTCTTGTTGGGATGTCACCATTGTGCTGCACTCTGGCTTGGTTTTTATACAAGGTAAAATAGATGTTACTAAATGATATTCTGTCCTTAATGAAACTTTGACCAAATTTGTAGTCATTGTGTTTTGTTTTTGAAGGGCTGTACTGCTAGTCAGAACGGGGCTCACTGGCAGAATGGTGTATTTTACGTAATCTCTTATTGATGGCAGTGAGGTGGGAGTCCAGGCTTTCAATTGATGTCCTGTTTGTAATGATACACCTTGTAATAGCAGAGATATTCATTTTTTCCCCTCCATGTGGACATTCAGGGACACTTTTTTCAGCAAAGCAACTCATTCCAGGCCATGTTATTGACTATAGCACCTTGAATTGGCTGCAGCATGGAGCACATGTTAATTCTGCACCTTTTTGTATCTTCTGTGTCGATACCATGGACAAGTTTACTTGCATCCTATATCTGCATTAAGCTTGTATATCAACTTCGTGCTGTGGCAGGCACGTTAAGATTATTTGGCTAGCACCTAGACCTGTGATGCTTTAAGGAGAGGCTGGCTCTGAGCACAGCCATGTTAATAACAGAGGTTTATGTGAATTGGATGGAAAGATGCCTACACCACTGACTTGTATGTGAATTAAAGGTCAGATAAAACTCTATTTGGAAAAAAAAATCCACTGTTGAACTGACAGTGTTGTGTGTAAGTGTGTTGGACATACCAGAAAGCAGCAGCACTGTCTTTGAAGTTAATAGATTTGAGAGTCTAAGGACAGACAGTGTTGTATGCTGTACATATTTTAAATCTTCCCCTTGAGCCAAATTTGTGATTTGTCAATATAAAAAAATAGTTTTGACTGGATAAATAAAGTTGTTTTAACTGGACGTGGGGAACTGATTCATTGCATACGCTATATAGATAGAATGTACAATATTTGTTAACAGAATATTAGTTTCACAGAAAAGAAGCAATGCAAAAATGCACTCTAAACAGCCCGAAACCCTCATTTTTCACTACACTGTAAGGCTGAAGGTCTTTGCACATAAACATAGCAATAGATGTTGTAATGCTCACTGCCCTTGGCGACAAAAAAGGAACTTTGCCTTACACATATCATCCAGCGTAAGCTGAGAGTAACTACACACCAAATCGCTTTTTCTTTTTTTCTTTTTTTTTTACATTATATTTATAATCACCAAGATATTTGTTGATATATGATGTTGATACCTGAAGCTAATTCTTCAATTTTCCAGCAGTAGGGGAAACGGGAGACTTTTCTTGGTCTTGAGAAGCTGCAGCATTTATTAACTGACACACTGTAGCCTGTACTGTACATTTACTCTCAGATTGACAACTCACTGCTAACCTTTTCCTCTGCGCTGCTAACATTCACTGTCACTTTTCTGCCACTTTTTTTTTTTTTGTGGATGATACAACTTGTCACTGCAGTAGAACATTTACAAACTCAGCTGCATGAATATTTATCAATTGATTTTGAATGTGTCATCAAATGGGTGGAAAACAATAAATTGACATTAATTGTATATAAAACAAACAAAAATGATAATATATACCACAAGAAAGAGGAAGAAATAGAAACCACAGTACTTAACATATGGCAGTGTTAAAATTAAAGAGGTTACAGAAGTCAAATTATTGGGAGTTAAAATATAAAACAATCTCTCATGGATGGCTTACAGATCTTTCTAAAAGAGTGACGGAAGTGGCAGGGATGGTTGAGCGAATTGCCGAGTTTTTTATCTAAAGAGGTTCTTAAGGTAATATCTCATAGTCTAACCACAGTCACATTAATTATTGCTGTGCAGTGTGTGGCAGTGCAGCTCAGAGAGATATGAGGAGACTGTAGATCACACTAAACAAAGCAGAAAGAATGGTCTTAAGGTGTGGGTGAGTGAGCTACATGTTATAATGGCAAAGCCCACAGTAGTAAAGCATGTGCGACAGTATAATATTGCACAGATTTCAAAAATTCAAGTTTAAAAAGCCAGTTAGTGTTAAGGAAAAAAACATCAAGTTAACATAAGAATAAGAAATAAAAACCATTATGCATTACCAAAAAAAAAAAAAAAAAACTCAAATGGAAAGACGGGCTTTTTCAGAACTGTTAAATTATGGAAAATCTCACTCGAGAGCAGTTGCGTTGTCAGTAGGTTTGTAGAGTGTTGGTATTACATGTGAAGACAAGCAGATTAATATGTGTATATATGTAGGCACATACAGTATATGGGCCAATGTATGTAGGTTATATGTGTGTATGTATGCATGTATGTATATGATATGTGTGCTTCAACAATTATGTGTTGAATTATTCATGAATTATGTATGCTTAAATGTTTTTAATGCGGAGTCTTGGAAGACTGGCCAGTGAGTTCAAATAGATCCAAATAAATCAAACAAACTGACATATTTTCCATAGCATTTGTCACTAAGGTTGTGTCATGGGTTGTTCACATTACCCACTCGAATATTTCCAAAGGAGAAAAAGAAATGAAATCTTACTACTACTGTTTGTTACCCTGCAGAGCCGCTAATCAGAACAGAGTGGACTCATCAGAGGGGGGGGGGGCATTAAAGAGACAGGAGATAAAACAGCCTGTTTCAGACTCAGGTGAACTGAAAGGAAGCATAAAGAGCCAGTGTGAGATAAATAAGGAATTTTATGAACTGTAAATCATGCAGAGATGTTCCAGTACAGCACCAGAATAAAAAGATAGACCTGGAAAAATAAATAATATGTCCCCTTTAATACAACACCATGTACAGAGCTAGTCTGACCTGCTGTGGCTAAGCTATTATTGGACAATCGCTGTACAGGGACGGCTTTAGCGAACGGTCAATTGCCACCATGCCTGAACAAAGTAACAGACAGCACAAACATGACAAGTTCAAATACTCATGGTCACACATACACATAGACATACAGTACATATGGGAACTTACTGAGGAGAATAATAACACAGAGCAGGATGGCCACCAGAGCTCCGGTTGTGAGGCCATCTGAGAAGGGCAGGACCTCAGGGTTACATGTCTGCATGTTTCCACGGCTGTCACAAGCGCACACACGCACAGTCAGTGTGCTGGTGCTGCTCTGAATGGGGTAGTCGTTGTCTGAGATCACTACAGGCAGGAAGTACATGCTCATCTCACGCCGGCTGAAGCCATCCCTACGTGTCAGGATATTGGCAGTGTTATCTGCGGAGACATGCAAAGGGAAAGCTTGTCAGTGGTGAGATGTTTCAGTTAGCTAAATGATCACACAGGAAAGAATCTTAAATTTGATTTCCTTTTATCAGTATCTTGTGACAGGCGGCTCTTAATAATTGTGCAGAGCCATTGAGAATTACTGGCACCCTGGGTAAACTTGCACAGTCCTTAAAACAAACAATTATTGTCAACACAAGTTGATAATAAAGCTGAGCTATTTGCTTAAAAAAATACATTCTTAAAAAAATAAACTCAAGAAAAGTTAAATTGGTAATCATGTTGTAGTCTTTGTTCTAACAAAAGACAATAGCGTGGTTGTTATGCATGGCCACACTTCCTCGCAAAGCTAATTTAAATCCAAAGTTTAATGTTCCACTCAGACAAAGTGAAAAGAGGAATTTCTCTCTATTACAATAGACATAAACAATTCCTCTATTACAATAGACGATTTCCTGCATATGGAGGAGTTTTAGCCAAACTTTACTTTTACGCTCTGCTTACCCTCAAATAAAACTAGGTCCTCGAGGGGGTAGCCAGGGAATTGTAACCCATAATTACCATCATAGCTGTTCTTTCACTGAGCTTTAAGAGGGATATTAGGTTTGTGCATGGTTGGTGTCCTAATTGTCTCTGAAGGGGACGTTCTGCAGGTAAGGGTAAACTTGTCTGTTACTATCTGTATGTTTATTGACAATGGGAAGACAGTGAACGATTTCAACTCTGCCACTGTGTTTTCATTACCCATTCATAGTATGCATGAGTAAACACATGGAAAATCTAAAATGTAATCAAATACAGTTTATGTATACTGAGGCAGTCAACCTAAATAAAGACGGGTATGCAGATCCAACAATTGAAGTTATACAACTTTTTACTGAAGTGCTACCGTATTGTTAAAAAAAAAACAAAAAAAATTCAATGTGAGTGTTACCACACGCTTCAGTTACAACATGATTTCTGTCACGGACAATGCAGAAAATAGATGAGAGATGACTTCCTGAAGGCCGACTTTCACAATGGCTGTACTGTTGAATGAAATTTTGCCAAGCAACTCTAAACTTAAATAGCTTTTCTGGAAGGTTCAATAACATAAAGTCAATCAAAAGACTGAAAGATTAAAAGTTTCATACTGATATCTTACCTTCCCTGTCAACGATGGTGAAGTTCGGGTTGGTGGCACTTATACTAAAGACAAACTTGTGTCCAACAAGGGGCTCATCGGTATCAACAGCACTTATTGTCTGAATCAACTGTGAAGAAAATAAAACAAAACATGAGGTAAACATGCTTTACATTAGTGAAATGAATAGATGTGCACAAAATTATGACTACCCTAATAACTAAATATAGTAGCCTGTCTATATCAAACCATAATCACATGACACGGATTTTCATCAGCAACATTATGAGCATTATTATGAACATTATGAGCAGTAGTCTAACTAAAAAGTTGATATGCTGACAAATTTCAATAAACCTGGTACTTGGATGATAATTATTAACAAAACACATCCTTATTTAAATCATTTCAAACATGATAGAAAACTTTTTAAGTACCTGTCCTGCCTTGACGTTCTCACAAACAAATGTCTCGTAGAACATTGCAAACTCCGGCGCGTTGTCGTTGACATCTAGCACCTTAATGAACACAGGCACTCGAGTTGTCTGACGCGGGTTATCTAAAATAAAAGAATATAATAATTAATGTTGGCACGGATCAGATTTTTTAGGTTTTTTTTTTCAAAAAAATACTTTAAATAGATGTCAGAGGTCATGTATGAATCATTTAAATAATATTATTCAGTGCCAGTAATTTAAATAAGGACAAAACAAACATTTACTTATTTCAGTAGCCACCACAGAGATGTTGTGCCATTTGGACATTTCTCTGTCCAGTGCTTTCAGTGTTGTAATGGTGCCATTAACAGAATCAATGTTGAACAGCCTCTCTAGATCTGTATGCCGATCAATGGAGTATCTGCAAGGATGACAAAAACAATGTTATTATAAATACCAATGAATATAAACATGTAGCTAACATTATGTTATCTGTCAAATGTAAAATGAGGAGCCTCTGTGGTCTTTTCTGCACTACTTTCACAGATCTCTCTTCACAAGACAAACACACCAAAGGACTTCTTTCCTTCATAAAAAATGTATTTTACACAGTCATTTATTGTTTCCAAAAGAATGTAATGTATTCATGCTCTCCGTTGTCTAAAAATGATACGTCCTTCGTCGTGCCTGCTCGTTTGTCATAGTCAAATTTCATATTCCGCTGAAATTTGAATATGCAACACAATACACCATGTGGCATGGACAGTGAGTGGCATAGCTCTGTGTCAGAGACGGGCAGGCGCCATATGTGTGGAATGGCGGCGCTGAGCTGTGTGAATCGATACAGCAAATTAGGCTCTTTCACTTTGACTTTGTGCAGTGCCATAGAGGGCTTACATAATTCCTTGAAATAAACAGTGTCTGTATTCACTTCACAAGTCCGCCGCCATCTTCCACTGGGAAATCACCAGGAGGGACCCATGAATAATATCCTTCCCTTCCCTTCCCTACACTGACACAAGGCTTGGCTGATGGATTAGATTTAGCCAAGTGGGCACATTTTCATCCTCACACTAAAAAACTGATAAGAGGAGACTTTTCATTTCTACCATGTGTTTGCTTGTTTTCTTATTGATTTTGTACTAGTATAATTAAAGCTGGAACAATGAGTTTTGAAACAATCAAATTAGCACAGTAAAAGCATCACAGAGGAGAGGAAATCTTTGCTTAACTGGTCATTGATTAATTCCTGCCAAGTTCAGTAAATTGTGAGAACTTCATTCCCAAGGAGAATGAATTGGTTGAATAAAAGGTAGGGATTTGGCATTTTGCTCTAACAGTCTGGCACTGTTTGGTGTCTAAACACTTCTAGCTGTCGCCTTTAGCATACTTGACTGGCTTGTTGTCAGCATCAGGGTCCCTGGCCAACACCACACCGACGAAGCTGCCAGCAGCCGTGTCCTCATGCACCTCGATGATGTAAGGGTTCCTGGTGAAAACAGGAGGCTCATCCACATCCTCTATTGTCACCTTGACCGTGGCGTAGTCTTTGAATTGCAAACCGTGGATGAACCTTGCATCTAAGTAGGTGTTTTTCACCTCCACTCTGAACTCATAGTCCTTCTTACTTTCGTAATCCAGTGCCTGGAGATGAAAGAGCATCAGAAGTCAAGCTGTAGACTTTTCCATAAAAACAGTCCGCCTCCAGGATTTTGATAGGCAATTCATTGCATTTCATTTGTCTGCCTTTATCTTATTCATACTCTAAATTCTAAGTTACAAATCCAAGTGAGGAATACTGATCTAGAAGATCCTTGGGGAAAACTAAAAAGAGTTTCTAGCAAAAGACTGTTTTATATTATTCATTTCAAAGGCTTAGGGTATCTGATTTTATACCGCAGATCAAAAATAAATTCTGTCATATATTCTTTCTTACATGAATGAACATTATCACTGGGCTGCTTCTAATCTGAAACCGTACTATTCTGTCTTTCCATTGAAGTTAAACCATCTGTGTTATAATTTAGGAGAAAGGGATCTTGCATATTAAGACGAGATGAAAAGACAGCTAACATTTATTTTAAATTCAAACATACATTAAGTTTGAACTTGATTTGAAACATTAACCTGACTTTTTGTCTGAAAGAGAAACTCCTAAAGGTTTAATACATTAGACATGGCAGCATGTTTTTTTTTTTTAATCTTGGCAGTGGCTTGGATTTCTTTTTTTTGTTTTTTAAAAGCATGTTTACTAAAAAAACAAGATTAAAAATATCTTTTAATCTTGTACTGTATACACATCTTTTGCCTTGAGTTTTGAAATCTTACTTTTCATACACCTGTAAAAACACATCTTCCAGGTATGACTTGATGTGTTAGTTACAATTTATTTCCTGAAGGCTTTTCCTTGAAATACATTTCTTAGAGACATGAAGGCTGTATTTTTTTTTGCAGTTTTATGAAAACATGTCACTCGTCACAGGAAGTGTTTTGTCTGATTGCACAGCCATTATCAATCAAGTAATACTTACATGAGTGCTAAAATTGTTTGCTGTTGCTGTTTGCAGACTACAAAGCACTAACCAGCAAAGTACATAAAAGAGGACTAAAAAGCACACTAAAAAAGGCAAAAGAGGAACGAAAATGATTTACCTTTTTAATTATGATGACTCCCTCTTGTGTGGTTTGGTCAGTAATAATGTTGAATATCTCGTGACCACTGACAATACTGTACTCCATCTCAGCATTACGCCCAATATCTGGATCATCAGCTTTAATACGGCCAATGGCGCCTCCTATCTCCGTAGATTCCACAGCAGTCACACGAAAGGAATCTACACATGATGGTGAAGGAGACAAATTAACTGCAGATCTATTTGTGTGTGTCTACTGTCGTGAGTACATGTAAGAGAATTGCCTTAATCTCAGAGATCACTTGTGTTTAAAGGCCTATTATAAATGAATACAGCTGGTTTTCTTACGGTTAGCAAAGCGTGGCGGGCTGTCGTTTACATCGGAGAGGGTGATGCTGACCGTCGTGGTTCCTGAAAGCCCTCCCATCTGACCGGCCATGTCTTTAGCCTGGATCACGACCTGGTAGTTTTCTTTGACTTCTCTGTCCATGCCAGGCAGGGCTGTCTTGATAGTGCCTGACAATTTAAAAGGCAAAGTCCATTTGGGGAAATATATTCAGTGTCTAACTGAAAATTAGAAAAGATAAAGCTCAATGCCATGTCTGTACTCAACACTCAACACAAGTTTTCATACGACTAATTTGATTTACCAATATTTTTTGAGGAAAGCGATGTGAATTGTGGGGCTTCAAAATGTAGGACTTTGACCTTGTTTAGCTTCCCGAAACTGAAGCACTTTGGTTAAGGTTAGGAAAAGATTTTGGTTTTGCTTAAATAATTAAGTCACTTTTGACTTTTTCAATAAAATCTAGACCATGGTATTTCCCTAACCTAACATAATTTCTATGAGAGAGTTGCTGTGCTTCATGAAATTTATATCCACTCTAAAAATGTCTTATTTGCATATATTCTTAGCTATGTAGCTAGAAGCCAATACATCCAAAATTCAGCTGCAACAGAGGAGAAAGTGGCAATGTCACAATGAAGAGACGACTTCTAGGATGCTGTGTGTAAATAGAGCTCAGCTGTTGTTGGTCGAGGAATAGTTCACTGCATAAACTAATCTTTTTAATCTATAATGTCCCATCTTTTTTTAAAAATATATTTTATGTTAAACATAGACATCCAGCATGTAAATAAGACATTTTGCAGTTGCTGAAATGCAAGAAAGAGATGAGACAAAGACGATCTCATCTATGCCTTGGTAAGACAGCAAATAAGCACACGAAACAAAATATTGCTTGAATCTAATTTTAGACACACTGTAAATAAATAATGTGAATAATGGCTTTAAAAGGGTCTGGCTTTTGAGCTTTAATGACTCACAAAGTACATTGTTCATTAATAACAGGCTTTATGGACTGTAAGTATAAAGAAAGCAATGTATCTTTATAGAAATATAACTAAATATAACCACAGTCTTCTTTAAAAAGTAGGATAATGATGAGGCTCTTTATATATTTTACTTTTTAGATACATTTTACACAATATCAAAATTCAACAGAGATTAGTGGTGTTATTACTGTGTTTTAAAGGGGAGATTTGCAGTTTTAGTGAAGTAAAGTGAGTTCTGTGAGGTTAGCAGTACCGAAAAACACAAGAAATCCTTTTTCTGCCTGCTTTCACACACTTTACCGAGCAGTGCAAGAGATCGGTTTATAGACTTGCATTACAAATTGCATGCAGGAGATCCTGCTGGCTTACCATTTTCAGAATCCACAGAGAAATAGGGTTGTCCCAGTAGAATGCTATATACAAGCTTGGCACTGTTCCCATACGTTTGATCATCGGCATCACTGGCAGTTACAGTGACGACAGATGTACCTGCAAAGAAAACATGCAAAGTTAATTTTAACACTAAAACAGTGTATAAAATCAAGACAAGACGAAATAACTGACTCAACATATTAAATAGAGAATTTGCTGTATTTTTTTAGCAATGCCATTAGTCATACTGACAGCTGTACATACAAACAGTGGCCTAATATTACCCCAGATTTACTGGTAGCCAGTGACTAATCTCTAATTTTCATGTCAAACAACAAAGCTGTGGAGAAAACCATACTTGTTGACTACAACAAGGCAGAGGTGTGCAACTAAAATCAATCAGGAACCTATCATTAGCTGTTATTTATACCCTTTTTTACAGAAACAACTAGGCAATCGCCACATTCGGTTAAACAGTGAAACAAAAGAGGCTTTCAGACTTTGGCTGAGTCTCCTCTGGCACCTCAGTGAAAATGATTTTCTTGATTAAACCCTGGTGTCCCAGTAGTTTAAGGACCTCTTTAAAATATCAATGAGACTAAAAGGCTTTGCTTTATCAAGACTGTAAGTGAATATTTCTTTCTCCTTTGGTAATACTTAATATCACGGGGTATCAACCAAGCCTGTTAACAAACAATGTTTGCTGCACAGCTGAGAAGCTGTTAAGATTTCATCGATGTTTATAATGACACACTTCACTCAATTCAATATTTTTACTGTTACATTGCTTATTTTATTGATAGATGCTCAAATGAACTCAGTAATAGGGGATACATGTTTCTTTGAAATCACTTTTGTGCAAAAAAAATAAATGAATAAAAAAGAGGTGATTATGGGAATTGAACTTTAATCTTTTTTTAGACTCCTACCATCAGTGCTGCCTTTTTCTAAGCAAGGTACATATTTTTTTCTGACCTCTGTTGTCAGAGGAGGAGGTTTGGTAACATGAGTTAAGTACTGACAAGCTTCTACTGTGGAGCTGGCATGGAATCGCTGTGTTCATGGGTCATGGTATTTGCATAAATGTTGTATTAACCTCAAACTATTTTTTCTTTTTTTTTTTTTTCCAGTTGGGATTTGACCTAGCAACCCTTTACTGAGCGTGTGATTTGGCAACGTGAAGCAGTATCACCTTTCATATCTCTAAGAAACACAGTCAAGACAGAAAACACCACCACCACCACAGGGACACTAACACATAAATTACACAGTATGCAGCATGCCAAGGCTCCACAATCGACTGATAGATGTTTGAATATGTGTCAACTGTGCATATAAATAAATAAGAATAAAAACATATAAATGCCTAAAAGCCTAGAAAGAGCTCAGTTCCTTTAAGATATCCTGTCATTGAAGTCACTTCTATATCCTGTATAATCCACCCAAGCGTTTCACTAACACCACATTGCAAATACTGTCCTTGGCATTCAGGAGACCTCTGCCGTGTCCTGTTTGGGTCTGTCTGTCTCCGTGCATACTAATGAACCCTTGAACATCTGTCCCACTTAGTCCCAGAACTGATAGCATAAAAGGGAGCTGCTGATTTTTCATGGCTGGCTGACTTGATTAACCAGTGTGTTCAGTCTTAACATATAAGGTGGTGTATTAGTCCAGAGACGAGTCACAGTGACCCTGACCCACCTTTTGCCAATGCTCATGCAATTGAGAAATCTATGAGCAATGCGTTATGAATCCCAAATAGGTTATTGTTATTTGTCCTATAGGCTATTGGGTTTTGATTTTCCCCTGATTGCTTCCATGTATTAATTCATGGTTGTATAATTGAGGATTGATCTCAACTTGCATGAATTATTTTTTATAAGCTTTGTTTATATTCATGCCATTTGGTTTATTTATACTACTTGAATCGAATGAAGTGGAGTGCAATGAAGCAAATCCTTAATTGGAAAGACTGTGACAAACTAAACATACAATATTTCTACTGCCTATTAAAAAATGGCAAATGGCATTACTTGTTATGAATGCCCAATGACCCTGACCAAACAAATAACAATCAGAACAGCAAATAACTTTGAAGAACTGTTCGCTATTGTTTCACATTTCCTGATATATGTCTTGCATAAATCTGTCATTTATATAATTCTATTCATTTTTAAATAAGTAAATAATGCAAAATTCCCATCACAGTTTAATAGATCCCAAGGTGACTTCTTAAAATTGCATATTTTTCCCAAACAACACTCCAGCCAATAGTTTACCATGGTTTAAAAAAGTGAATGTTCGGTTTTTTAGCTTTAAAAATGACTGAAATCTTGAATTGATCATCAAAATATTTGCTGATTCATTTTTCTGTCCCATTTACCACTTGAATAATTGACTGATGTGTCAGTTGTACAGTAAAGGAGACCATTACTTACCAACTTCAGACATTTCTGGGACACTGGCAAAGTAGATCTCCTTTGCAAATTTCGGCGCATTGTCATTGATGTCATGAATTTTTATATTAAATTCTGTGTCAGGCTCCAGCTCTGCATTGGTGTTCCTATCCAGGACCTTGGCATTGAGAGTGTACATAGCTTTCTCTTCCCTGTCCAGCCTCTTGGTGGCATGAATATCACCAGACTTCTCATCAATCAGAAACAGGGTGCCTGCCCCATCTCCAGTCAGGACGTACTTGACATTGCCATCACCTTTGTCCATATTGGAGTGCAGCTGAAAATGAGAGAGACCCATTTTATACATGGAAACAAGTCAGGAAACGAGTCAGACAGAAACAGTGATTGTAGTCCTAATAGGATGCTTGAAAGCTCTACTTTCATGCACTTTGTTCAGTCTAACAAGACAACACACTATGTTCAAATTTCTCAAAGAAAAATATGGAATATTTACACGTAACCTCTAACAAAACTGAATAAAACAGAGTCCCAATCACTGCCCTTGAACATCTCTCCACGCAATCAAAGATATTTGCAGCCTTATTCCCAACATCAAGTCTGTCTGCAACAGAGGGTGCAATTTTTGACTGTGGCCGGAAAAAAACACCAGACATAAAAGTAAAAATAAAAATAACATTAATAAAAAGTGTCTGGCCATTGTTTGACCAATTTAGGAGAATTCCCAAGGACATCATTTTTGCTGCATTGGTTTAAAAAAATCCAAGTACCCAAGTTATCAACATGTAACCTTACTTAAAGGACCAGTATGTGGCATCTAGCAGTGAGATTAAAGATTTCAACCAACTGAACCCCTCACCCCCCACTTCCAAGCATGTAGCATGAAAAATGCGAAAGGTCCTCTCGAGAGCCAGTGTTTCTTTTGTCCGTTCTGGGCTACTGTAGAAACATGGAGGTGCACTCTGTGGAAGAGGACCCCCTCTCTGTGTAGATATAAAGGACTGATTCTAAGGTAACATAAACACAACAATTCTTATTTTAAGGGGATTATACACTAATTAAAACATATTTATGAATGTTACATTCAGTTCTGCTAGGTGCTAAATATTACAAATTGCACAATTAAGTTTGCACTTCACTTGCTCAAGTACAATTGCTCAACATCATATGCACATGCTACATGACTTCCTTAGGAATTAATCCTTAGGAATAATTGCAAGACAGAAGAGGATTTGAACTACATTTACATCAGTCTAGATGTGTAAAAACTTTGTGAGACTCTCGCAAATACCGAAATAATTCTGTAAACCAACTGTGGAATCCATGTGTTTCAGTCTCAGAACATTTTCCATTAGTACAGATCAAATTAGTCGTAGATTTGTCTTCCAAACTGTGCCCTTTGAAAAATGATGAAACCTGACCTACAGCAACAATTGCTAAAATTAGTCACCTCTGACCTATCCATCACCTTGAAGCATCCCTAACTGTCATGGAGGAGTAATGGTGGCATACTGTGACAGACATTTGATTCAAGCTCATTACTGTACTGGATCTGTCAGCAGATATATTTAGAGCACTATCTCATGGGTTCACATTTTAAATGACAAGTAGTTAGGGACACAGAATGTACGTCAGTGACTTATTAATATTAATGTCTACATGCTGTGAGGAAACTAATTATTTTTTCCCGCAGTTGGAAGAGTGATGTCAACAGTACAACTTTGGATGGAAATCAGAAATGTATTGCCAGAGTGCTTGCTATTCTCAGGCAGAATTAAAAAAAATGGGGACACATGTGAAAACAAGATGCTGTCAAGTTCAAATGAACAATATGCACAGTATTTGGCGATGTGTTTGAAAATATTTTCATGCAGATGAACTCCATTATCCCGAGTCTATTAAAGAGGAATATCACTCAGCTTGAATTTTCACATATATTTGTGTTCTGGGACAGTCTGTTCATTGTTTGTGAATATGAATTCACTCCTGAGCTGTAGACCGGTGAACCAAGGATTTATGACGTGTTTTGGATGTGAAAGCTGCTCCTGCTATTGACTATGAATGACAGGCTAATTTTTGTGAGCTGGGAAGCGTTTGTATGAATTTTTGCATTCAAATGGGCTTCATATCTGAGCTATGTGCAATTACTCTACTGAAAAAAAAAAAAATCTTGCATGGTACTGCAGTCACCTTTTTGCTACTTTGAAATTCATTGTCTATGTGCTGCAGTATATAGGCTGCGGGAGACATTAATACTTGCTCACTATGCAATACTGAACTCCTCTGCAACATACAGTAAGAGGAACATATTTCATTAGTGATATACAGAACTGTGACTATTCAAACACACTTCTATGCTTACAGTGTAATAATTAGGCCAGTACAATTTCAGACCATGTCAAAGCAAAGGAATTCCATTTTTCCAAATCTTTTGATTATATTCTCTCCAGCAGTTTTCATCTGATTATTACCATATTTCCCAGTCTTGGTTGTTAATCCTGTAAAAAAGAACCTGAGAAGTAAAAACAACAAACAATCAGCCGTCAAAGGGGCCTGTACCCTATGCAGCCAAGCTGTCTACAGGATAATAGGAATTTTAGTCTTGGTGGTATATGTTTTTATGTTTTACATATTTACCCAAGTGTACATTGGAGCAAGCCCTTACTTCATGCATTTCTGCTAATTATTGAATGTATACATAAGGTCCAATTCCTAATCATTAGGGTAAACAGATCCTCTCCCTGTGGCGATTTAGATTTCTCAGAGGAGCGGGTTATGCAGAAGTAAGCAATGTTATGCCATCTAAAAATAATAGTGTTACTGTACAGCTAAATCTATGAGGCACAGTTCCAGCAACATGGAAGTTTAGGGTTTGTTTCCTGGAGGGATATCCTATATCAATTGTATATGTTTAATAAATTAAGTTTGACTCAAAGTGTAGGAACAAATCTATATTCATTCGTATTGGTGGATAACAGAGGTAAGTTTTCACATAAGTGCAGTGAACTCCTGAACCTTATACATAGAGTAAACCTTGTCCATGTAGTGTAGGTAGAAAAAAAATGGCATTGATATTCTTTACAAAGTTCGGCACAAGGTGTTTTCACACAGCTTTAAGAAAATCAAATGTTCGAACTACCACACTATATTTGCAGAGATTTAGTGGCTCTCCTTTCAAGGCCTTGCAGCACAAATACAGCCTTTTCAATGCCTTACAACAGAAGCACAGAAGAGAGCCTTGATGAGTTAAATCGCCTTGCACAAACACTGAGGAATTGTCAGTAAAGCAGGGAAATCATTGGCAATTCTTGTCAGGTTTCTGGTAAGCATAGCTTGGTGCTGCAAAGAGGAGATAGCAAAATAGAGCACAGAATGGATACAGAATAATTACTCTTCCTCCCTCTCTCACTCTGTCTCTTAAGACATAGGCAAAAATTCTTTACTATTGAAAAACTGTACTATAATGCATGTTATGCAGGTTAAAATTACACCTTGGAGTATCTCTAGTGTGCTTTGTTATTTTTTTTCATAGTTCATACAAGTTAGTGTTGAAAAGAATTGGGCAAGACCCTGCAAAATCTCAAGGATAATTATTGGCACAATATTAACACAACAAAAGTGAGCTACTTTGAATATTCTAATTTAGGGCAGCCTGTTTTGTTTACAAGGCACAGCACAATAGAAGGTACCAGAACTTTAATAGGATTTTGTTCACTTCAAACACACCACTCTGATGCTCCAGAATCCAAAGTTTGTGGTTGTATTGCTCAGCATTGCAAGTGTTCACACTTCACAGCCCTGCTTAAGAAGTAGGGCACCACAGCTGCACACAGTGAGTGCTCACACTCATTAATGGCCCTGTGAAAGTCAGTTAAACTGAGATTTAGGGGTTTTACGCTTGAGCCATGCACAGCCACTGCGTAGTATATTTACAATTATAAAATATACTTGGCTTCTTTTTCCCCAGTATTGACAATTGCTACAGAACCAGAGTAAGCACTCAAAACCTTGCTTTTACTAATGCATTTATTTTTCTTATTTATCATTCTGTGAGGCATCAGTGAGCACTACTCAGTGTGTAAGCCTCAAACCAGCATGTCTTTTGAACACCTTGATAAGCAATATGAGCTGCTGCATGTATTATATAGTTCAGTCGCAATAGTGCACCGCTTCCTTTTTTTCCAGCTTAGAACCGAGCTATACAAGAGTGTGGAGGTTCTTTACATCAAAATTTGATTGCCGTAATCAAGAAATCAACTTCAAGTGACAGTTCGTGAATGTGTGTGGGCTGATTGGAGAGGTTTGATTGAATGTGAAATAAATAAGGTCTCCCAAAGTGCACTGCAAAGGCCATTAAATGATCTTTATGAGGAAGACCATCAAGGCTTTGATAGCTCTGTGCTGGGCATTAAAGTGCTTTTTGCATTTGGTCTTGGTTCTTCATCTCTACCCCTCCCTTTCTTTGTTTCCCTCTTTATCCATCTGCCTGTCTGTCTGTTAACTTGTTTTCTATCTATTTTATAACCTCTATCATATAACCTGTTCTCTACATACAAATTTCACCATCACAGTCTTTCACTCTGTCTAAAACTCCAAAGTTAAACTGGAATTACTGATATGGATCGCCACGGCTTCGTCTGTAAAGCAGAATGGCAGTGTGCGGCTGCCCTATTTTTCACCCTCTGTAAATTATTACAGCCTCATGTTTTTCTGACAGTTTAATAGTGAATGATATTGGACACAGGAAAAGTGGGGAACCGGTGAATGTGATTGCTGTCATGCCACAGAAGTTGGGTGCCAGGGAGCATCAAAGAGTCAAGAAGAAAGTCACATCGCACCAGTCACTGACATATCAATGGATGGCCCCATTTATAGTTAGCATTTGCTTTGCTGCTTCATCACATAACACAACAAGGTGAATTTCATTGGCCTTTCCTGATTGATATGTTTTCTTTTTCTTCCTCCTTCTCTCCCTATTCCATTTATTTTTTTGCTATTCCTTTCTCTTCACCACATCAGGATGATGGTTTCTGCAAAAGAAGTTGTCATATCCCCCTACTCAACCTTACACAAGACACTTGTTTACTCCGGAGAATGAGGTGTGTGATGAAAGCCAGCTTCCTCTGAGAAAATTGGCTGTCGACAGTCACCTCATTTCCCTCCCTCGAGTTGATAACTGTAGCGCTCCCCATCACACCTGTCTTTATAGTACTAGCATGGGTGAGCTGACAGGAACCCCTCTGATCTGGGTGGGTGGGGAGGAGGAGTGTTGTCCCAAAACCCCTCTTTTTTGTGATTCTTAGGAGTAAAGTGTCTTGCAACTTGCTGTAGTTTTTGAATTTCTTCTCCAAACCACTTCTCTGACACCTGGTTCTGGTTTTGGTCGCATGTCTGTTTTGAGTCAAGCTTGTCTGGGCCTTTACCTGATATTTCTTGCTTGATTGAATGAATGAATTGTAGCCAAAATATATATTTTTTGATTTTTTTCTTTTAAAAAAGTTGAACAAAATGAAAATAAAGGCGTATCTTCACTTAAACACACTGAGTATTATTTCTTTACATAATAAAAGAATAATGTAGTGTTGTAACGATTTTTTTCATTAACTGAGCAATTGGTGTCGCTATTCACTTATTTTATTAATTTCAGTTTTTTTATTTTCTTCCATGTGTTACAATGTCCATATGCCCCATCAAGGTGTCAATGAGGAATAAGGCCATATTCAGACCAAATGCGGCGGTGCAGTGAAAATGCCAGTCCTCCCATCCATTTGAATGGGGCTGCGGGTGTTTTGGCCATCGCACTGGACTTCAACTTGAAAGTTGAGCCAGAGTAAACTTTTGGAGAAATGTAACCCTCCATAACCCTGCTGCTGAAGACTGCAGTGGCCAATCGCAGACTGATCCGAACTGTAAACTCATGAGGGATTACAAAGATGTTACCAGGAGGAGGAGAAGAACATTTCTCTTAGTTTGACAACATTTAAAGCAAAGTCAGACTTAGCTGTCTGCATTTCAAAAAAAAAAAAATAGAGAGAGAGAGCAGCTGTGGTTGAGTGAACTGGATAATGAATGAAGAGAGGGAGCCCTGGTAGCGAGAAAGCCATTGAATCAGATCAATAAAACATTATTTTCTGATTGTTTCACTGCAGTTACATTCTAGAGCACAGATAAACACGCCCACACCCCCCATACACCTCTTTTCTGTCCTGCGGCGGTGGGCCATACCACCTGATTTGGACTGAATATGGCCTCAAACAGTCTGAAGTCTAGTTCTTTTTGTGGTCTTGGTGGTAAATAGCTGAATAACTGAAGTTTCATCTTGATTGGCTCATGTGTCATGGACCGTTGACTGTTTTGAGGAATGATTATGGTGTATGCGTAATGAAGATGATTTCATATCGACTGTTAAAAAGCTACATATTGTTCTGAGACTGCAACTATTCTTTCTTTATCAATTTATTATGCCAATTATTTCCTCCATTAATCTTGGATGGTTTTGTCTATTAAAAGTCAATAAATAGGGATTGATTCAAACTGCTTGTTTTTTTTTCAACCAGCAGTCTAAAACCCAAACATATTCTGTTTACTATTAGATATGACAAAGAAAAACATCAAATCTTCACATCTGAAATGCTGGGATCAGACAGTATTTGGTATTTTTTTGTTTAAAAATAACTAAGATGAAGAGGGATTATCAAAATAGCCGCAGGTACATTTTCTGCCAATCGATCAGTCAACTAATCAAAAGGGTGTTGCTGCTTTCCCTTGTTAGTGGTGATTTTTACTTATTGAGATATTCCTATTACAATGATCGCATCTGCCCAACAAGGAATCATTAGATATGTTTTCCACTGACGAAGACAATGTGATTAAAAATAATTGCTGAAAAGAACTAGAAGACTCCAGGCAAAGAGAACAGTTCATGTGCTCTTGCGGTGAATCTGATCGCTTCAGTTAACTGTGCCTGTAGACAAACCGACAGTTTTCTGGCAGCCCATTCCTCTTCAGCCAATTACATCAAACACTGCAACAAGCTAAACCTTCTATAATTAGTCTACAGACAACATGTTTAGACACGTTACCTTGCCAACATATTGATGGTCGTTTCCTGTGTATTCCTCGAGCAGAAAGAATTGATTCCACATCCATCCACGTTTGGACCGCTGGAGAATCCTCCCATCACTCTCTGGCATCCCAAACAGATTCCCAATATTCCCAGGTGTGAAAGGCAGGGCAGTACTGGGCCACAGGATAGAGAGCATCAGGAGGAGCAGAACCTGACGGGTTATCATGGTATCCAATCAGCTGGGAGACGTTCTGGATGACTGCTGAATTACGGTAATGAGCTTCTGATAGGATGGACACTGGAAGGTAGTGTCATCAGAACAGACATTGTATTCCTCACTTTGATGTCCTTCAGATCCCTGTGAAAAGAGGAAACTTTAGTCAAGAAGCACTCACACTGATGTATCCCTTTTGTCGTACACTTAAAATCCTGTCAGGGTCGAAGAACCACTGAAACATCACGCAGAATACATCAGAGCATCAAGGGCAACACTTATGCACATAGAAGCTCAATGCCAATCTGTTTTATTAAGACAGGAGCTAATTATGCAATCAGCAAATATGAATCCCTTCTATGTACACTGTGCAGGTAAAATAGATCTTATACTTTATAATTCAGTGTTGGCATTTGACTAAGATGAATATAAATATAATGAATGAATGATGAATATAAAGGTGCTGAAATAGAAATACAACACAATTCTAAAACAATTCAACCTCGGTTGAGAGACGTATTTGTATGCGTTCTTATTAGAGTATGCAAAACTAATGCAGTAGGTGTCATCAGTCAAACTTGACTGATATAAAAAGACATGAAAGAAAAGATTGCTTATAAAATATTCAAGCCACTGCAATGTATGTTTCACCATAAGACTCACTATAAAACACTATAGTGTATCAGCAGTTTAGTAAATGTCAAGTACTAATTAGGTTTTATTACTGCAGCTACAACTTCCTGTCTGCTGTGTTATGTATTAAAAATGATCAGACTTTGTATTATTTGTAATGTATGTGTATGTGTGTGTAATGTTTCATTTATGTGTATTAATTTATTATTCGTTTTTCTGAGAAGATGGTATTTTTTCTTACTAATTTAGTGCTTCTTCCCACTTTACTGCAGTGCCCTGCTTCCCCTTGTTTTTTTTTGGGGTTTTTTTTCTTTCATTACTTATACTGACACTCTAAAAACCAAACCAAGCAAAAAACTCTCCACAAACAAACAAATCTACCTGCACAAATGTACACTTCTTCTTAGAGGAAGAGGTTTTTTTCCATGCAGAACTAATGCAAATTGTATGCCACTGAAACCCACTGAAATTCACAATCAGACACACTTATCGTCTCTCCTCCTTGTATTTGGGTACTAAAGGTGTAAGCCACACTCCACTAATTATAAGTTTCATTATTGATGATATGCAAGCTGTGCTTCAGAGCCGGTAAGTGTGTTTGACTAGCTTAATACAGGCATCTCTAGCTGCAGAATACTTCTGACATATGGAGCATAAGGCACCACCCTGAAACGCTCACTCTTAAAACTCTGCACAGAAACAGTTTCGCACTCAATCAGTTACAATACAACGCTGTAGACCTCGACTATCCTATCACTAAAGGAAGATTAATTGTCAAGCTAAGGGAAGTGTCTTTTTCATCTTCTCTCTCCAATTTATCCTCTTTAACCATCCTTTCCCCCCAATTTTTGACTCAAATTTGCATCTGCATCCTTTAGTTATGGTTAATTCTGTTGATTTTTTCCCCCCTAAGATGTTATGATGTAATCTAAAAGAGTAAAATTGATATAGACAAGTGGTGAATTACCAAAACCACCAACATTATCCCCTGGTGTCTGTCAGGAAATGATTTTTGTGTTATTGGCAGTCTTCTTCCGTTACCTTTCTGAGGCTGTGTCCCCACTAGGACTGGTCCTGATAGGTAATTTGGGTATGCATGCATAATTTATGGCCTTTTAGAAGTTAATCCTAATAAATCTTGCCTCTCTTTCTAAAAGAGCCTATTTAGTAGGGTCCCCATATAAAGGCTAGAGTAGGAGAGTTATCCTGACAAGCACTCATTGTGTACCGTAGGGAATGCTGTGTAAAGACACACGCGAGTTTATCAGTTCCTCTGCCTTTGTTCAGAGCTCTTAAATAAGGACTGTAATGTCAACGGAGGCATTCAAATGAACAAAAAGCCAGATTCTGTCCATGAACACATTAGTATTACGGTTCCATTGATGAAAGTGAAGTGTGGAATATAAATGAATATAATCCTTTGAATAGAAAATCAAATAACTGAGCTAATGAGATCTTAAGCTAAAACATTGCTCATTCCTCTCATTCTTAGTCATTCAGACAGTTTAATCAGCAATCATTTTCAAATAACGCCCATGTTTAGAACAGTTTTTGACTGAGTTGATCAAAGTTTGTTGTGGGTGAACGTCGTCATTAAGGCTTGAAAAAAAAAATGAAGCACAGAATTATGTAAGATCTCTGGGTCACGGCTACAGTGATATATGCAGAGCAGGGTGCTAAATGACATGGCAGAACTGACCCAAGCAGTTTAAGAATCTATAACCAGAGACTGAAAATATGAATTAGAGAAGTGGGTGTTTTTCTGAAGCCAGAGCAGACATCGATTTGCAATACAGTTCTACCTATTTTAATTTTAGTACTTAGAATATTTTTTTTCCTACTGTAGAAGTAGGGAAGAAAATATGGACGGTGTTATAACTTGCTGATCAGTGCTGCATTTCTTATTTTATTTTCTTGCGTATGCCAATAATGTGAGCGTGACACGTGCATTCCCGAAATCAGGAAACGCCGCCTTGCAATTAATCTAGTCTGATGCTTGTGATTGCATTTTCTAATTATCATTCCAGCCCGTCCTTGAGTTTTAATAGCATTCTGGATATTAATCTTTGATGTGGTGTGCCTATTAAGCATTAGGCCAGTGTGTCTTTTCAGAATTCGTCCAAACACTCCATTAAAGGATGAGTGAGCATGCTGAATCCATGCCAGATCCTATAGACTCAAGCTGAATTATCTTAACTTATTCAGCCTATTAAATTGCGGGGTGTATTATAAAAAAAAAAGTTGTTTATGATTAGATTAAGTCATAGGCAGCTTATATGGTCTGACATAAAAAAAATAGATGTGAAGGGACCAGAATTGTTAAATATGCTTTTTAAGTGTTGTCTAGGGTTGTTATTCTTAATCTTGGCTGCTGAGACACATTCTGGTGAGAGCTTCTGCTGTGCTTCATTTCTGTAATCTGCAAAATTATACATTCTTGTTTTGCTGAATAAGAATATCTTTGATCAGATATAAACTAGCTGTTCATCAGGATATGCTTCCTAGAAAAGTACAGCCTTGCACAATTAGTCTGTATAAATTTGTATACACACACATCCCGAAATTGAACATGCAGGCTTCCCCGCTAACACTAAACTGAGCACTGTAACTAAGCACTTTTATGGGTTCTCTGACTTCAGTAGGACAGTATTTATAGGTGCAATGTGCAGCAGAAGCCTGGTTGGTAAACCTTTTTTACGAGGTCTTGCATGTATAATACACTGATAATCATCTATACATGGATATAGAGATATTCAGTAAACACCTAAATTGACCATCTGTTCTCTTTGCTGGTGCAACCTTGGCACAAAGATTATGAATATGTCACACTGCTGGTTTAAATACAACACTGTACTTTCACCCACAACCTAAATATGATAATATTCATCATTTACAGCGAAAGCAAACATTTTCTGAAATCAGCTACTATTTTCATGTTTCGGTAAAAGTGATCAAATACAAATAAACACATGAAATTTTCTGTGAAATCTATTGCTTCCATCGGGAAAAAACGATCAGTTGGAGCCTGCATGACCAAGAATCAATCTCTGTCATTTATATATTGTACTTCACATTATCATACATGCACCTCTAGAATCGAGCATATTAACACACACACACACACACACACATACATACAGTCAGTACATGTACATACACAGATTCAAAGTTTTATAAGGATGGAGCTACGCAATTAAGCCTCCTCTATCGAATTTCAACCAAATTTGAAACTGCTGTCATTCAAACGCCATTTTAATTAGTATAATACATATTATACTGTTGAGGAATTCAACAAGTGAATATATTGTATGGGATTTGTAAATCAACACATATAAATGTAGAGGGACTGGGAGAGGAAAACACAAAAATAGTGAGAGGGCAAGGGAGGGTTACAAGGTCATATAACCGTTGCTGTTAGTCTTGGTGATCACTTGTGTCGTTCATCCAATTACATAATTGACGTCTGGTGAATGCAGTATTTTTGCAACGACTGACAATATATGCGAGTTGGGTTCGAGGAAACCAGAGTTATGTGATTGGCAGTTTGAGTATCTCCAGTGATTGCTCGCTGGTATTGACAGACCAGCACAGAGAGAGTGTAAATCCAACATGAGGGGCGTTAATGCACCAAGATGCAGCACCTGTAGAAGTCTCCACTTGGTGGAGCCCTAGACCTTCCCAAGTCTGCCTGCGCCGGCTGCAGTCAGTCTCTGGCAAACCTCAGCAAGCTTTACTCATGTTTTGAAATCCTCTAAGCAATTTTGTGATACAGTGCACACTTCCTTGTTGAAAAGCTACTCCAAAAGGGAGGTAGGGGCCTTCTTTCCTGAAAGGGTATGTTGACAGTGAAAATGTAACACAAAATCTACTCTGCTAATTAAAAGATACGTTGTTTATGTCGGGATGCCTTTAGGAAGGGTGTATGCATTTTAACAAGGTAATAATTACTATTCACCTAAACATCTGTGTTAATGCTATGTAAAGAAAGGTCAAACCATGTTAGCACAGCCGAACCGTCAGTAAATACACACCGGCAAAAGATGCCCTGAAAAAAATAAATGTATCAGAATTGAATCTGTTAGAATGACCGCACTTGTTCCATTATTTTGTCCACGATATATAGTCAGATGTCCTCCTCTCTGTTTATTATTTCCTCACTAAGACATAGTATTTTTTCCTCCTAAATAAATATTCATGTTTAATGCTTCAAAACCAGCTGTATGAATGCTCATGAGAGCCTCGGTGTCTGTGTGGGAGAATAGATTTCCACCTCTTTTCATTTCAACACTGAAAGGTCAGTCCATATCTGACAATAATTCAGGGAGCGTGTTAGTGGCTAATTTGCACTAAACAATAATGGCGTTACATGGATGACCTGGTGCATTTTACGACACCCTAATATATCACTTTGGTGACTGTAAAGCTGTCTGCGAGGCAAACACACAGAGGATGAGACAACAGAGCAAGAGAAAAACAAAAAAAAAAAAAAAAGGGAAGAGAGAGTATGGGGTGGATTAAGTTTGTGCTGTGGAGGATATGCACATGCACATAACCGGCAACCACTGTTGGCTGCTCTGGTTGTGCTGCTCGAACACCACGATAAACACCTC
The DNA here is from genome assembly GCA_029490765.1 of Euthynnus affinis. Classification (NCBI taxonomy): domain Eukaryota; kingdom Metazoa; phylum Chordata; class Actinopteri; order Scombriformes; family Scombridae; genus Euthynnus; species Euthynnus affinis. The sequence continues at coordinate 20,894,097 of CM055859.1, forward strand.
CATGCGTTTTTAGAGATATGGATGGTACAGTGCCTCTCCTTCAAATCTGCTCATACCACATCACAAGTATGATTCGCCCTCACTGCCTCTCAGCAGACAGACAAATGTGTCCACGCACACATATACACACTTGAACAGGTTCACACACAAACAGCAGATGCACGTACACTTTGTGACGTTCATACATATTCCAAAAAATAAAAAATAAAAAAAATGTGCACATACTCAGATACATGTATCTAAACACAGTATAGAGTCTGAATAGCACTTAGTTGGATGGAGCACTTTTGAATTGAGTGACAAAGTTAATGCTAGTCTTCACAGAGGCTCAGAATGACCCCGAGCAAATACACCCACCTTAAAGTTACATATGCAGCATTATCCACTGTGTGACAGGTGTCATGGACTGAATATCAGAGGATTTAAAGGGGACGAGCAGATGCTAAAAACACTTATTAGTAATAATTTTTATGTTTGGTTTAGCAGGCATTTTAATGAATTTAAAGTTCCAAATCACATATATCAAAACACAGATTATTAAAAATCTACTCTTTTACTTCTACTTGCAGTTCAATTCATTATCAAACACACATCGCATTAAAATTCTAAAGACAAATGCAAATCAGAGTATTGAACAACAAATCGAATTAGTTTTAGTTCTTAGTTCAGCTGATTTAACTGTTACCAACCTCTTTGAAGTTGCAATACTTCTTTTCATGAGATATCCACTCTGCTGCATTAGTCTAGCTTTGTCACAGTGCAAGGAGCAGATGATCCCCTGGAGTATGGAGGCAGACAAAATATAAATATATCCTTAAACATTAAAAAGAAAAAAAGTCCTTACCTTTGTTTTTTTTTTCTTTACAGCTTAGCATCCATCTGTGTCAGAGAGTGCACAGTACTGTGTTCCTACTCCTTAGCAGTGCTTAGCGGTGGAGAATCTGACTCCTCACGGCAGTGCTTACATTCCAAGACTGACAACAGCACAGCTGGTGTGAATGTGTATGGGAGTGTGTGTGTGTGCAAAAGAGAGAGAGAGAGAGAGTCTCCTGCCTCCTTCCCTCCCTCACTCTATGCTTCTCTCTTTCTCTCTGCCCTCCCTCGCTGCATTTCTGTTCCCCACTCTCTGGCTTCTCTCCCCTTTCCTCCTCTACACTTTCTTTGTATCATCTTCTCCCTCTCTCTCTCTTTCTCTCTCTCCTTTCCTCCTCCTCCTCCTCCTCCTCCTCCTCCCCTCCTCTCTCCCTCTCTCTCTCTCTCTCTCTCTCTCTATCCCCTCCTCTCTCTTTCTCTAGCAGTGCATCTCTTCTGGCGGTGGATGTCACTGAGGCTGAAGCTGAGGCGACTCTGCCCCTGATTGGCTGCCATTCACAAGTTAGCGATAAAGAAAAAGGGAGAGAGAAAAACGGGAAGAAAAGCAGAGGGAGGGTAAGAGGGAGAGGGGGGTGGGGGCTAAGGGACAAAATAGTGCCCTTACATCCCAGTGAGCATCAGTTGACTGTGGAATGGAGAAACGGGGGAGGTTAGAGGCTGACGGAGAGGGGTGGACTCTGGGAAGGCACACAGAGAGTGTTTTCCTTTTTTCTTGCTGTAAATGCATCCAGAAAGCTCTCTACATAAGAGGCTGCGCTGAAAGCGATCACTGTGACGGATCGGCTGTGTGATGTTTGATGTCTAAAGCAATCGGCCCCATCTAATCTTCTTTCAATGACAGTGGAATGAAGGAGAAAAAGGCCATAACTTGTAAATCACCCATGCAGTGAGGGGGGTTTGAGGGGGGGGTTGGGTGGATGGGGTGGGGGACTGCTTTTTTACCCTGTTCATCTTCATCTCTCATCCCACTGACTTGGCCAGCAGTAGGTGGCAGGTGCACATGAAGTCCAAGGCACTCTGTCATCTCTTCTCATTACATGCCCCATGTTGGATGCATATCAATACGTCTCCATACAGTATGTGCTATTGTGGGTGATATAGCATTTTAATTCAACTGAATGGAACGGAGAGGGAGATAATATATCACGGAGGTGTTTGATGCTGAGGGGTGAGACAGAGAGGCACGGGGAGCGATACGTTATTAGATGCCGATATCCGTCCTCAACATGTACCTTGAGCAGATAAACGGTCGGAGGAAGTGATTTTGAAATGCATGGGATGCCACTCAGAGCTGCACTCTTGATGAATAATTTAAGAATAGCAGCGGTTTCACTGGCCAACCTCATCTGAGCTCAAGTTTTATCTCCCAATATCAGTGTGAATAGATTATCAGCTCAAACTCTCTGCACCAGATAAATAAAAATGCAAACAGGCCAAACTAATTAACATCTGAACAAGCGGCGAGGTAGCCTCCCTCTGATACTAAGCCAAGTCCTCACACTTCATAATTCACTCCCTCGTTGTGTTTATGGTGCTGAGAGATTAAGAAGTAGGTGTGCGTTTGTATTTGTTCATGTGTGCACATGTTGGCGTGTGTACTGTATTTGTATGTATGACTGGGGGAGGAGAGGTGTGTCATGTTTACTTATACCCATGTGTGTACGGGATTGATGCGCATGTGTATCTCTTGAGTGTGTGTGTGCGTGCATATGTGTGTGTGTGTGGTGTTCCTCACTAACAAGCCACTGGGAAAAAAGCAGGCTATTTTGTACATCTCTGCATAGAATTAGTATTAATTTACTTGCTATTTACACTCCTGGGACGTTAATTACGCTGTTGTTACGCAGCCCAAACAACTCTGTGCAAACATCAGAGAACAAGAACAAGCATTGTACCCAACTGTTTCAGGAAATTCAGAAACATGTTTTCAGAGCCAACGTCCTAACTACCTCACACACAAAGACACACACAGAAATCCCAATCTTCTCATCTTAATTTCACAGGCTTTTCAGGCAAACAATTTCCACATTCCCATTGTTTTTTTTTTTGTTTTTTTTTTTTATTCCCCTCCTGATGAGGACTCCATTACATTGAATAAAAGTTTTCCAAGCTGAGGAAACAGCTTCCTTAAGTATGGGTGCCTCTTGATCCTCTCCCAATTCTCAGTGTCAGCTCCCATCAGCATCACTAGCTTGTTGCACTTGCACTCACCTCCACAGTCCGAGCTGCTGCCGTTTAGTTCTCTGATTTCCCTCACGCTCCCGAAGGAATGCTCAAGTACGGATGTCTACCCGCTGTTTGCTGTGCTAGCATAACAACTGCAGCTGCTGATAGGTTATCGATATAGCTCTCTGTATGGCAATGACAAGACCACATTCGCTGATCTCTGAAAACTGCAATCCTGTGTTCTGTTGCTGCTTTTGGCGGCCACATGAAGATCCTTTACAATCTAGCAAAAGGCCTTACTTGCACATAAAAAAAAAAAAATGTACGCCATCTCTTCCATACTAATGCCAGTTCTGATTGTACATTTTATGTTTGTTCATTTTATTAATATTTTAAAAATTATTTTCCAAACTTGATTTAATTGTCCTCAATAGAAATATAACAAATGTACAATATAATTAACCTGCGAGGGAGCAAGAGAGGCCATTGCTAACTGCTAAGCTAAGTAACTAGCAGATCTACGCTGGGTCGACTTGCACTGGCTACTGGGGGCTGGCTAACTACAGCCACTAATGACTGGGTTTTCCATGGTGAGGAGTCATACTTCTAATTCACCAAGCCTTGCCTCCAACACAGCAAATAATCTACATTTATTACATGTACCGTTATCACTAAAGGAAGCAGAGGAATAGCTAAACATAAGACACACAGAGCAAGAGAGCACAGGACAGTGAGAAGGAGAGAGGGAAGCCATCGCTAATTGCTAAGCTAAAGTGATTAGCAGATCTGAATAGTGTGTTACTGCGGGATTAGCAAGAAAGTCACCAAAAGACAGAGAGAGCTATGAGTGCTTGATCAGAACTAGTGTAAATGTAAATGTGCAGCAGTTAATTAGCGGCTGAAATGAAGAATACAGCAAAATGAACTGGGTTGAGCCGTTAATAACGCTACCGGTAACAGAAACATCCGCAACGCCTACATCATGTCAGGTCACAAATTCATCTGGTAAGAGGTGATTTCTGTAGGCTATATATTGTGGTTGCATTATTTACTCTATATTACCTATTGTATATCTATTCAAAGCTTATCTCATAAACATTTAATTGTTTATGTGTAGATGTTGTTACATGCTGTGTGCAACATCGTCTCTAGTCTGAGATAAAAAAAAAATAGTGAATGCAATATGATTGTTTAGCCTACTACCACCGGTTATTACACAAACAAATAGCATGCAACAGTGCTCAGAAGCAAGAGATTCCAAGGGAGTAATTCCACAATTATAATTAGACTTAGCAGTTAAAGGGAGTATTTTAACTTTTTTTTGGAAATGTACTATTTTTTTTTTAATTTTACAGCAAAGAGTTAAATGGGAAGATCAATATAAATTTTGTGGTATCCTTATTTGTGACATGATTTATGCAGGATGCCTAAAATGCCTAAATTAAAACAAATCAAACAAGTGAAATCAGAAATTCATCAGAAATGTAAAAGTGACCTGTTTTGGTTTCAGGGGGATTTCTGTGCTGTAACTGTTTCTTGGCCAAAGATACGGGAGGTTAAGAGATGCATGAAGGGTCAGTACAAGATAAAAATACAAGTTTTGTCAACTGTAAAGCATGCAAAGATATTCCAGTCAAGTCCAAGAATAAAATATGGACCTGGAATTGCGCATGACATGTCTGCCCCCTTTACTACATAGTCATGAGATATCTCATTCTGAAAATACATTTCCCAAAATGTCAACATTTACTTGACAGTCAGAGATGAGCTCTTGCCTATTCTCTCCCATACACTCAATGAAGCGTCTCTCTTCTTCAGCACAGAGGTACATGGGTCCTAGAATACACAAGACGAAAAATGAAAAACATGAATAAATATATAAATGAAGCCTAAAGTCTGTCATACCTCTTTAATAATTTCTCTCTCTTAACTCATGTGTTTACAGATATAACCAACTAAGAGAAGAACATCATGTGAAACTACTTAAAACTTGTTAAAAAGTTATTTGAAAGATCCACCCAACTCAAGCAAAATAACTGAACAAGAAACTACACCATTAATTAATATGTACTACCTCACCTGTCTCAGTTCCATTGACCAATTTTTGATGCGCTGACCAACTCTTCCCTTCATATTAAACAACCTGAGGAGCTTCAGTGTGTACCTGTCCAGCTGGGATATGCAAGGCAAGAATGTTTAAGGCATTTAAAATTTCACTTTTTGTAGGTATAAATATAAAATAGTGTGGTTACCTCCTGCCTCTTTGATACACGCCTAATAACAGCTGTTAACATTAGAATTTATACGAAAACATGTACTGCAAAAACCTCTTGATTTGAACTATACACTCTGCCATTATCATGCTGAATCTGTACATGTGTAAAATGTTAACAATAGTTGCAAAATGAACCACTTTTTGTTTCTGCTTTCATAATAGCCCAGTGCATACAGCAGTACATGTGTAAAATTAGCTAAGTCATGCAATCTTAGCTAAGTTTTTAAGTCACATAATATAACTTTAAATATATTTTGAATATTAGGCTAGCTAATGTTAGCAGGTTTATTTACATATTTACATATAAAAAGGAATTTCAAGTGACCATCTTGCCATTCTCACTTCTGACCCTAAGCATGATGTCAGCCTGGGCCCAAACTGGCCCAAAGCCAGTTGATTGAAAGCTTGGCCCTTCAAGGAATAGCAAAAGCAAAATCCATAGAAAAATGAGGAAAAATAAAGGGATACAATAAATAACATTATATTAAAAATAAAGTATATATATAATTTAAGAGCAATAAATTAACAAATGCGAAAGTATGTGAAAATGGTTATAATTATTCTTTTATTTTATATTGTCTTTACATCTCCACATTTGTTTATTATTTTATTCATTCCTCTTTGTATTTCTACATTTATTTTCTTTTTTTTCTTTTTTTATGGCACTCCTATGACTCCATACAATAGAACAAAGTATTTCTGCTTTCATTCTAACCTTAACTTCAAGGTGCTAAGTTTGAATCAGCCACAGCGGTAATGGCACCGGTGCTTTAGAGTGTGACACATAAATCAGCTTTGGGCAAGTCAAAGCAGTTGACACAAGAAGAGCAAATATCCACTTTAATTACGATGTCTGACTTGGTAAACGAACAAATACAAATTGTATACTTGTCTTGTGTGAATATAAAATCTGTGCACAAGTGTAACTGTCAAAGACTGCTTGGATAGGAGGACAGGAACAGGCCCAGACTAGTTCTGTTGTTGTGTATGTGGGCAGGTCATGACTTATGACATTTGGAGCACTTTAATTGAGTTTTGTGAAATCAATTTATCATCAACTGCAATAAAAGTCAATTTAATTTTTAGAAAATAATGAGTTGTTAAAATGTTTTGCACTTTTTATTTATAACTTAATCAAACAAACATAGAAAGGAAAATTAATTTAGTGGAAGACATTTTTAAGTAATATGTCCTTTTTACAGTGCTATCATTTTATTGAGCACACACAGTGTTGTCCACATAGAAGTTGATTTCTCAGCTGTTTTTCCAATGAAGATGAAAATCTGTAACCCAAAGGGAGACTCCTAAGACTCACAATAATTTAACAGCACTTGTATGCCATGTTTGACTCAATAATCAAGCATATTTTATCTTAAACTGGAATTATAATGAGTCGTTCAATGTGTCAACATCAAAGGTATGAGGGATCGACCAGTACCTGTGATTGTCTCTTCATAAGATTTTCCTGATATTATACAATAATTATACTCAAGGCTGGCAGGATTGGAAGGCACACTGTGATCCCTAATGACTCAGTTTCATTTACATACATTTTACAGATTTACTGCAGCTGATGCTCTTATCCAGACCAACTTATCCTTGGTAAGAAGGTACTCTAAAGGTTCAGGTCCTCACTCAAGGACACCTTGTCAGTTAACATTTTGTTAATGGACACATGTTACCTATTACAGGCAATGAACCTGTAACCATTTTGGTTCTATGACCCCTAGCCCACCCTGGTACTTGAGAAATGCATTTTTTAAAGGTTATTCAGAAGTCATCTTCACTTAAGATGTAAGCTTTATTATTAGTATTTCGTTATGCACCTGGACTCTGGAAAAAAAGAAGCCGTATTTGGGTCACTTCTATAAATTGCATTTCTGTCCAGCAAATGCTACAGACGTTGTAGCATTCTTCATGCATTTTTTTTTCAGTTTTCTGGAGGCAGTAATGATGGATAGTCATGTGCATAGATTAATTTTGAACCCTGCTGTTGCTTGCTACTAGGCTCTCTTTCTATGAATAACCACTTAGCAGATCTTTCTCTAACATTTCACTGGATAGGGCCTTTATTTCAAACGTGAGCCACCAACAGAAATGACCTTACCAACTATGTCTCCTTCTAGTTTTAAATTCAAACCAATTAAATGAGAGAAGCCTGTAAATGTGTTGTCCAAGTCACTAAATACACTAAGGATTATTCATGAGTGAGTTTATGTAAGTAAGCTAATATTACTGACAAATATTGTACAAACAATGCAAAATATCACTCCTAGCACTTGCTTTTAGTTGCCAAAATGCATTACATGTTACTTTTGGAAGGAACTTCCATCACTGGTGGGCACAAATCCTCACTAATGTACAGTGACATTTGTGTGGAGTGAGGTGGTGTGTAGGAAGAAGTGCTGGATGATGGTTTCACAAGAAAAGCCCTGAGGATGCTCCTGTCCCAGCCAAAGTGATGACACTTCACTCAGTCTGTGAACACTTACTTATGGAGGTGCTCAGCAGGCGATACATCTGCTTTTATTGGCTAAATTGCCACTATCATAAAAATTTCACAGTCCACTCCCCCCTTGTGGGCATTTACCAGATTTTGTAGTGCAGCACTCAGCTAAGGAAATAATTCATTTATGACTAGAGAAATAATTATGCTTCATGTCTGTTTGAGTAATACAGCTTTGTTTTAATGCATTTTTTCTGACACATGTATTTCTGCAAAGTAAACAAAGATCAATCAGTTATGAAAAATAATTAAGTTAATTAAGAAACAATGAAATATCAGCAATGGACTTATCAGCCATTTCACATGATGTCACACACAAAAACAAGCTCAAAGAGCAACAAATACTGAGAAAATCAGCAAAGATAAAAACGTCCATGTTACTAGCCTTCTACATTACTCAGAGCAGGAAAGTAAGCCCTTATTTGGTGTGAACATATCTTGCTATTACAGTCATTATCATGAGGAGAGCAAATATCTTCCTTTGACTATCGTGTGCAAGGTCAACCTTAAAGATCACATTTGAAAACACATTTGCTGTGTGAATGTACTGCAATAAAAATGACATGGTAACCACTGAGAATGAAAGGAGAGTTAACCCTGGGTTTTCTGAATGGAAATAGGCATATTCTGAAGGTTTGTACTGATTTCTTGAGGCATCTCTCACTTTGTTTTGTCACTTAAAATTAAACTACAACAGTGGAATTTTGATGTAAAGATTACCAGGATTTGAGCTTATTTAATTGGCTTGATTAAATGTTCCTATGCAAGGTCAGGTTATTATCTGTGTTGTGTTCATGGGTCTTCCGTTTGATGCACTCTTTAATGGAAATGTTAAAGAAAATGTTCAAAAGATACTGAATATCTTCTGTTTTAATCAACCAACATTTGTGTGTGTGTGTGTGAGTGAGTGTGGTGTTGGGGTTTGAGTTGTTAGTGTGCACTATGATGCATAGTGGGGACTATGGAGGTGGTTGCATCCTTTGTAAGATGTTAGGGACTTTTGAATGCTGGCAGATGCTTCGTCACAAGTGGATTTCATCGCCAGTTCTTTTTTTTTTCTTTGGCTCTTTGCCCTTTCAATTCTGAATTGTTATCCTCTTCCGCCATCATTTAATTTAATCAGAGTTTTACCTAGGTTGACTGCTTTGGGATTGCAGGATGGGGGGGTGGGAGGGGAACGGGTGGGTGCTAATCCAATTAATTACAATATTACAGAACACTGGGACCTGATCAAATAAACAGCTAAAGGAGTCACATTTTACAAGTCTGCCCATATTTTATTTCCCAGTGATCCACTCAGTACATTTTTTTACAAAGTCAAGCTAGCTTCTAGCATTCTTGCCACTGTTGCCAAATTCAGGTCGGGTATAATTTAAAAAATAACACAGATATTTTGGCCTGAATTTCAGATGTTTGGGGTCGACATCTGTCCATCTTTTGGGCAGACTTCATTAATAAATTTGGTTGTTGGTTTTTCACTCAATTAGAGTTATTTTCATTTCACCTGTCTCTCTTCTGCTCCGCTGCGTGTATGGAGGGGCTGAGCCTTGCCAGAGAGGAGATGAGAGGAGAGGAGAGAAACTGCTGTGACTGTAAATGACAGCAAAGAGCAATAGGGATTCTCACACTGAGCTGAAATGAAATGAGTGCACATAAATTAAGTAAATAACATAAACAAAATGTTTTGTTTCTTTTGCATCAAGAGTTATCTAGGCAGCGACACAGAGGTTGACTCACATTGCTGCACGGAGCCTCCTAAATGCAAATGATTATTGATTTCTGAATTAATGGATATTTGTTAATATATTTGTTATTTTTGGCATAAAAAAAAAATCGGCTTGTTGGGGGTTCTCATAACTATACCATTAAAGGAGAAACACTTTTGTATCCCCCCTCACTTTTTCCAACTGCGCTGTTGTTACACCACACACCCCTTGACTGCTCTCTCTTTTCTGTCCCGAAAATGGAGCCTAAGGAGAGAGGCTCAGGTTCCATTAAACCTGTAGTGTGGAACTTTTGTCTCCCCCTTCTGGCAGTGAGAGTAATGACATAAACAGATCAATGGCAGATTCCTGACACATACACACATACATCCCGGTCAACAGTTGCAAACCAGTCGTTGCTAATTGAAGTAAAATGCATAACTACCGGTGTGCCAGCATGAGAAAGTCGCCAAAGAGGGCAGATCTAAAAACTCTGCGTATACTGCGAAATGCAGAGATTTAGCTGGTGGTGATAGGCTTAATCAGCATTTTGTGACCTCATTTGGCAAGGTCATGAAGGTAACAGATGTCCATTTATATGTAAAACTCTGGCACTCCAGCTTTAAAATTACAGGTAAAATTGCCTCAATTTTGATCATTTTTATCCTTATATGACACTGACCGACCTGTTATTTGTTCACAAGTTGCTACTCAATACAAAAAACAAAAGTCTCACCTACACAGATTTTTTCAATGATCTGGACAACATAACTAAATCTCAAACTGAGTTTGGTTCCACCTTCCACTTGTACGTGAATCCCTCAATTAGAATTTCTTAGTGCTCTAGTGATAATAAGCCGTTCACCCATGAGAACTGTATTAAACCGTGTTTGAATAGAGCAAGGCACATCAAATGAAAATAAAGCTCAACAGTAAAGTTGATTTGTATTCAAAGTTTGAAGGCACATAATGTAACTGGAAAATGGTCAAAACAAGTGGGAGCTTCGAAAACAGATATTACTCTATCTGCTATTGTCAATGTGCATGTACACACATCTTTCCGGCATAACTGTCAGATTATATTGGTGTAAGTTACAGGTTCATATACTGGAAAGACAGAATGTACAAGCAGCAAATTATAATTGACAATGTAGGCCTGAGGGGTAAAAGCAGGAGGAAATACAGCCTCAATTATCCCAGCAGAGAGCCTCAAGTGCCCCTAAAGGTCTTTATCACCAATCAGTTGGCAGTAGAGGGTGACTAAAGTTGCAGTGTATTATCTGAGCATCTGTACCTGGTGCATTTGAGTCACTGTTAAAAATTGACACTTTTATGTCCCCTTGAAGTTTTACCATGGCTGTCTTACCCTCTCTTCTATGTCCAACATGAATAACATGCTTAGTACTACAACATATTTGACATATTGACATAAAGATATTGCATATAGGGTGTTTTTTCCTGAATATAATTTGTGCTGAAGGAGCACTTTATCACACCAGTATATCCATAAACATGTTCAGTTTAAAAAAAAAAAAACCTCATACATTCATTTTTGATTTGAATCAGAATTAGAATAACGTCAAGGCGCTTGGATAGTTCGGTCCTGGCACTTATCTGCTCGGGCCCTTATAAATATAGCTGCAATCAGCAATGATCAGCGTCCACGCAGATTGCAGAAAATTGCCAAATTTGACATCTTTAGAGCCGAAGATCAGATGACTTGAGGGATTAAAATGTCAAAAGCATTATGACTGTAGACCTGGCCATTTTTAAGATAATTGAGGAAACATAAAGTTGATAGTTACAGTGTCACCTTGAGGTCAATGAGTGTCATTATATGTGCCTGAGTAGTGGGTGGAATTTGCAACCCACCTGCCAAATTTTGGTTCACCAACACTTCAATGGAGAAAAAAATAAGAAGGAAGAAAGAAAGAAGAAGAAAGAATAACAAGGACGAAAACAATAAGGTTCCAGCAGCAAGCTTCTCTTCTTGGACCCATATTAATAATCTTTACAAAAACAATAGGTTTCTCGCGCATTCAGTGCCAGACCCTGAATCAGTTCCGACCCTAAGAAACTAGAGAGTGGGAGGAGCTATTTCAGACACCACTGGTTCCGGAGATAAAAATCCTATTAATTTTTCCCATAGACAGCATTATGTTATTCACAGTTTGAGCATTTCTACAGCTTGGATCAACATGAAACTCTCCCAGTTAAATTATCAGTACAAAAAATGATCAACCGCATTAGAAAATATCTGGTTCTTTAGAAATAAGTTGAAAGTACAAGGGTAGAAGTTAATTGCAACTCCCAAGGTGCATTTTAGCAAGAAACAGCCAATCACCAAACTTAGAATTTGGTCAACTGCACTGCTACTACTACTAAATGAGGTATTAGCGATTTTGGTTGTGTCTACAAGATCATATTTGTTTTCATTCATCAGAATGATATGATAACAAGTGGTAATTCAGTCCCTGGGTGGATTTGTTAAAATCAAACCATGAAAAAACATGTAAACAGAACTTCAGTTTATGCTAATTTCACAGTTTTACAAACTCACCTGTATAATACAATCTGATCCAGTACAACGTCCCTTCTGTACTAATTAAAATACTACACACGACACTTATTTTCAGAGTCTATGTGATGCATGTCGAATAAACTTTAAAGTTGTGGGTTTGTATTGGATTTTGTTTAACTATAAAGTGTATCTAATACAAATGAAGTACTTTGAATATTTAGAGATTAAGGATTAATGACTAAATTGTAAAACATTGTAAGATAATTCAACTTAAAAAAAAAAACATACTGTTGCCTTAAAATGTGTTAATAAAGTAGTTGAATGATTTGTTACATGTACTCTCATTCGTTGTAATGTAAAGCAAAATATTTGAGGAGCTCTGAGTAAAATTACTGCTTTCTCCCATTGAAAGGATCCAGTTCTCAAGCATCTGATCGTTATACCTCCCTGTGGAAATATTCTGAGTGTCCAAATGGGAAGAGAAGCTAAGAAAAGCTCAGATCACATGGGAAGGATTATATTGTATATCCAATCTAGCAAAGGTGTACACCAGATCTCCAAGAAGGGCTAGAGAATGTAGCTGGGGAGAAGGACTACTGTCTTACACCATTCCTGGATAAGCGCTGGAAAATGGATGGATAGGATCAACAGCTCTCTGACACGTTTCACCAAAAAATTGAACATTATATGCTCCACAAGTGAAGTATGGTAGTATGGTATGACATGGTATATTGGATTATATTTGAGAGAGTTTGTTGTCATCATTTCTGATGTCAGTTCTGATGCTAGACTGAAGACCAAGAGTCCTACCAATTATGATTATATTGGACAATTCAGCTCCTCAAGATTTACACTCATTGCAAATGCTAAGTGCCAGTGCAGAGGTAAGTGCATCATGCCTTAACCATACTTTATTTGCCATAACTGTCTTTCCCTAAGCTTCAGCATACCATAGTTGCCATGCACAGACATTGTACAAAGTGAGAATTCTAAAAATGTTAATGAACAAAATTTGGGTTTTTGCAGAATTGTCCAATATTGATGTTCTTGGCTGGCGGTCTGGTTGTAAGACTTAACACAAAGAATCAATCAGAAAAAACCTCTCATCATTTCTGATCATTCCACTGTTCAGGTGGTTTTGAACAAAATGAGTCATTAAATGAAAAAGACAAAAGCTGAATATTGAAATAAAATGGACAGGTACAAGTTGGACACAGTTGTGTCCAAATGTAGGAATACGCATTTTGTCATTATAGAGTAGCAATCAGTGACTCTAGAATGTGTCACAAATAATGTGTTCTTACTGAAGATACATGAGGGTTTTTTTCTCCTGGCCATGGTGAAACCTTAAATGTCAGCATTTTGCCAGAATGGAAACACAGAGCTGTCAAGTCAGTTTTAACAAGCTCATGAAGGTAAATTCAGATCATCTTCATATTAAATGAATCTACAAAACATGTCTGTTCTCAATGCTTAACTCTTTATTCATGAGGAAAATTAGTGATTATTTACCTTAACCAATGAAATGAAGGAGAATCATACCATATTTATGGTATTATCCATGTGTTATTTGTGTCTTTGCTTGCCCATGTATGAGTACATAATATGGAGGACACTGAAGTTCTCCCCTTTCTTTCTTTCCTTTGTTGGGTGACCCGCATATTGTTTTGTTGTTATTCATCTAGTGGATTTTACCTTACGTAACAGCTTCTCATTGTAAGAAACTGCACTGCAAGGATAGACAAGCTTCATGCAGCATATGTGGTAGGAGGCTATTATAAATAAAACCATTAATTTTTATTCTTCTGGCTAACAATTATTTGCTTCACAGAAGTCAGTGTGTATCCTTTGGTGGATTTGACATCACCCATGAAGCGGTTTCCGTTGGTCTGCCCTTGCTACAGCTCTCTTCAAGAGTCTGAGGATAAATGAAAGAGCTGGACTTTGACACTGACATGCAACAGACATTTCTCCCTCTCTACAGGTTATTAATTTTCTAATTAATTCTGTAATTCGGCACAACCAATGTGCTGATTAACCAGCAATCACCACATGCACATGGGGATATGAAGGGCAAATACATTTGGTTGCTATATGTCCAAAATTATATTATGACAAGAACCTGTAGTCTACCCTTCCTGTTTTTATTCTGTTTTTTTTTTTTTTTTTTGTATGTTTTTCCCCTGAGGATTACATGGAAACAGTGTTGCCATGGTGCAATTCAGAGAGGTTACAGGACATGAAATCAAATGATTATGGATTCTGAGGCCTTATTTCTATGCTGATTTGTGGCATTTTGTGGAAGACAAAGAAATGCACAGTGTTAAATGGAGTGATAGCATATCCTGTTTCACCACCTGACTTTCAAAGAAAAAAAAAACAATCTGTAGAGACAAAATTGCCATTGAAATGTTAGCATATGTATTTGCTTTTGTTTCTCTAAACAATTCATGACGTGTACGTAAGGTGTAAAACCTATTTGGACTGTGCAAATTGTCGATTCTGGGTTTGGCTTTATTCGCATCTGTCAGTCTTAATTTACAAGTAATTATTTACAAAATACACACACTCATTTTACACACACACATATACACACAAACACATTTTACCTGAAGGACATCAACATTTTAAGCAAATAATAAAGCCCGATAACCTAGCATTACTCAAGGGCATAAGAGTAATAGCTCCAAGTATTTCAGTGATGATGGTCTTACATCAAAACACTCAAAAACTCTATTTCTGTTCCTCTGCATCCTTGCCCTCTGCTAGGACAAGCACAATAATAAAACAGATAATTCTATAGGCAAGTCATGTTATCAACAGATGACTGATTGATGGCTACAGTATGGTACAGAAATTGAAGTTGCTTGCGATCTAAAAAACAAGGTGTTGTTTTTCAGTTACATATCACTAGATAGATAATGTGAAAGCAAAGTGTTTCACCTTCAACCATTAGTGACACATCATGAGCACTTGTCCGCAGCATAGTTTTGTTCATCACCATTCCCTCCTCCACATATGTAATGACTGTTGATACTAAAACTGAATTATAACTAAAGTAGCAACTAAGTAATTGAAGTAACAATACACCAAAACAGTTTTGAAACCTCTTAAGGCTAAACATAGATTGAAATGTCCTTTTGTCTAATAGTTTCTTTTGGGGATGTGGCAAAAGAGCAAGGGTATTGTTCAGTAGGACTTTTATAAGCGCCGCATCTGGACATAAGTTGAAAAGAATACCAGCAACAGAAAAAAATAGTACACGTTAATGTGCAGATTGTCAAGCTGTGAAACCATTGGTTCACACTTCTATAGAAGCTTTTCACATGAATATCACAGATCCTCTATTAGCCACATCTGGTGCAAGTCTGAAGCCCAAAAGAATTCATATTTTGGCCACCTGGGGCACTAGAAATAAGCTATAACCACAACACTGACATATTTTATGACCTTTTAAATTGATATTTTGAGATTGTTAGCAGAAGTTTTTGTTTGTTTGTTTGTTTTTTGTTTTTTTTCTATTTACACATTCATAAGATAGTGCCATTCCACAGTTAGGGAGTAAAATTAGCATTGATTTGCAGTCATGTTTTGAGACATTGCTATAAATGTAAGTCCAATATTCACTCTTTTTTTTTCGGTCTCCTGCTGCTAAATGCTCCATGTCTGTCATTTGGTGCTGGGCAGGTACCATACAGAAGGGTTTTAGAGCTTTTCCAAGGAAAGGAAAACAGCTGTCAGAGCAGCCCAAAAAAAACCCACTTATGAGACCAGTGAGGTTGAACCAAAACAGTAATGTTGCAGGCCAGAAAACCAAAACAGTGGGTTGAAAAACACTGTGAAGCTCTGCAGCTGAACTGCAGATTCATGTGAGAATTATCTGCCATCATGTACATCATGAGTGGACATTGTTAAAATAGTTTTATACATTTGTGATTAAAATCCATTTTTTTCTAAAGGATTATAGTTTGTAGTCTGTTGAAAGGTCAAGTCTAAAAATCATGTGTGGGTTTTTTTTTTCTGCTTATGGTTCCTTGCTGTTAGTCACCTTTTCAGATGCTGTAGCGTTTTTGAGTGAAGTACAAATTGCTTTCAATTTTAGAACACTGTGACAAAATGAAGTGGATTGTCTTTAGCTCTACTGTAGTCTCTACTCCAAAACATTACAAGCCTGTCAAGTCAGCTCAGTCAACCTTATCAGATACTATATTTAGCTAGGTAAGATACCTGCACACAGAATCGATCGTGTATTCTTCCATGATCAGTTCCTAGCCAAAAACAATACAGTATGTGAGCTTGGTCCATTCTGTATACTGTGAGTACAAAAAGTGCTGCTAAGAAATAATTAATTATGGTTTCGACACTCCACCACAGCTCACTTGTCTCACTTTATCTGTTGCTGTGGCCAACGGTCTACATCCTTTATTGAACTCCCTCTTTCCCTGAGCATTGCTTCGACAGCTAGCAGAAGGCACCATGTAAAACTACTTTCAGAACAACTGAAGCTCCACAGTATACCTCCACTCCTCTCTCTGACAAGTGGTGACACAGTAACTGTCGATCTTTCCTCCCCCATTAAGGAGGAGGTTTCACATTTCTCTGCTCCAGGCTGCCTACATTCTTTTCTGTCTTAGTATTTCTCTTTGAAACTTGCCATACTCAGAGAAATGAAATCATGACGTATCGAGCGCTGTTCTCAAGTAGTGGCTTCTCTGACAATGCTGGAGACAATTTTGGATATCTGGCATGATGTATTGTTACTTGTGGTAGCTGGCTGTTATCTGCAAAGAAAAAGAAAAGGATCATTCTAGTGAAAGCTCCAGTGTAAAAATATATTCAATCTGTTGTTAGTTTTATGGCCGTTACTTATACATTTTTTAACAAATGCCAAAAAAAAGTAACACAAAAATCAGTCTGGGTTTATTAGTTTCAGTATTTTGAAAGAGTTTGTTCAATCCAGCAGAAAACATATTTGATATTCAATCAAAAATACTGAAAAAAATATTTTAAAAATGGGCAAGGGACAACCACAAGCCATTTGGCACAGTGAAAATATTTTATTATGGTTATGTTTTCTTAATGTCCTAGAAATCTCAGTGTTAATTGAGAAAGAAGAATTTGAATTAGGAAAACTGAATGTGAAATTAAATGATGATTAAAAGTTAAAAACAATCACATTCACTCAGCATAGTTTTTTCTTATAATTCATTGGTTCAGTATAGGCTGTAAAATTTACATTTTTTTGCAAGTCAAATACATCTCTGCTGGTATCTTTTCATGAATGCACCATATCAGCTAAAATCACAAAATTGGAGTCCAGTATTTTGGTTCTACAGGCTCAATGAAGTGTCTTTTTTTTTAAAGAAAGGAATACAATTCCTGAATTTGGGTGAATTTGTGATTTAAGACAGGAGGTCTGCAGCTTTTTAAAGCACTTAAAGGTGTGGATGTCTATCATTGGCTTCCACACGGCCCACCAGGACCTGCACTGACTGTGGCTGCAGGATTTAACTCCTCCGCCAGCTGCTTTCTTGGCTCAGGGGTATTCCTAGGGTAGATACACTTGAGGCAAAGGGTTTAAGCCTGTGTTCCATGACTCATGTTTTTTTTTCCCTTTTTCTTTTAAAGGATATATTACAGAATAGTTAATTCTCATGGGCAATTTGGTGCTGATGTAGTGCTTGGTGTGTTAGCACAGTTCATCATAATGATGCACAGTGTGGGAAAGTTATTTTTGAAAATGTATTCATTTCATTATACAGTAATGCGGAGTTAAAAGAAACCCTTGAGATCTTGGTGATTAAAAAGGGAGAAATGTAACAGACATCAGAAAATAAAGAAACAAGACTGGCAGTTATTTGCATCTGGTGCAAAAGTGAGAAAAAGAGCAATTGCCGCCAAAAACAGGCACAAATAGAAAACATATCATTAGACAGCTGATGCAGAGAAGTTAATATATACTGAAGTGTGATTAAGGTGGAAACTAGGATGTCAGCATGTCAGGTTCAGGTTGTTTTACATGCAGAAGATCAGTAACGCAATGAGTACATTTGAATACACTCTAATATTCTGATTACAGGCAGTAACAAGCTCAAGAAGCATGATGTTCTTTAGATTACATTATAAAGATTTGCCACCATGTTGTACACTGCCATGTTTTCTCAGTTACAAAGCATCCATCATTGAAAACAAATACAGTATGTATATGGAATGCAGGTTGTTTACATTGCCTGATAAATTGAAAGATTGAGCTGAAATCTAAGCATAATAACTTTACTATGATTACTCTGATTATGGTTACAATTATGCTTATATGTAATTTGAACATTACCCAATTAAAGGGCTACACCAAATGTAAAGACTGGCATGTTGTCTCCTTTATCTGATGATTATAATCTAAGTAAGGTTAGTCAGTGGAAGTATCACCAATTAGCATTGTTTTTTAAATGCTCAAATTGGCAATGAGCAGACACAGATGTTGACAAAGATTTGTGAACTCTAGACCAGTTCTGAAGTAATTCCTTGCTCACTAGATTATCAGTAATCATTTTACATTAAAACTATGTAAACCATGCCACTGAAATATTCCCTTACCCCTTAAATGCTGTCATCTTTGGTGATATATTACTTGTGTTGGCTACAAATTAAAACAATATTGCTTGTTAACCTTTCAAAACATAGTATATCAATCTAATTAAAAACAAAATATTTTAATGACTTTTTGATGCCAAAAAAGTTATTTTCAAAATTTATCAACATCTTTCAATAAGCCCTTATTTCAAGTTTATATAAATATTGTAATGTGTGTTGGCTCCTATAACTGCTCTTTGATTGGCACTTGCAAACATAAATTAGTCAGCACAGTAAAATCATATCAAATGGACTGCCTTGTGGCCATTGCAGTGTGGTCGTGCACACAGCAGTCCACTGATGTTCAGTGAGTTAGCATTGTCATTTTCATTAAAAAATTCTTCCTCTAAATTATCTTATTAATCACTTGACACAACATTTAAAATCATCAGTTGCCTCAGAGACGTTCATTTTGCAGTTGCTATAACTCTCCACTATAACTGACAGTGCAAGTCATACACTTTCATTGCACCATCATGTTGTAAACTATCTATCCATCCACCCATCCATCCATTCTCTTTACCACTTATCTTCTAGTTCATTAGCATTAGATGGGTGTAATAGGTCTCTGAAGACCTCAGGTATGTGTTTAAGGGTTAAAAAGAAAAGTATTATGTGAATTGCTATGTTTTGTTATGATAAAGACAGGACTACACAGTTTGTTAACTGCACCTGGCAGTACACAGTCTTGTGCCAAACTCTCTATCCTTGTGAAAATGACAAATAAATGAAAAATAATATAATTTTTGTAATTGCTTGTGTTCATATTCTATATATACAGTATATGCCAGACACCGCACCATCAGTAGTAATGAAGGGCTTGTTTTGCTACCGCTATATTACCAGACTAGACATGAGCACTTACAGAATAAAGGGTGATTGCTGCAAATGACCCAGTTTACAAAAAGGTAGGAGGTTATAACTTCATTTCATATTATTCATTATTGGAGAATTGGTTTTGGGACATGACCCTTGTTCGAAACTTGTGGGTGGATGAGATCCTATTCAGTCAAACAGTAAGATTATACTGCAGTGGACCCTCATGGTACAATGAAGAGGTCAACGCAATCATATATGCAGCTTAAAGAAAATGAAGTTGGCTATAAAATGATCCCTGAGTCATCTCCTTTTTCAATATTTTCTTTTGACTCATGGAATCGTATGTATAATGTTCTTGTCTTAAGAGTTTGTTTACTTGATGGCATCACAGGATCTAAGTGACAACAGCTGCAATGCAGGCACCACCACTGAATGACAGACAAAACCAGCATGCTGCATGGTATCATTGAGCAGTTTGCCAGCAAATGTTAACATAAGATGGCATTTTAACATTACGTAGATGATTACAATGATTATTTTAAATATCTACCCTTGACTGAAACAGACAAACCTGTATTGATCCAGAGTTATCTAACAACTGAAAGTCAAGTAATCAGTGTATTGGCTTGAAATGAGGATGCATTCTTCCAACAGATCTAACATTGATTGAAATGCATAGAAATCCATGAAATGGAGCAGAGCGGTGGCTCAGGGCAATGTTAATTACAATCATCATCCACACCATCCACAGAATGATGGTGGTTCAAGGAGCTGCTAAATGGGAATCACTGCAGATAATGCTAAAAACTGAGATAATCACATTCTTTAGAAACAATACATCTCCCTCCATATTCTTGTAAGGGAACAAAGAGCCAGAGAGCCCAAAATGGGTGATGTTATTGCATGGCACCATCCACTTGTATTAAACTTTCAGTCAACGTATAAAAGCTTCCATGTAAGAGGTATGGTTTGCAGACAGTTAATACTTGTCAAAGCTTGCAAACAAGCTTAGCTCCTAAGAACAAAATGCCAGGGGTAGTAAACACGCCAGTACAAAGAATGTAGAAAGAAGCTTGGGGAGCTATTGTGACAGACTGGCATTAGCATGTTCCAAGCTTGTTAGCCATCAACTAGTGTAAAGTTTAATGGCAGAACAAAACATGAGCTGTAGTAAACCAATGGCAGTACAAACAACTGTATTAGAATAATCAGTTATTGGTAGCATATCACTGACTATTTTACTTGGTTAGAATTAAGTTCACTTGCACTTTTACATAGTCAGTGAGTTGCCCAATCTTAGGACTGTTGACTGCTTTTGGTCCCAATCACCAATAACACAAGCCAGCTTTTTCCACATACTTTTACAGACATGACCATGCTTTATAGGTAGCTTAGGTTACAGTCCAGTTTGTTCTTTAGTTTGGGCAACATGTGCAAGTACAGACCAAAGGAAAGACTGGATATGAAACGCTGTACAAGAGATGCACTTTGCTCTACATTGACAGTGGAACCTTTTCTACACCCCCTCATTTCATGTTCACATCTCTACACTCTACACTATATTTGCAGTAGCCATATGTCTGAATTGTGCAGGTGAAATTCATGAAAATCCTAGCAGCATATAGACGACCAAAAATTTACCACAGCCACATCCTTGTTTATTACTGTAATTAACAGCAGACCAAAACACCAATAACACATTGCTCTAGACTATATGGGCCCCTTATTTTTTCAGATTTCAGTGTTTCCCCCAGGTTGACTGCTTTGGGGTGGTTGTGGCAGAACAGAAACTCAGGGCTCAGCAGCCAGGCATTTCTCAGTTCTCTTTAGGAGTGGCTGCAAACGACACTACAATGAGAGTAATTTATATTTATTATACAATCATTTGTCATTAATTATCTATGATAGTTGTAATAACAACTATTTTTAAGCCTTAATTTAAGTAAGTTGGCTATTTGTTAATTTATACTTGGCTGAAAAATCAGCTTTAATACAAAATACCCATCAGATAATAATAGCTAATTGGTCCTTAAGCAGAATTATGAAGTAATAGAATCTCCATAAGTAAAAATGAATCAACAATTAGAAAATTCTGCAATTTCTAAAGAAATTGCATGTGGGAGCTGCCAACTACCAGATGCAGCTGCTGCTAACTGCCAGATGCAGCCACCACTGCCACTGCCAGCTGCTGCCATTGCTGTTATTGCTACTGTCACTGAAAATTTAAATAAAGAGCAAAGATAACATAACGGATAACTTCACAGCTCACACACAATTAACAGGACAGCAGGATCAGTGGCAACCCTGTTTCAATATTGAATACCACTCATCCGCAGCTCCTTAGTGTGTAATAAGTCCTTCTTTCATTTTATATTATATTGCAATGAGCTCCATGGATAAAGTTAAAGAAAACTCGTGAATAATTCAGCGTGGACCTTTGGGACAGAGAGCAAAGACAATTCATGTGACTATCGCTAGCTATTTCGCTGATTCTTTTTTATTTTACTCTTTTTATTTTGTAGAAATTTAAGTGTACAGAATAATGAGGCTGAACCAGACCCTTATATGAAAGCACTAATGAATAAAACAACAAGTGGACTATGCAAGCTAATCAACCCCATAGGAATCAAAGCTTACATCATTTAATCAGATGCTTACAGTAAACTTCCATCGTCATGTTGCATTATACACAGCCAAAAATCCATTATTACGAAATAATTGAGTTAAAATTGATATGGATGTGGAATCACCCCCCATCAGTAGTAAGACAATGACTGTGAATACACTATTTTTACCTCCCACCAAACAGTAAACTCTATAAACAGATAACTGCATATGAGTGCAGAATCTGTAGGCAATGGGACAAGATTTTGGTAGTGTGCTGGTTTCCATTAGTCCATTTGCAGTTCGAGTAGTATTGATTGATCTTGTCAATTACAATAATTATTTTTCCTTAGCTTTTTTAAAACTGTTTGTCTGCATTCATATGTTGATATTTGTTCATAAATATTGTCTGAAATGTCATCTGGACTGTCTCAAGTTGCTAATCGGACTGCATACAATGACAGTCACACAGAAGAGGAAGTCTTGGCCCAGAAATCTGTTCTCTAGAAAATTCTCCTGAAATATTGTCCATTGCCCCCAGAGGCTAAATCATCATCAGACAGACAGATGATGGGTTCGAGATTCACCAAACAGCAGGTGCATTATTTCAATAAGAGGGCATAATGATAGAAGTAAGTTGTTGTAGTTTTTGTGTGGAATGAACAAAATGGCCTCAGTAACGAGCCACTTGAGAAATAGTATACTCGACGGACCATTTAGCCATGTTAGTCATTGATTCTCATATTGTACACTCCATAGTGTGTTACAAAGTGCTGTTTTTGCTGCCTGAAATGTAAAATTCATTACTTTTTGTATTTGTCACATGTAGGAAATATGAAGGAAATGCAGAAACAATAATTTTACAGTATCCTACCAAAAAAAAAAAATCGCACCATACATTGCACTGGTGGCAGAATTAATCACGGCATTGGTTGTTTGATCACCAGCTACTCCTGTCCACGCGTGGATGTGTCCTTGAGTAAGACAGTGACCCTCCAGTTCCTCTCTGTGTAAGTAAATTGCCCTCTGTGGATGTGAATTACTGTAAAAGGGTGAATGAAAGCACTAGTGCAGTTCACTTAACTTCAACCATTACCCTTTCCATTCTTAGGAGTCCAGTACAAAAGACTGATGGATCTGCTGATTATTCTCTGGATTAATTGGTCTGTAAAGTAATTAATAAATAGAAAATAGTGAAAAATACTCATCATAATTTCCAAGAATTCAAGGTCATGTCTACAAATGTCTTGTTTTTGTCCAACAAACCGTAAGTCCAAATCCTTGTCCAAAACCTAAAGGTGATCAGTTTGGTATCACATAGGATTAAAAGAAAACCCAAAACCTAAAAAGAATTGATTATCAGTAATACTGTCAATTAAGTTTCTGTTGATTGATTAGTAAGTTATGGAATAATCATTTAAATCAGTTAACAGCTCCGACCTATGCTATTCTATATTAAGCAATAAAAAAAACTACTATTGTGTTTTTGTGCCTGCCTTTACACCAAATATTTTACTAAATGTTCAATGAATGCTAGTTGCTATGGCTTTGGGGGCAGACATATTACAGTATACTGTATAAAACTGACTGTTCAGTCATGTTTATAATGGGTGTTTTTTTTGTTTCATCATGTGTTTCAAAAATACCATTTTCTCTCTAAAAAATGTACTTTCAAAAATGCTGTTGTTAGGAAGGGTTGAGCTGGCAAAATGTACCACTGTTATGTGTATAACAAGCAGGTGTACCTTAAAGATGCTGGATGTTAACAATCAATTCCAAAATACACATAAAACTATTCAATTGTTTAGAATATCCTATGGTGCTTTCATTTTGTTCTTCATAGAAACATGTCTGTTTCTCACCGGCCAGCAACCTACAATTATGAGCCTGTCATAAGCTGCCACTGCACACAATAAGTATTTTTTTCCCTCATAATTTTCTACACACTAAACAAATAACTGCTTTGTTTTGGGACATGGAGTGACTGGGGCCATATTTTTTCAAACAGCATGACAGTTTGTTTACTTGTCACTGCACGTCTTGTCGGGGTCACAGGAAGTCACATTTGAAGACTGACGCAAATGAAACCTTTATCCCTCAACTCTTTTACATAAATGTTAGAATTTTAGACCTTTAGTCAGTTTTATCACATAAAAACCAGTCAAAATATTTGAGTGAAAAAAAAGATGAATAAAACCATTGAAGGCATTGTCTCGGAACTTACTATAAAACCCACTCACTACTTAATCCACATTTGCAGTGGCAGTTCGTAACAATGTTTTAACAAGCACAGTGGGATATTAAAAGTATCTGTTGGTTGTCTCTGATTAGCTGCCACTGAACCCTGACTGTAATCCCATAAGCTCAGCCTCACAGCATACAGACTCCGAACAAGCCTACTGATGGGAGGAATTGCAAAGGAGTTGTTCTCCTAACTAGTTCTTCTAATCCATCATACAAGGCTTATCACAAATAACCTTGGATGGAAAAATCCTTGCTTGACCTAGTTGTCAAGATGACCGTGTCATAACTAAAAGTTTACTGCATCACTCTCTGCAACAGACAACATGCCCATCAATGGCCACATGTTTTTTTTTTTCATTTTTTAGCACGACTGTTAAGTCTAGACCTGCATAAGTTTAGTACGTCTTCCCTGCCATGTGCAGAGAAGAATGTATCAAGTAATCAGTGTGCTACACTAATCATTAATAGTATGCAAGGAGAGAAAACTTTCTTAACAGCTGCTACTCAAAGAATAAAGCCTCTTAAATTACATGTAAATCTCATCATTTTGCTGACATTGAGCTTTTTTGGTGCTAATGCATCTACATAAAATGTGTAAAAATAACTGCTGCTCTAACAATCTATGCACAAAAGTTGTTTTTGTGACTAATGGAATCCAGGTAGTTACTAGTGGCTGAGGGATATCATCTCTTTGGCCTGATGAATATGTATTTTCAGACATGGCACTTTAAGGTGAAAAAACAGGGTGCATAAGTGACCTATTTGTTGAGCTGGAGAGCTTCTTCGTATCATGGATTTAAAGCAGTATAGCCGGTGATCACAAACAGCATTAATCTGTTAGATGATATTTATTTCCCAGATCCCCAAAACTTATGTGATGCAAAAACAACACTAATTCATGTTCAATTGTCAATACTTAAGCCACTAATAACCAAAGTTATCTCCTCACACGCTGGAAAGCTTCCAGGGAAAGTACAAAGTCAGTCAGATCTTTTTGGTACTTACATGGAACCCAAAGTCATTCTGAAATGAACTGCACATTTAACAGCGAGGTGTTATGGATTTAAAGCCATCCTCCTACACCTTAAAATCCAATTTAAAGTCAAGTAAAGGTATGGTTTTACATTCTAACTGGCTATAGGGCTGGGTGCATTTTTTAGATCCTCATTCTGGTGTGTTGCCTGAGTTTGGATGCAAGTATCAAATCAATTCTTCTTTTTTGACACTTTACCTTAGAAAATGATGATATCTATAAATATATATATATTTTTTATCTATATTTTTTTACATTTACAAAGGTAGCCGAATTTGGCATATTCAGTCATTTCTAAATACAATAGGGTGTAAAAGTATACCTGATCTATTACTGATGTATATATTATTACCATTTTTTGTCAGTACCAACAACATATTATGTTTTGATACCCACTGTCCAAACAGGCAAAACCTCTACAGCTTCTAATGAGAATTATTGTTCAAATCCTGATGCTGAAACGATAATCTGAGCCATTGTTTTTCACTTTACATTATGTTCTAATGGTGAAAATGCTGATGTCATTTGATAAAACTAGGAATGTTGCACTGTGGTGGACATTTTGATTCATCTGCTCGAAATAATCTAGTTTTATGTCACCAAGCTAAAATCAGACAACACTTCTTTGCTGTATGTATATCCACTTGTACTCAAGTGTTCACTATTTCCATTATTTAAAGAAAGAGCAATGTTATGGACTCAAAATATTGAAGTATGAGGATGAAACGATTGGTTTGACCCTCAGGTAGATTTCCCCATGAGGAAGAAAAATGACAGTCATCAATCATTCCGAGTCAGTCAGGGTTGATTGGCGTATCTATCCTCATTCAAGCTGTCTGTACCCATTAGTGAGCAAAATTATATGGGGGCCCTAATGTGTTTACAGGTGATTATTCTGTTTTCTCTGCTATTAAGCTGCTCATGAGTTAAACTTGCCTTTTTCTTCAGCTGTCAATATGGCTTAACAGAAAAGGTCATTTAGTGTGATATATTTAATGCAAGATCAATTAATTAAAGGAGCAGTTTGCTGTGCTCAATCTCCATATATCAGTTTTCACTAATGTTCATTGAAGAATTGCTGCCAACTCAATTTATGGAACAGAGGTGGGTTGTGAATAGTTCCTAAACTTACCTGCCAGTGACATATTCAGTGGGGGGTTCAAACTAATGGAAACTACAGCATTTCTTTTCCTGGATTCTTGGCACGGCTCTCACGGCAGTGGATGCAGTCCAATTTCAACCAGAAAGAGAAGCTGCACACTCCACTCCAAAGTTACCAATTTTAGCATTTCTGCTTGCTTAGCAAATGTGCAAATACAACATTGCACACACCACTACAATACAATGCAACAGTGGATACCTCCTGTATGATGAGAAGGGTCAGTGAAAACAAAGAATATCATCATGTACTGTAATCTGGAGGTGTGCATGAAGTGTAACTAATCACATCACAGTTTATGGGACTGTGGTTACTCAAAATGTTTAATGTAGCCGTTATGGTCTATGTTACTTTTTGACTAAAATTAACTTTGGTAAATGGACTGCACTTATTTGATGGACAAAGTGCTTGACAATTTTCTCTCATTCACCCATTCACATAGACAGTGATGGTGGAGGAGCTACCATGCAGGGCCCTGGCCTGTCAATTGGGAGCAACTTCAGGTTCAATATCATGCTCAAGGACACATTAACAGGAAGAGCTAGGAATTGAACCGCCAACTCTGCAATTGAGCAGCAACTGCCCCTGTTTTTTGTGCATATTGTCATAACTATTTACATTTTATTCATCGTGCAAAAACAAAAGTTCCAATTAATCAAATTAATCTCTAATATCATCCAGCCCTAGTGTCTGCCACACACAAAGAATATTGCATTAATAAATACAGGTAACTTTCGAGAGGATAATCTACAACGGGGAAAGTGTGCATTAGTAGAGATGGGTTTAGATGGGTTTGTGAAAGAGGTGGTTGTCAGTGAAACCAAGAGCAGTTTTGAAGTACACACTAAACTTTTCACCATCCCCTATCTCCCTGCCTTATACATGTGCCCACTCACTCACATGTGATATATACTTTATTGCCAATTAATTGTCAGTCAGTGATCTGTGGGTGCTTGCCTTTTTACGGGCACTTATTATCATCACCACAGATTTACAACTGTGGGTGACGAGAGGTCAGCTTAGACAGAGGTTAATTGCTTTCAGAGATTGGATGATGGATGAAGAAAAAAAAAAGTCACAGTTGAATAATGTTTTTGTAACTTCTGTTCCTTTGAGTAATCTTGTGTTCAGTAAAACATATGTCTTTACATACCGATTACTGTTTGTAATAATGTCAAACATGGAAGCAGTGATGCTTATTTTAACTATTTTTAATCCTTAATAACATAATGTCTAGCATACTTTGAAATTCTTGATAAACACACCCTTAGTGTCACACATTTTCATCATTGCCAAGCTTTTTCAGTTCTGTATAACAAACTGTATTGATCCATGTTGGTAGATTGGGTGAGTGCAACAGCAAAAGTAATTGTAACATGGTTCAGCTCAGGAAAAGGAAACAGATAAAGCACACAAATACAATGACAATAACAGCAATACAACAGATTAAAAAGGTTATAAGTTCTAATTGAGGTGTATTCAAATATAAAAAAAAGTCTTTTGCTCAAAACCAGACATATAATTAATTATTCATGGGTTGATTGTATAAGCCATATTTGACCATAATAATCCATTGCAGTTAAAAAAATACAATACTGTCACATTAAATCAACACACAAACTCACTGACTAATAAATACACAGTTGCCTTATTGTTATCAATCCAAGTACGCAATAAATGGACTCACTGTTTGTGTTGTGCCATGAAAAGGTCACACTTAGGAGATTTCAGGAGTATCTAAAAATAAAATATCTTATCAAGGTTTATGCATAATTAATGGATGGTCATTTTACATAAGGAGCGTGAGTTATCTTTCTCATTGCCCTTGTCAATCATCTTGTGTCACTACGGTAGGTTTGGGTTTAATCCATCTCATGCATTTGATACATCAGCATGTGAACGATGCCATTAAAATCTTCCCATCAGAGGAATCATAATTCATAGTGTCTCTGAAAAAGAAAAGCTATCCCAACACATGCAGGTTATAATTATTTGGACTTCATTTATTGGGCTCTTTCTTAAACTCATCTGATTTTCTAAGCAGTTGTTGATCAATAGTGACACCCTTCTTGGAGAATACTTTCAACAAAGACCATTGGAAACCATTGAAAGATTTGCCAAATCCGGTGGATTTAGTTCCCCAAAAATGCCTCACTAAAGTAATTAGGAGGCTTAGATAAGAGAAACTAGAAGAAAAGTGCAGCTATGACAGCAAAATAAACAATACACTGTGGAAAAAAAAGATAAGACAAATATATTTTAGCACATAAAAAATATTTTTCTTTGTTACTGAACACTAATAAACAAGCTTTTTTAACAAAAAGAACATAATTACTGGCATAGTATAGATACATAAGGATGGCCTAGTGAGATCATCCATCTCCTTTTGCATGTATCTACATTCTGTCAGAGTATTGAATTCAGATGGGAAATTGGCCCAAGAATGAGGCAGTGATTGCTGACCACCCCATATGTTTCCTGTCATAGAAAACTTCAATAATCTAAAGAGCATCTGTCAAAATATAATGCAGTCAGCAGGAACTGTCTATTTCCATTTGTGAACAACATAATGCTACTAACTGAGAGCTGGCAGGGAGTTAATAGTATGACTCCTGGTTATTCGGAATGTATGAATCTTAATTGATACTCTGGGTCACATAAGCCTTATAAATTGTGAAATGTTTTTCATGAAACTAGAACTGTCAGTTTCTAGTTTCCTGCAAATATACAGTGTAACATCAAAGTTAATGATTTCTATGAATACATTACATTACGTTACGTTACATTATATAGCATATTATAGTAGTCTAAAATGAACAGTTGGAGGACAATTGATCTGATCAGATATTTAAATACACAAATAAAATATGCAATAATATGAAAAATGTATTTTATTGATGTGAATACAATTTAATGCTTCTTGTTAACTT
Source organism: Euthynnus affinis (assembly GCA_029490765.1). Taxonomy (NCBI): domain Eukaryota; kingdom Metazoa; phylum Chordata; class Actinopteri; order Scombriformes; family Scombridae; genus Euthynnus; species Euthynnus affinis. The sequence goes on from CM055859.1 coordinate 20,923,560, forward strand.
CTTAGTCTTGTTTTATTCATGGAAAATGCTTTAAGCACAAAATGTCATTCTCAACAAGATAGTTTTAAATATTTACTCCTTGGAGCTGGCTAGTACAGACAGCCTTGAACTCTTAGCTTTTGAGCAGCTCCTCTTTTATTAAAAGTGATTAATACTAGACAAACTAATACCATCCATGCTTTTCTGCCCATTAAGCTTCTGCTACATATGTTTAGTTGTGTTTCATGTTGAAATATAGCTGTATAGAGTCTGACAAAAAAATCAAGAGACATTATATTTTGGAGGAAAGTCTGAATAGTTTTAGTTTTTTATTCTGAATAGAGAGCACTGTAGGAGTCATAAGAAAATGGTAAGGTGTTGTACCAAATTGTGAAACTGGTGGTTCTCATTGGGAAAAAATAAGGATAATTTTACTAATAATTTCCATCTTACATTGCTAACCAGTGGGATAACTTGTTTTGTTGGTTACTTACATGCTCTACACTTGTGTGCATCACAGTGCCGGACATCTAATCCTGTTAACAAACATAGATTTAGTGGTGCAATGGCATAATATGCATTTCCAAATCATTGGCTAAGATGCATACTGCTCTTTAATAGGACATATTCTGCATATTTTCCAGGTCTACATTTTAAATCTAGGGCTACTAGAATCTTTGCATGATTTAGAGTTTTAAAAAACTCCTTATTTATTTTATACTGGCCCTCTATGCAGCCCCTCAGTTCAGTTTCTGTCTGAAACAGGCTGTTTTAGCTCCTATCTCTTTAAAGCCCCCCTGCTGATAAGCCCACTCTGTTCTGTGACTCTGAATAATGTTTCCGAATGTCGGCACACTTTTCTTGACTAAACTGCTCCAGTTCTTTCAGGTTTGATGGGTGCTGTCTCCAAACTGCAAGTTTCAGCTCTTTCCACAGATTTTCAATGGGATTCAGATGAGGACACATAGCAGACCACTTCAGAATGGTCCGTTTTCTCATCATTCACTCTTGGGTACTTTTTGATGTATGTTTGGAGTCATTATACTGCTGGAAGACCTATGATGTGCAACTAAGACACAGCTCTCTGACACTGGACAGCATGTTTCACTCCAGAATGCCTTGATGGTCTTCTGATTTCATTGTGCTCTGCACAGATTTAAGGCACCCAATGCCTGAGGTAGCAATGCAACCCCCAAACATCACTGAGTCTCCTTCATAATTCACAGTGGGCATGGTGATCTTTCTTTGAAGGCTTCATTTTTTCTTCTGTAAACACAGTGTTGATGTGCTTTACTAAAAAAAACTTTTTAAAATGACTGTTCCTTGTCACCATGCATTTTGGCAAAGTCCAGTTTGGCTTTTTTGTGTCCCCCTCTTAGAAGTGGGGTCTTCCTGGGTCTTCTACCATGGAGTCCATTTTCATTCAGACATCGACAGATGGTATGACTTAAAACTATTTTACCTTGAACTTGAGGACCACCTGTATTAAAATTTTCCTTGGTTCTTTTTCAACTATTCCAGCAATTCTTCTGTTCAATCTCGGGCCAATTTTCCGCTTGCGACCACCTCCAGAGATGTTGGCTACAGTTCCATGGGCCTTAAACTTCTTGATAATATTGGCAACAGTGGTCACAGGAACATCAAGCTCTTTGGAGACGGTCTTGTAACCTTTACGTTGACCATGCTTGGCTATTACCTTTTTTTCTAATGTCTTCAGATAACTCTCTAGTTTTCTCTCTGTTTTCCATGCTCAATGTGGCACAGAACAGCAGTGTGAGTAATTTTCTCATTTTAAACTGGCTGCATGAGTAATTAGAAGATTGAAAACACCTGTGATACTAATCAATAGTCACTATGAATTAATTATTTCTTATAACTTCTAAAGGGTACCAATAGTTTTGTCTAGGCCATTTTAATTTCAACACTGTTAAGGGAATGCATTTTAATAAAATACAAGGGTACCAACAATTTTGGCCATGTCTGTAAGTTATTTTTAATGAGAAACACCACATTCACAAAATCATTTTTAGCCCCAGTTTAATTTTCTCTTGGTATAATTTTCTCAGTGTAAAATATTTATAATAAGGTGTCCATACCAGCATGTTGATGTCTGTGTATATTCAATATAGTGGGTAAAGTTTTAAATGATGTGGGGAAATTATCCATTATAGATTAATTAAACTTGCTAACCCTTTTGAAATCTAAATCTAATTGACTCATTAGAAAGTGAATAGCATAAATTAATGGTCTGGAGAGTGCCTGGACAAAAATTAAATTGTTTTATGCTGTTCATGTCTTTAATGGAGGAGATGATCTTTGATTTAACATAAGACAATTTACATGGTAAAAAGAAACAATAAAATTAAGTATTAAGAATTAAGAGAATAATCAGTCTATCTATTGCTAATAGCATGATGGTACAAAAAATACAAGTGAATTTTCCTACAACCAATTTTCTAAACAAACCAGCCTTGTAATCTTTTAGAAAGCATTGTTGGCCGTTTCTAAGCATTATTTGTTGGCCAAGTCCTTTTTATTCAAGTAAAACTTCATTTTCAGACTAGTATTAGACATGTATGATTAAAATAGAAGTCATTGATTTTGTTACAGACTCCCTGTTAATGAAAGCCAGCAGAATAATTGACAGCAGCTCAGCATCCCAACATCTTCCACTTATGTATCCCTTGGCTGAAAGATCTTCAATATTTAAATAAACATAAATGAGGCACCGCTAACAGGAAATCGACAGCACACATCTTAAAATACAGTGATATATTAAACTACTTGCTGAAATGAATGGGCACACTAAAGAAAGCCATTATATCCCCACCATTAACAGTGCATCATTTTAGAAATAAGCTGATCAGCACTTTTAGAGATGTAACTGCCATTACTACAGGAGATAGATGGTCCTCTGTACTCATTATCATTTGGATATCTGTTGACTTGCTTGGATTCATAGCAAATTGAAGTACAGTGAAGCCAAAATAGAGAGAGAATGTGTTGTTTTAATAACTTAACAACCTTTACATCCATGTGAAGCAAATGGCACTGGGTGATGCAAAAAAAATGCCATAAGTTTGTGAATTAGGTGCAGATTTCCCTACAGTTATAAGGGGAAAAAAACAACTTTTATATGAATTTTAAACAGGTTAATGGATGTTTTCCCACATTGGACATTGGATATCTTGGACAAAGATATCCCAATAGCCAAAACAGCTACAACCATGTTTTTTCCCTTCTTTATTATTCTGCATTATGTAGATTGGTGGGGAAAATGTATGCATTTTAAATTATGTCTATAACACATTAACATATGGAAAACATAGGGAGATCTGAATACCAACTAAAAAAAAGACAACTACATGCTGGATAAACATAGGTACTTGCGGAGAAACTGTGTTTCAAAACAGAGAATCATACAGCAATTACAGAGCGGACCTCAACGCAAAATGACATAATTTGCATAAGAGCTACCAATGCCTTCTCCTGATGCCTCTAGATCTGCAGCAAACAACCCGGGGTCTCCCAGTTGATTACATCGGGCCTGGCAGACACTTGCACAATGATTCATGCAATCTTACTCATCATTTTCACAGGATTGCCTCCATTATACCTCTTATTACACAGACTAGGATTTACTCAACAAATGAGCTGTGTGGAAGGTAGAATAATGTCACCTTTTTTTAAAATATCCCAAAAGTCACATTATAATGAGTTGTGTATGGTTTAAAAAGCTGTGTTGTTGTTTTTTTTTAAATCAACACTTCAACAACAGCATAGTATTTGCAACACTTCCCACAAAGATGTGATCCAGGCAGTATGGGAAAAAGAATCAGTATTTATTAAATGGAACAGGTATTTTTTCTAGTCACTGTCTTTATGAAACTGTATCCACACACTTTTATTAACTTTCTACAACAATATAAGTAAAATATGCACAAGTCTACATGTTCACCAATGTATAGATGAACCCTCATGTTACTTTACACAGAAATGATCCACCTCCGTCCCCTCATGGTGAGGTGTACTTACACTAGATAAGAAATAAAACAGCACTGATACTGGATAATCACTTTGCATTGGCCAATATTCAGTGTAGATATTGGACCAAGCTGCATGCTTTATGTGTTGATGAGGGAGGGCAATGAAATATGTTACATGATGATTTCCCTACTTAGCGCCCTCTTTTCTCAAACTCTCCCCCCAACTGAATCTCCAGCTCCTCCCCTGCCGTTCCATCGCTGCTAAATCAGATAGAGAGTCATAGATCACCAGAGACTTCCCAATAATTTATATGCAAATCGGATGCCATCTATTAGCCTTTCACAGAATCAGTTTAGATTATTGGAGAAAACAGAGCAATGTCTGCACCTGCTCTTCTTTCACAGGCTTCCCCAAAGTGGAAGCGTATTGTCATAAAACCTCATTTTAGACACCACCTGGAGATGTTTTAAGAGATTTACTCACACTTGTGATGTAAACTGATATCATACCCTTAAACCCCAGGACACATTTAATGGCTGCACCTTGGAAATGTTTGGAATCAAATGTAAGATTAACAAAACACTTAATATTTTTAAGGTAGTCAAATGTATCCTACAGTAGTGGAGGATACAGCAGAACATATAAAAGAACATAGTATGACAATTGTAAGAGGCATTTAGTCTTGAAACAGTTAGATTCGTTTAATCATAAATTTCCTTTTAAGAATACATGTATGACTGGCTCTGTAAATATTGTAGTGCTACCATAATGTAAACTGTTCCCATCGCAATAACAATAATAAAATAGCCTCCATCCTGAAATTCTTATGAGACATGTGAGAGCTTATGGCCATTGTTTCTGTGAACCTGTGTAGATACCGTTTATTTGGCTCATATGTTGTGCACAGCAATATTGTTTTTCTATTGTTACAAATGATGGGTAGTTTGGATAAAGGCACAGGAGAGTAATGGGTTATGGTGCTGCATCTCCGCTAATTAAATGATGGCGAGCATGCAGATGAGAGAAATGCTTTATTTTTTCAAAGGTGACATGAACCAAGAACATTATGTGCCAGCTATCAACATACATAACAGGTAGAGAGGCATCCGCTGACAGGTTTTTTTAATGAAGGGCTGGGAAACTGTAATGCTCTCTCCATCTGCTGTCAGATCATCTGGCTAAACATTTCAAAGAATTCACATTGTTGCCGTTCGCTTGACTATTGATATTTACCTTTATCATTGCATGCCATTGTCCATTGGCCTACTCCTTCCAATTATTTGTTCAATTACCAAGACATAACACATACTGTATAGTTGATAAATGTAGATAATGCCAGGGTATCTTTATGACTGTAAGTTCACAGTGACCATCGCCAGTAAGGGTGAAAAAGACTACTAAAGTAAAAAATACATTGATGTCATTCTCTGGGAACCTTATTATTAAAGAATAGTTCAGTGATTCTTGAATTACCTAGAGCAGAAAGTATTTGGCAGAACTGAGGACTGTGATTACATGACCACCTTCTTTGAACACTGAGCTACTCCATCTTTCTAAAGGTTAAAAGTTGGAAGCATCTCTTACTTCAACAACTACTTCCCACATCGGCTGCAGTCATTTCAACACACCATGCTAACAGGCTTTAGCATTCGGCTAACACAAAAATGAACTTAAATTTCCATAATCGGCTACTGAAGTATAACTTATTTCTTCTTTCAGTCCAGTTTAATATGTCAAAGAGCACTAAATTCTGTACAATACCCTTGACAACTGTTGCTATGTAGAAGAATCAAAGCTGTAGTGAAATTCAAAATGCTTTGTTGCCACAGATGAGGAATTCATCCAAAATAAACCCAGAATCAAAATGTGAATCAATTACAGCTATAGATTGTATAAGCAGATTTACCAACTAAATTTTAGGCTCTGCCTGCAGTTTGCGACACACATATCACAGACCCAGGTTCTTACAAAGGCGGTTCTTTATACTGTATTCTGTACTGATGATTCAACCAGGAAAGTTTCCTGCCCATCCAAACTGCTCCAACCGCAAATCACCTAATATTTTCTATAGCAAGAATCAATGGGACTTTTACTTCCTGATTTATTTTGTCTCACTCACACAGCTCTGTAGCAGTATAAAATGATTGTCTTTAGATGTCCAATATCAGTTGGTCATTATTTTTTATGTCTTAGCAAACAATGTCCCACCAATACAAACAAAAAAATGTCAATGTCAAGTCTAGTCAAAAGAAGAAGATGAGTTCTTGCTGTACAGTAAATGTATTATGCAATGCTCTGTGAAATCCAGTGGTTAATATTTCCTTTATTGGTTAGTTAAAAGATTCACTTACTGGGCCATAATTTCCACTCATTTTTCTATCGATTGATTCTGTCCAATGGTCACTGCATAAATCAACCTCCAACACCCAAGCATGTACGTATTTGATTTGCACTGTATCTATGGCATGAGGACACCATTTGACTATTTGATTTACGCAAAGTGACATTACACATACACAGGCACCTGTGCCATCCACAAGATGCAAACATGTACTTGTTAAAGTTACTGCCCAGTTAATGTTAAAGAGCAAACATAAAGTAAAAATATAATTATTTAAAGTCAGTCACTGCCAACATATACTTTTTTTTTTTAACTTCATGTAAATGAAATGTATTGCTTTAATTTGGATTTGAAATTTTAACGATGAATTGATGATTATGTCATAGATTGTGTCATGGCAAAATCCTGCATCAACATATCTCCTGAAAATTGGAAATTAGATTTAGACTTCTAATTAGCACCAGCAAGTCCATTTTTAAAGACAATGTAATTGTTGCAAAACATTAACTGCAGATGTATTTGCAATATGACATCTGTTCATAGCAAATCAAACATGATTCATATTTTTTTATGTTTATGTATTGGGAGTCTAAGCCTTGGTTAAAGTTAGTGAGATTCTGCTTTAGGTGGCCTGTCTCCGATGCCAATGCCTGCATATGCCTCCAAGAGATGCCAATTGCAATACGTGAACGAATCACATTTGAATCAGCACCTTGAGAATTGTAATCAGACGCCCCTGTCAGTTCCAGTTGATTTGGTGGTTCATTTTTGCAAATGCATTCTTCTGTTAGGTTAATGTGGTGCCCTTAACACAGGTGCAATCTCACAATTTGCTTTGTAATCCAAAAACAGTGTCCTTTTATAAAGTCCTATCTTTTTTTTATAGTATTTGAGGTAGACAGTTTCCAGTTGTCTTTGTGATGTGCAAACTCTTTTTCTGCAGCAGCTTATCCATCCTCCTTTGGCAGGGAGAAAAACAGCAAAGTTATTTTTCAACTTGAATTATCTGTGCTACTGGTGCATGATGCAGTTGCAATGATTCATTTTAAAAATTCAATTTTGCAGCTTAAACACTATCTGAGTGTAATGGGGACAGGAATATTAAGCATTGCCTAATTAAAACTATCCATAACACTGCTTAAAAGCACTGCTCTGAACACACACACACACACACACACACACACACAGTCACACATACTCAGGCACAAAAGAACAGCAAACGTTTCTATTGTGCCGTGCTGACATCTTTATTTTAATTCAGAAAGATTTACAAAGCAGAAACCATTAGAGAGCAGACCATCAGGGGAGATACTTAGCTTCACATCCAAGGCCTGGTTTGTATTCTTAATGGCCAGTTATATAGAAAACTGAAGTTGTTTATTGTGCTTGTGTCATTCTGGATGTTTCTTTGTGGTTTTATATATGTCAAGCTGTTCATAAGCACAGTAATCTCTTTGAACCTCAGTCATTTGAATGATCTCACATTCTTTTAAATATGAGTCATAAAAACGTTTAAGTAAACCAGTGTGTAACTCAAACACGCGCACACACACACACACACACACACACATATATATATAAATATATTTATGTTCTCTGTCTAATATATATTAGACAGAGACCATCGATTTTTCATTTCGAGTTGTCTGACAAGTATTTACTTTCTTCTTCAGAATCACAAAGTACGTTCATGCGCGCGTACAGTACTTAATTAATTTACTGCTTAACATCATGCTGGGCTATTTGGTGAAATTAATTAATTATTAAAAAGAACTGTCACACTTCAGTTTTCTCTTTATTTACTTTATTGCTTTTCCTGATCTGAATGTTTGATCAAACATTTTGGAGCATTTACAAACTGTACAGTTGCTTGAGAAATGAGAGAATAAATCACTTGTGAGTATGGCTCATTGAACAGATCCTTGGCAATTTGAAAAACAGTCTGTGTCCTCTCCTGTTTGCTGACTTTGATGAATTTCTGCTACATCAAGCAGCTCAAATTCAGACTGATGTGTTATTGATATATTTTATGACTGGGTATGTGTAAGGATGATGTATTTACCAGACGTATAAGGTAATGTGAGATGTCAAGTGTTGGTGTCAGCGGTGAAATTAACATTATGAGATAATCATGTGACTTGAATTCAGTGAACTAAAAATTGATTCAGTTGAACTTTTTGATGCTTTAGTGTTCATGTAGTAATTGAGATACTCAGCCATGTGTAAATATCCAAGAAAACATGGACAGCTTGCAGCTTGCACATACATGTGACATGTAGCAAATAAAGTAGTGAAACATGACTGTTTAATGTGTAATTCCCATGTTAAAATTCATGTAATACAAGCAATATTAATTATTTTCTAATTATTTATGACTTTGACCATTATACAGGATTCTTGTATTGTATTTGGATCGAAAATAAAACAGACAATCATGACAGATGTTGCCATATTTAAGTAAAACTACCCCTGCTCTGACATCCCATGTATATAATCACATTTCAAGGGTGTCACTTGTCACATTCCTGTTTGATGATCCTATGGAGAACATCATATTATTGCTTATTTTGTGCAATAAATAACCCAAAACCCACAAATATTCATTTTATTATAAGATGAAATAAAAGAATAATGAAACAAATCCTCATATTTTAGAAACTGGGACCAAGAATTGCTTAAGCCAAGTAGCCTTGTGTTTTTTTTTGTTGTTGTTGTTTTTTGTTTTTTTGTTTGCCTCAAAATCATGTAAAAAAATTGTTGCAGATACATTTTCTGCTGATGGACTCATTGTTTCTGCTCTAGTGTGAGGGCTCCACAGCTGTGCCATAACGCAGTACTATAAATATTGTTTTATTTCCCATTCTTCTTCTTCTGTACCGTATTAATGTGGTAGAAGAAGGAAAACATGAAAGCAAATGAAATAAATTTAGCACCTAATTAGAGTAAAACTTCACACTCATTCACCTGTTCACTGATCAAATCTCTTGCAGCTATGCTATCGAATCTGTAATAAAGCAGAGGTCATCCCTAATCACTCTACATGAAGACACATTTGTTGTTTTTATTACATGGCGGTCTTTCTGCCCAAATGAACTGCTACAAAATTCACTTGTATGAGGTTCATCAGAGAGTTTTTTCATGCCCTATGCTGTGAATAATTTCTCAGTGGTTCATCTGCCTTCCAGGATTAAAATTCTCTCTGTAAATGCTGAGTATTTGTAATTCTTATCCATGTTCATGATCACATTCAAAGATATTGACTATATGGACAAAATACATTGGCTCTGGCAGTTTCACTCAAAATACACTGGCATCAGCTTTCAAAAACTAACATTAAAGGGGAACATTAATTCATGTATAGGGTGGTTAAAGGGTTATTAAACAGAAAAAGTCTGTTTGAAAACATAAGATGTTCTATCAGCTCAAACTGATATTGTAGGATCCGCAGCTTGCCTGAAATGGACATCTGGTAAAGTTCACTTGGGTGTGAATTTACATTATTCAGTATATACTGGCTGTCAGTCCTTTTCACTTTTTCTGTGTCTTCCCAAGCACTCACATAGAGCAGTGGAAGATCTGACTTTGCAGTATACATCACTCACTTTTAAGGTTAATGGATCAGAAGATGGAGGCCAATCATAGTGCATTTGATCAGGCATCCTGTGCTATTTTGCACGTCTGACCCCGCTCCTTGTTAGATTGTAACCTCGGCAGAGAGACTTCTTTTTTTGCAAATCTTTTTATTGATTTATCAGTCTTTCAACAGTCAGTACAGTATAAACAGCATGAAACACAGACAGAAGAGAAAAAAAGACAGGGAGAGGTGAGTTGTTCAATTTCTCTTCCGTGTCTGGTGAAACGTTGAGCTGGTCAATGTATTCCAAAAAAGGGTTCCAGGTTTTTGGGAATGTTTTCATGAAGTCCATGAGAGAGAACCTAAGTTTCTTAAGTTTAATATTATATAGATCTTCATTAGTCCGTCAACTGTATGCAGAGGGAGTAATGTGCTTCCATTTCAGTAGATTCAAACATCTGGCCAGTAAAGTCATGACGGCCAGGGCTCGCCGCAACAGAGCAACATAGAGGCCGGTATCAGATGGAGCATTAAAAATGGCAGATAAAGAATTAGGGGCAATGACCACATCATAAAGCCAGCTTATTGTTTCAAATGTTCACATATGTTCGACCAGAAAGGAGACGGGCTACAGATTGTAGCCTGGGAGAAAGACTACTGTCTTCTGCAGTTTATTAACTTGGGGCAAGACCAGAACATGTGAATGAGATTAGCAGGGGACTGTTTGCACCAGTTGCAGGAATCCTTGACTTGAAGATAAATTTTGCCCGTCTGGCATTCGTATAGTGGATTCTGTGTAGAATTTTGCATTGAATTACCCGTGATGGGCATATATGGAGGAGGCATGGGCCATATCTAGAATATGGTTCCACTAGGGATGTCAGTTTTTTTGTTTTCAGTAGACTGACCCCGGTTTACCAGTAAGTTTATTTAATTTAAAAGCCATGCTTTGTGATACCATAATTTTTTTTTTTTAAATTTTGTGTACAATGCTTGATAACAATTTAGTCTCACTCACTCACACAGCATTTTTCAGGTTCGTAACTAAATTTAACAAACTAATTTCCTTGAACTGAGAGAATTTTACTATAACAATTACAGCTACACTTCATAATTCATCTATAAACACATTCTGTTTACTACAACAATCCCCTTAAAACAATGCAGTGAGAATACTCACTCACAATTGATTCAGCTGCATTACAGCATTTATTTTCAAATGCTAAAAAAGTCATTCAACCAACATTGAATATTGGACAGATATGGGCTCAACAATAAATAAGTATGATATTGCCATTATTCTAGCTGATAACTCTGATATTATTGTAAATATTATCAGTCTTCTGTGTCTTGGGGAGACTCTGAAGTGTATTGATCCGAGTACAACCTACTCTCTGGGTCTGATACAACATCCCCAGATGGAGATTTAATAGCCAGAATTACTCTCAAAGCCGCCTCTGCTTTGGCCTTGTTAGCCAGGAGTTCACCCGGCATTGTCTCCAAATTCAAAGAGGTGTTCCCTAGACTTGAGTAGCTGTATGTTAGCTTTGTTTGTGGAGGCAAGGTTGAATTCAGCCTGGAGTTGGAGGAACCTTTTATAAAGGTCAGCTGCATATTTAATACCAGTTTTATTAATTTTCTGCAGTAGTTCAGCTATATGGGATATTTCGGTTTTCTTTAAACGGGATACATAAGATATAAGTCGGCCTTGTAGGTAAGCTTTAAAGGCTTCCCAACGTGTTCCTCTTGATATGTCTTGAGTGTCAATTTGCTAGTGTACAAATTCTTTGTATGAGTCCTCAGCCAGTAGTGTGGAATTAAATTCAGTTGTCCTGTCAGGTGAAGCTGATGTCTAAAGAGGTTGGGGCATTGTTGGATATTACTATTCTATGGTAGTTGCAAGACTTAACTTTTGAGAGAATTGTCTGGGAGGAAAAAGTCTATGTGAGTGTAAGTGTGATGTACATGAAAAAAAGAAGAAAATGCCTGCCCTGTGGGGAATTCATGCCTCCATGGGTCAGACAATCCAAGTGGTTTAGTAACAATGTCTAATGCCTTAGCTGCTTTAGATAGAGGAGACACTTTGGATGAAGCCCTGTCGAGTTCAGTGTCTTGGACCATATTGAAATCCCTTTTATGATAATGTGGCGATTCTCAATATCAGGAAAAGATATTAAAAAAGCCTAACTATGATCTTGTCGTTGTCCCAATTTCAACCACAGACACTTGCTAATACAACAGGTGTATCATGCAATCTACCTGAAACACTGATTAAGTGACTGTTAAGATCCGCTAAAGTTTCAAGAGGCTCAATTTTTTGTGAATTAGGGTAGCGGTGCCTCTGGCTCTTTCTTTAAATTGGAATGAAATAAGTGACTGATCCTGCTTCTTTTAATTCTTTCCAATTCTCTATTGCGAAGGTGGGTTTCCTGGATAAAGATATATCCCCTTTTACATGTTGCAAGTGGGTCATGATCCTGTTTATTTTGGTAGCACAATTCACCACTCCAACATTCCACAAAATAAATCTAATATTGTTATTTATGTTTGCCTCACCTATTTGTTATCACAGGGTTGATCGAAGTGGCTCGATATCTGTGTAAGAGCAAGAGGATGAAAGGAGTGGAATGTGGTAAATGGACAAGACAAGCACAAGGAGAGATACAGAATGAAAGAAGAAAGAGAGAAAAACAAAAACAAAAAATAAACCCCATCTTTTGCCAACCTTAAGACCCCAGACCTAAGACCTTTAACACTGAGCACGTCTTGTGTCCATTGCACAGCAGTGCTTTGTTCTTGTACTTGCATGACCTCTTCTGGTCCCAGCACCTCACATTTCTACATCCCACAAACAGTGTCGGGTAGTTCGAAAACAAAGCCTAAAATAGAGTAATATAATGAACAAGCAGCAGTTGAACAAGTGGCTCTGGGGATTTTTCTGGAACAGGATCAAGCTTACTAGTCCATCATTTTTTTGCTTTGTGGTGTAAATAAAAAAAAGATTAAGATGATAATCATAAATAATATGTCTCCCAATATCTACATATGCACACACACGCACAAGCACTCCCATATACATACACATACACACAACTACAAGCATGCATACATTCGTACACACAAACACATGCACACCTATGCACGCCCCCATGCACACACAGTCAGCAAACTCAAGCATGAGCTCACTAACACACCTACATGGAGGCAAACCTCAAATATCTGAGCAAGAGAGTAATGGACAAAGACATATGATATTGATACTATATAACTGATATAAATGAATAGAGACAAGGTGCCTCGGTCAGGCTAATTAGGTAAACTTAGGTAAAAAAAAAAAAGTAAAAATGAAAAGAACTGAACCAAAACAAATATGTAGTAGGCCTTTTTGTCGATGGAAAGAGCATCAAAAAGCAGCAGAGAGAGCAATAACTTAGAAACACTGCTTCTCTAGGTAGCTGATAGTTAACACGGTTAGTGGGGGAACATATTGTCAAAGCCCCAAATAAGATTTACAGTAAAACTCGATAGTTTCAACAGGATTAGCAGAATGATAGTTAGAATGACTATGTTGCTTCCCCTTCACACCTGTCCCTTTTTAAGTCTTGTTTAGCTGATGGCTAATAACAACTAGCCCCTAAGGGCCAACAGTTAGCTTCTCATTGTAATTCTCCGTAGCCTCTGAACCATGTAACTATGTAAACATCCCTTATGGAGCCCTGGTTGGCCAATGTTTGACAGCGACTACCTGCTACAGGTTAGTTAGCTTCTTGTGCCAATTCTAGCCAAATCTAGTCCTCCATAGATTCTGGACTGTGTACTCACTGTGAGGTGTACAGTGGAGAGCCTTGTTTTTCCCCTTTTTCAGTCATGATGATCAGTCTGGCTGAGAAAGACAAGTTTGAGGCCAAAGTTGTATAGCTCCATCATGACATCTTAGTACACAGAGCGATTTTCCATTATTTCAGGACTGTAGTCTTCTATGTGGATCCCTGTACTTCAGTTTACGTCTCAGTTTGCAAGCTTCAGGGACCACTAGCTCCCAGGTCTGGAACATATGGAAACATTGGAGCAATGGTATCAGGCAAGGACCCTTGATATACTCTGGAAAGCTGACAATACTTATGTATTTTTGTGACTTCTACCCTCAAGGTCAGTGGTTTTATCCCTTAGCTTAGCATTGTCTTCAGTCAGCATAGCTAATGTTGTTTCCAGGGCCTGCATGTTCTGGCTGGTTGTGTCAGCATCATCCAGAGAATTCAGAGAATTTAGAGAATCTACCTTTCTTTGACTTTGAAGTCATTTTTCTTTATGCCAGATAATTATTTTAACTGTGTTTGTTCAGTTATATCGAGCTACACCATCAAAGTTGAAATAGACAAAGTAGCAACGATTGATCATGATAGTGTGGAAATATACAACTACTCTATGCTGGCATCAACCGAGAGTCAGCAGAGAAGCTTTTTTATCTACATCCACACGGTAACATGAAGCGAGTTGGACCACAGGTTCTGACTGCAGGAGGCTGTAATGTTAATTAAGCAGGATAGCAAATTAAGATGTCAGTGATTGGTTTCTAAAATCTCTGATATCATATCTTGTACCAGTTATCACCATACAGTACTTGTTAAAAAGTGATCTTTTAGGTATCATGGACAGATTTTTTGTCTTCCGTTATGTCAATGATGATCTCCCTTTTGATCAAATGTAATACTGGGTGTAGTGACTTGATCTCTTTAAAGAAAATCTACTCATTCTGTTCCTCTGACTTACATGTAAAGCAGCGCAGATGACAGTGTTCATGCAAGTATATGAATAAATAATGGAACCCTGTAGCTATCAAAAGACCACCAGACTGGATACTGAATGACATTCATTTGATATCCTAGTCAATAATTGCACATTGATTTAATATTTGAGGACAGCAATTTAAATATTATTTCCTTTCCTTCCTCAGTTTCACCCTCTCTGTGTTTTTATATATTTGAGTGTACTTCAATAAATACGTTTCAGCCCAAAACAGAGTGTGTTGAATTTTTCAGTGTTGATTTTTGAACATTAAACACGAAGGCCATGAGTCAAGAGCAGCTCAGTTGACCTTCAGTCCTTTCTCGGAGGAACCTCCTGGGCTCAGCTGTAGTGAAACTGTTGGATTTTTCAACAGGATTAAGATGTGTGCTGTTGTCTGCTATTGAAGTCTTAATATTAAACAATGCCAGTGAGGGTGTGTTAGTATGTACAAAGTACATGAGAATAAAATTAGAATTGTATGTCATAAGTCTTACTTACTGCTGTGATCTTATTTTTTTCACATTTTTAATCCATTAATAGAAAATGTTTGCCAATAAATACCAAGCCTGATGCAAGCTCTACAATAAATGCAGCAACTAAATCAATTTTTATATGTATGTCCAGCAATACAACTTTCATTTCGTGGTTAGCTGGACTTTTGAAAGGTTAACTTTTTGACTGTGTGTGTGCGTGTGTGTGTGTGTGTGTGTGTGTGTGTGTGTGTGTGAATCTGTTGGGCCAGGAAGGCTTTGAGTGGATTTGGACAGCCTCTCTTTATTGCCAGCGTGAAGAAAATAGGCTACTTGTCTAAATGTAATTTTCAACCATCAGCAGCACTAAAAGTTTGAAAATAGGAAATGAACAGCGATCTTGACCTATCCATCCACCCCGACCTCCTCCCTACGCAGACTTAGTCACTCTATAATTATTCCTGCTTTGCTACAGTCATAATTATTATGACAGCTAGATGGCTTTTGTCACTTAAAAATGAATATATGTTGTTTTATGTGTCATAAACATATCAATATGTTGTTGCAATTAGCACATCCAGCTGTGGTACGCCAACGCTGCAACTGTTTAAATCTCTCTGGAAAAAAAAAAAGAAGCTTACCTGTGTGTAAGTTCCATCATGTTGATGCATGTTTCTCAAGCAATAATAAACTCTGACCCTAACACAGTCGCTACAGGACTCCAAATTGAGAGACAACACACAGGAAAAGCACAGTGTAATCTACAAAGACTCCTGCATTTGTTCCCACAGTCAGCGTGTGCTGGGGAGCTGTTGGCGTGCATGGTGTGAGTGGGAGAGATGAGTACTGGTGGCGGGAGGTCACTTTTTTCTGCTGCCCACCTTGGCACACAACTAGCTTGTCTTCAGATCAGAGCTTTGCCATGAACTGGAGGTTGGCAATGAATCCAAGTGGCCGGGGGAGATAAGGCAGCCTCTGGGACATTACAGATGCAGGCATTAGCTTAGTGGAGACTTGATGGAGAGCAGGGCAAGCTGAGGCCTTTGATAATGCTGCCGATGTTTACTGCCACTACTCAAGAATGGGGCATCTGCTAGGCAGTCAAGAGACCTCAGACTTATACAGACTTCTTCTGACACAAGCGTTCAGCAAACCAGTCAGTGCACAGACACAGAATTATCTGATTTTTTGATGTAGCCTATTCTCTGCCATGTTGCCTCTCTTGAGGCAACTGGCAAAAGCAGAGTGAGGAGAAAAAAAATCAAAATGGTGTACAATCCCACTATTTTATTGTATTTCAGAGCAAATTACTCCCTTTAAAATATTTATATTTAATCAAATACGGTCTTTGACAAGCCTTTTATTATCCAGCTGCCATTCAGTGCCTCTATCCATAATGGTCTCAAGGCTCAGTGTGGGCCTGCTTTTCCTTCTTCCTTGTTCCCAATTTTTTTTCACCTCACTGACATGCAGGCGATTCCCAGCGGATTGCTAGCATGCCACGGTTTCAGCTCTCCGCTTATCTGACAGTAACAGTGCCTGTCCCATCCTGAATCTAACATTTACTGTACCATCCTTCTGCCTCTTCACTGGCTTCAAGTAGCTCTGCCATTTACTATTTGTGCCAAGTCTGCAATGCAAAAAGACAACCCTGACCGCAGGGGGAGGAGAACAGTTGACAAAGCGGCTGTCACTCTCCAGTGGTGTTTCTCGGGTGAATAATTCCATAGCTGAAATGCGCATTCAGTATCTAAAACATAATGTGATAACCCACAATGTTATTTAATGTACAACAGGTCCTTGTTAATTAAAACATAAGCCAACCAAACAACATTGTCACCAGATGGCCCTAATTTACAATGGTGAAAACAAATTCAATGTCATGATAAATACTACAAATTACTAAAATATTTCAAGTGCAAGCACCTTATTGATGCAAGGCAAGGAACGTTTATTTGCACAGCATATTTCAACAAGGCAATTCAAAGTGCAGCATATGATATAATTCATATTCCCACAAATATATACAGTATCATTACATTGTCTGTGTCATGCCAGATGCTAAATCATCAGTGTATAGAGAAATATCCTTAAACTCCCTTCGCTTAGATGGGTTCATATCATCTATTTCAATAACAGCAACCCCACTGATAAGTAATTACAATCAAAAACTAATCAGCTGATCTTGTTTCAGTTTACTGATTGATAATGTATCAAGGAAACACAGTTACGCACTTATTGCTGACTTAAAATCCTAATTCATTTCAGACAGGCCACTGGCTCGCCAAATTAAATACAGTGATATCTCTTGGTCTCAACCTCTATACTTCATGGTTTCAAGGTTTCATTTAATATGCTCCATCTACAAATTAACAGGATGTAATTTGAAATTTAATATGGAAAAGGCATATAATAAAGGGTCACATTCGGTGTGTGATGAAATACTGGATAATCCATCTTATGGACCTTGCCATGTGGTCTAATCATACACAGTCAAGTGGACTGGGGGCTTAATGCATCTATCTATCTATCTATCTATCTATCTATCTATCTATCTATCTATCTATCTATCTATCTATCTATCTATCTATCTATCTATCTATGTCTTTGTGCATTTATGTTTTAGTTATAACTAGAACATGTTCTTATGTCAACAAAATCCCTCTCATATTATGATTTTTGTAGTTATTACTACTTGCCAAATTAACAAATTAGTAGCAAGAAACTTTTCATGTCATAACAACATATTACTTTACCTTGTATAAGAAAACTTTCCTGTTACACTAAATCAGTGAATTGTGTCAAAACAAGAAATGTTTTCACTACAACAACATGCCAAGTTATCTAATAAAAACAATATAATAATTAGAGCAAAATAATTGCCAACAATTTGACAACATTGAAACAATCAATTCATCATTATGAGTCTTTTTTTTAATTATCTGATTCCAGATTTTTAAATATGGATATTTTCTGGTTCAGTCTTCTATAATTATTTAGTCTTCTAAAAATAAACATCTTTGGGTTGCGGACTGTTGGTTGCTACACAACAACATTTGAAGACATCACCCCAGGCTTTGGGAAACAAGATGGACATTTTTCTCCTTTTGCAGACATTTTATAGCCAAAACCACTAATCTCATAGTCAAGAAATGAATCACTAGATTAATGGCTAATGAAAACAATTGTTAGTTGAACCTAATGATAATTTAATATTTTGTTCTAGCAAGGCAATTGCAAATGTTTTAAAATATTCAAAAGACTCACTCCCACTCACTGCCGAAGGGCAATGTAGCATCACTGGACAAATTAAAAATGGCTAGTTTATGGTTTGATTTTGTTTTATACTGATAAAAAGTAGTCACGGGTTACTAGTTATCACTAATGATAACTAGTAATGCTGTTTTTTTCCTAGATGAGATGAGAAGTAAAACTTGTGGGAAATGGAAAAACTCAAAGTAGCGTTCTGTCTCAGGGCGGTACAATCTATGGTCAAGAAGGACAATAAGGTCTTCACTGTTAGAGCGAGGATGAGATATTGGGCTTTGGTGCTGATGAGAAAGAGGCCATAAACTGAATGTGCACATTCACATATTCACATTTGCTGGAACAATCCATAATCTCCAGTGCTCCATCAAGCAGACATTTCCTATTCATTACAATAATTACAATCCTGACTCCACACTGACGTCTTACAGTCACAACGGTGTACAGTGTGACAAGCAGTACAATTTGTACTGTCATCAGTGAGATCAACACCTACAGCTGAAATAGGAAAGTCACAGGTTATGATATATATATACACTACATTTGCACTGACATCTCCAACAGTCACTGTGTTTGCACAGTTGTAATCAAAAATAAAATAATATATAATAAAAGAATATGAAAAAAGGATTAAAATACACTTAGCCACCTCTAATGTTTGCAGCTATATAATTATAATTTAATGCTGACTTGAAGTTCATCCTAGCCAACACTAAGATCAGTACAAGTACCAGAGAACCAGAGTACCAGTTCTTAACATAGGGGCCTTGTCTTCTCTGTAAATTTAATTTTTTTATATATGGTTTTGTAGTGACCGTCTTTGATTTGAATGCAGTTGCTTTGGTTTCTTACAATGTCCTCCTTCCATTGTTCCTTATAGATTTTTAATAGCTTATGTTTGACTGTATTTATATTACACTGCAAGTCATTTCTAAAAAATAACATTCAAATTCAAAGAAAGTAAAAAATATTGCAGCAACTGAGGATAATTGTGTGCTCGATACCAGTTAATTCAACTGAATATGATGGTTCCACAACTCTCTACCATTTCAATTCTCTGCTTTACAAGACATGACTCCCATCCCATGTCACCTTCAACAGCTCGCTTAGCAGTAAATGTATGCACCCCAAGAAAACACCTCATGGTTCGTTTCTGGATGGCATTACCGTCGGGGGCATCCTTAAAACCCCACACCCTTGCAGCATAAAATGTAATTGAGCTGATCATTGAGTCATAAAGTTTAGTGAAAGTTGAAAAACTGAGGTCAGGACACAATTTCATTTCATTCATTACAGACCCTAGTGCTCTCTCTGCTGATTCTGCCAGCACTTTAATTCCCTCTGTAAAGCATATATTTTCATTAAGAACCAAACCAAGATATGTATAAGAACCAATATATTTTAGAAGCTTTGATCCAAATTTAAATAAATGGTTGCCATTCATGTTGCTTTCTTATATGTGTATAATCTGTGTTTTGTCACTATTAATGGTCAGTCTCCATTTACTACACAATAAACTCACAATATTTACATTTTTTGTAAATTAATATCTGTTTCTGCAACCAACACAATATCATCAGCATATAACAAAACCTAAATTCACGTTATCAATCACTATGCTTAGATTAGCCTGCTTAATTTCTTAGCTAGTAGCTAATCCATTTACATAAAGGGCAAATAATGTAGGGGGAATTACATCTCCCAGCTTGACTCTAAATGGAGTAGGAAACCACCCAGTCCTGAAATTATTTAACTGCAGGCATGAAACTGGGGCTTTGTACAAGGTTTTGATGGAATTATAAAATTTACCATCAATACTAGAATATATTAATTTATATTCTAAGAGGTCTCTACTGATCCACTCAAAGCCTTTCTTGAAATCAACAAAACAAGCAAATCTATTCTTCCCTTCTTATAGTCTTGCTCTCACCACCGAGGATATAACATATATATGTCCAATACATACCCTGCTTTTCCTAAAGCCATTCTGCTCACCCACCAATAATCCATGAGTCTCTAAGTAATTATTAAGTCTATTATTGAGGATACCTGAATATAATTTATACACTATACTGATCAAGCGGATACTTTTAATGGAACTCTGGGGTCAACTTTTGCAGATTTAGGAAATGATTTGATGATAGATTTATTCCAGATGGAATAATACCACTCTGAAAGCATGTTTGAAACAGACAATGTAAAATATTCTCCAAATTAGGGGCTTTAAGGACCTTGTTGGGGATTTCCTCCACACCCAACGCTTTATTTGCTTTAGCTTTATCTACCAATTTCTGCACTTCTAGTGCGATCTCATTATTCAGTGTATGATTACAGTTAAAGGGTCTATTAGACATCCTGTTTTCAAGCTCACATTTTACTTTACAAATTTCATTTCAGAATTTGTCATTAAATAATGAGGAACTACTACATGCATACAGATGGCTAGGCTACAGATGGTAAATCATCTTAGTCTCAAAAGATGATTTACCATTTTCCATTAAGATCTCCACTGGAATCAACTTGCTCCTCTGTGTTTATTTATTTCTCTCCAAAATTGCTGTGTATTATCAAGCTGTAAATGTTCTAACTGGAGGGCTTGTCCTCTTTTAAATCTTCTTCCTCCTTCTATCAAAATTAAATTGACAATATTTAAATTCATGTTTTTTCAAATCCTCCTTTTATTCTGATCCTTAAAGTTCAGAAACAGTTTCTTTGCTAAGCACAAGTCAACCCATAACTTGGTCAATTTGTCATTCCACTATGGTTACTTTATACTGTAATACTTCTTTTAACATAACCTTGTTTACTACACCTTATTTATCAATTTCCTTATATGTATAGTCATAAAATTGGTCATAACATTGATCAACATTCTCCTGTTTTCAAGCCATTTTCCAGTTGATCTATGACCTTGAGAAATGCTTTATTGAATATCTCAGAAGAAAGAAAGTTAACAAGACCATTTCTATTTTGCCTTTCCACTTGTTGCTGAGAGCCTATTATATTATGGCTAGTAAATAATTCTCCTGTTTGGAATCGTAAACACAGCACTGAATGGTCAGGAAGTCTACTACCATCATCAATCAAGTCCATAACTTCCAACTCCAAACCCTCTCTACAAGACATGTTTTAGGTCCATGTGTGGTGTCACAATAGAGTCTACTCTATAAAACTCTAGGAGAAATGTCGTCTGCATCAACATAATCTTTCAAGTCTGCAATATAACTGTTCATGTCACCACAAATATAGACAGAGTCTACATCATTGGAGTACATCAGTGCCAATAAGTGGCCAAAAAATGGATTTGCATTCTGACCCCATGTTGAGGTTTCTGGGGATAAATAAGAAATAACAATGAAGGAATATGATGACACAGAGAATTCCATCAGGTGCTTAATCTAAAATTTGAACACAAAACTAGTCAAAAATAATGTTCTTAATAAAAGTAGCAACACTACCAGAGGCTTTGAGTGCTCTCATGTGAGCTGTGTGGTTATGTCCAAACCGAGTAAATCCATCAAGCTCAACTGAATTACAGGATAAATGTGTTTCATTCAAAGAGATGAAATCTGGCTCAAGGGAATGAAGTAATACTTTTCTGAGTTAACAGTCTGTTGACGTCCATCCGTTAATATTCCACTGGACTAACAGAAAATGTTCAGTACTCACAAGCTGAGCATGATCTCATACTGGCCTGTCCTCTGATACGGCTCCCTTGGGGGTGGGCGCTTGACCAGTCGACCATTCTCAGCCAAGTAAAAATCCCTCTGAAATTAAAATCCAGCAGGCTTTCCCCATGCGTGCATCCACATCCCAATGAAACATAAATTCCCTGGACCAACCATAGTTCCACCTTAATTTGCGACCTCTCGCTGGATACGTTCCGCAGCAACAGGGTCGAGCACCGTGTCTTGTGGTAACCCTATTATTGCCAGCGACATCTTCATCAAATCATTTCCTCTGGATAGCTTTTCACCCATTTTCAGCTCGGTTATTTCCATTCTAGATCTCAGACTGCCCACCTCAAGCTCGAAATGCAGTTGTTATTCTTTGGCTGTTTTTTCTAGCTCTTTCTTCAGGATATCTTGGATTTCTGAGATCAGCTTCAATAGCACTCCATCCAAACTGTCAATTTTACTGTTTGTTTGCTTTTTCATGTCACGTGTTGCATACTCTCTGTTCTTGCAACTTGGGTTCATTCATTAATGCAAAGTTGCTGCTTTTCTTTGAGCCTTTTGACTTAAGTTGTCTGGTGTTGTCAGCCATAATCTCCCTCAAATGAAGGCTGTTCAGACCTCAAAATAAGCACCCAGGCTTTGCAAAAACAGTTTGATGAGTATGGATTGAACTTAAACAGTATTTCACGTTAGTTGGAGACAGTAGTGAGACAAAGTGCACTCACACGACCATCTTGTTAACGGAGTGTAATGAAAAGTGTGGTACTAATTCCCCCAGAACAATGCCTAAAGGACTTAATAGCCAGTCAATATGCCATACATGCATCTAACAGTGCATCTAACAGTCTTTTAAACAGGTTAAATTAGGCTTTCTAGTGTTAAAGCATAATATTTCAGAAGTTAGACGATTTTCTTTTCTTTTTTTATATTCGCTTGAATATCCTGTTTTTGTTACACATTAACAAAAAAACAACTTAATTTGCTTTATTATATAACTGATTTCACCACTCAACCCAACCATTTTTTTAAATTTATGAACTATTGATAAATAATGAAAAATGCCAGCGTAACCTGGAGCGACAATCCCATTTACTTTACGAGACTCTGCCAGCAAGCCAACAGGACTTGTTTCTGTAGTATTAGCATTCTTTTTCAAAAGCATCTTGCTAGTGGCTCTAGATGCCCGTAGCTATTTTGCCCTGTGGGAAACATTCTCTCTGGTGACTCTTGCCAATCTCATACCTACCTCCAAAAGGTCGGTGCCAATTCCTTCCTTGCAGTGGAACACGTGCACAGCCCTTTTCTTGCATCCAGCTCACCTAATTATCCTGGTGCTATGAGGCATGTCAGAATGTATTCATCCTGCCTCTGCCGAGCCGGTTTCCAGCCTGTATACCTTAATTGGTCTTCATTATAAAGGTATATGGATAGAAAATGATGCGCAGGTAAAAGCTTTATTTTTCTTGTTTGTATGTTGCATGCTGAAATAGTTGATTGTGTGTGTGTTTACAATAATGATGCTTGTGCAATTATAAGCAGGAAGCTGCTCATAAGCCATTCATTTTTATTTGTGCTGCACTCAACTCACACAAATGCACACATGCATACGCTGAATGTAGAAGATGAAGTGACAGGTGGTTTGAAGGAAGGGGATTACTGGAATCCATCACAGTTTACAAACCTAACAATAGGCCAGTCTTCAAAGATAACTCTGTGACTTACAGTATATTTACAGTTGATTTGTAAATGCGCTCTGTTTCATTGGTCTGTCTTCACATCAATGCTTTGGACAGGAGATGTGGCTTTTCACAGTGCATACCTAGTGGTTGATCTGTAGTAAAGAGAAGATCAGACAGTTAGCATGGGCATGACTTTTGTCGCTGATTTGATTGTGTAAGAAGATTTACTAATTTGTGAATGGATCTGTTTTTTATGACAGTGTGCAAGTGCCACTTAAAAAGTAAAGTTTGACAGTAAGAAATGAATCATGATACTAGAACTGAAACTTGTGGTTACTGTCATTACAAGTAATCTGTCAGTTATATTGTTTGTTAATTAATTAGTTTATACAAGTCAGAAAATAGTGATTTGAATCATTTCCCATGGTCTAACACCTTCAAAATGCAGTTTCACCAACAGTTCAAACCCTAAAAATATTCAGTTGCCTATCACATATGACAACGGACTGCAGCAAATCTGTTCTGTTTGAGTAATCCCTATATTTTTGACAGATTTATGCATAACAGTTCACTTAAATATACTATATAAGCATGTTGAAGGACTATATTACATCATGCTGTCACCACAACAATGCAACCAAAACTTTAAAGCCCCCTGAGGCAAATTTGATTTGTCATATTGAGCTGTATAAATAAAAACTGACTTGATGTGACAACTTCTGATTGTTACCCGTTCCCCAACCAAATCTCCAAACCATCCACTTGCCCATTGGGCGTAAATTCAATAAAAAGATATATTAGATACAGATATGTGTGTTTCCCAGTAGCTACAGACTTATCCACACACAGACGTATCTAAATACAAACACGTGTACAGACATGCATGCACCACAGTCTAATCTACCCATACACATATACTTCCCACATATACCCCCACATAAACATAAATCCATGTTTCTGTACAATACAAAACAATATTTTACATATTATCCCCATCACATCCACTCAACTATTGGTATGTGTGTGCATGTAGACCTGAAGAAAAAGGGAATTAAATAAGAATAATAATATCTAAGTAGATATATAAACTAAGACTCAACATGGTTGATTGCCTAATCAATGAACAGAATAAATCTTTATCCACTGGGCTGGTTAGTCAGTTAAACTTATTTAAACTTCTTAATATGTTTTTGATACGATAAATGAATACATAAAGTAAATCTAGGACACATATTTCAAATGCAGGCATATCTGTTGCAATGACCTAAACTTTTCTTTTTTGCTGTGACCACATCGTGGCAGAGTAAGTGATAAGCAGCATGGTGAAAGTTTAAGAAGGATTTATCTGTAGCAGTGCTGAGTGGGGAGCTGATAAAGAGGTTAACACAGATGACTTATTTTGACAGTAAATGAACAGAGGAGGTGGAAATGTGTTACCAGCATTATGCAAAACAGAAAAAAATGTGTTTAATCAGGTACTGGCACTCATATCATGCCAAAAGAATTACATGATGATAATTACAACTTAGGCTGCTAAAAGCCAAAATGACTAAGAATTAAAATAGTATTGTATATGATTTATGTAATATTAGGACTCATTATTGGACCAGAATGACATTTGCACCAGTAAACTAGTTTCCATACCACTTCCAGTTTCATAGATCATTTCTAATTTGATGAATAAAAAGAGAACAAAAAAGTGTGTGCTCAATTTGTTCTACTGGATAGTAATATATTGCTTAATTCCTGTACTGTTCACTTCTGCATGAACATGATATTGAGTGAATTTGCCAAATTACTATTTTTCTAAGTCTGTTACATTATATCTGATTTGTCCTCACAGGGAATCATTGCTGCAAGAGTATCTGGTCATTTTGGTCAATATATATTCAGTCCAATAATTTCCTCTTTATCCACATTTACATGACAGCTACAAACTGTCTTTTGTGTTTGATAATAATGTTTAACTGTAGTTTGAGATAGTAATACATCATGTGTTTTGTTTAGTTTTCCCCAACATCTCTGTGGATAGCTGATTATTATCGATGTTAAAAATCATGCATATTTCCCACAGTGTTTATATAATATCCCTTTTGTAGACAGTGCTTCTGAAGAATTGTTGAGTGTTGCTTGCACTTTGCTGCTACTCTTGGAAAAAAAAAGCGTAAAAAGTCTGAGTTTTGTGAGAGCAGGTGGCCATCATGGTGATGGTCTGTCTGTCCAATCTATCAGGTCATGAGCTCTCTCTTGGAAAATAACATACTTAAGCGGCAGAGCAGAGAGAAATTGATCAGGTGACTAGCCTCAGATATTGATCATGCTTTTGCTTTTTCTTGCCCGGCTTTGATCACAAAGGTTACTTCTCTTGGTTGAGAAAATAGGGAGCAGAGACGTAGTCGTATTACATTTTACTTTCAGTCTCCAATCTTTTTTTTTTTTTTTTTTTAAATACAGCTCTATGAGAAGACCAATTAGTGTGTTCCAAATGTAATTTTCCCACTTTCATTCTTTACTCTACTTTAATTTGTTCTAATTATTAGAGGGTTTACGGAGTAATTACTTTTGGATCAGAGGAGCTGAAACATCAAAAGGTAATTCATACAATCTCCACACCTACATTGAGAATAGGGAGTATGCATTGGCCACGGTTACTGACATGAAATAAAACCATTGAAAATCGTGTGATTGGACTGGCCTTTCGGAAGAGCATGTATCTGTAGAGGGCCCACTTATGAATCAATGCATGTTAGCTCATTAAGCATCTATATATACAATTTCATATTAGTCGTATATATTTTTGGGTATCAAATTTTCATTGTGACAACACAGCTTGACCTTTTTGTCAATATTCTTCATATAGCTGGAAATAAGGAATGTATTTCAGTCTTCCAAGAAAACATATTTAGAGAAATGTCAGCAATGATTAGAGATATAAAGGTATATATAAATTGATTATATCATGAAAGTAGTTTACTGAATAACCTGTTGAACAACATGAAGCCATATATCATTTGAGCCAATAAGTAGAGTGACATTGGTAGTAGTACGTGCCTTGTCTTTCAGTCTTTCCAACATTATTGTACGTGTGCATTTTTATGCACACTCAAGACATAACCACTCCTATTTGTATTGTTTTCAGTATTTATTGTGTCACCTTTGCTTGCTTTGGTCTCCTTTGTAAGAAGACCCCGCCTGTTTTGGCTCTTTGGCTGGCTGCTTGTCTTTGTGTTTTGTGTTGCAGATGTCTACTAGGTGCGGTCAGGTTGTTGCTAATTGGGAACACCTGGTTCCAGTGTTCCCAGTACTACAAGAGCACACCCCTTTTGTTTCAAGGGAGAGAGAGAGAAAAGGGAAACTCTGTTCACTATGCTCCACACACCCCATCCTTGTCTTTGTTTTTCCATTTTCCATACAACACTAACACTATTTTATTATTCATGCATACACGCCAACACTGCTGACTTACTGGCTGCCACCCCTCATAGCATTTTGACATTTTTAGTTATTTCAAATAAATGAATGGTTTCTTTGCTTTAACTTCTTGTGTCACCTCCCACTATTTGTCATGGTTTTGAGCTGGCCATGACATGTTTAATCAGCAGCTCTTTTGTGCTTTTCCTCTTTTTTTCACTTCACTTTCTATTATTCTATTATTCTATTTTTCAAGGGAACATAACGTCCTTGACTAATCCGGCCAACTCATGTTTATTTGTATAGCCCAAACAATGTCTCAACAGGATTTAAAGGCCCACAACAGCCAGAGTTCCTAACCCAGACCAAGCTCAGTATTAAAAGAAAGAAAAAAATACAATTACAAACACTGAGCAAAAAGTTGTAACATTTATTAGAAATATTTAAAAAAAAGCAGTGGGAACATAATCCAACAATAGGGTTATTATAGCTCCAGTAATAATGTATGACTTCACATTATTATTCCAATGATATGTAACATTTTGCTATTTCCTTTTTTTGTCAAATATGATATGCTCACACGGAGGTAATGCATGATGATGACTTTACACTGCACCATAAAGAAAGGGCAGGTTCCCTTTAACCATATAATGTATAACACTTGATTATCATTGAAAGAATAAGATCAGAATTAGGAAAAAATATAAAAATATGCCCAGGTGCTTCTTTGTCTATGTAGGTTTTAGAGGGTTAAATCCAATATTAAGAGGTCCGAAAAATCAATCCAAGAAACAGGTCTGTTGTAAGGACTCCAATACAATGAGTCCATTAATAAATCAAATGTCAGTCACTTAATTCCCCACATCATTCCAGTTCCAGAGTTCAAGGTATTTTTGTGAAAAATCTGTGAAAAGAGAAAGTGATGAACAGTATATTTTAGGGAACTAAGTATTTAGAGAGGTGTTAAACTAATTACTACATATTTTGGAAACAAAAACATTCAAACAGCTAGAAAACATATGTATACAATAAATTATTAAAATCATAACTTGTTACTTTGAGCGTGCCATATCATATCATTCACAATAATACTGTATAGTTTTAAAATGATAGAAAAAATCATATAGTGATAATGGCAGTATTCCGACTTGTTGACATATTGGCATCATACCGTTATGCATAGCAACAACAGGCATGGTTGAAAGTGAAAGTAACAACTCCATGGTGTAGGAGTTGGTTCCAAAAAAGGGAACGACTTCAGTAGTGTGCAAAATGGTTAAGTTACAAAAGAATCAGATGTACAACAAACTACAGTAATATGTAAGAAGTGCGAGAAGACTGCAACAACAAAAGGGGCCAATGAAACAAACTTATTTCACCACCTCAAGTAGAAGAACCTGGTTGAGTATGCAGAGAGCCAAAACTCCTGCAAGGAGTATTTTGTCATATCGTCAAGAATATCATTATTGCAGAAATACCCAGAATTATTGTGTTATTATTTTAGGGCCATGTTGCCCACCCCTATTTGTTATATTTAAACCTGATGCCATTTGCACGCCTGGAAAGTGATGGTGGAGAAACCTAATGTGACATCACCTTACAAAAACTGTGCCTTTCTGCCTCGAACCTGATACCAAACTTACATTTGTGCTCTCCAATGGTAATGTAAAACTCACTCTGACATTTATTTAAAATCCAATTTAACTCAGGTGCTAGGGGGATATCAAGTCCTGATGGAGTTTTGTGTCACCTCTCTAATGAAGGAACCAATGGAAGGACTTAGAGGCTGATGAATATGAGCAGATGTCAGAAAGTGATTTGACACATATTCCATCAATTTCACCACGTACCTGCAAGGAAATAAAATGTATGAATAACTCATTCGGTAAACAGAACAGCTCATACAGCACCACAAAATTGCATTAAACTAGAAGCTAAATCATTGTGTGTGTGTGTGTATGTGTGTATATATTTATAGCTATATGTGTGTGGGGAATGTTGATAGGATCTGTCATTTGGACAGTTTGAATTAGTGAAAAACACATATACTTGATACCTCAGAATATCCAATTTTATATATTTCTCCCAGGATTTTGCTTATTTTTTACCATAAGAAGTTATAAAGTAACTACCAATTAGTGACTCTACAGCACACACTACAATGGACCTTTTAGGAATTAAACACAGTCTGTGAAAAACACTCCAGAGAAAGATGTAAATATAAGGTGTGTAAAAGTCCAAGTTTTGCCTTCTTGAAATGAAATGAGCCTTCATGATTCCCCTAGTAGAAAATGCCAGAACTTGAAAGAAAGGCAAAACAGTATAAAGGTCTTATCTTGATGACCTGCTTAGACTGATATAGCAAAATATTGGCATTTTAATAAAAATGCCTCCTGACATTTCTGTCATTTTCTAATTCTTTTCTGTCAAGGTGACCTTTTCTTAGCCTCTACTGTGAGCATTTTCTCATGCTCACATTATCAAGATGCTTTGGTCTCTCTTGTACACTTCCAGCGGGAGTATGCTTTGTTTTCTAACACTGAAAAAGTGTGTGTACTCAACAAAGGGGATAGGTATTAAAGAAAAATCTAGAGCAAAATGATGAATGTAACAGTCCATCAACTTGGATGTAAGAGCAGAGATTTGGTTCGAAAGATTTTAACATATTTCTTTAGTTATAAAAGGTTTTGGTCCCATATATTACTGTTGGTCACAGAGACTTGATTTAACCTGTACTCTATCTGGATTCATTCGTGCCAGTCTGTCTATTTACCGCCTGTCCCTCAAATTAATCTGCAACATGACCTTTACAGCCATCATTTGTCATGTGACTGCAGTTCAAAAGAGGTACAAATGTTAGTGTATGTGTGTGAATGCCGTGCACGCATCTGTGCAAATGTTGATGCATCATATTGCTGTTGTTCATTACATTATTATGAATCAAAAACCAGCAGAATAAAGAAAGCTCCGTCAGAGCATAAAAAACTTTCTTTCATTATTGAGATGTTCAAGCATTGAGTATTTGTCAGCTTGTTCCCAGACACATCAATGCACAATGCACACCAGTCACACGCTGCTTGAAAGCCAATTTAATTAGCCAAGCCTCTCACAACATTCTTAAACAAGACATCTTAAGACCTAATAAGACGTCAAACAATTCTGGCATCTTGTCCCCAGGAAATCAGTCACATTGTGTCTGAATATTTGTTGGCAACCTTCAGCGAATACGCTGGGCTTCATTCCTCAAAGCTTTAAGCAGTATCCGTTTGGCACGGTTACTTCCTTTTTGAGCGTGCTCACTTCCACGTGACTCCGATCATCAAATCAATTGCCACTGGAAACAAGTGACCTTATTTTGACACATTAGCAGATCCCTATCCACTAACCCTCCCCTCCTTTTTTGGCACGGAAAATGGTATCAAACGGAAAATTCAGATCAGACAAGGAGGCAGGCACCCAATTAGTCTTTAGATTATAAAAGTAAATAGCTTTTCCGCCACCCTTTTATATGTATTACATATTTAAATATATATATACAAATATATTTGCACACAGAAGCAAACTAGCATTGCCTTCTGATCATACAAATAAATAAGCTGACCAAGCAGCCTTGCTTAGCCCACAAAGTCAGTTTTGACCAGCTGTCAGAAGTGATCAAAGGTGTTAGCACTGGCGGCTGTTGAGTTGGTTTTAAATACTTAATAAGATTATACTTGAAAAAGGTGAAGTACAGTTAGCAGGAGAGGATTAAACTTTACATGAAATATGCTGCATCATATTCAGTGGTTTGTTGGAAGATTGGATTATTTGTTCTGTAAAACTTGTGTGGGCACATAGGTATATCATATAACATGGGAAAAACATCCTCTGACTTTGGCATCAGCACTCAGAGATCATACAAAGTGGCCTTTAGTCTTACCTGATGTCTAATTGGATGACACACAAATTGCAGTATTCCCCCTGGCATGAAGGTTTGTTTGTCTAAAGCAAGATGCTAGTTTGAATAATGTCTTAGAATAGATGGTGAGGTCTAGTGTCACTCCTATTGTGATGTTTTAGTTGTTACTTTGTTTGAATAATCTGTCATTGTCTCAGAAATGTGTATCAGATGTACCAGATGACTCAACAACTGTTACTACCTACTATTTGGACATTTTTTGTAACTACCTATTTGCTTCTATTTTTAACCACCTCAGTTCAAATTGGTACCAAGAGGCTTCAGTTTAACCCTATTGGTACTAATATACAAATTTAATTGAACATCAAAAAAGCTTATTTTAAATGTTTGATACCAATCAAAACCATAAACATACTCTTGTCATATTTACACAACATTTAATAGTTGCCTTTATAAGACAGATATATGCCCCTTTATCCATTACAATCTAACAAAAAGAACAGTTTCTTTATTCCTCTCCTGCATAATTATGTTATTTCACCTCAAATTAAGTGTAGGTGGCAAGAAGTGACTTTAATACTTTACATACATACTGATATATTAACACATTATTCCCAGTAATGGTCCATAGGTCAATGCTAAGTGTAAATAATTTAAAAAATATGAATTAGTCATTGCAGCACGTAGAAAAATGAAAATAATGTGTTCATAAATTTAACACTCGTGTTAAAAATACCGTTCTCCAGTTTTGCTACATTAGACATAAATAATGATATTTTAAAAAGGCCTTACATTCTGTAATAATACTGATGGCTACTGTTATCAGGAAATTGGGTACAGGTTCCTGTTCCAAGCCCGTTTTTCAATAAATTCTTTTTAAATGTCTCCAGTGTTTTTTTTCCACTTCAATATCATTGAGAAGATGGCTGTGTCATTCTCTTTGCTCTCACCAGGCTCTGGTTTTTATAATTGCCTTCTACTTATTCTAAGGCCAGGGGCTAGATGGAGCTGTATATTAATTGTACGGGCCTCCAGACATTGCACTCAGCAGTCACTGCCAATGTGGCGAAACTAATAATCTGGGGTCTCAGAATTTCCAAGATAAAGTTAGCCGATGACCTTAAAGCTGTCATTCATTTCATTTATTCTTCTTTGTTTTGGGCAGTTTTGACTTTTACCAGTGAGCAATTCAAGTGATAAGAAACAGAAAAAAATAATAAAATCAATGGTCAATTGGTGCTGAAGGAAGCTGGACAAACTCCACTCAATAAGTCATGCTTAACTCAACATAATAAATAATACATCATATTCCATTATTGAAGCTATCCAATCACATTAACCAATAACAAGGAGAGCAAGGGAACAGGTGAGTGGGAGGCAACTCAATTCCATCCCATAAATAAGGGTGAGCTGACCAGCTGGGGCCTCTGCAAGTGGCAACATCAAGACTGACAGCTGCCAGAGAGCTTGCAGACTTGTTAGTGCCATGGGTGACCTCAGATGTCGACCATGTATTTTCAGGAATGTGAACGTGGGTGGCAGTGACCAGGTCAGATCTAACAACTATTTATTTGAAGCTGCACACCATTTGGATATAAAATTATACCTGTCCTATTAGTTTTAACCTCTGCAGGATGGAAGGTTGTCTCAGATCCTTTAATTAGGCTGTGGTGACTTTTCCTTATTTGCCCTAAAAAGTAGTAGAGTTTCTTCTCCGCAACAGTGAAAAATCAATTCTTAAAACTTGAATACAAATTGCATCCAGAATCTATTACAAGCCAACAAGCTGACCAGAGAAATTTGTGCAAAACATACCTGGAAAATTGTACCTGTTAGCATAATCAGTCACAGACCATTGGGTCAATAAACATGCAGTCTGTACTATTCTGTGCAGGTCATATGAAATGATTTGCAGCAGTAGAATCCAAAAGAAAAACAAAATTATATAAATATATATTTAATTTTGAAATTCTCCTTTTTTTTTCTTCTCCAAAAAAGATTCTAGTCATTGCAAATGAAGTGTGAGAAAGTCAGCTTTGGTGCACAAAATTTAAAATAGAATCTCTATAGGTTGACTTTAATAAAATAAAGAAAAGTTAATGCACTAAAAGTCAGTGAAAACAAGAAAGTGATGAGAGAGATGGTAGCCAATATAATAAAGCTAGTTGTCAAATGAAAAAAAAGGTCATAAAAGAGGTCATAGCTATAACGTTCAAGCTCATGGATGCAAATATCATTTCATACATAGATTATAGATCATATATATGGTACACTTTTGCTATATTTGTCTTTGTTCATGTTTATTATAACAAAAAGCTAGTAACTTGTTTACCTAAACATAAGCTGCTTTTAGTAATGCGTTTTCCACTGTCAGGGCCCAACCAATGCAAATATATTATTTAAGATTTTGCATCTCAATCTTGCAAAGACATGTTTTTCTGTTTCCCATGTAGAGAAAAGCATTAAAATTACATGGATCGTGGTTGAAGTTTATTGCTGTTATGCAGAATATCCAACAGTCCAAATCTCCTTTGTCAATGCTCCCACTAGTGCGAGATAAAATTTTATGAACTGGAATTGTGAGTGATCGTGTCCTGAGGCAAACGACTGTCATTTGTCAGATTCAACTGTGGACATATCAGCAAAAAACATATTTATTCTGCATATTCTTGCACAGCTCGGGGAATATGTTAACTCTGTTGATATGAAATAATGATATACTTCTGTTATGTTAAGACATTAAAGATAGATTATTGAGAATATCTGTAATGTGGAGCCTATGAATTAGGAATGTAGTGCGCACAGTTCTATGATGACCATTGAATTGAAATCCTTGACACGTAACAGCGTTACTTGGGAAGTGCTGGAGTGTGATGATGAGTAATTTAGGAAAATCTTTAATGTTAACTAAAAAAGCACTGTGTTCCTATATTATTCATCTTATAATGTAGTGAGAGGTAACCACTGTGTTTTGTTTCTTTATCACTATTAAATGGGCTGTTTTATATTCAGCTATATCCATCTCTGTGTTTTACAACCCCTGTGAGCTGATTCTATTTTGCGTATTTCACCATTTTCCCTGAATATTTCTGAAGCCTGCATAAATTACCATTATACCAAGAGTTATTTTTTTAAGACTCAACAGAGGATTGAGTGTGAAAACTCCCAAGTTGGACCAGCTGAGTGCACGGGAAGATATTTGAATCTAGTATTTTATAACAGTTACCGCCACACTTCATTGCTTTCATTAGAATGCGTCGTCACAGCTAATCCCACAGCAGCACATTAAGGCAAAGAAATTTAATGTTTATCATCTTCAGCTTTCATTTTCATTCAGTAAAATTAGATCCACAAATTGATTTGGATGTAGACAGAAGCGAGGGATAACTGCGACAAAATGTGTATCAAAACCATAACTGTAAAAAAAATTGCTTAGTCGCAGGGAACAATTTTCACCTCAGTCTGTGTTTTCAAGGTGTCTCAACCATCTATTGCAGATATGTCATTTTCATGTTTACAAGATTGGTAATTTTTTATAGTGGATTTGAAATTTGAAAACTGAAAAAAAAGCAAAAATGGCTGAATTTAAACTCCTGCTATGTTTAATACACTATTTATCTGTGATATTTCATTTCACAAAAATCTGCAGAAGCTGTAAGTAGAAGTAACGGTGCAGTGTATGTACAATTAATTTCCTTTATATTGGTTGGCTAAATACCTTGTGTCTGTAACATAGTGATTAGACCAGTTTTGACTCCTTTCACCTCAGTTATTGGATAGTCTTCCTGTTTAGTTGTCACTTATGATCATGTAGTTTGTAGATTTGGAGCTTATCGATTGCACAGATCAACAACTTTAAGGGAAATTGAACAAGTTTAGAATAGAAAATTATAGCATAGTTTCTTACTGTGCTGCTCAATAGTAATAAAAATCACTCAGACTTGTGCATGTCTTAGTGAGGGAAAGGCAGAAAAAAAAATCAAGTCAATCCCAATTCAGACTGTCTCCGTAAATTCATTTTATGCCAATATTTAATAGGGAAAAACAGACTTATTCACACATTTATGGAAAATACAACAAAGCTGTATACTACTGTATCTATGTAACAGAATGCAACTCTGTGATCTGAAACACTTCAATTAGAATTCACTGACAAAGCTCAAAAATAGCTGTGAGACAGAAGAGTCCTTCGTCTCCGGTCCTTGAATCAAAGACTGAGTGAACAAGACCCACGAAAATGCGGCCAAAACCACAAAGAGACCGACACTATCGAAATGCCCAGCTGTAGAAGCCAATGCAACAAATGCAGTTTCCCCTCTAAGATTGTCAGTGTAAAGTTTCATACTATATTGGGATGGATTAAAATAATAGTCAGCCTGGACGTCAAGTTTTGCTCGCAGTAATCATTCCTCCTTCCCAATCAAGTTCATCTGAAGCAAATATGAGGCTTCAGCAGTCTGAGTTAGCCGAATTAAAAGTGGGTATCTTCCAAAGTTAGTGTTTTTTTCACTGTGTTACCATCCCTCCACCGCAGATCAGCACAGAAAATGAATCTCTGCTCAGCCAGTTTGAGCAGACACCTATAAGTCTTTCAACTGACACATCGGTATAGTGAGTATTTGTGAGACTTGAGAAATGTGTGAATCTGTACTTTCATTTTTACTCATATAGCCTAATTGGTGCCACATCTGACAAAACAGGTTATCTGCTTATCTGGATTTTATTGAGAAAACATCCACATATGGTAAACATCATGGTTAGCAAATGCTTAGTAATAATAATTGGTCTGTGACCTTAACTGGACTAAATATAAGAGCAAGAAATGTATTAGCTATGGGTTGGACCTAAGAAAGCGAACTTTCAGATGTGATAGCACTCTGAGAATATACAATAAAATGAACCCCTGAATACCATTAAAGAATGAAATGTCTGCATTTTCAGTGCAGGATAGTTGCAGCATTATTTAATGCATGGTCTTCTACAATGACTACTACAGTAGGACAAAAATAGCTGGGGAGATCAGCTCTGCAGTAACTCATTTACAGAAACTCTTCGAGTGTCCCATATCTTTGATTTCACTCCACTTACTTGTCGCCAGTTCTTCTGATCTCTCTCCTCTTTCGTTCATCTCAGCTGATGCTGTTTCTGATATGTAGCAGAAATATAGAGGGAATGAACTGATTAAGTGTGAAGCTGTGCAGTATTGCTAAAAAATATATATTTCCACTCCCAACACAGAGAAGTCATGAAAGCAATGTCGATGCGTATAATACCATAAAGGAGGAAGTATTTACCTTTTTTTTTCTTTTTCTGAATGCTTTATTTCATCTTTTTTTTACTAAGCAAGTTTCTCTTTTATTCTTTTACATTACATCCCATCATTACAACACATAGCATATGACTCCCATCTGAAAAGTGCCTGGCATCGCATTCACAGAAGATCATAAGGCTAAAAGTTGCTCCTAACTGGCCGAGTTTGTGAGAAACTCAAATTAAGGGGCATGTTAGTCCTAATTATAGTCTAAGAGCAAGTCACAAAAACATTTTAGTGTTTTAAGTAGCTGCTAAGACTTAGAGAAGCTGTAAGATGTGCAATTTGGTGAATATCATCACTGATATTAAATTGCAGGGATAGGTGGGACTGCCCGTAAACATATGGTTGTTGTATACATACAAGGTAGGGGGGTTGGGGCTGTTCAGGACCACAGTATGTATTGCTCACAACCACACATCTAACCTGAAGTGGCAGCTTATGCTTGAAATAGGCAATATTGATCCAGACATAACCTCCACACATTCAAAGTGTTCAGGGTGAGCAATTCAAAAGGCCTTGGGTGGGAAAATACAAACCCTCTGATGGGCCTGACCCTTTAAGGCTGGAAGTTAGACGGAGGAATCAATATTATAAACATTTTAACCCTACTCATTACTTAATCATAGCTCCCTTTATGGAATAAATATGCAACATTTGGCAACATTATGGTTCCTAAGTAGGCACGCAAACTGAAAATGGTTCATGGTTATGCTCATGAATCCAAAGGGGGAAAAACACCAACATACATCTAATCATTCACTTTTTGCTGCATCAATTATTTCCCATAAGTAATTTGAATAATTCAAACCATGAACACAACATAAACCTCCCAAATTCAGCTCAATGGGGCTATGCTCTGGCAGTTACTAGATCTTTCACTGAATTGTAATGTATTATATGCAAATATATTATACAATAGAAAATTTGGGGTTTCTTCAAAATCTTATTCAAAACATGTTGTCATTCATTATATTAGTTTTATTAAAGAATGAGCTCACAATCCTGAAGTCTTAAAACACTAGTGAGGTGTACATTAGGTCATTGAAACTGTTTTTTTTCTTACTGTATTCATTCCTCCTGTTCATTACATCCTTTTATATCATGATTCCAGTGTTAGTGATTCTGTGTAAAAATGTATTCCAAAATGTACAACATCTGAAGGTGATATAAGGTTTCAGTACTCAAATCAAGGGGGATACCTTACAGTCCTTTTAGTACAAAACTGCCTCTGTATGTGACTATCCCTCCACTGCAGCTCAGCAAGGAAACAGTGTCCAGGGAAAAACAAAAAGGTCATTTCATACTAAACCTTACCGCCTGCTTTTCTGATATCAACAGCTGGACTTCTTGAAATTTCTTCAAACTTAATGATGGCAGAACAGAAATTATATAATTTGCCACATCCAATTCTTTCAGTCAGGTAGCCTTCAATCATGGAGTCCTATCACTTGGCATTAAGCCAACGGCGAGAAATATGGGTGTTTTATTTGATTTTTGCATTTGTTTTGATGACCAAGTTAAGAAGGTTATTCAATCATGTTTCTCTCAACTTAAGTTCATTAAAAAAAAAAATCCTTCTTATCATTTGAGGATTTGCCTTTATTTTTACTCCTTTAGATTTCTGTGATGCACTCAGGTTTCCTTCTATTACCTTCAGTGGGTTCAACATGCTGCTGCTAAGATTATCCCTGATTCAAGAAAACATGATCATATAATACCTATTCTGGCCTCCCTGTATTGGCTTCCTGTTCATTTTCACATTGATTATAAAATTTTACTGTTGACCTTCAAGGCTGTACATGACCAGGCCCCTAATTATATCGAAGATCCCCTCATGTGCCTGAGCGCCCTCTGAGATTGGCTGATAGCGGCTCGTTGGTCATTCACAGAGCCCAGCTGGTAACAAAGGGCAATACAGTCCAAACCCCCAAACTCTCAACTGATTTACCTGCTGAGATTAGGTTTGCTAAATCTGTCACTGCTTTTAAATGTATTCTTAAAACATTCTTTACAAAAAAGAGCTTTTATCTTTCTGTTAATTCTATTTGATTTCATTTTATCCATTTGTATTTTATTACTATCGCTTTATTGTATTTTATCTTTTTTGTGAAGCGCTTTGCAACATTGTTAAGAAAAGTCCTATATAAATAAATATTATCATTATTATTATTATGAACAGACTGTAGCACTATTGGGGTGAGGAACAACAAAGCGGGATGTATCTTACCTCCTGCTGTTTGATAGCATGCAAATGTAATATTTAAATAAAGATACTTTGTTGAAGGTAACACAGAAACAGGGTGACCTAGTAGTCAGACTTTCCCATCACTAAAAAGGTCAAAGGAGCAAAACAGCCAGTGTGTGTCTGTCAGCTGTGTGTGTGTGTGTCCTTGAGAGGGACATAATAAAAATGCTTGATGAGATTGCTTAGATGAGACTGTCATCTTAATACCTGAAATGAAACTAGGGAGGGGGGGTATTAAAATTTGATTCAACATTTTTTTTTTCTCCATTCTGTTCTGATGGAAAGCTGCATACTATAGTGCATTAATGTGCTGAACCTCAGAGCTTGCTGCCGTTCCATGTAAGTGTTTATTATTATCCATCATGATGCATGGATTTAACCTCATATTTTAGCAGCAATATCTATGCACACCCTTTACTTAAGCTGCGATCA
Source organism: Euthynnus affinis (assembly GCA_029490765.1). Classification (NCBI taxonomy): domain Eukaryota; kingdom Metazoa; phylum Chordata; class Actinopteri; order Scombriformes; family Scombridae; genus Euthynnus; species Euthynnus affinis. The sequence goes on from CM055859.1 coordinate 20,962,622, forward strand.
CATCAAGCATGATCAGAGTGGTTTATTTAAGGTTAGATCTGTTCTCAATTTTTTGGTTGGCTTGCTTGGGCAGGTGGGAAACAATGGAATTCAAAACTGATGGGAACCAAATGAAAGCATCAAGCTATCTGAAAATGCAGGTTGCTCTCCTTTTCAAGTGAACAATAGTGCTTATGATTAGAATAAAGTATAAAAAATAGATTACAAACGTGTATGGAAGAGAAACCAAAGATTTACTGTAGATAAGCTAATATTCAGCAATTTCTGGAGAGATACAATGGGCCTTTCCATGATCTGATGATCAGGTTCAGGAAATTGACCAACGATTAAACTTGGCCTATTAAACTCTATTTGAGCAATGAGGACCTTCACAAATCAAATATGACAAATTGAACTTTTACACTATTGCTTGGCTCAAACAAAGCAGGTGTGATCACGCCATAAGGCAAACATTTATTCATGATGCGTGTGCTTTTTTTGACAAAGGAACTTTTAGAAAATTAACAGAAGCCATAATAGATGGGCTGTGTGCCCAGAGCTTGAGCTAAATCCTGACCCAACTGTAGACTAATCAATTATATATTGATGAAGTGCTGTAAGTATGTATCTCATCATGCAACCTTTTGGCAGTCTTACAGATGGAGAGGAAGGTGCCAGAACAGTTAAAATTAAGCAGTGTCTCAACAACTATGACTCTCACTCCCATGGATAGTGTCACACGCTGCCAATCCCCTCTCAACTTGGCAGGCTCTTCCTCTGGGTTGCCTCTGGTTAAGATCCTGCAAGCCAAGTAGAAGAATAAACACAAAAATGGTGCACTAGAGGCAATGCTGTATCTTGAATGAAGATCCTCGCTGTCTTTGACAAATTGATTAGTGAGCAGACACGTGATTAATTTGTGTAATTCAAGGTTTTCCCTGCATTTTTTTTTTTTTTTTGAGACAAAAAATTCCATACCTGCGTGAGTTCCCAGCAGAGGTGAGCTATGTCAATATTTCATGCATGATTGACATGATATCCTTTCAAACCCAATAACATGGGGTTTTGTATGGCCCCAGCCATCAGCTCAAATGGGGAACTGATGCCCCCATGCCCAGTGAATGAATGCTAATAACTGTAGTGATCCCCTGACTTCTAATCAAACACTACCAGCAGGGCAAAATTTAAACTTATCCAGTGAAATATCTCTACACATACAAGATGGAACGATACAAATGTTTGCACAGATATCCGTGTATCCCAGACTTTGGAGATCCTTCGGAGACTTTTAATCTAATGCCATCATCAGGTTAAAATTTTAATTTGTCCAGTACTTACGACCAAATACCTGCAGAACTAATGACATTCCCATTATCTTTATCATTTATTATCATTTTGTTCATTAGATGTCTGCTCAGTGTAAATATGAGAAGTCTGACAAGCACCCCATTTATTTAAATTAAATTCTAAATAATGATCTACCAATATTGGAAATGCACAATCTGGAATTGCATGTTTATCAGTACATTTTAAATGTGTATTTTTCTTCATTAAAAAAAAAAAAAAAGTTAGTTAGGCGTCAGTTAAGCAGGCAGAATTTGTGTGGTGAAAGTCATCACTCCTGCTCTCTGACATCCTCCTGCTGAGTTTTTCAGTCCAAAACAGGAGCAGCTTGGGGTGTACAACCTGGGACCAGAATGCTGTCAAATTTCCACCGCCCATGGGACAGAGGTGTTATTAATGTAATATAACACATAAACCAATGGGGGGGCTTTGTCTTTGAACATTTCCTGTAACCTGCTTGTTGTCAATACCTCTCAATATCAGCAGCATTGAAACACACAGACATACAGATAAAGTGATCAGTACAACTACAGTATTAGATTTAGAATGTTGTCTGTGTTTCCCTTTTCTAGAGGAGGTTGCAGGAAATGAATGATTGATAGTAAGGTTCACTGTCTTTCAACATTTCCCCACAACAATATCTTCTATCCTGCCTTATGCAGTGACCGTACTGACTCAATGTTTGAAAAGTATATCTATATTTATTCATTTATTTTTGCACCTTAGAAATACGGTGTGGCTATTTCCTCACTGTCTCCTCTGTCAGTATATCCAGTTCTTCCTTTTATCACCGAGGAAGTGACAACTTTTTTTGTCAGTGCGATGCAGATGGTACATCTCATTTTAGCTCACAGTTTGTTGTTGGACATAAATAAGTCTTTGATGCCACGACTACCATTTGTATTTGTCAAGATGACAATTATCGGTTACACTCTTGTCATTTATTAAGTAATGCTATTATGATTTCAACAGAACACAGAAAAACTTTTGGCATCCCAAATGATTGATTAAATTAGTATATTGCAATTAAACAATATTTTCTATCATTATAATCTGAAATGGCACACATATTGAAGTAGGCTTATGCAGTCTTTGCTCAAATGATATTTGCATACATTTACTAACACTACACAAAGTAGATGTAATGTGTATACAGTGGCTATAAAATAATCACTTGTTTATTGGTGCTAGATCTCACAAAACTAGTATATTGTCAGAAATGTAGTGTCCAGGCAGGAGAGGTAAAAAGGCTAGAGCTAGAATTTGCCAGAAACCACAAGGGAGACTGAAAAATGCAGTTGAGTTTTTTGGTCTTATTAAACTGAAATCTAGCTCATCTTAAAGTGTGGCTGTGGCAGGACAATGCTCTGGGAATGCATCTCTGCAGCAGTGCCTAGAAATCTTGTGAACATCAACGCTAAAACAAAATATAACAAACAATAATGGAATTCTGGGGAGAAAGTTTGCTAAACTTGGGAGAATATTCAACCTCCAGTAGCACAGTGACCCCAAACGTAAAACCAACTTATCACAGAAAACCTAACCTAAAAGGTCATCCCCTTTTAAGTTGATATGTGAGCAAGCATTTGCTCGTTTACACATCCTCCATTAAAAAAGCAACATTATCATTCATTTGAAATCCAGAATTAACCTTCTTTTTCCTCTGATTTTGGTCTCCACCAGGGATATATCTGCTAAATGCTCTAATATGTTTATCAACAAGGTGCTAACTGTGTTTTTTTTTTTTGCAATTATTTGCAGAGCAAGTAGTATAATGTAGGTTTTGAAAGCTTTTCTTCTGAGAACAGCTGCCTGTTGCTGTTGATAACGGTTCTGACAGTGATCCGAAACAGTAAAGTTACAGACTGCAAAGCTAAACAATCGACCAAAACTCACTGTAAACCTCTGTAAAGCTGAGGAGAGCAGCACACCTCTCGCATTACACCATGTCATTTGATATATTATATAAAAAAAATCTCTTTCAACTAGACATACATACTCAGAAATCCACAGTGTCCCATTTACCAGTTTAAATATGATGCTTGAACTGTACTTTTCATGTTGTAGAGATGATGTGGGAGAAATATCAATGTGAAATTGATGTTATAAGCGAAAGAGCTGCAGCAACACGTTTCTTTGTTGCCAAGATCTAAAATGGGAAAAAAAACAAAGATGAAGTCTTCACCTCACAGAGAGAAGTGTGTGAGTAATATTTTGCCCTGTGTCATTCAGTGTCAGTCTAATGGTACACTGTGGTGTTTTTCCATGTTTTATTTGTTCTTGTGCACAAGGATGCACACACGTGCACGCATTCCTGCTAATGGTTTTATAGTATTCCACTGATCTACCAGTGGTGATAATGCACCCAGAAACGCAGCAAGAGGACTGTTAGCAAGTAAAGGTTACCAACTTTTAATTAGAAACAACTTGTGTTTTCTGAGGAAGGAAATGCATTTAACACTTTTGTTGGTCCTTAAGGGTGCACACAATGTCTTTTGGTGAGACGCACTAAATGTAAACTGAAACTTTGTTTGTTTACATGTAAACTCCCCAGGGCACCATGAACTTTTCAGGGAGTGTTACCTAAATTATTGATAAGGAATTGTATAACAAAACACTAATGAACGGTTCAGTAGTAAAATACTAATATAACAAGCAAATAAAATAAGATTTAAATCCAGGCATGAATTTGAAACTGATATTTAATTAATAATTTTTTGTCGACAATAACACAAAGATACTAGTGGGACTACTCAAAAACCAAAAGCACACAGTTGATATATCACACATCATATCAGCTCCCCTCTGGAGCAGCAGAGTGGTGTGAGGCTGAGAGGCCAGGAGTTAACTGGCCCACTCTGGATCGATCCTGGGTCAAAGCAAAGGCAGCCAGTGGGTATAGAGGTCAACTGGCAGCTATGTGCTCCTCCTTAACTTACTGATTTCTGCTTTAACCCTTTGACTCAAAGACTTTTACCAGGTCTACTGTACTCTATGCTCTTCTAAAATCTATACAGAGTGCAGTGTGTGTTCACTCAATATGTTGACGTGGCCTTTTCAGTTTGGCCAAATAGTAAATAAATGGTGCTACACAGTTTGTCTCTTTAAGGTATATCAATTTAGCTTTGCATATGAACCCTCAGCCTTGAATAACCGCCGTGTATTTATTTGTCATATCAACGACTCACTTCACTCCCTTTGTAGGGGTTTGTACTCGGTGTTCTCTTTCATGTACAGTGATCTGTTGAGAGAGTTCATTGCATTTGAATGGCTGTGGAATCAGTGGACACTTCATTTGCACTGCATCACTCTGGGGGTTGAGTCCCCATGGCATTTCTGACTGCAGCTGTATTACAACTGTAGCCCTAGAAACCAGATTATGCAAAAGAGGAGCATTCTCCTGTGAGCCAAAGTTACATCCAAGTGCAAAATTAGCCAAGCACTGAGAGACAAACAAGATCATAGAGAGTGAGAGAGGGAGTGAGGTGGGGGGGTGATATGTAGATGCAGGCTAAATATACCCACGGTTTATTGACCATAATGATTTGGTAAGCACTGACTATCCTCCACTCTGAAATCACTGATTCTGATTTGATTAGTGAAGTGACTCGGTGGCAAAAAAAAAAAAAAACCACATTTCTCTCCCACACTGACTTGACTGAATGAGTCCGTCGGAGGAATTACCTTTTCACTATGATATGTTCTCATCGGATTTGCCTGAATACTTTTGCAATAAAGCTGCTGATATTTCTGTCAGTCTTCAATATCTTTAAACGTTTTATGCTCAAAGGTTACAAGAATCATGTCATTATGTTTCCTTGTAGTCTCCTAAACAGTAACCTGGCCACTATGGGTTATTCTATTTATGCACAGACTAATGATACATTTTAAGTGGGTTAGCACACCCTTAAAGGAATAGCAGATATTCCTTGTGTTTGGTAAATATGCTTGTTCGCTTTCTTGCCAAGGGTTAGACAAGAAGATCAATACCAATCATGTCTGTATGCTAAATATGCAACTACAGCAGACATTTAGCTAAGTTTAACTTAATGAAGGAAAATAGGGGGAAACAGCTAACCTTGCTCTGTCTGAAGGTAAACAAAATCAGCCTGCCAGCATATTTAAAGCTTACTAATTAACATGTTATATCTTGCTTGTTTAACCCATACTAATAAGGACTTCCTAGATTATCTTTGTCATAGTGAGGTTGATATGCAATCAGTTTCTAAAATCACTACAACCAGCTAAGAAACAGTCAGGCACATGAACCTGTAACACCTGTAAAATCCCAAGTTTAACGCTTCGTTGTTGTTTTTTTCATAGATTAAACAAATGTGATTTAATGTGTTAATTAATTAATGCCAATAAGTGAGCAGTGGAGGTGCTAGAAGGCATATATTTGCTGTTTCTCCCTGTTTCCAGCCTTCACGCTGTGCTAAGTTAACCAGCTGATAGCTCTACCTTCATATTTACAGGTCAGACATGAGAGTAATCTCTATCTTCTCTCAGCTGGAACAACAATAAGAATATTTTCCAACATGTTTAACTATTTCTTTAAGGCCGGTTTCTTCTATTCAGATGCAAAGAAGACTTGTGTATATTAAGAATCAATATACAAAAAGCATATTGAGATTTTTTTTGCTGATGTCTTATTCTTGGTTAACAAGGTGCCACAATATGTACGTTTAGGGCCATCTAGCTCAGGTTGCGATACAGACAGAATTCATTTGAGTCAGTTAGTGTAAGAATATGCTGTGCACACTAAAACAGAGGTAGACTCCACTAGAATATCAAGGCTCTCGCATTATCATACTCACCCCCTACAGACCAGTAACATGAACAAGCCAAAAGTATGCTTTGTTTTGAAGTTTGTGAAACAGCTGGGGATGTGACAGATACAGTAGCATGAATGTAGACAATGTAATTAGGCCTTTCATAAATCACTTATGCATCCCAGTCATTTTTGGCATGTGTGTATGAGGCACTTATCAAACTTAACAGTTCACAGTGGTGGCAACTTTGATTTTTTTTTTTTTTCTTAAACGTTGTCAGATGTTTTACAGTCTCTTGGCAGATGTTGAATGGTACAAAATAAAAGAAACAGTGTAATGACAGCTTTTGATCAAAGTAAATGAGTCATTAATAAGATGTAAGCCTTGTGCACTGTCTCCATTTTGTTCTCCCATGACAGGATATGAAAAGAACTTTGAATATTTATCAGACTATGTGTTAATTGATGTCACTATGAGAAATAACTGGGGTAATTCCAGTTGAACGTGAGAAACTTCTCAAATAAAATTGAAAAAAAAAAGTCTCAAACTGGTCTGTCACATACTCTTTTAAGCGATATGTCACTGCAGTGTGTAAAAATTTTAATTGTCATACCTACTGACTCGTAATACAAAGCCTTATAGTTACTACAACATGTCCTCCAAATTAAATGACAAAATAATGTGTCATGTGTCAGTAATTTGGCAGTGCTTTCAAAACAGCACAGCTGTGGTTAAAGTTTGGTAATGTTAAGGCACAAAAATGACTTGGTTATGTTAAAATAATGGTTGGAGTGGCTGAACAAGCCTGATTGTTGGTAGGGAACAGGAAATGAACAATGGTCTTGCATGTCAAGATCCAACTTTTTATTGATAGAAATGTTCCATTACTTCTTTTCTTCCATTACAGTTATAATCCACTACTGCAAGGCTCTTTAAGAGTAATAGTTGTGAAGGAAGGGCTGGAGGTTTGTATCTGTTGTCACAGCAAGGTCATGTGTCTACAATGCAATGGCCTTCACAGCCGAATCGTTTAGAATTTCAAGAGGCCCGCCTTTTGAAATTCCGCTATGCCGAGTAAAAAATGGTTAAGGTATGGTTTGGGTTAGATAACTCGGTTGGGTTTAATAGAATATGAAACTGTAGGTCTATGACACAAGGCTCTAGCTGCAATTAAAATGCAGCAACTCAACATGTTTGCACAATGAATTGTAAGAACTATACCATATGTTCTGAGAATAAAGCAACAACAGATAACCCTCAATAATCATTAATTCCAACTGGGTGTCTCTACCACAACACATTCTTAAGGCTTACAATATGCTCATGACTTCACAAGTGGACTATCATTTACTTCCACATGCTTCACATTATTCTGAGACTGTTGTTTTCCCCATTAGGGAGATGAATCCATTCGCTGATGATTTGCATAAACACCTGTCAGTTCTTTGTCTCCCACTGATACCTAATGAATTTCATGCATTGACTGCTCTTTGCTGTTCACTTCCCTGCCAGTCACAAGATGTCCTTTCTTGACACTAGAGTGTAGATTTTGCCTCACTGTCTTCTTAAAATTGCTTTCAGCAGGTTCAGACGCATCCATCCTTCTGTTAATTTTTTTTAATTTATTTATTTTTTTTTATATGTGCTGTTTCTCACAACAAAATATCTATTGATATATTTATTCCAGTCTAATTCCTGTCTCTTAACTTCAATATGTGTTGGAAAGCCAAAATATGTCTTAGTGCAGAATTTCTTAAAGATCCAGGATATGTAGGAAAGTTAAGTAAAAAGTATGAAGACATTTTAGAATCTCTAAAAATACAAACAGAATGAATTGTCTTTAAAACACACACATTAACCCCCCATGACATATAATTAGCATTTTTTTCACAGTTTGAAATGCATTGCATTTATAAAATGGGCACAGCATAAAACAAAACCTACGCGAGTGCACTGAGAGACCAAGGATTCTGATGTCTCCACAGTGATGAGTTGGTTGCTGCCTCACACAGTTTGTTATAAATACTGCCACAGACTGACTGGCTATAGGAGCCATGCATCACCTGCGCAGATAGGCCAGTAAAGCGATGATGCGTGTGTCCTTGGCATGGGGGTGGGAGAAGGGGAGGGGTGTGGGGGGGGTGAGAAGGGCTCATAGCTTTTATCTCTGGCAAGCATCAGCAGAGAATAGCCATCACAAGGTCAGCCTTGAAGGTGAAACATCAGTGGAATACTTTGCTATCATAATTCATTTACTAGATGTACTGTGTAAGTGGCAGCAAGCATTTGTAAAATTTGTTAAACTGAATTTGACTATTTATAACTTTTGCTGAGAGGTATTTGAAAGCTTTGTTCGTCATTTCTGCTGAATGATGCTGCAAACTGTTTTGGTGGTTGAAAGGCATCACAGCGAGACAACACTGGGACAGACAGGCTTTGTTCATATTCATTCCAGTGTTGCTGGATATTTCTGTGTTTTTAGTGTTGACCTCATGCTTATTTGGAATATATGTTTCAAATATGACTGAGTGGGGGGAAAAGAAAATTAATATTTCTGCTCCTTTGCAGCCTCACCTATTTGTACAACATCCTGAGGTGAAGTGTTGCCGCAAAAATAATTGCCATTCTTTGAACTAGTTTTTGGTTTTTCATGGAATGTGAGCATGTTTACATGTTTAAAGGTGATATATTTTACCTTTATTATACTGTACACTTATATTAGTCTATAACATTATACTACACATTGACTTACATCAAGTTGACTTAAATCTGATTATTGTAGAAAATGTTAATTTATGAATACATTAAATCTGCTCCTTTTTCTTGAGAATTATATAGATATAAAGTATTCATATGCAATGTAATGTAAGCGAAACATCAGGGTCATGGCAACAAGAGGATGCAGATAAATCTCTTGGTTGAGATTACAGAAAGATTGCACTTTTGATTTAACAAGAGCTGCAACTAGTGATTATTTTCACTACTGATGAATATGTTGATTATTCGTAATTAACTGATTAGATGTTTGGTCTATAAGATGTGAGAAAATGGTGAAAAAAGGCTATCACTGTTTCACACACCCCAAGATGTCTTATTTTGTCCCAAATACCAGTCACAACCCAAAGATATTAAGATTACTGTCATAGAGGACTAAAGAAATCAGAAAATATTCACATTGAAGATGTTAGACTAATTAATGTTAAAGTGACTAATCGGTTATGGCGATTATTGATCAGTTAATGCATAATATTGCAGCTCTAAACACTTGCAAAGTCACATTTGACTTTAATTATTTGACAAGATGCAAACCTGGGCCTTCCTGTGTCAAAGTAAAACACCATCCTGCCCCTTCTACGTATCTCCTGCGTCATTTGAACGTCACAGTACTTCCATTACTTCCCACATCTGAACTAAATGTGAACTGAAATTTGTTAAAATATGTTTTATCAAATTGGTATTCGATTTATTTGTTTAACCTTTCTGCCATCCTGCTCATTCTGTGGACAGGGCACACAAAAATCAATATTCTTATTCATAAAGTTCTTTGTAACAACAAGGAGACTCATGTGTTCTCAAGGTAAAAAATTAAAATGGCTTAAACTGAAACAAAAGATCCAAGTGGTGTACATGTTGCAATCCTAAGAAATTGAAGGAAAAAGAACACCACATAAACTGATTAATTTTCTGTTGAAGAGTTTCTCAAATGAATTGGTGCTTGATCTAACTGAAGAGACGCAGTAGGGTCGAATTAGAGGGGCAAAAGGAAGGTGATGGTATTTGGCACAGACTCCATGTTTGCTTAGCGGTGTAGTCAAAGAGGCTCGAAATACAGCAGATGGCCAAACAATAACCAGAAGCAAAATGTGCAGTCCTAAGAGGGATGGGATGAAAGTTGTTGGAGGAGTTGGCATTCACTAGCTCCCCTTCAACAGCGCCTGGCCTTTTTGATGTGTTCTTCCCTGTGGCTGTGGTCATTCTAAACCAATAAATCATGGTGACAATAAATGCTGTGACATCTGCCACACAGCATCTGATGGCTGACAAAAGTCATCTGTACCCTTGATCTGTGAAGGGAGAAGACAAAAATAATGTGCAGCAGAGAGCCAATGAAATGAGCCACCCCGTGTGTGCCACAGCCGATATGGCAGATCAGTTGGTAAATTAGTGCAAATTGAATCCCCATCTCTGTTCTCAATTAGTAATGTCACTTCTGCTCAGTTGTGACCTTGACAGTTACGCTGATGATCATGAATCTTCCTCGAATTCCCCAAAATGATCACAAAAAATGGCCATGAAAGGCAGTTTTGGTTATTGCACACCTTGATTTCTTATGACTAACATAAGTGGTTTAATCGCATGGAATGTTATTTTAATAGCAATTAATAAAGTATTAAATGAAATGCTACAATCGGTGAAATTTACATAACTGAGAATAGAATCATCACTCATTTCTGCTTTTATTCCTTTTTTTCAGATTGTCAAAAAAAAGAAACAAAAAAACAAACATTTTATGTCACAATCTTTACAAATATCATCGGTATTTCACTTTATGTTTGTAATCAAAACTGTTAATGTTTTCATTGCTTTGAAATCATTGCTGTCTTGCCACAGAGCTACCATACCAGTGCATGCTGTGTAGAAGCAACGATGAGCAGCAACTCCACGATGAGGCTCTCAGGCACAGAGGGAACAGATGGGGGCTGAGGAAACACCTGGGCGTTGGGTTACACATTGTAAAGCCACCATGTGCAAAGCCAGACTGTCGCACAGAAAGACAGAAGACTACAGGGGATATAAAAGGAAACCATCACAATGCATGGCTCGGTATGTATGCTTACATGTACAGAACATTCTTTTGTTAACCTGCTTAGTGAGATGGTGGTTTTTGGTTGGAAAAGCTAAACAAAACAACTTAAGTAAGCTCAAATTGCAGTTAAAACAAGTTAACTCTCTATACAAACCCAAGCTTTAACAGTGTAATGGATATATTTTTAGCCAAATACTACAACTGGAATTGTCATTTTCTTTTGAAGTACATCACTGCTCATATGAGGAACTATCAGCTAAACATTTACATATGGTTTTCATGACTCACTGTTAACTTTGTGAGTGGAAATATTGTGTTTATGCATATGAACAGAGACATAAAGTTGTATCAGATGTTTAAAAAAAAACAGTTTAGCATGGCTTCAGTTGTACATCTCAAAGCTGGCTCCAATGAATGTCGACAGTAGCTGCTTTAGCATTTTTAAGTCCTATGCTGTTGCTCTGAGAAAAACCTCATTTAGTTTATTAGCATATCATGTCATTCATGAAGCTACTTCTTGGGATAGCTATGTTTGAGATAGCTCATTTAGCTACAACTAGCCAGATGATGGTAATGAATGGGTGAAAGTGATGTGATTGGTGTTTTCTTTCAATAGTAAGAAGAAAATATAAGTTGATATTCTACTGTGATATTTCTGTTAACTACTTGTGTATAATTCACAAATATTTGCTTGTCTTCACTGCTGTTTTAATTGTGATCAGATTTGTAGTTTTATTACCAAAAACAACAATAAATAAAAATCATCCATTTATAAAACTGCCTCATAAAAATTCCAAGCAGATAAATTTATGAAATAATGTGTAAAGTAGCAGTTCCATGCCATTACATTCACCTCAGTGCCATCCATCAACAATGTCAAGTATTACCAGACCAATTTATTAAAAGGATCTGTATTCAAAATGCTGTGGAAACCAAGATAAAAAATGTCACTTTCATTGAGCACAGTGATACATCATAAAAGCTGTCTAAATACAGTGTTCATTTAGGAAAGAGATACTGTACAGAGTGCTTCTTGTTAAAACTGTCCCTTTACTTCGGATAACTATTCATTAATATTTCCTGGTCAATATAGAGCTTCCTTCTTTGCTGTTGATCTGCTTCAAAGCTTCTCCTCTTTAACTTCTACTCAAAACTTTCCTGCACGTTATAGATTACTTAATCAGATTTTTTGCAGCAGTATTCCTATAATAGAACGTACAGAATAGAAAATCAGTGGCAGTGGGAATCCCACGGGACGCAAGGACAAAAGTAGAATAGGTCTATGCTGTCAAGGGACCACTGGCATTTGATATTTCTGTCTGCATCTTGAGAGTTGAAACTAAACAGACTGTGCCCCGCGACTTAGAGGAGTTCTCAACTCAACAAATAAACAAAGCATTCATTTACATTCATTAATATTAAGTAAAACTGTTGGTTTCTTAACAAGGCTACCCATGTGTGCTAGGTGTTTATCACAGAGATGATGATACAAAAGTTCATTGTTAAGAGGTTACTTCTTGATCTTGCCACATGTCTTTTAAATGTATATTTATGAGGACCCCTGGCACTTGAAAGCAAGCCAACTCAAGCCCCAAGCACGTAATTTCCCCTTAATTAATGTATTTATTCAACAACATGTTCAAGCTTTGGTGTGGCCTCTCTTTTCAAACTGCCCTTTTTGAAGATGTTATTATACACTTAATAGCTAAGATGTGCATTGTTTTTATTTCTGTTCCAGAGATAACAACATTACCTATTTCCATTTTACAAGGACAGCCAAGAGCATATATATATATATATATATATGAGACATATATTGTCTCATACATATATTGTCTCATATATATGAGACAAACCCAATGAGACAATGTGCACTTAAATTTAAGTATTTATATACTTAAATTAAGTGCCAGAAATAAATAAATATGTGCAAAGGAGGCAAAAGAAAGAGCTTTCTGGTGGGAATCAGAAATGGAGCGTGAAGCTTATGAAACAGCAATGCCACAGGCTCATACAATTATCTTTCAATTCCCATGGTAAAGCAATGTTATTGTTCCAACAATATTTTCTGCTAAAAAAATTTCTGTGAAATTGTTACCAATTTACTAGAGGATCTATTGCATCAGGGTAGAGCATGTATTGTTGTTTTTTCAATACTATGTTTATTGGCTTTTTGTTCATTTTGAATAAACAGAACAAATTCATAAAAGCCCTCCCTCCCATCCCTAATATCACAACATTCTTGGTAAAAACAGAGGTAACAAGAGATACATAACATTAAATATAATAAATAAGTAATTATAGAAATGTAATAAAATAAGTAAGTAAGTATATTAACACAATATTATCAGTAAGTAATTAGAGACAAGAGGGAAAACACAGAAATAAAAACAGGAAATATAGGGAAAATAGGAAATTTGTAAGTATAGAAACATTGTAATAAATTAATTAAAATCAGAAGTTTACAATTCAGTCATCATCCTATTCTCTCTCCCTATTCACAACCATGTTACTCTAGCTATGGTACAAATTACAAGCTATCTTGGGGTCATTTGTAAAATTTAAGAAAGGTGGTCACATTTTACAAAAACCCTCAACTTTTTTTTTCTAATGCCAGACTGCAAGACATCTCTTTAATCTATTGACTAGAATTAGGTCTCTGGATATATTCAGGGTATATGTGTAAAAAACAGGAACAACATTTTCTGTCAATTTAGAAATCAGCTCAAGAACCTGAGTTTTTGGCATTCCCACATACAATCAAACAGGGTACCATTTTCTTCATTGCATTTAATGCAATTGTCAGGAATACTGGGATTAAACTAGTATAATTTAACAGGTGTAATGTAAGTCCTGAGCACTGTACGCTTGCATCTGATATTCAGGGACCGATCCCAAAAGGCAGAGGTCTACTGTAAGACAGTAGTCCTCGCCTAAGGGCAAGGACCCTATTGTATTTTGTGTGTTTGTTTGTTTATTTATTATTACACCACTTAAAATAGAAAACGTAAAAATTAACCTCCAAAGTGCCAAAATGTGCTCACTAGCACCACCAATGTAACTAAAATGGCTGCCAGGGCCTGTAGGAATGTTGTAGAGATCAAATCAAAACTCAATTATTCGTCTTATTAATACCTACACATCATACACTGACACCCTTGACCTAAATCTAACAGCAACTCCTCAATCTCACTTTCAAACTAAGACTTTGCCCCAATTTTGGACTCTGAACAAGCACTATCTCCTCCGCAGGCATTAATGGTATTGGCTTCACAATTTAATACATTACTTATGACACTGCTGAACAAAAGTTGTTGAAAGTGTTATAATATTGTGAACGGTTTAGATTTTATGAGCCTATAAAGTTGAAGTGCCACATTGCACCTTACAATGTAAAGCAATGGGGAGGGAATCTCTGGGCATGGACTTTGTATCAAACTGAGGTTCCTGACATTTTTAATGTAAGATTTGGCCAAATCCATGGAATTTATGACATTTTGTGAAGATATTTCAAAAAAAGTATAATCTAAAATCCTCCTCTCCAACTGCTCCTGGCGATTTCACTCCAGTGCTTTGAAACATTCCACAATACACAATCATAATGAAATCACAGGAGGAGCAAGAAAAGCTTTAAAATGCACATTCTATATTTATATCAGTTAATAACATTTATTTTCACTTTGTTTAATAATGGTAAGTGATGTTTATTTTCCGTTTGTTTATAACTGTTATAGAGCGTAGAGAGTTAGAGCCAGAGCCAGAACAGCTGACTAGTGGCGCCGTTGTTTACCATTGCCAAGGCAAATAGGCAGCTCGCGGGTTGTAATACCTAATGCATAAACAGAGAAGATGCATGAATGACATTATATTGTGATGTAAATGTTGCATGACTGAAGTTATGAGGGAATGAGATAATTGTTTTATACTGGGAATTATAAGAATTGTAAATAATTGTAGATAATAGACAATAGCACTTTCAATGCTGTTATAGAACTGATCAACTCGTGTGTGTGTATACACACACACACACACACATACACACACACACACATATATATATATATATATATATATATATATATATGCTCTCCAACTGCTCCTGGTGATGTTCTGCAATTCAAACCCATTATAAAATCACAGGAGGAGCAAGAAAAGACTTTAAAACTCATACTCTGACAGCTCAAAAACAGTAAAAGATAGAAAACACATGTACATTCAAGATTTGTGGGTCAGAGTCCCGTGACTCATTTAAAGTTTGTATCTAAAACTATGTGGAAATATTAAATGTTCAAAAAGGTGTGGGTTCGCTCACACTCTCCATTCAAATATATGAGTTCTTTCAAAAGCACACCACATTTGTAAGAAATATCCCTCATTTTTAATGTTCTGATCAGCTTTAATTATAGTTTGGGTTTAAGCCAGAAGATATGTCTTCTCCCAGTCCTCTACAGAGACGTCTAGATGGTTGACAGTGAGGGTTCCAAAGTAGTTTTAAGTTCTAATTTGCAAGTTCTAAAAAAAGCGTTTCCTAGGAAGGTCATGTTTATCTACTAATTGAATAACATTAGAGTACTTTTTATTTTTCCTTAGTCCTCTATCCATCCTCTGTTTGAAACCCATATCACTTTTCCCTGGTCTAAAACTATAATTTCCCCAAATAGGTGTGAAAAATAAAAGTTTGGTAGTTTCATTTAAAAAGTTGTGGGCCTCATGCCAGGCTAATGTAGTGTTTGAGGAACAGATTATATGTATGTTATGTAAGCATTTCAGTTTGTGATGAATAAAGGTATAAGTACAGTGGAAGTTCTAACATATTATTTTCCATTTCTATCCAAGCTGGAACCCCTGTAGTGAGAAAATAGTACATGACAGCAGAAAGTTGGGCTGCCCAATAACAAAGTTTCATGTTAGGCAGCCTTACCCCTCCATGCTCATATGGTAGGTAGAGGAAAGAGAGACACAGTCTAGGATGCTTGTTCCATACAACACGGGTGAAACATTTTTTAGGTGTGGAGAAAAAGGAAGCTGGTAGGAAGAGAGGAATTGACTTAAAAATATAAACATTTCAGCAGGATCAACTTCTTAATAATATTGACGTGCTATCATAGAAATAGGCATTGAGCTCCATTCTTCTAATGATTATGACTATTTATTTCACCAGAGGATCATAACTGATTGATATAATGTTTTCAGTATCAGGTTTTTTTTTAAAATCCCAAATAAGTAAATCCTTTTGGGGCAATAGTGAACTGTGTATGGATCCGGGCACTTTTATAGTTATTGGTTTTATAACATAAGAACTGTCCAAATATCTTCAGAAGTTGACAGAGCATCTTAATTTTCACATTTGTCAAAACAAAACAATATCATCCATGAAAAGAGGCAAACAATGTTCTTCTTAACTATTATTACACATGTGATTTCAGATGACTGACGGCTTGCCATGGCCAAGGGTTCGATGGTGAATAAAAATAATAAAGGGCACACAGGACAGTCCTGGCAGTAGATCTACATAGATTAAAGGGCTTTGAAGTTTTGTTGTTTGTTGTAATTTATGCTACTGGCTCAGTATATAATAATTTGTTATTTTATTATTATTATTTTATTTTATTTTTTCAGAGTATCAAAAAAGTATCACCATTCAATCTTCTCAAAAGCCTTACCAGTGGCTAATGACAGGGTTGCATATTCTCTGGTTTACCATATAATGCATCAAAACAGCCTATGTGTGCTATGGAATCCTCCCCTGTAAAAATCCATTTTGACTGTTAGCAGTCAGGTGGGGAATGATTGTTTCTAGCCATCTAGCCAGGGCCTTATGACATTAAAAATATAAGGTGATACAATAATCTTTCTGAGGAATATTTGTCTGGTTTTAACAGGAGAGAGATTACTGCAGATCTTCATGAATGGAGGTAGTATTCTTTCTTCATAGGATTCATTAAACATCCTTTCCTTGAGAATATATTTCCATGGGTAGGCCGTCAGGCCCAGGTGCCTTTCCACTATTAATACTCTTCAACACATCTACTAGTTCTTCAATACATACATTTTTATCAAGAGTAGTTTTAGCCTCCTCAGTTAGAGTTGGGAATTGAGTCCAGAAACTCATTTTGTTTTAATTAGCTATCTGGATATTCAGATTTATACAGGTCTTTATAATATTTTGTAAAAGCAGTGTTTATTTCAACTGGATCAGCTAGGTCTTTTCCATCTTCTAATTTAAGAGAGTTAATAGCTCTTTGTTTGTATCATTTTAATTCTCCATGCAAACAACTTTACAGCTTTTTCTTCCTGGTCATAATATGATTGCTTTAACAGCATAATGGAGGTTATTTCATTGGTAGTAAGCTCATTGTATTTGGATTTCAATAGGATAATCTCTTGTTGTTCAAGATTGTCTAGTTGTGCATAATATACTTAAGATTTTTATTTAGTATGGCTTATTATCTCACCCCTTATACATATCTTGAATGCCTCTTATTTTATTGAAGTGCTGTTTTTTTCTGTTTATCTGTTTTTCCATCAAGAAATTTCAGGGTACTGGAGCTATCTAGACTGAAAGCAAAATCTTGGTGGTGAGGAAATTATATTAGATACTTGCGCTGTTAATGAGATTGGAGCATGGTCGGACAACAATATACTATTACACCAGCATTTCTCAATTTTTGATAGTAAACTGTTAGAAATTAATAATTTATCACTTCTAGGATTTGTATATATTTGAGAAGCACAAATGATCTTTTTATTAGAGTCAAGATATCCAAATATATATCCAAATATCAGTTAAATTTAAATTGGCAATGGATTTTTGAATAGTCCTTTTTGTTTTTTGGTGGGAAATATCGATGCCAGTAGCGCAATCATGTATCAAGTCCAACACACAATTGAAATCACCACCAATTATATATTGGTCAGGGTAGCATGATATGGAGAGAAAGAGGTTTGATAATAGGATGGATCATCACTATTAGGGGCATATGGACCTATTAAGTTGATCTGGGTAGATACTATGGTACGATTAAGCATAATATTCCCCCCCTGATGGATCTATGCATTTGTCTTTCAACTGAAAGGGGATCAATTTATGAATTAATATCTTGACCCCCCTGGCATGATAAGTAAAGAAAGCAGAATAAACTTGCCCTGGCCACCTTTTATAAACCCAGTTAATGTCGTTTTGTACCAAGTATGTTTCCTGTAGGAAAATTATATTGGATTTCATTTGCTTAATCCTACTCAATACCTGTTTAAGCTTTACCGATCTGTTCAGTTCTCTTGTATTCCAGCTAGAGCTTTTTAACTCTGATCCATTAAGCATGAGGTTATTAAATAACTTTTAGATTATGGGTAGAGGATGATCCAAGCATAGTAGTGATGCTTGTTTTCCTGGTTGCACATTAGGACAGCGTGACCGAAAAAATAAATAAATAAATAAATAAAAGCAAAACACTGAGATTTTTACCCCTCCCAAGAAACCCTCATGCACTTCTCCAAACAAAGCGCAAGTAAAAAACACCAAGAGTAATTAACTTTAGTTATGCAGAACGTTTGATCCACACCATGAAGAGCAACGTGATTTGAGTACTGACACATTGTTTTATAGGCTCGCTAACATATTGAACACAGATAGACCGTAAACTCAACCCACAGTAAATTAAAACAGAAAAAAAAGTTCACATTAGTCAGATGTGTTACCGTACATCACAGTAAGTTTCTGTTACAGTAATCACACACAGAAAGAGTGCCAAAGAAAATGTCTCGCAGGTCCTATTTGGTAAGGGTTAGAACTGAGGTCATTACATTAATTGTCTACTGTGAGAGTTCACATAATAAAAACGACCTTTATTATAACTGGGGGAAAAAGGGGGTATTAATTGCAGGTCTCAAACTAAGTCTATCACCATAGTGACTTTCAGACATACCTTATATTTACTTGAGATGGAGTAAGAAGAGACAAAAAAAAGTATAGTAGATATACTTTTCAGCTCTCAAATCATGTGGATCATTGTGAAGTGGTTTGTATCCTTCAGATATAGTCGTCTGCCTCTGCAATGGACTTGAATATCATATTCTGACCATCATGAGTGATCATCAGATGAGCTGGGCAGACAAACCGTAGTAGATATTCATGATCCAAAACTGGGCCTTAACTCCATTGAATTGTGGTAGAATTGTGTTAACTTATCTAATGTAGCCTATCCGATGTGTTTGTTCAGTGACAGGGCTGGGGTTGAAGGCATTTCCCAATACCTTAGAAAGCCAGTTTTCCAAAAAAGTTGCACGTCTGGACCTTCAGTTTTCTCAGGAAGGTCGACTAATCCCAATTTAGAGACTCTTTCCCGGTCTTCTTGGTCTTGGTTTTTATTGCTTAACATCTCCATCTTTCTGTCCAGTTTTTCAACCTTTTGTTAGAGGGCAGTTATATCTTCCTCTGAAAGTGAGATTCACTGAGCCATTAATTGCTTCCAACATATTGACATATTCACTCAGTTTATCATTGTTTGAAGATGCTAGCACTAGTTTCATTCTGGTCCTCATCAGCAACATTGCTACCATTGATTGTGGCGATGCTAGTCATGTTGTTTTGTACTGGTGTCTTGGAGGATTGTCCAGGTTTAGTTTTTTGATTGCGCAGTTTCTGACAAAGCCTTTTCAAAACTTAAAAATAAATTTTGCTCAAGTTAGGTCAAGTCAAGTCAGTTTTATTTGTATAGTGCTAAATCACAACGGAAGTTATCTCAGGGCACTTTTGACATAGAGCAGGCCTAGACCGTACTCTTTAATTTACAGAAACCCAACATTCCCCCATGAGCAAGCACTTAGTGACAGTGGCAAGGAAAAACTCCCTTACTCCCCTACTGCAACTTGTCAGCGGCATGCCATAACCGCAAGTGAGAGCATTTATTAATAGCAAAGAATGTGATGGGCTGTATGCAGCCTCAAGCTGACAAAAGGTCGGCCTGCTGAGATATTGTGAATAAAACAGTCCACCTGTTGAACATTTAGAGATAATTTTCAGATGTTTCAAAGTAGAATAGTGCAGCCTGAAATATAACATTTTATTAGAGATAAAATAGTACTTTGTGTACTTTTGATTAAAACTTGTGTTGACAAAATGGTACCACAAGAGATTGAAGAAACATAAGGAGACACAACAAAGCCAGAACTGGACGTCCTTAGCTCTAAGTTAGTATTGACTTTAAATAGCTCTCAACATTTCTTGCTGTACAACATGACCGTCACAACAGAACTGCTCACTCATACATTTCCATTCTAATGTTGGACAAAGAACTGCACATTTCATGATTGACATATCTGTCTTTGTCTTAACATTAGCTTGTTCATGACATAACTTTTATATACTGAAGGATTAGCTGGCCTACGCATTAAGGAACTATCAGAGCTGCAATGATTAGTTGACTAATCTTTCAGTCAATCGACAGAAAATGAATGGCCAATAATTTTGTTATTGATTACCTGCATTGACACATTATTTCAGAAAAAATGCCAAAATTCTCTGGTTCCAGCTTTTCATTTCTAGTTTCTTTGGTCCTACATCTTAGTATACGGAATATCTATGTGTTTATGTGGTGCTGGTTGAGACAAAACATGATATTTTATGTTGCATCTTGGGTTTTGAGAAACAGTGATTTGAACAGTCATTTTTCTTAATTTACCGAAATTTTATAGACCTAATAATAAATTGTGTAATTGAGAAAATAATCAAGAGACTTATCAGTAATGGAGATATTTGTTAGTTATTGCCCTAAAAACCTTTGAAAACATGGGTTGACTGTTGTCTATTCATCTCTTTGTTTGCTTACTTCCATGTGTACAGTGTTATTAGCCAGACCACAATGATAGCATCAACTGTTCACCGTTAGGAGACTAGGAGATTTGTCTCTGTCTCTTTTTTACTAAATTGCCTACAGCAACTCATCTTTACATTTTAGAATATAGGACTATCATTCTGATAACAGCACACAGGAAGATGTTATTAGCTTGTTAATTTCATCTGAAAAGCTGTTCTGCTCGATCAGTTTGCTAGCTGTGTCCTTGACATACAGTCCAGTAGTCTTTCTGTAATGTGTTTAAGGGGTTTTTGAGCAGAATAACACCTATGTGCTGTGGCTCAGCCGGCCAATTTTCACATCTGACTTGCTTGACTCTGATTTCCACATTGTAATATTGTGTCCTTCTTTTCACAATGCTCCAGGGAATGCTTCTTGGTGTCCATGGGGGCGTTGTCTGTTGTAGACGGAGATTGCCCCTGGTCACTGAGTATGAATCAAGCCCCTTAGAGTGTGGCCCTAAAGGGTCATTTAGAGGGGGCAATCAATCTCAAGATGAATATGCCTGCTACCTTTCAAGACGGGAAGCAAAGTAAGTATATTGTCAAAGTGGTAAGACAAAATCAAGGTTATACTGGAAGAGAAAAAAAATCTATCTCATCAAATTATCTGCAGGTTTTAGGTTTTAAATCTTTGTTATATAAAAACAAAACAAAACAAAACAAAAAAGACAATGATCTGGAAACAGAAGCTAGCATTCTAGCTTCAGGAATGGTATTCTCCCATTTAAACTTTCATTCATATCACATCAATAATTTAAGCTTATAAACACACACTCCCAAGAAAAATAAGGTTTGTTGAATTTAGTAGGCTACACCTGTCATTTCAATGTCTCAATGTGGGCCACAAAATTAAGTGCTTGAAACTAATTGAATTAAATCACAATCAAAAAATAGATAGATGGATATTTTCTGTGATACATACTTATACAAAGATACATGAATCTAAACACGGGCCTACATGAAGAGCGATTGTATCTTCAGTGCAGCTTTAGCAGCTGTGAAAATAGGATGTATTTTAGACAAGCATCCCACTGACATGTAAAAATTCACCAAGGAACTGTGATTGTCCTTCACAAATTTCATGATAATCCATCCCATAGCTGAGATATTTCACTCTAGACCAAAGTGTATACTGACCAACCAATATTTCCTTCCCTAGAGTGACACCATTACTGTAACTACAAACTTTCCCATGATCCCAGTGACTGAGAAAAACTGCCTGCTGATAACTGACACAGTTGTCTATGTGTGAGTGTGAGTGTGTGTGTGTGTGTGTGTGTGCAAGCGTGCATATGTGTACGGGCCAAACTGTAAGCAGGGTTCTCCCTTGGTGAGAGGTAGATTGATTAGCGATGAGGTCATAATTGCTGACTGAATCGTGCCCATTGTTAATCAATCTTTGGCTGAAGGATAAATAGGTTGGGTGAAAAAGGACAATACTTCATGAGGTGATGCACGGTTGATAAAGGACATATTCATTCATCATGGGTGGCTTTACTTGATGGATATGCAGGCATCAATGGTGGGTTGATCCATCAATCAGGAGAGAAGGGAGGTCAGCTTTGAAGATCAAAGTCAAGCACCCAACTAGACCATGCGGGAGATCTACAGAGGTACAGTATAGTCCTAATAGGTTTTCAAAGGGATGTAAGGATATAATTACCTGCTGTATTCCACCTTGAAGTATCCATTTTGTCTCATAATCTCTAGGTTAACTAGACGTGGGAATAGATTAGGCATAGCTTTCTTGTTTTAGACAAGTAAACTTCTCAGGTTTCCCTGCAGCATTCACCACAAAAAACATATTCTTTTCATATTCAGTAGATTTCAAGCTACAAAGAAAATGATGCATTGTTAATTGGTGTAGTGGACTGTACATAGTGCATGAGGAATACACATTTGCATACTGCACATTTAAGCTGTCCTATTTATTTTGGAGCTAAGCTCTGAAAAAAAAAAAAAAAAATCCGCCTAACCTACAGAGTGACATGGATCTACAGCAGGAGACACCCGCTTTTCTCATGAAAAAATTCCTTTCATTTTAATGTTGTTTCTGACATTCCTTTCCTGTGTTCACAATGAAATACACTGAACCTCTCGAATTATGAATCTCTGAGCAACCCTTTGATGTCAGCTCCTTTTGAACCAAATTCAATAACCATAATGAAGATGAAGGGAACAGCAGCAATTTTTCACTGTGCTTCTTGCTATCCAAAACACTGTACTGCCTACCGCACCGTATACCGCCCCACTCCCCCACAGAGACTTATTGAAATGCCCAAAAGCAAATATTATTTCTCACAGATGGCGAGCTATTTCCACACCCGCCATGACTGCACTAAGCTCGGAAGGTGTACATTAGCTTGACGTCACCATCCAAAGTGCCCTATTTGTCTACTTCTCTCTAATGCTTAACAAGCCTGCCCCGATCCCTTTTCACTGCTGCTACCTTTCTCTCCGTAGCATTTTTGATAGGGATTTTTTTTTAACACCACACTGGCATTTGACAGTCACATTGCATTTTCTGATTACATTAAAGAATCCCTCCAAGCAAGTGTGCGAGCATCAGGGTGCATGAATCTGCTTGTGGGACTGAACCGCAGTGAAGACTTTCCTATTTACAATTTAGCCTAAAGCCTATTCAGCTTGACAGGGGTGCTACTTTGATGTCGCAGCAGTTTTTTCAATTATATCAAATTCACATGAGATTATTTAATTACACAATTATTAACAAAATGATCTTTAATGTACTCATGCTTTTGGTGTAATGAATGAATTCAGTGGAACCTAAGTGCTTAACCTAAGATGGAGAACAGATACGGATCCCTGCTCTCCCTCTTGCCCATATAATCAAATTACTTCATGATCTGAGAATAAAATTAATTAAAGTCATACGCAGTTGAATATCTGGGTTTAATAAAAGTTAATGGAAACTTTCTGTTCATCACGATGAGCGATGCAAGGTAGTGTTCCTCCAGTAAAGTGGGTGCAGCTGGGGAAAAATAGCAGCACGGTGAATTCTGACACTGTTCTGTAGTGATTTTCAGGAATCTCAGCGTTCACGGGTAGAAGAGACCTACAGAGATGAAATAACAATACCCGCATGTCTCTTGCAACCTGTACAACATAAATTTGCATTAGATTATATCATTATAATTAATTTTTCTGTCCTTTCATTACTTTGAATAAAACCCTGTCTAATGAAATCAATACTACAGTGTATGCTTTTCTGAGACGTTTGCATTAGATAATTAAGCATTAATAACTAAATATAAATATTGCATTAAAGTGATTCGTTGATATCAAAATATAAGAAAAAAATACCCATCTTCCCCAACATCTTATTTGCACTGTCTCATCTTATTGCCCACTAATCTCAGGCCAACTCTTATTTGTATTTCTAAACTGGACAAACAAATTATCGGCTGATTGCTCATAATAATGGACACAAATTAATTCCTCTATGTCTAATTCAACTGCTTATTGAAAACAATTACACATCAACCTGGCATTGTAATCTCTTCCTCTTGTAATTTCAATTCATATTAATCCATGCTCTCACTGTCTGCATTCTCATAAATGGCACTTGGGGGGGGGGGGGGGGGGGGGGGGGGGGGGGGCTGTAAATTTGTCTTACCCATAAATAAATTAGGCGTACTAAGATGATGTGGCTTGTGAAATGTGACATGAGATTCAAAGGGCGGGTACTCGGTTCTAGAGAGTATCTGTATATGTGACTCTCCAGAGAGTCCGTGTTAGTATGGGAGACAGTTTCAGTAGATAACAGCAAAACCAGTGTCGCCTCTGTTACATTTTTTGTTCTACTTAAAGTAGCAAAAAGGTTGACAGAATAATAAAGTACCTAGTATAGTTGTAAATAAACACAGCATAGTCAGGAAAAGTGGAAATTTGTACAATACAACAATAGTCATAATGATTTCCCTGTGACTAAAGCTAAAGTTTTCTAATTTAAACCTTCAATACCTACAGAAGATGTTTTGACTTAAAAGTAAAAGTGAAAAATTGGGTTCCCATGGGTCCCTGAAATCCTTGAAAGTTGGTGAAAACAAAAAAATCTATCAAGGCCTTGAAAGTAGATGTAAATAGACATCAGGGCCATTGAAAGTGCTTGGATTTATGTATTTTAAGAATAGAATATTGTTTTGCTGTGCTGTGTTAGAGAAGTGAGCTTCTGTAAGCCTGCTAGTTCTCATTATAAAAATTCTGTGTTGTAACAGTAATTAACCTTGATCCAAATCCTGGCCTGGAAAGTCCTTGAAAAGTCCTTGAATTTGATGTTAAAGAAGGTGTGGGAACCCTGAAAAAAAAAGAAAACGATTGTTATTTGCATATTACAATTATTAACACACATAACAAGTATAACTTGAATATTTTGCTCCGGCTCATCATTGCATCATAATGTATCTGTAATTTGCAGGGTTGAAAAAAAGTTTATATGGTTCCTGTCACAGTTGAGGAATACATGGGAGATATCACTATATTGTGTAGCAGGAAAACTTGTATCTTACAAAAAAAAGGTACATATTTGAAAATATGTGGCCAATTTTGGTTAACTGACAACATTTGGAGCTTAGGAAGGAAAATGGAAAACATGCCTTCAAAGTAATTCCCAGTTGTCACACTTGTAGTCAGTCCCATCTCGCCTTACAATCACTTCCAATTGTTTTTATTGACTTTATAGCAGAGATATAGTGAATAATCATGCTACGAGTACATGAAATATGAGACTTTAATAGCAACATTTCAAGTGTGAATAAAACTATCTGTCCCAGTTTCTTGTTCTTCTTTTCTTTTTTTATCGCCAAAGTGCTTAAAGATATCAAATAACCTGAAGCTTCCTGCACTTTGTCTGCTTCTTTATGTGGATGTCATTGTCAGCAATGCCCATTTACCCTTGCAGAGTTGTTTTGTATTCTGCACATGGTAATGAATATATTGATTTACATTTTAGACCCCAGCCAGAAGTTGCGGATGGTGATGACAATATTTCTGCAGGCAATAAGGTGTGGAGATTAAAAATGGATCCCAGAGAGTATGGATGAGCATGAGAGGAGTCACAGTCCAGTGTATTTAGTTTATGGTCTGATGAAGTCAGATTGCATCAGAAGAAACTATTACAGGATAAAACTCATCTTTATTGAAAGTTCTATTTTTGAATTGATATAAATTAAAATTGAAATGCGTTAGGTGAAAACTCCTTCTAGTGAGTGTGTCTGTGTGTCTTTTATAAATTCAATCTTAAGTCTCATCCAATAAAACAACTCCTGGTTACACTATTTTTGAATGGTTTGCACAAGTTTTTGTGTTCACCATTTATTTGTTTTTCCTTGGATATACTGTAAGTACATTATCCAGAATCCCACTCTTTATCCCAAGAAAGTTTGTCTTGTCAGCCATAAGTCATAGTTGATCATGTAACCTAATGTGATCTGAATTTTCCAAGGTCACAGCAATAATGTTATGTAAATTCAGTGTTATGGTGGATTTCCCCCCTTTAATATTATGGTTAGAATGCAGCGTGGAGGTATTCTGGTCACTGTATTCTCAGGAAAGCAATATCTGTATTTAAATAATGCAGATATATTGAATGGCATTTTTAATGTATGATATGAATACACTTGACAATAGGCTCATATGAGATTATCTCATGCCATCTGAAAATGGCAATATTTCGGACTGCCCATGCCCCATTTCAACTACCCCCTGTCTGCTGAGCCTGTATAAAATGAATCGCTGTGTTTCACACTGATTTGCCTTATTACTTAAAATTGGCACCCAGATACTCACATTCATTTTATTTTATTTTACATTTTATTGTTGCCGCCTGATTAAATGGATGTTCATCTGTAAGGCGATATTGAGAGCAAAGACAGAAAAAAAAAAAAAAAGGAAATCTCTTCTGTAACTACATCTGGAAGAACTTCAAATCGTCTTTGGTATGTGTTTTAGGGGACATGTTGCCATGGGTTGCATCTACTATCAAATTTGTACAAGGCTAACTGGCTTTTCTTGTGTACTTTTCAATTGCTATCTGTTTCAGCACCCTTTTTTATGCACAGCTTTTCTGTGTGATTAGGTTTTCAAAGGGGTTCTGAATACATGTTACAAAGTCTATATTTAATGTGCAAGGAAAAGCATCGTAAATCTCAAAAGCACTCATCAGTTTTCTCCAATGGCAGTCTAAATCACTCAGAGGATGAAAAAGCTGCTGACACTTCTCTCTTTGGCTGGGTGCAGAATAGAAGCTATCTAGCTTTAGATTCTTCTGACTTTTGGCTCATTTATCAAGCTGCGAGTTCTGCTCCGAGACTGTGGGCAAGGGAGATATTCAGCTGTTCTCAGCCACTGTACAATGTATGCCTTTTGTCAAAAGCCCCAATTTTGGTTACATGCACATTCTACACTATATCCTGTATGTCTACATGACAAATATGTTCATTGATGTGCAGTGATGACTCAGTTTAGCCATTTCAACACTTTTAAAAAGTCAGTATCCATAAGAAATTAAAAAGTTGTGAAGAAAGCATGTTATTAAAATAAGGTAAAATAAGGTCATCACAGAATGAGGTTATTTTATGCTAGTTAGATTAGCATAGGATAACATGATTCGGATTTTCTGATAAAGACAGACAAAGCAGTATGAAGCTTGTGAAATTATATTGATGCTATGAGATGTCTAATGAAGGCAAATATGAATAAAGGAGTTGATTTCTTAATGCATAACTGTTTCCCAGTTCATGTAAGCTTTGCTCCTTAGATATCCATCCTTAATCCATATTCAGAGCTGCTCTCTATTGATTGGGTGTGTTCCAGATAAGAAGGGATGCTGAATTGCACAGAGATAATACATTCTATGGATCACAGGAATGCAAATCAAATCAGATACCCATGCAAATGTCTGCCAAAGTCATCTTAAAGCAAACCTATTTTATTTATTCAAATTTTTAAAAAATTATTTCAAGTCAGTATCTATGTGATTAGCATTTTTAGTTCATTTTTCCTGTGATATACAGAGCGTATGAACCCCTTAGAAAATAATTAATGCCCTAATGTTTTCCAGGGTCCAATTACTGACTTGCTTTCTCCTCAAAATACATAATCAGAAAGTGTGACACAAAGTCTAAAACTCCTTTATCAGCACTGCACTCAGACAGCAGCCCAGTGCTGAATCATAAGGCTGCTTGTCTCGACTTCTTTCTCCGTCTGTGTTTCCAGTCTGATATATATTCCAATAAAATTACCCAATGCCTCTAGACTTGTTGGATTGTTGATCAACTGTAACATTCGTTATCCAAAGTTGATATGATTGTTTGACCAGATAAACAATCTCCCTACTGTTCTTTTGGCTCCACATAGATTTAAGAAAGGGAGAAAAAAAAACAATTTAAGCTTAACACAGCATTGGTCACCGCTTGAGAAGTAACTGGTAATGAAAAAACACAGCTATGTTTGTCTGAACAAAATAATTGAATGCATTTAAGGTGAATATCTACAGGATCCTGTTTTCCAGTTTTCCAGTTTTGCTAGTTTAAATGACACCAATGGCTCGACCAGGTGTTTGCACATCACACTTCTTCCAGTTAGCATTATTCTTTAAAAGACCCTCCATTGTTACCATGCATTTTGAAGGTGCTATTTACCATTTTCACCATCTTAGTTAAGACTGTTAGCATGCTAACATTTGCTAATTGGCAAAATAAACAAAATACAGCTGAGGCTGATGAGAATGTCATACATTCTGCAGGCATGTGGCCAAATAATTATGAAGATTTTTTGCTTGGCTTTATACAATAGGTGAAAGTGTAGAAGGACAGCAAACATGGATAAAGAGATGGGTATTACATGAAACAAAAGACAAACCACAGACACTGTAGTCATGTGGTATGAGTCTAAACCAGTAGGCCACTAGAGTGCCCTGTCAACCAAAGTATTAGGCAAATTCAAATTTAATTTTGATTTGTCATTTAGCAATCTTAGATATGTTTTTAACACTTTCTATGACATCCATTTTTATAATGCATTATTGTCTGTTATGACCCGTTAAGCAATAAATGCATTTTCCAGTGTTTTATGTTGTTCTTGCATAGATTCTTCACTTCACTTAAAGCAAGCAATGACCACTTGCAGTGATTTTAATTAGCTTGTAATGTATTATATCTGCCTATAACTTCTGATCTCATTATAATCCTTTATAACAATGATTTTAACACATTACAAAATAATTATAATGTATTACAATTATGAGAATTATAATACACCATGATCCTTGCAAAAAAAATGTCAGTGAGTGACCTGCAATTATGAAATATTATGATCCTTGACCTTATAAGTCATTATGTATTGTGCTTTATAATGTGTTATGATTAATGTTATACAGCATTATGAATATTTCTGAGTGCTTACACAGTGCTATAAGCAGATTAAATGGTAAATGGACTATACTTGTATAGTCCTTTGTAGTCTTCCAACCACTCAAAGTGCTTTTACACAACAAATCACAATTCACACACTGCTGGCACAGCCATCAGGAGAAATTTGGGGTTAAGTGTCTTGCCCAAGGACACATTCTCATCCGGACTGGAGGAGCCAGGAATCAAACCACCCATCTTCCGATTAGTGGACGACCTGCCAGCCACCCTGGCTGTGTTTATAATAGATTATAGACATGGGTGTCATTGAAAGTGTTACCTTTCCCGTGAGATTTCACTCAAAACTAAAGACGTCAACTTCTTAGTGCCTCGAGAGGAAAAATCAGAGGATCACCAACGTGATAGGACTCATCTACTGGGCACATGGATGTCGGTAACAAATTTACTGGTAATCCACCCAATAGTTTCAATAAAAGTATATCCACATGGTGGTACTATCACCAAGGTCAGGAAGCTTAATCCTCTGGGGACCATAAATGTATGTACAAAATTTATTGACGATTCATTGTCAAATAGATATAATGATAATGTTATATTATATAATATATAAAACAATATTTTAGGCTGGACTAAAGTGGCAGACTGACCAACATTGCCAACACTAACATGGCTAAAACTTCATCCAGTGAGGATTAACAACCCCCCATTACCAAGTCTTCATTAAAGAATGTGCAGTCCAAATCTTTACAAACTAGATTTAGGTTTATTACTGCTGTTGACATGAATATACCATGGGCTTCCATAACTAAATCTCTCATGATTCTACTTCACAGACAATGTCATTAAGTTCCTCTCCCAATACATCTGGTTTAAATACGTCTTTCAGTTAATTCATAATGTGTATCTTCTTACCCGTGTAATATAACACAGAGGACAAACAAGCAAACCCACTAATGCAACACACTCATCACTCAAATCACCCAATGGGCTTCCTAGCTGTCAATTAACTTGCTCCAGCAAGCATGCTTTGCATACTCAAGCCAACAGTGGACCAAGCCAGTTCATTAATTGATCTTCAGTATTCCCTTATGAGCACAAAGGCTCAATAGGACGTCTTTTGTGTGCCCTCCTTTGAGATTTTTCTTACATGTCCCATAATCTGTGTGCAGAGTGCAACACTTGTTCATCTCTGTTGTTTAGCAGGTACCAAATCGGTGCTCAATGTGTGGTCCTAATGAGAGGGAAATTGGTCTTTGTATCTGAGAGCAAATTGGTACCTTCTGCTGTTCCATTTGATCGAGACATTGGATTAACATACCTTAGGCAAAATACTTGTTTTCTGTTCAGTGCTAAATTGAACCTTTCATAATTATAGTTTACCCTTAAGTAAGAGTATCACCTAAAAGATTCTTGTTTTCAGGATTGTCCTTTGATTGCAACTTTCATTATTTGGTGAGAATCTTAATGCAAAGGCTCCTCCTGGACTCCTTTTACATACTTTGAACCAGTGTTTGTCAGGGCCCTTCTGTGCCTTGTTCCCTTCTTTACATTTGCACAAGAAATCTGGAAGCCTGCAGGCCTTGAAGTCAACACAGCAAGTTTTTCACTGCTCTGAGAACAAGCTCCATGTCATTAGTTTGCCCCTCAAATCTGCAGCATGGGCTAAGATGAGGGAGATCTGTCTTTGTTAAGCACAGTCCAGCACACTGCAAGGCTCTGCTGCAGTTTGAGTCCTCCCTGGAGAGGCAGTGCTGGATGGATGTGCAATACACTGATGAGCACTTGTCCAACATGTCAGAAAGTTAGAGCATGAACAATTCCCTTCACATGAGGTTCTTATCTGTTCATCTTAAAATATCTTTAAAATAAGGTATTTGTGGATTAAGTATATATTTCTATTAGTGCTGTACATATAAAGTATTATTCTGTGTATTTTCTGATCAGTGAGAACCTAATTTATTATGCTTTCTTAAATTGCTAATGGATAAGTACATGTCACATCATGGTTTTTGTAGGGTGCTGCTACCCAACACATGTTGGTAATAATTTAAACATGTAAGAAAAGTACTTTTCAGTCTTAACAGTTTAAAAATTTGAAATGACAAAGGCAGACTAATGTTTAGGAATTCCCATATGCAATATCTGAATAATCTGATCCACAAAAGTTTGTATTTTAAGGGAATCTACAAGGAAAAATATGGAAAATATAGAAACTGATCTGTACAAGATCTATCTAGCCTGGTTGCAGACCTCTGAATTGCAGCTCTTCCTATGTAGCTAGCAAACTACCTAGCTATGTATGTTAATAAAAATAGCAGAGAAAGGGCAACAAGAATTGATTAGATTGACACAGCTTTGCACGTTGTTGTGAGCAAACTTACAGAAATAATAACTATATATAGTTATCAGGCTAGCATTTACGTTAAATATTAAAGTTACAATCTGTCTATGTCTATCTGTCTATATTATATTTCTGAAAGAATGAATTTTTCATAAGATACGCACAGAAACACACTGCATAGTAAAAATGTTACTCTTTTATCTCATAAACCAAAGTATGATTTTAACAAATATCAGTGTGCACACAAATCCCACATGAATTGTGGAACACTTACATTCGTCTGCTTCTGTGCATACCGCCAGGCCTGAATAGATGATTTTCTAACAAGCTTTCCATTTCCAGTGCAAAAAAAAAGAATAAAGAAAGATTAATGGCAGTCTTAATCCCCTCCTACAATCATAAAACAAAACATAGGATGAGTTTCCCTCTAAAAATGATTTCATCTCAGCTGTACTACTGCTTTTTCTTCCTCTTACAGTAGCTGGACACGAGCACAATTTTACCTTACAACTCTGATCAAAACAAGAACAAGTGTCCAAAGCCGGTGCAGATGGGATGAGATTGTGTTCAATAGAATTACGTTTTTCAGAACTAGTTAAAAATGAAAAAAGTCAAGCTCAAAACTGGAGTAAGGTGTCTGTGTGGCAAAAACAAA
Source organism: Euthynnus affinis (assembly GCA_029490765.1). Classification (NCBI taxonomy): domain Eukaryota; kingdom Metazoa; phylum Chordata; class Actinopteri; order Scombriformes; family Scombridae; genus Euthynnus; species Euthynnus affinis. The sequence goes on from CM055859.1 coordinate 20,994,766, forward strand.
TCGATAGATGGAGCAGATGAATCCAATCCCGGCTCATCAGATGAATCCTCTGGGATAGCCGAGCGCTCCCCAACACTGCCCACCCATTACTACTCAATCCCTACCAAATCCCAACACAAAGCCATCACATCCTACAAAGCAACCAAACCACACACTTGGCTTGGAAAGAGACAGCACTGCAGTACTTCCTGCACAGCATAAAATGAAAATATCATATTGGAATCATGTGATATTCACTGATATCATCTTTTGATGTCAACGATTGGTTTTAGTGATGATGAAAGGGATAACTGATTCACTGTTTTGCTTTGAAGTACTTTGTTGGTCAGTGTTAATAGAATCTATCCTTGTGCTGTAAATAGATATATAACCATCAGGGTCTCACCAGAAATGTGACATACTAGAGTGGTTCTCTCACTGTTTAAATGCCTACCAGTGACTGACTGTGTGATGGTGTGTGTGTGTGATTGGCTGAGTGGCCAGATCTATTTCTAGTAGAGAGTAGTACCTCTTGACTACACATGTAATACATAAATGTATTAACAGTCTTACTGAATATTATAATGTTAAATATTTAGAATAGCAAAGAAGGACAGTGATTATATCCTGGCGAGGGCCTATATGGTCAAAAAGATCAATGGGCGGGGTTTATCCTGTAGATAAAGATGTTTAAAATGGATATGAAGCAGACAATGACGTTAACATAATTTACTAAAAGGATTTCCACTCTAATCAACACTTATACAACAAACATGACAAACATCAACATATGAAAGAAAAGAGAAATCATGTCTATCATGGCAAGGGCACCACCATTTTACAGCACTATAACCTCTGATATCACAGGGTTAGTTAGATTGGCTGAGGTCTACAGATACAACAGTAGAGACAGTGAACGACAGAGACAATAAAAGAAATAGACAGTGAATGATAGAGACAGTGAATGTTAGACAGTGAAAGATGGAAACTGAGGAGCCACAGGACAGAAGGAGACAAAAAGGAGGCCATTATTGTCTTGTTCCTGGAAGTACAGATGAGTTTTATCAGGTCAAAGCCAAGGACAAAACAGTCCATTTTCATAAACTGCCAGTGAAAACAGAGAACAGTACTGCTGTGCTGGCTAGCGGCACTAAAGAGAGACAGCCCTCCAATAGGCACTGATTCCAGGGTTTGCAGTGAACATTTCTGGGAGAAAGATTACATAGAGAAGACCTTTAAGTCAGGGAATCTAGTGGTTCACCAGTCCAACACACTAAAGCCTGAAGTTGCTCCTTCTGTTTTCAATTTCACCACCTATAAAGTGTTCTACTGACCGACAGAGTCATTGAATACATCTTTCACTCCAAACACTCATGAACATCTGTTGCGCCCCCTGCACTTTCTGACACACAGTCCAATATGCGTCTCCAAGCCTGAAGATTTCCAACACAGGAATTATCTGATGAGAGCTTGGCTATAGAATATAGCAGCCAAAACTACATGAAATTCAGTTTGAGGTGGCAAGGAGACTAAAATGAACGACAACCATTATAAATACCTGGGCCTGAAAGTATTCACCTAAAACTCATGACATTCCACACTATACATCATTTGATACCTCAGCCAGAGAAGGTCACAGCTAATGCAAACCTCCAAAGAAATATTTCTTACCATGACTCCACATTTTCCATAGCAGTATGTCAGGCTCAAACTTCAGACACTCCAGACTTTAGACTCCAAATGTTAGATAATCCCCAGACGTTATCCCCAATTCTGTTAACATCCTCACCATCATCTTGTTTCTTCTTCTTGCAATGTGTGCAATAAAGCTTTTTAGCATGTGGGATATCTGGCTTTTCCTTCAAATGGCTCAATTGCTGAAAAGGCATCACACACTTCTAGTGGCAAATTAAAATGTAGTTCCAAAAGTAAATTACTGTGTAAGTCCAAAAGTTTTTTGTTTTTTTTTGTTTTTGTTTTTTTTGTTTTTTGTTGTTATTTCATCTATTCGGAATTGGCTCACAACTAAATGAGCATTTTAGATGGGCCGATGCACTGGTTTAATTCATGACCAACATGTCCACAACACTAATAACCCATAACCAAACACCGTGTTTTCATCCTGCTTCTATTTTACTTTCTCCCAAAGTCTCTTTTCATTGTGGATTTATTGTACATTCTCTTTTGTTAGAATAACCCAATCTATGTGCAAGTGTTTGAAAAGATATTTGATGTAAATAATTAAATTCCCAATTTATATATGGATTATATATGAAGGATTTAGATTGGCAGAGAGCAATGTTACAATGCAATTTATTAGAATTCTGAAGGTGTCAAATACGGTAGCTCAGTACAGAGCAGTAACACAGCTAAACAGTGAAAACTCTGAGATTTTTGGTGCACAGTAACTGACAGCAGCTATGAGCTTACAACAGTCTTATAAATACTAAAAAACGGATGAAAAAAGTGCAACAACATTTAATCAAAGTAACTTCTATTCAGGTTTTTATCGAGCCAAACCACTTCACTGGCTTTTCTGATTTTTTAGGGGTCAAAAGTGAATATCCAGAATGGGAATAGTTTATTAAAGCATAAAACAAAAGCAAAACTTTTGCAACTAATAATTTAGGAGAGTGGAAAACAATTGCATTTGGATAAAATATGTGCAAGTAGTTACAACCAAGTGTGATGATTAATTTTTTCTGGTAAGGATCAGGGATATATGTTGATTGACCGGTTTTGATTGATTGGTTTGTTTGCAAGCCTCCCCGAAACAGTAGGTGGAATGCCACTGATTAGGTTAATACAACATAATAGGCTTGATTGTCACCAGTTTTTGCATAATGTTGTTGTATGTGCTCAGATTTAGTGACACACAAAGACACTAATTATAACCTGCAATTCAAATACTGTATCACATTTCATTAAAATCAGTAGGGAGTGAGAGTTAAAGGTAGGAAAATACAAATGGCAGCACTCACTGGCAGTGCCTTTGTTTTCTTTTATTTCAAGGAGTAATGACAACTGAGTGAACAAAGCTGTTTCAAGTTTAAAACTGAAAGAAACCTTTCATTTGGATGTGTCTGTGTCAAAGGTCATTTTTTTTACCTGTCTCAGGAGGCAGTTGGGGAGGATATGCTGCAGATGAGTTGAATGTAAAATGACTGGAATAATAGACCAGCAAAGTGGACAAGCAACATAGTACTCAAACAACATGACTGAACAGGAGTGAATTAAAATAAAAATGACAAAATGCATTAGCTATTTGTAATATTATTTCAGATGAAAGTCCTGGTTTGAGGAAGAATATTTGCTTCGTCATTTTAAATTTGCTTTCAGCACTGTAGTAAACACCTTTCACTTCACAAAAAGATGTTTTTGGAAACATCTTCAACTATAAAATGCAGCTTGCATTTTATGACTTTTCTATATCCAAATGTCCACAATCCTTCTTTATTATGTTTTTAATGGCTAGGCAGAAATGAAGGAGCTTAGGGGAGTAAATACAGTGTAGCTCAGAGGAAAGGTTCAGAATATCAGAAGCAAACAGCTATTTATAGGCTTTTTGTGTGTGAACGTGTAATTATTTCAGCAGTTTTAGACTTGAGTGTGACAAACTTTATCAACTAACATCAATGTTTCAGAGCAAATTTAAGACTCATATTTCATTTGCTTGCAATGATATGATATGTACATTTAATTAGACACTGTAGTCACATGTTCAGCTGTAAAATGCAGCGTAGACAGACACTGATATGCAAGCGTCCCCATAACACAATAAGCGAGGGAATAACTTTTAGCTGCCATGGCAGTAACAGCTGCCATTATGTAGTTCTATGAGATACAGGGGCATTGATTCAAATTGTTTTGCTCATTGCTAACAAATGGGCTGTCACATGTAATGATGCAGAATAAAACATGGTGCCATTGACACTGAAGCCAGGGACAGAACTACAGAGTGGATGTTGCTCAGCTCAAACAATGGACTGGCCCTCCATCCCATCTCACACTTCCTACTGTATTGTTGAACTAACACCTTCAGCACTTATTTGACACCAGATCAACTTATGCAGCAGTGCAGGCAGGGGTTAGTTATTTCCTAAAGGACACTATGACATTGCGAGTTGGCTGTTTAAAACATTGAACCTGTGACCATCTGGTTACAGCACAATATTAGGAAACACAAGGCCAACACGCCTGCTGTTAGGTAATGAGAGTGTCCAGAAAGATTAGACCGATACAGCTATGTATGACCAATACTTGCCTTTAATTAAACATGGCCAATTGATCTCTATCATCAACAGAACAGCCTTTAAAATCTAGAAGGGATTGGTTTAAAAAAAAAGCAGGAGACCTTGGAAATACAAAGCATTGCAAAGCAACAACAATATATACTGCAGCTTCAAAATGACAAATAGCTGAATCAACCTCCTTCTGATGGACAATCTGAGCATTATAATCTTCACAACGGTATGCTATATTGCAGAACAGTTTGTAAAGTAAAAGTAAGATAATATTTGTTATTTGTATTCTTTTACTATTATAAATATATTTCAGGTACTAGCTACTGACAGAATCCATCCAAAAATGCCAGTTTTACTTTTGGCCTCCCTTGTATCAACAGGTGCACAAAGACCCACAGATGGTCAGTTTCCAAAGACTACTTTAACAAAATTTTACTTTCAGGTAGCATCTGGCATGGCAATTATGGCGGTCAATCTGAGTGTTCTGCCTTGTGTAATAAGTATACTCAAATCAGTTTAGCTTTTGCTGGAATGCAGGCCTTTGACACCACTGCAAATGTTCAGGTGGTGTCAGTAAATTCCTTAATTATATTATTTCAACCATTGATTGTTATACATAGAAACCAAAAAAAGTATGTTAGCAAAAACATCACCATAGAGAGTAAATATTTTTCCAAATCATATAAAATAGATAACAATGGAGATTTCCCTTTTGAAATGCTGGGAAACAACAATGCATTATACCAATTTCTTGCCAAGGCTCAGTTAGTATGTATCTATAGACTTTTACCTTGCTTTTGTTATTATTATTCAAAGGTTATTGGCTTTTTTTTTCAAATTTGTTTAGGGCTGAAACTAATGATCTTTTTCATTAATCTGTAAATTATTTTCTCGATTTATTGGTTGGTTCATAAAATGTCAGAGAATTGTGAAAAATGCTCATCAACATTTCCTCAAGCCCAACATATTGACATCAAATTGCTTGTTTTGTTTTTTTTTTTTCTGACCAGCAATACAAAACCTAAAAGTTCACTTTCACATAAGACAAAGAAAAGCAGCAAATACTCACAACTGAGACGATGCTTGGGAGGAAATGGCATATTTGCTGTTTATTTTTGTGTTGATGTACTAATCGATAAACCGACTGATTGTTTCAGCTCTAAATTTGTTATGTGTTAGTGCTTAATAGCTGTGCACTGTATAGCTGTGAGTGTAGTGCAAGCTGCAGGCTTATGCAAGGAGAGGCATTGGCTGATAACAATGGGCACTGCAGAGACTAAGCACGAAAATCCACACAACATGACTTAATGCGTGGCATTCTCACAAGGCTTTGCTTACCTGCACACATTTTTGGATAAGATCAGCAATCCTCCTCTGCACTGGTCCCTAGACCAAAAGTGTGGGAGGTTATGGGAGAAACTGATATTTACTTTTGTCTCTTTGAGGATGACAATTGTAGTTATTTTCTGCACAGCATCAATTTATAAATTGCACAGATGGGCATAGATGGAATGCCTTATTATTCTGATGATGCCTTGTTATTTCAGTTTTTTTCTGACACATTGATTGAAATACAATGTGTACAGTCCAGTATTCAGCAACTCAACTGATCTTTGAAGATTCATGAAGATTCCCTGTGTGGGTGGCAGGTTGATCATTTCCTTTTAGCCTGGAAGGGGTATGATTTTTCTGTTAGATGTATGTCATGTTGATAAGAGTGTGGCAGGTATAGAGAACATGAATAATCCATGAAGCAGATATGTATATTCTCCTTCTTGAAGTTGAGAAGCCATTATTCAACTTCAGTTATTTTGTCACAGACATGCTGATTTCTTTTTTTTAAGGGACACAGTAGATGTTGTCTATAAATGCATCTTTTCTAAGTCATAATTCAGCATGCATTGTACATCTATAAGCTGGCTGAGTAACCATAAATCAAACACACTACTGTTTGGCAAAGTTTATTGAGATGATAGGGGGCATTATCACATGATTAGTCTATAGAAGGAGCCATGATAAACCCTACAGTCAGAACAGTAGGGAAAGCACAAACGGTGTGTTAACATCACTTCTGAATGGTCTTAAGTACAAAGTAAAACATACAATTGTTTCATTAACTTTCAATGCCCAGTCTCATTTCTACATTCTGATTCTCTTTGTGTTCTATAAAATCATATCCACCAGAAAATTTGCCATTATGCTGGCCTTCCTAATTGTGCCTCGTCAATGTATCATCAGTATTACTATGCTCCTTGTTTGGTCTCTGCTGAATATAAGATAAACTGGAGATTTGTAAGTGAGTGCATGCCAGTGTGTTGTATGCCCCTTGCCAAAGAAAAATGAGTGTGAGGCTGAAAACAGCACATAGCCAGTAGTGCTGGGATAGTTTAAATGCTTTTCTCCCTGATTTAATTGAAGCCAAGTGAATTCACATGGGGACAGAAACATTGTGGTTATTTTTCTGACAAAGCTTTGCCCACAAATGATGACTGTATATCTGGTTCACTGCTTACAGTGCATACAGTCATCTGTCTTGCTCCATTAATACGGTTAAAAGCATGCAAACATGAATGCTTGTGATGTAATGTAACAATAAAATGGGAAAGGGTGGTACTTGTGTGGTTGAGGTCATGACCGTGATTAAGCTGCTGCAGTTGTGACATATTATTGAACTGTGCATGCTAGTCAGTGGGTGAGATACTTTAATTACATCTGATTTCAGTGTGGTTTCACCAAAATAATCACTATAGATGCTACAAGCCTTTGTCTTCAGGACACAGCGATGATATGCACATTTTCCTCATGTTTAACCACAATCTGATCAGTGGGAACCAACTTGACATTCCAATTAAAGAGTAAACCTCTTTGGTCCATTTGGTACATTTTTGAGAATGCTGGGACGAGATGCATAATCTGTCAAAATGAAGTATTATGTGCAATGAACAGCACAGACAAAAGAACAAATGCTCAGATGCTAACATTTGTTATCATTACAAGGTTTTTACACTCCTTTAATATACTGACTTTTTGTGAGAAATTTACAATATAAAGTCAAGAGGCTGTAAAGCACTGTAAACTTAACCATATCTGCTTACACAGGACTACTCTCTGGGGACTGAAAACGTGATTGCTGTCATTAGTCTTTGGGGCTGTTTCTTAACAAACTACCATGGCCATTATCTTCAGGGCCAAGGAACATGTCATCCAGTGCAAGAGTGTGGCTCACTGATGTGTTTTTAGTAGTAGTTAGTTTTTGGGCAACAACAGAAGTCTACAGCATAAAATAATACAATATATCAGGCTTTGGATAAACATGCAGTACTGTTAGAAGGATGGGTTCTTGGTTGGTTTGGCTCTGCTAGCCTTATCCTTTAAAGTCAAACTGAAATTTTAATCGCCCTCACTCACTTTTTATGGAAGGAAATATAAACTAAATTATATTGTTGCCATTTCTTCAATTCTTCAACTGCTCAAATTGTCTTCAATCGTTTTTCTAACATATTTGTGGAAACATCATCTTAGCTTCAGGCTTCTGGGTGGGCGTTCCCCATGGTAGAGGCTGACTGACATTTGACTGTTGGAAGATGGAGCATATTATAGCACTTTATAGCCTACAACCATTGATACAATATGATGGTTATATATATTTCTTAAGCAATTTGTACAGTCCCTCTTTCACATTCAACATTTGGGAGGACCTGCTGCAATGCAAAGTTTGTGTTCCACTCAAAAAAAGTAAAGCTAGTTAGCATAGCTTGTTTGAAGCTGATTCCCACCAAACCTTACTTTTCATTCATGAATGTTGTTTCAACACCTGCTTAGGCATCAGATCTCCCACACTCTCAGTGATTTCTTTGTCCTACATTATAGAAAATAAGGACATGTCCTAGCAGTCTGTTTTTAATGGCAAATGAAGTAGCTATAGTTTTGATTTCAGTTTGATTTTAAGATAGTGAAACCTCCAAACAGACATTAATTATATTATAATATGATTAATATATTAATCATATTAATCTGAGCCCCTGCACACACCACAGCAGGAAAAAAAAATCTGCATGTAAAGATGAGCAAATCTGGTGAAAACTAAATTACTCACAACTGTGTCCCCAAGTTAACCTTGATTTTCTTGTCCACTTGACTACTACTTCAGAACTGCTGTTTACAAGCACTCCTCCAAGTCTTCATATTTCAGACACCTTGTCTATGTCTCTCTAGTGCATTTCTTTCAGCCAGGAGTCAAAACCTCCAAACCCTTTGTCTTTTTTAGTCTCTAGGGTTTGTTCCATCCAAGATATTTCTTTTTTATACCTCTCCTTTTCTTTGTTGCCAGAATCATTCCAAGCATCACTCTGCTGAAAAAAAAACAATCATTTAACAGTAATTTCCATACAGGAAGCCTGGTGGAAGAGTGATATAGTATTCCTTGTGCCGTAGCTGTCAGAAGTATCTGTCACTGGCAAGACTATTTAAGGGAGAATATTTATCAAATGCATCCTAGAACTGGGTCTGGGGATAGTGATATCACACAGTTCCAGGTGGTGACGCTTTGGGGTCATTGCCATGAGATTTTGTCTTTCAGTTAGATCTTTAAGATTTTTAACTGATATCACATCAAACTATTTTGAAAAATTAAAAGAAAAAATGTTATGATGGTTTTATTAAAACATTTTTTTTTGTTCGTTGTGGGATGTACGCTGTCCGTTTTGCAAATCAGAGGCACTGAGTTTCAAATGTGCTACTCTGTGTAGATACTGAAGATTAAAAACCCAATTTGTTCACAAATAGATCTTTTCCCTGATGATCTTAACTGTAACTCTCCCATTCCAGGGAGTCGTTACATCTATGTGTTATCTGCAATGCTGTAAAACACTTCAATGTCAGCTCACAAGCATCTTAGCACAGTGGCTCTTGATGATAGGAGCTCACATTTTAAGTTCTCCCATAGCTCTCTGGTATGTTGACCATGCTTCTTGGTAGAATATAAGCACACACGACACTTCCAGTATGGAAGTAAACATATATAGGTGCTGCTCCAGGAAAGATGAAGAACTCAAAGCACAATTCCCTCTTGAGGAAAAATGTGCTTGATCTCTGATATCATGAATGAAGCTCTCGGGTCCTATATTGGTTTTCCTTGAAGTGTTTGTTGTAAAAACGGTGCGCTGGAGTAAAACATGATCTATGCTATCTCAAAAAAACAAAATACGTAATTTAAAAAGACTCTGGGGAGAACCTTATCTGAAATAAAGAGATGTACGACACATAATGGACCACTATGCCTAATCTCAGTGGTATTGTGAATTTCTTAGAAACAGAAAATTTTAAGGGCAAACTGCAATATTAGTACTGTTTTTATTTCAGTCGTTTTTAATTGATGTTGTCCAAATATTTTTTGTGTTTTTGAAAATGTTGTCTTGTTTGTTAAATGCTTGCCTGTGTCCATTAGTACACATCTGAGTTATGACCTAGCTAACAACTAAACATTACATTACCTGCACCTGAAGGTGTGTTTTCCTAACTCCTTAGACTGTAAACTAATAAGGTCATTCGCTATTAGTTTTAAAATCACTAAACTGATGTGCATGCACACCAGAGAAATCTTTCAGTAGCTTTGTTGATCTTGTTTTGTAATCACCTCTCCCTCAAGAGGACCTCCATAATGGGGCCATGCGATTGCTATAGCATTTGTTCATAGCTTTAATTCATGTGGAACAATTCAAGCAAAGCATTCAACTGTAATCTCTGCTGACGTGTGTCAGCCATACTGAACTCTATTTAGGGGTCCAAGCAGTGAAGCTTGCAGTTGAGTTGCTGCCCTATTGATTTTGTCTTTATTGTTCTTCTTTCTTCTTTTTTTCTTATTATTAGTTTTCTCAACGAAAAGTATTCATGCAGTAAAAAACTGTAAGACCAAAAGTCACCAAAATTAGCAGGTGGGTTGCAAATTCCACCCACCACTCAGGCACATAAATTGACATTCATTGACCTAAAGGTGATGCTGTAACAATGAAGTTTGTTTTTAGCAATTATTTCAAAAATGGCTTGGTTTAAAGTCAAAATTATTCCATCATTTAACTATTTAACTTGCTATCCATCTGCATTGTTGCTCTAATGGTCTTCTGCTCTAAAAATGTCAAATTTTGTAACTTTTTCTCAACTTTTTTCAAAATCCTATTTTCATCAACTCGTCAGAAATCATTGGGCAAACAATCCCAAAACTTTGTCAGGATCATCTACGGACCACACTGATCTCAAGTTATCAAGGAAATTTCGATACATCAATCCGAATGATGTGTGATTTTGCTCAGAATTTTATCGCCAAAATTTTGACTATGAGGAAACCATATCTCCCCAGTAGCACAGAGTCAGTAAGTCAACTTATGTACAAAGGCCAGGGGTTCAAATGTAGCAATTCATGCATATGTTTTTTTTATTTTTTTTCAACTGCAAAAGTTGTGCTTGTACAGCAAAATCTGTAAGACCTGGAAACACCAAAAATTGGCAGGTGGGTAATAAATTCAACGCACTAATCAGGGGCATATAATGGCACTAGTTAACCTCGAGGTGGCACCGTAACAATCAAGTTTACACTTTAGCAATTATCTTGAAAACGGCTCAATGAAAATTCTTTCATCATTTAATCTCATGTCATTTTTTACAATCAGATTTTTACAATCTGCTTGCACCCTGGTTATTGCCACTTGCATCTATATTTTTATTACCTTTATGTTTTTTTATTATTATTATTTTAAACATAGGAACTGTGTTAGTACAAGTTTACTATGATTTTACCCATCTACTAATCCTCTCTGGACATCGTCCATTATTCGACATTGCAATGCACAGCTTGACAACAGGCTGGCTCCCTAGTGACCTTCAGCTTTGGAGTCCAGAGCATCTCATTCACTTTGACCCTGTTTGCCATTCAGGCTGTAATTGTCACTTGCTCAAGGCTTTTAAAACCATCAAAAGCTTCTCAGTGCTGGGTGCATGACAGTATATCTCAGCTCTCATCAGAACACTGGGCTGCCAGAGAAACTGCCCTCCAAGAGCTAATCCAGCCCCCCGAGGTGCTGTTCCAACCAAACTAATTATTCTGTGTAACCACACCAACTGGAATACAGCCACTGTAGCTAGAAAATACAGGTTTGGAGTGAAACATTATAATGTGATCCCTATCTCTGACCTTTTTCCTCCAGTATGACGTATATGACGTCCAATATTTTTCTCTCCTTTTGTCATAATAACCTTTCTCTAGAACTCCAACCACCCTTTTTTATATCTGATTGAGTTTTTCTGTTTGTGGACGTGGGTGTGTTATATGCGAAATGGAGACCTACCAACAGCAGGCTGATGTCATGGAGCATCTTTCAGCCCTGAAGTCTTGACCATCCCTGGGCTAGCAAATATATCAAGAAGCTTTCCAGTTTGTGTTCTGCTCTCAGAGGAAATAGGCTCCCTGGGGCTTGGAGGCCTTCTCTTGATCCTGTGGTGATACCAAGGATTTACGGGGACTCTAGTGATTAGCCAGAGGGGAAATGGGAAAACAGGGCAATCGCTGCCAGCAGTCTCACATCAGAGAAATATGGACAAACACACACTCTCATGTTTGTGTTTGCGTCCATGGACACACAAACACACACACAAACACACACCCACACACACAGGCAAGCAAGCGCACACAAGCTTGTGCGTATGCATCTAAACAAAATGCAATAATACACATACTTATTGTAATGCAAAATATGTTTCTGCCACTGTTGAGGAGAAATTCTAAAGGTTATATAAACTGCTGTTTTGCCACTTTGTTTTTGTAAACTCAGCATATGAATATGCATCCTTTTCTAACCTCGGAAATCAGCATATCCCCACAAATCATACCTCCTTGATATTGAAAATGGCTGTAGGAGTCCCATAGGTCCTGTCTAGCCTTGAAGATGAAACACTTAAGATACATAATTCCAAAATATGAGCTCACATCACCTCTTACATTTTCCACAATGTAAACATATGCTGTAGTTAAGAGTTTCAAATATAGCCGTGTTGAGAGATGGCATTTGCTTTTTCTTATCTACTTATTATAAGAGGTGGGGTTAGATCAGAATCAGGTGGCTCGGGTTTTTTTTTTCTCATGCTACAAAGAAAAGTGCAGTTGTTAGCTTTGATAGTAACAAAGACAGAACAAGTGTTGCATCAGTCTTAACAAAAAGTTTGACATCAACTTGCAAGCAATTAAGGTAACAGAGCTAACAAAAGTCAAGTCAAATTTATAAATTTATAGCACATTTCATTCAAAGTAATATCAATCCTAACCCTTTACACAGAACACATATGAGCAAAAATAAAAACAATAATTTATACATATTTAAATATATATATAATGAAGACACAAATTGATCCCCTGACCATCCACCCACACAAACAGACCCAAATATATATCCATGCAACACGTTCACTCACATACACCCAGAGAAAGAGAGAGAGAGAGACAGACAGATTTAGGCACTAGCTAGCCATAAGCCAGAGAGAACAGATAGGTCTTTACCTTGCTTTTAAAAGACGATACAGTTGTGATACATATTATATCACCAGACAGTGCGTTCCAGTGTGTTCAATTTACTTCTGATCATGGGTACAGTTAGCAGACCAGTGTCTGATGATCTGAGGGTTCTGGAGGGTTTGTAAGCAGTGAGCAGGTCAGAATGTATTTAGGAGCTAGACCATTAAGTGATTTGTAAATGGTGAGCAGTATTTTGAAATCAATTCTATATTTTATCAGAAGTCAGTGAAGTGATTCCACGTTTAGGAGTAATATCTTCAGTTTGTCTTGTCCCAGTGAGTAGTCTGGCTGCAGCATTTTGGATGAGCTTGTGGTGTCCTCTCCCTGACCTCTAGCACCTACCACAAGGATTTCTTTCCTGTCTTTGTTTAATTGCAGAAAGTTTCGGGTCATCCAGAGTTTAATGTCACCGATACAGTTTACAAGTTCATATATAGGGCCGATATTGTCATGGGAAGATGAAATATACAATTGTGTATCATCAGAATAGGAACAGTAAGATACATCACATTGTGCTTCTGTAAGATGTGACCAAATGGCAGCATATATAGATTAAAGAGTAATAGATCTAGAACTGAGCCTTGTGGGACCCCACAACAAACGTTGAAATTGCTAGATTTTAAGTTGCCAAGAGACACAGATAATGTCCTGCCTGTCAGATAGGAGAAGAGCCTGTTAATGACATGGCCAGATAGGCCAACTGACTTTCCTAATCTACTGACTAAAATGTTGTCATTGATAGTGTCAAAGGCTGAAGTCAGGTCTAATTATATTGAAATGGAAAGTTTGTTTGCAGCACTGTTGATCTTCAGATCATTTACTACCTTTATTAGCACTGTTTCAGTGCTGTGGTTAATCCTAAAACCAGATTCACACACCTCATACAGATTGTGGAGTGATAAGTAACTATGCAGCTGTTTGAAGACAGCCTTTTCAAGTATTTTACTAAGTAAGAGGATATTGGAGATTGGTCTGTAATTGCTTATCACAGATGGGTCTAAGTTGTTATTTTTCAGTAGTGCTGTTTAATAGGAGGCTTGAGGGGGGAAGACTCATGATTGTAGAGAACTATTAACAATATTCAATACGTCAGGCAATAGGCAGTGAAATACTCTTTTGAAAAAAAATTGTGGGAATGGGTCAAGGGAGCAGGTGGACGGGTTTAGTTGCGGTATCACCTCTTCTAGATCATTAGTGGTAATGGGTGAAAAATTATACATTGTGCCCACGGTGGTATTATAATGTAGGGGCAGGGACAGACCAGATCCATCAGGTTGTGAAATTGTTAGATTTTTTCGAAATTATAAAAAAAACTTTTTCTTGAAAGAAGGTGGCAAATTCATGACATTTAGTTGGAGAGAAAAGCTCAGCAGGAATTGATCTTGTTGGGTTTAGCAGATTGTCAATAGTGGAGAATAGAAATTGAGTATTGTTTTGGTTATATATTAACTAGTTTAATTTATTTGTTATATTTATGAATTGCTTTTTCAAAGATCTCGAGGTGAACCAGTGAGTTGGTCTTCTGCCACTTAAGCTCAGCCTACAGCAGGCTCTATTTAACATTTTATTCTTACCCCTTTTCTCTAAGGAGCTTTTGGTGTTACAGATACCTTTTTGTTTTTATGGGTGCAGTGCTGTCAATAATTTGACCAAGAACACAGTTGAAGTTATCCACCATGGCATCTTGTGAAGCCAGGGTGGGGGGCACCATGTCAGTATACTGATTGATAAACATACCTATTGTACTTTCATCAATAAAACATTTATTTATGGTTATGACTGCATTGGTATGCTTAGGGAACCAAGTCATACTCAAAACTATACAGAAATGGTCTGAGATTGCAATGTCTAGAATGGATGTAATTGTATTATTCAGATCCTTTGAGATAATCAGGTCAAGTGTGTGGCCTTTTTGTGAGTAAGTCCTGTAACATGCTGTGAGAATTCAAATGACTCTAGCAGAGATGGCAATGCAGTCAAATTCAATCGAAATTTTGGATAAGAGTTCACTAAATTCTTCTAAGAAGCCATGCTTAAGCTTAGGATTGTGATACAGCGTTACTTACAGTGTAGAGGATACAGATCTAGCAAGTAATGCTGAACTGTCGAACAATTCAAAAGACTAAAAGTTATTAAAAACTAACATTCATTTCATATACAGAAACTTTTAAAATATCAAGAAATATAATCATAGTTTTAGCAAGAAACCAGATCACTGTCCTGATTTTATGCAGCCATAAGTCAGAAGTCCGACAACTGGGATAACACTGATGAGATCAAAGACATGAAAGATAAAGTCAGCCGTTCTTCCATCATCCAAGAGGTAGATGGTCATAGTTCCGATTGGTATAGTCTGGTCGAAAACGACAGAAGTCATTACTAAACAATAAATAGATGAATGTAATGCAGATATTATTTATTTACTAGCCAGGAGCAGGAGGTGTCATTTTGATGCTGTTGGCATTGATTGGCCAGAACCCAACACTCTCATAGCAGGCCAAATGTGGCCTACATATCAACAAACCAATATCTTGTTCAAGCCTGTATTTTACATTTGTATGGTTTAAGAAGGAATATATGATCTATTTTACAAACTATGGTATTTCATTTTACTAAACCCAAATGCAAAGACATCGGTGAATGGATTATCTCCCAGTGGACCTCCGACAGCTCTGCTCCTTCTCACGCTATGCTTCTGGGGTTGCAAAAAGCAATTAAAGGCACCACCTGTTTCTCCATTCCCTCTGCCTCCACTGTTGGGTAATTGGAAACCTCTGTCTATTGGTGCTGGTGTTCGACCTCATCTGCAGCTGATATTTCACACAGCTGCCCCTTAAAGCCCTAAAATAACACAAAATATTGAACTGTGAAACCGTTCATAAGATCCTGACAGTATATGGTGGGACTATATTGAGCGTTTTGTTCCATAACAAGATCCTATGATTTAAAAGATTTTAGATTTATTGACGTAAGCCTAACAATTTCTTGTAAATATATTTTAGAAAAATCCAAAGTATTAAGCTAAAATAAAAATCCTCAGTTCTATTATCAGTTTCATTAAATATTCTCAAACTTGCTGTTCTTAACAAGTGAGCCACGCTGCTAGGAGTCATTCAAAATCACACTAAAAGCCAAATGTTTCGTCTTTCAACCTATTCACTAGACATTAACTCTAACTTCGAGAGCAACATTTACCAGGAAAAAAAAGAGTCCTCTCAAGGTAAGACAAAAGGCAGGTCAGACCACCTTGCTAAGGATGATGAGCCTAATTAATGGGCAGTCACTGTCCCCACTGCCCACCACAGAGTGACATCCAAATGGGTCATGATACTCTCAAATGGCAGCCTTAGGCACATCAATGAGTAAAACGTTCAACCTAGATCCTTGGCAGTAACATTGTACTTTACACCAACTACATGTGGTGCTATACTGCAGAAACATAGTCTCTCTCTGTCTTTTTTTTGTTTTATTGGTGCTGAAACATTCAAAGCCAGGGTGCATTTAGTGCCACATTGACATATTCCCTTAAAAATATATTAACCAATAATTCAGAAAACGGGGGGCTCTATAAATAAATTCAATACATTTACTGTAATACATGTGTTCACCACTAGATGGACACTTTATGGTATAAGGAAGAAAAAAGCCGTAGCATGTCTTGATCTACTCATTGAGGCAGTCGAGTAATAGACACTGAAGCATAAAGTTGTGAAAATTCCATGGAGTTGTTGTTTGGGGGATGTCCAGTTTAGCTATCTCAGGCTAACGCTAATGCTCAGCCAGCATCTTGACCAGAAGCAGCTGCTTGGTTAATGCAGGCTGAGAGCTGAGTATCAGCCAGCAGAAAGCAGTGCTATAATGCTAACATCCAGGACAAGCAGGATTCTAACAACATATTTTCAGCAAAATCAACACAAAAGTGACAAAATGGAATGATAAGGTTATAGTGACAGTATCTGTGCATCTATTGCAGCTGAGCAGCTGTTTCCAGCAGCTGGACTAACATTAGTGAACAACACACATCGCTCCATCATGTCGATCAAGTATGCAGATCATTTTATATAAAACCTGTCAGACTGGAGTCTTTCTTGGGATAACTTGTTTTACATTTATATGATAACGTTATGGATTATTTACTATTGAAGGTTGCAGAAATTTTGATGAAATGCTTATTAAGTGAGATACGTCTAACACATCTAGTCTAATCTAATTATGTCCTCTAATGAAGCTAGAAGTTGTGCAATTGTTTGTCATGTTTAATACTTTGGATATTATCAGGCAACATAGATGGAAACAGATCAGAGTGGGAGCTCCATAATTTAAAATGAAGTCATTATTATGTGCTATTTAATTTATCATTCAAGTAATTTTGTGTTTCTTTTATCTGTTCTTGGAATGAATTACTAATGTAGGTTAACATGGTTTTATAATGGAAAAATGTCAAAGAATTTCATAAATTAATCAGTTAATGATTAACTGATAATCAATTGTCACTGATTAAAGAAATTGCTTAAAATTTGCATCCCTATTTGCTACTGTGTATAAAATGACCCATATAAATAAAATGACCTTGCATTGCCTTACCTTAGTACTCACCTAGCATTGACATACCAACGATTTAGCAACCTCTATTAATCCAAACCATCCTTATCTAGTGTTCATAAAAACTGGTTTAGTGTGTTTGAAGTTAACATTTATATGGCACTGCCATTGTATCATGATGACAAGTGTTGTTTGTATATATTTAGTGGGAATATTGAAACCTCCATTGAACTGCAGTTGACATTAGTTGATTGTAAATTAAACACCTTTATTATATGGTCATTTTCTAGCACGTTCTAGACTGAGTGATTAATTTATTAATAAAAGGAAATAATCAACAGATTATGAAATTATGAAAATAACTTCAGAGTGTTACCTTTCAAAAGAGACCAAAAAGACCATGCATACACTCCAAATGGTTCAAGAACAGCTTTCAATGTACCTCGGGTATGCCTTGGATAGGTGTTTTAGGCCACTTTTACAGGAATGGTAATCACTTAAGAAGACAAAATGCATCATGCATGTAGTATATCTTTTAGAAAACAATTTAACATGAACATTCTAACTATTTTTTTGCATTAAGCAGTTTAAATCCTCAGTTTTAGCATATACAGGAAGCTCAAATATTCTGCAATCATACTCTGTACACAGAGGATGCAGAAAAAGTAAGCAACCTCATAATCTGCTGAACACTGCAATCGTGTTTTAGATCTTAATGCTGTACAGGTCAGCAAATCTTTATTTTTTTATAGTGATTCAGGCATCCATATTACCAAAATGTCACCCCTGAAGAGTTCACTTTGCCATTAACCTTTTCAATGGACACACTAGGCCTCATTAACATTTCCAGTCTCCACAAAAAAGCACATTTTTTCTGCTTTCACATTCACCAACATTGGATTTAAACAAGTACAATACCTGATCAACCATGAAATTGAGCACTTATGAGGTCTCAGTGGTGACAGACCAAAATCAAGGTAGCATTTTTGTGGCTGTTAGTGCATCCGGAGAATCTTATTGTCTGGACTTTGGGTTGAAATGAAATATTCATTGCCTAAACATATTGGTTTTCTGCATCGAGCTGCTTGTGAGACATTGTCATTGTAGGATCTTTTGTGTTAGCAGTGCTGTGATGTATTTGTGAATACATAATCGGCTGCATGTCCTTGACAAAGAAAATACTTTTCAGTACTTTTGTTCCATTTTGAAAGAAATGAATAATCAATCAAGCATGATGCAGTTGTTGCATACTGTTTTATAATTATGTTATATTGTTATTCTGTAACAAAAGAGTGAATAAAGTGATCCCTTACAGGGCAATTATTAGTTCCAACATTGCATGCAATTCATGCTTCCTATTCTAATCAATTTTGACCCATCTAAAATTGACCCTTTTCTTGCACTTTCAACTGAAAATTACTCTCTCAATGGGGATCTAACTCAGGCTTTGGCACCATTTCATTCCTCTTTCAACTATTCTCGGCAGGCTTTTGATATCAATCTAATAAAGAGCTAGAACTATATTCTTCTAAGAGTATGTCAGCTGGTTGGTTCTCAATCATAATATGCAATACTGCTTGTTTCCCAGTTGCACACTTCTGCACTGTTACTTGCTCTCCAGGTATATGAAATTCCTTAGTTTGGAAAACCACACTGAAAATCACACTGAACTACTTGGTCCCTTGGCATCCACCTCACTAATGCTTGCAGTGTCTCAGCACAGCATAGCATGAAGTGGGACCAGTCAGAGGGATGAAAGGAAAAAGAGTAATCATGAAAGCTGTCAGTGTGGCAATATGAAGCCTGATAGTTTGTGGTACCATTGATAGCAAACAGTTTTGCCTCAATGTTTTTCAGTACAACGCATATCTGGTGAAAAACAACATTTAGACCATCTTGGGACATTAAAGAGCCTCAGCAATGCCCAGGTTAAGGATTTTTTTCTTCTGTTGCAAGCTGGGATATTTAATGATATGCTATAATAAAGCATGACATGCACTCAAAGAGGCTTAACTAATTTCATATGCATTTGTTTCTTCATTTCAGTACAGAGGAGACATCAGCACAGACTACAGTGGTGTATGCACTGACATGTCCCAGATCATTAAACAAGTGTTTTTCCTACACATTAGCCTGTATATTAGGAAAGACTGGAGGGCCATCCTCTTGATATTTCTTCTGGGACTCAATGAGAGTATAGCAAAAGCTCTGTCTCTCTTTATCTACCTTCTTGTCTTTAAATACCGCGTGCTCCACCAGCTACTAAAACTGCATTGAAGCAACCTCATTCTGTTGATGTCCAAATATACTGTGATGGCTAGAGAAATGCCTGCTTGTTCCAGCGATAATATTCCAAGCACCAGAGATGAGGATGTGACCGCAGACGAGCCTCGGGGTAGAGTGAAAAGCATCCCCAAAGGCCCACTGCAAATGTAATACTTCCTGTTTGTCATGCTCACAAATAGAGCCAAACAAGTGGTGCCACATCATCCCACCCCCATTTGTCCCTTTGAAGCATTTATCTAACACTTTGTCACATTGGGCTGTTTTATTGAGAAAGATACCAGACCACATACAGCTTCTCGATGGCAGATGTGATTCCTGTCTTTAGCCAATCTGGATCTTTGCCCGTGCAAACTACTGCACCCGATGTTTTGCCTCACAGCGATTAGCTTACAAATAGAACAACTGTTCAGCTTATCTTTGGTGTCTGGCAATCACTCAACACATGTGGACAGAGCTCTGAAATGATTGAGAATAAGAGGATTCTTCTGGACAACCTCATCCACATCGCCTGCTAAGAAAAGTCACATTTCACTTTGTGTTCAAGTGAAAGACGAGTCCTCCACATTCCAGCTAACATGGCCTACACATGGGAGTAAGGCTAAATTAAACCTTGCTATGTCCCAGACTGTTCGAAACCAAAAGGTATTGTGTTTAAGGCTTTTTGCAAGGTTCAGCAGTAGGGCATAGTGACCGCACAGACAGCCATGCACCTTGTGGGTCTTAAGGCAAAGGAAGTGAAATTCAGTAGCTCCAATGGTTCCCATGTGCATGAGCGTCTTAAGGAGATAGTTGAGCAGGCTGAAGGTATATGTAAAAAGTATTACCACTGACCATTCCCTCATCCAGAGATCACTGGATCCATTGGGAGGAATACCTGGATTCTAGTGTGAAGAAGATACACCCCACCTGGTGTGCTGCTCTGTTGTATTCAGCAGTGTCTGACTGGATGAGTCAGGGTCTCTACACTAAACACTAAAATAGTCAGCAGGAGCAAGAAGCTTAGTGCAGCACTTATACCCTGGGCCATGTATAACATTTTCAAGAGACCGGACATATGAGGGCCTGGACCAAGGAATTGCTATTGCTGATGTTTCTAGGGGTCTGCAAAAGGAGGGAATTTTGTTTGTCAATTGAAGTTCAGTGTGGCTGAGTGGAAAGATGAAATATCTATGACAGCACATGTATTTTCCTTGAGGCTTAAGTCAACTAGACCCCAAACTTCATATTGTGGTTTGTTCTTTTTAGGTAGTGAACCATTTATATGACCCTAACGCTGTGTCTACACAGGAGGTATAGTGTGAACAGCGTGTTACCAGAGCAGCAGCAGCAGCTTTAGTGCTCCATCTGTGTCTACACGGAAAGTGTTCAGGCACAGTTATGTGTGTAGGTCACCAATGTTTTGGCGACAAAATCACTGTAGTTGCATGCATAAAATAGAAGAAAATAGACTCAAAGCAATACATTTCAGGATGCATTGATGTATGTATAGTGTGAGTGATACGTGAGCTGTTACCCGTCCTGTCCAGACAGTTGTATTGATTAAAAACAAAGTGTATCTGTTCTGTCAATTGTAAAACGTGGTTGAAACACCTCTTGTGGGTGTGCAGTGCTGTTGTCATGTCCAGGTTTGTACGCATCAGGTTACACTCACTAAGCACATAAGACTATTTTTGAGGCAAAGCCTGTGTTAAATTATACAAAAATTTTGTACAATGCTTCTAGTTCGGAGAAAACAGGAAGACTCCTCTACTCTAGGGGGTGAACTTCAGTGTTGTTGGTGCAAAACCATTTTTTAAACTTGCAGGTTTATTTTGGGTTAGCTAGCTAAGCATGTGTTATGCAAATTTAAAGTGTAAAGTGAATTGTAACACATAATCATTATGCTGACGCTGCATTTCCTCTTACCCATTGTTGTTAGTGTTCTCTGCATTACATCACAGTTACTATACATAGTTACCCTGCTACTGGCAGTGCAGTGATCCAGCCAGTGACTGAGGTCGGGTTTTATCCTATGACCATAATGTAACTTGCATGCTGGACTGCAGACCAGTCGTGACTTACTACATCTCAGCTGAGGTTTGGGGTTTAGATTCAGGCTTGTGTGGTCACCACACCACCATCACTATGGCAACCCTTTGAAAGACTGCCAGCATCACTTCTACACATTAGCACATTGTAAAGGTGGTATATTGTCTCCCAGCCACAGCTGTTTTGACTACCTTTCAACATCCATCATTAGGCATTGTCTGTAGAATTGTGTAAGGTGCATAGGAGTTGTCTGAATGTGTATATCTGTCAGTTGTATACTGCAGTGCAGACTGAAATAGGCAGTAGTCAGTGTGAACTGTGGGCTACTCTTTCATCCACACTGGAGTCAATGCTGCTATGAATTCATTATAAATATCAGAAGTGTGTAAAACATATTGTTGGGTAAAACAAAAGGTCACAGAGTGCACTGCCCTTTCATTATTTATTCATTGTCTAACTTGACAGTGAATGTGAGTGTCTGAAGGGCTTTGTTTTTTCACTACAACAGCTACAGATGAAAAGATACATATAAAAGTAAGTTTAACTTACCAGTGTTTGTGAAGCATAGCTGTATACCGACAGTTTGAATATTACTGTAGATTGATGAATAAAGGACAGTATGGTTTAGATTAATGACCTTTCCTTTCTACTTGACATTCTGTGCAAAACTCTTATAGAATATAAAATAAGACAATTTGTTACATTCTTGGACATTTTATCTAAGTAAAATATTGTGCATTTGCTTTAAATGAATGGACAATAGTCAAATTGCATGATTCAAGAGGGTTAAATAAACTGCAGCATCATTCTGCAGTCATTTTCTTTTTCTTTTTCTTGAATCTGGATTTTGTTTTTATTAAGTTTAAATCACAAAATAATATGATATCATATCATATTTTTTATAATATTCTTTGCATTAGCAATAGATCTCTCAGTTTATATGAAAGCAAAGTATACATGAGGCTCTGAATTCATGTATTTAGAAATGGAGGAATGGATGTGAGTGTATATGGATGTGCTGTGCCTGTGTGTATTGTCAGTCTGCCTGCCTGCCTGCCTGCCTGCCTGCCAGGTGTGTGTGCGTGTGTGCATACGTGTGTGTGTGTGTGTGTGTGTGTGTGTACCGTGCCGTGCTCCTCAATCTGCATCTATCTAATTATGCGCAGAGCAAAGAGACTATGAAACAATTCAATCTTTTGTAGTAATTGATCCTTCCACCTGAGGGCAGTACTTTCTAATCTAATATCAGATAAATCTGTTTCACATCTTCAATTAAACTACAATATTGAATTGGCTTTCAGGTTGAGCTAACTTATTTTAGTTAGTTCACCTCCTACTATTTGAAAAAGAAATGCAATATAATGGCTTGTAGTTCCCGCTTTCCCCGGCAGGATGAAATAAAATGCACTTTGGCCTTAGATGGATATCTGAAAATAATTTTTTGTTGTGCTGAATGCAGATAAAGTCTACAAATTGAGCTCTATTTATTGAAATCACATAGTGAGTCTTCATGAAATGGTTTATTGGACAAAGAGCTGTTGCCGACAGGGAATGAACCTCTTTCATACAGCTGATCCTATTCAGAATAGATGTTTACAACTCAAGCAGTCTTCCTAAATCCGCTGATTTTTATTTTATTGAGTTACTTTGAGGGTAGCATCCCCTATTCATTTTTATTTTATGTTTTTCAAAGACTGTAGGTCCGTAGTTTGTTTTTGTATCACCCCAGACTGTGATACATACAGCTACCATTGCATTGCTGTTCCTTTTTATTCTCTCCAGAAACAATTACATTCTCCTTTACACAATTCAATTATTTTCACCGTTCAGAAACACATGCCCGAGGCCTTGCTTGTCTCCTCTTCTTCATCCTGAGACAATCCTTTAGCTGATGACATACATAGCCACCTCTCGCCACTGAGGATAAGAAAATAGTTTTCTTCATAAATGAAAAACAATAATTTGAATGGCTTACGTTGGAGTGACAATTTAATTTAGTCTGTGGTGTAGAATTTATACCCAACAGTGATATATTTTACAGCCAAACTAAATCTCTTACTTTGGTTTTAGTAGCTTGGAAATAAGGAGAGAAAAGAATTGATGCATTTCTTTAAATTAATCTGGCACTGTCCGTCTTTGTGGACAGGTCAGAAATTGCTCCTTGAAAAAGTATGTGATTGTAAGCTATACAAAGCCCTTCCAATGGAACTCAGATAAAACAAGTCTAAATGCAATACAGCTTTGAATAATGACTTGAGATGGTCCTATAACAACTAAAGATAGCTTAAACTTGCGTCGCTCTCCTGTCAAACTTTACGATAAACAAAACTGACTGACCTCACCAAACAATTGATGATGACAAAGTAAGACTTTGGAGGATTCATCATTTATTGTTGTGACAAAAAATAGGTAAGGTTAGAATGGTTTTACCTGAATCTATGGGAGCTTGTGTTAACTGCTGTGTATTTTGTAGCTTCGCTGTGTTAATCTTGCAACCTGATTGATTTTTTTCAAGCAAAAATATCAATTATTAGTTTAAAATTCTCAGTTTTCTTGTCTTATAGTAAATGAATTTTTATATCAGTTGTACAAAACAAGACATTTGAAGACAATATACCTTGGTCTCTTGGAAACCAACATTGTATACACCAAACGATTAATTGATTCATTGAGAAAATCATCTTCAGATAAGAAAAATAATCATTAGTTGCAGCCCTAATCTAAAACTCTAACACCAATGAGCTATGTTAAAGAACTATATTAACTAAGAAGATAAAGAGCAGAGTACTTCACTCATGCTGGCTTTGCTGCTACAGTTAGAAATCAACTGATCTATTTATCAACTGAATGTAACTTTACCAGTCTCAGTCATAGACCTGCTTCATCCTTGTCTGATTTCCACTGCATTCACTCTGCACAATATAAACAGCACATACTATCATTTAAGAGTAGTGCAGGTATGTGCAAGTATGAGAAGCTAATCAACCAACCTACATACTGCGAGCCTGACTCTAATGGAATTTCTCCCAAGCATGTAATAATTACTGTAGTTATGATAGAAATGCTATATATACAGACACACACACACATATATATATATATATACACTCCTGATATTTTATCATCATTCTTTTATACAAAAAAGTATTTTAAAACAGCTCTTTACACAATATCAAACGTAACTTTTGCAATTATATTCGTGTTTCCAGTCAGCTCTATTTTATGCCTGCATGTGTCACTGATCTACTTTCCTCAAAGAACATTAATGAAGCAAAGGCAATATGACGTTGTTTGATCATCCACTAACAGGATTAGTGTTTTAATAGAACAAACCTTTTAATAAGTTTGATGAAAACAGCAGCAGATTAAAACCAGATATTCTTCTTAGGGAGACATAATCAACTGTAATTCCCATATTGGGTTGCAATTGAGTGGATGGGATTGTTATCAGGAAGCTTAATATTCTGTGACCGCTTTTGAAAGATGTTTAAAAGCGGATGTCTAAAAAGTGGTTAAATTATGTGATTAAACTACACATTTCAGTCATGAAAAGGGTTTGTGCCTTTGTTGTGATCTTGTAATACTGGATACTGAAAAGAGAACAGTAGCAGTAACATTATTACTATATTTGATGACTGTTAATCATTTGGAATAAACATTTATCAGATCGTGTCATTGAATGGAGTAGTATTGTACCCATACATGTAGAATATTTACATCACCTTATTAATTATCATATCGAAGTATGATAGTGTTGACAGATGACACCATCACATTGTAAGTAGGTTCATTATCCGTTGCTCTCTGTGATTATTTCGTGTGTGCTTGTGTCAGGTATAATTTAGTATAAACTGTGCTGTAGTGACTTACAGCAGAAAGGAGAGTTGTCAATCAAAATTAAGAAAAACTTCCTTGATGTACTTTTTCAAAGGCAAACAAATACACTGACATGCCCAGATGCTACTAAGTCCCATGGTGCCCAGCAAGGTGTACAGCATCAGCTGTCACTGTAACTGAATCTGTCCTAGAATAACTACACATTTTACCAGTGTAGAGTGACCAAATGTCCCAAAAAATTTGGGAGTCCTCCTGGATCTCAAATTCTGTCCTAAACCCGAGTTTTGATTAGTTATAGATTAGATGTAGATTAGATATTAATCCTACAGACAGGCACGGTTTTGTTCATAGTCTACATAACTTATGGTTGTAGTAGTTTTTTTTTTTTTTGTTTGTTTTTTGTTTTTTTTTAGCTGTGTACAGTATCACGAAGACAGGGGACATGTAGCTGCTGGCAACCATGGAGAAAGAGTGCTCTGACAGATGTGACAGACAATAAAATAAACAGAATAAAATAAAATGGATTTTATGTAACAGTTAATGATTAACACAGTTGCATACATTGTGTTTATTTTTCCTAATAACAGACACTTGACTTCATGTACAAAAAGTGTTGAGTTTTGACTTTCACACGCACCCCAACTTCCCTGTCTTGAATTCCACCTGTCATCTGGTCACCCTATACCAGTGTATTGTCAAAAATGTTAGTCAAACAATCAAAAGGCAACAAATACTGACTGGAATGTGGCTTCATCATGTAAAAGAGGAGAATATCTTTCTATAAAAGTGTGGTATTTTGTCCTTGGGGAAACAAAACTCATTGTGTAGCTTTATACATTTTGATACAGTACATACAGTATATGTGCACTGGGTACGTGCATTGCTGTCACTGAAAAAAATGAATGAAAGATTGGATCAAGTGTGTGATCGTGACTTGAACCAAGCCATTCAAGTTTTAAATAGCTATTATTCAAAATACAGCTTTTATTTGAGAATACGCAATAATCTCATGAATTAAAAGCCACTGTTGGTATACCTGAATGTTCAGTGCCTTACTCAATGTCAACCAATGTATGTGACCTTTTACATATGTGCAAGCCACATCATCCATTTTTATCAAATTCTGTTAAGATGAATGGCTGTAATTCATTTTACAGTAAGTTTACTTTGTATATATTTACGGTAGCAATGCTGTAACTGTAAAATGAAACAATAATTGAGTGATACTGTGCCTAAAGTCAAAGTAAGGAAATTGTAACTGTAAAATGAAATACAGTAATATAATGATACTATATCTATGGTTACAGCAGCTGTATGGAATTAAAATAAAGTACATTAATTTTATGTTAGTATATTAGATTGCAGCACCAGGTATTTTGCAGTAAATTATATTCCGATTACTTTTAAACTACACTTAAATTTCAATAAATGAGTAAGGAACAAACTCTTTAAATGACAATTATTGATTGTTAACTGTTGGACAGGAACAAACATATGAACTTATTTTCATTGTGTGCAGGGATTGTGCAACCCATGCTCACAGAAATCTAATAGCCTTCTTCCATATGTCAGAAATACCCACGCTGAGTAGTAAACTGCTGTAATTATATCTGTAATGCACAGGGTAAATGGTTTTCCCTCAGACAGGATAGCAGAACAAAATAAGTTGTTTACCTTAATGACATATTAGATGTGCACTGGTTTGAACAAACTGTAGCAAAAGAGTCTGTTGCTTGCTGCTTTTCATCTACCAACTTGCTGTGGCTCTTTCCTCTTTTAGCAGTCCTCCTTTGCAATATTTAAAACTGATCTGCTACATTTTGCTGTGTAGACCTAAATTTACTGACTAATGGCACCAGTGCTGTCAGTTTTGCATTTCCTGCACATGCTTCATGATAAAAGCCACACAGTGGTAAACCAGTGAGAAGCAGAAAATGTTTGGACTGCATGGACTTAACACATTAAATATGTTTGTTTTCCTTTCAGTTTCCAGTTCTTATATTTCTGAAAACGTTCTAACTTGTCCCATCTAGTTATAAAAGCAGCAGGGACCTTGTACACCTTTCAGTCCTCTAAAAATCATTCTGTAACTCCCAAGGTCAACAATTTTTTCACATTTTTATATTACAAACATTAGCAAATATTACAAAAATAACATAAAAAATCCAATACATAAAAAAGTTTGTTTAAATCTGTTAAACAACTCCTCACAAAAAAAAAAAAAAACACTGATGCCATTTCTTGCTGATGCCAACTACAAGTAAGACAAAATTTAATTAAATAATCACTGAACTTGACAATATACTAGACACTGTAATTTCCTTTACACAAAACACTCTCAGGTAATTTAAACATATTCAGCTATGGGAAATCTCAAGTCACCAGATAGCCAGGTGTCCTTCAAAATGGTGTTTGTGCATGTATACTTGTCTGTAAAGAGTCCAAACGCCCACCTCATGCCTCTTTGCAACACAAGTCTGATGGGCCAAAAGGCTTTGGATCCTTGCAGGTCAGGAACTGCTGGGTTAGTTCACTTTGATCCTCCACTGCTGCTCTGTGTTCTGCAGCAAATTGAATGACTGCTACTGAAAAACAAAACAAAAAAATGTTTTACCATTACTGTCAGTGCAATAGCCAAGCTACGACCAAAACAAATACTGTCAAACATAGAAGGAAGCTTTTGTAGAATGGGATACAAGATTTGAATTACCTAATGTAACAAACTTCTAAAGACATCTTGATAGCAATCTTAACAACTGTAGGCGATAGGAAATAGGATGTGATGTAAAAATGTTAAGCAATAACTTTTGAATAGACTCCAGCAATATTTATGTTTCCTCCTGATATTATATAAGTCAGATCTCCCACAACAGCATCCATTTGGTCACTCACAGTCGAACAACAAGCAAACAAAGAATTAACAACAACAATTCTATTACTTTAAAGTACTGTTTTCTATGTGAAAACAAAGAACTTACACAACAGAGACAGCATTGTTTGTGTGAGTTAGTACATGAGAACAGGTCTAAGCAGATGACTGCTGAGGCGCTTGTGGTTAAGCCAAAATAAATATAAAATATCTGAAAACAGGCACGCAGTATAACAAGCACAACTGCCACAAGAACTGACTAAATTGGCTTTGTCTGTGGATTTTCAAAGAATTACTCATAAATAAATAAAAATCCTACCTTGCACAGTGAGACCTGGAATGATGGGGAGAGACTGGACTCTGGCATCAGCAGGAGTGGTCGTCACCTGTGAGGAAAACATTATTATGTTGGAAAACATATTTTTACTTACTAGAGTGACTAATTAACTGTCCTTTCATCACAAAAATGATCTGTCAGTATTATGTATATTGTATATATATATATATATATATATATATATATATATATATGTGTGTGTGTGTGTGTGTGTGTGTGTGAACAACACATTAAAATACTGAAAATACAGGTAGTTGCTGTAACTCCACTTTACATTGTCCAAACTGCCAGGCCTGCACACATCTACATGTTATCATTGAGTCATACTCATAAGTACCTACTGACAACAGGACGACAAGCACCATCTGATTTACATGAAATTTACATGGTGAAGTCTTCAGATGATATACAACAAAATGATGTATAATTAGTTCTCTAGCGCCACATAGTGGATACAGAAAGTGATATTTAACTCCTTTGTGCAACATCCAATATTCATGACAATGTATGTACATGGCAGGCGACCTCCGCTAAATGTATTGCTACATTAATGACCCATTGGTGTAGTGCCGCCTACTGCCAACAGGAAACAAGCCTTATGTTACAAACTCCCTTTGATTTACATGAAATGTAAAGTGCATGATCTAGTGCAGCAACATAATGTCCATCTAGTGCGTGTTTTCTAGTATCACATAGTGGACACAGAAAGTCATAGTTATCTCCTACATGCATTCTCAAATATTCACAAAAATGCATCCATGTCTGTTGACCTCTGATAATTGTATTGCTGTATTGTGTTGCTCCACAATAACTGCACTTCGACTGTGGCGTGCCCCGGCATGCATGGAGGTGTGAAGGCCCGATCATTGCTGCTTGCAGCTTTAATTGGAAATTGTCATCTCTAATTGATACCACAATTAAGGACTGGGCAAGAGAGAAGAGAATGAGCTGATAGGAATAATAATCTTAAAGGCAATACCATTAGTTCTGTTGTCAGTATAATGATAATTTGAGGAATGCTGCTTATGATTTACTGAATGAGCTAAGTTCTATTACTGCAGATGGTTGTTAAAGATATTTGGAGGACATCCATGCCGTACTCAGTTGTAACATTTAGTTAAAAGCCCAGTCGATAAGCAATTTGAGCTAGGCCTCCAGTTTTTGACATCAACTAATGAAGCCAATGAGTGCAAAGACAAGACAGAGATCTCAATTGGAGCAGTTGCAGCTCTGCTGTTATGTGTGATTAAAAAAGACGCACCGACTCAATTACAAACATCCTTCAGTGCTATTCTAAGGAAAAAGCCTTGCTGATTTAACTGTATTGTATTTTAACCAAAGTAAACAATTGTAGAAAAGCTCAGTGAAAAAAAATCCCCATTATATACGTTTATTTTACCAAAATCTTTTTGGCTTTAAAGGTTATTTAAAATTCAAGTTCAAGTGCCTGTTGTAAGCATGGTTTCAGATCGCTTACAATTCATTATGCTGAAAAAATGGTAAATCTTAAGAAAACCAATGAAGGTTTTACATAGTATGTGTGTTAATTGAAGGCCAGTGGCGCGCAGAATAAAAATGAAAAAAGAAAATGCAATTAAACAAGATGTGCATAGAACAATATAGGGGGTAAAACACACGTCTGGGCCAGATGTTAGCATATGAAAACCAAGTAAATTTGTCAGAGGAATAATTCACCAGATGGAGGAAATACCATTACCAAGGGAGTCCTACACAGCTCTAGTGGATAGACGATGTGCTCTGAATTATTATCATAACAAATATGCCTTTCCACCCACAGAGAGTAGAGTTATTTTGCCCCCTCTCATCTTCTGTTCACACATAGACAAACACTTCTCTGTAGCTGTGATATGGGGTTAAGTGCTTTATGTGCTCTGTGGTTAGGCCATGTACCAATTTATTTCTTTGAGAAATAGATATGGCAGGAGTTCATCACTAATAATAGAATTTGAATTTCTTAACATGTAATTGCAGTATTGGGATTTCTGACTTATGTGTTACAGACCTTTAATTAGCACACTGAGAAAAAAAAAGACCAAATCAAAATTATAATAAAAAAAATATTTTTTTCCCATGTACTTTTAATTAAGAACTCAAATGTTAACTGATAATAACTTCTTCCTTAGGGCTTGGACAGTTAATATGTTGGAACAGGACATGCCATGCCATGCTAAGAGCTGCACTGCTCTTTACGTTTTACAGGATATAGCAGAAATTAAGAATGTGTTGCAAACTGCGTGAAATCCTTGGTTCAGAACATTCATAGCAGCGTAAGTGCAGTTGAAACTTAGCGCATCATTTTCTTGATTCACAAGACTGGAAACTGTACTGTTGAGAGACTGAGACAGAGCCAGCAGATATCAATATTTACCAGTGTTGATCAAGCTATGTAAACAGGTCAGTACATTTTAGGTCCACTTAACCCCTTTGTGGTAAAGGCATACATGTAGCTAACACACTAATTAAAGCTATTAATAATGATCACTTCCATTCTTTGGTGAAGTAATTCTACCCTTATGGGAGTGGTCTCTTCCAGGATTACTACTGTTTGCCTTCATCCCCAGGGTGTTAAGTGATTAAATGGTTGGCTGAGCATAAAAAATATGTAAATACCATCGCCACCTTGGACTGACTTGAACGCTATTCTTCTGGGAGTTTAAAGTGGCACTTGTGACGGCTTACTCCCCCTCTTTCCACCAAATGGTTGAATCTATCATAGAGAAGTGGTGTTACCTTGTTTTGGGGGCAGATATTTTCCTTAAAGGGATGATCTAGAGTTTTTAAAACTCCTTTGAACACTTAGGTATTTATTTATTTTAACTATTCCCGGCAGTTAGTCTCTGGTAGTGGTGCATGATGCAATGCATGGATATTACGTTCAGCAGCGAGTCACATGATTAGCAGTCTGACAGTGAGCTTTGAAGTTGCTGGAGAAAGCACAATAAATAAAAGAATGACAACAACAAATTCAGCCATGACTGGATACAGCATCTTGTGTGTATTTTCATTACACCAAGGTTGCAGAAAAGGTTGCAAACAGTACAACACGTAAGAAAGAACAAACTTCTGTAGTAAGTAATATGAATTCATCAATATTGCCACTTGAGATTTTGTAAATTTAAAAGACATTGAATATTACTAATTTTAGCCTTCAGTTTTTTATGCACATAGGTGTTTAAAGTTTAGAAGAAATAAGTGATTATTTCACACAATAGAGCCAAATATAACCGTTGTTTATTTAAATCTAAAGATTGTTCTTCGGTGTGATGTGATGTGATTTCAACTGATGCATGCAGTACATTTTGAGTATCATCCCAGTCATGTTCGTATTGATTATAAACCTTTAATGGAAAAGAGCATCAATAGCAAAGGGAGTGTAAAAAGATGTTGAAGAAAAACAAGGTGGTATCCAAGCTCGTATTGCGTCATTAATCACTACAGAGGGGGCTACGCTTTTACACTACATTTACATTTAAGCCCCTATGCTCAGTTCTAACTGGCCTCTGACATCTTTTTGCCATCTTAATCTGGGGAGTAGTAGTATCTGGGTAGTTAAATTTCATAACTCATATTTGATATCGGTGTAAGACGACTGCAACATCATAAGGTGTGAACCCAACAAGAACAAAGTACTTTGTCTGTACATAATTTTATTATTTTCAAATGGACATTTCTCCCCAAATTCCAATCAAGTCAGCTGTGTGACTTCTTGGTGTGTCACTGTCATCCAAACCAACAATGTCTCTGTCATCTGATGGTGTCAAAATAATGGGAGTTGTCTCTGGTGAACAGTGTGACATTTACTTATTGTCACAGTAACACAGACACATTTTATATTTAAGTGTTCAAATACAGGTCACTTATAGGTCACATGCCACAGGATCCAATTTTGCACAGATTACCCATGTGGTCCCACTAGAAATCAAAAAAATGCGGAACTGCAGCATGCAAGAAATGCAACATCCTGCTGTTCAAACTGATTATAAAACATGAGATATGTCACATGTGGGTAAGATCAGAGATTAGACACTTGAAGCCATAGTGTGAATAAAACCTTCCGACTACTTATCAGTGTTTCAGTGAACCCTATTGCTGCTTCAAATACTACAAATGTAAAATGTTGCAGAGATTTGCAGGCATTACTGGTTAGTAAGTGTTCAGAGTGCTGCATGTCAGAAATAAGTAAAGTCAAAACATTTGTTTTAAATATACTTTTAATAATAGAGTTTAAAACCAACAAATGCACATAAAAAGTATTTCAACTGCTTTGCTGATAACGCATACAGTAAACTTAAATAACTGATTTTTTGGCCACTTGGGGGCAGCGGAAACAAGTTATGAAAACAACATGGACATATAATCACCTTTTAAGTTGATATGTTAAATTTGTTAACAAACAGTTACTTATTTCCACATCCAGTAGTTACAGAGCAACATTCCCATTCGTTTGGAGTCATGGATCTGTCCACCCAGTGAATGTAAGTCCAGTATTCATTCTCTTTTAGCTGTTTTTGCTCTCTACCTGCTCTTGAGGGGAAATATTTGGCTCTTTATCTGCTAAATGCTCCACTATGTTCTCCAGCTAGTCTACAAATTTGTAGTCATTTTACTGTTTGGTGGCTTTTTAGAGCTTTTTCTCTGAAAATTGCTACTTGAAATGGCTGAAAATGACACTATGAGAGCACTGAGAGTGACCCAAAACAGAAAAGTTGCAACTGGATGGCTAAACAATTAGCTAAAACTCACTATAAAGCTACGGAAAGAATGAAGGGAGCTGCAGAGTCACTGATAATTCTCTATTAGTTCATCACTATCACAGCGATAGTGATGTGTGGGTTGTGAGGGTCGACCTGTGGGTGGTGTAGGTTTGGGTAAGCTTACTAGTAGCAAACAGGTCAAAAAGTGACAAAGAGGTGTTTTGAGTAAGTTATAAATAACTTTCAGAAAAATTCATGTGCTGTGCTTTACTAGTCTCTTCCACCTCCCTCACTCTCTATCTGTGTATGTGTGTTTCTACTTAGGCTGTCATAGGCTGGCCAAACCATCGACCACTCAGGTCTTTACACCAGGACCACCCCAGCTACAGGACACATGCACTCAGAAAATTAAACCAAACCAAATTATGATGAAAGGAAAAGAAAAATACAGTGATTACTGGACAGAACTAACAAATCCCAGAACAAAATGGAAACATACGTAGGCTTAAACAGACACTGTGGCAACCCACCTGACCACAGTGTCTGATACAACATTGAAGAGAACACTGACTAAGTATAGACTGAGTGAGCACAACCTGGCAGTGGAAGTAGACCGACACAGACAGACCTGGCTGCCCAGAAAGGGGAGGTTGTGCTCTTACTGTGACCAAGAAACAGTAGAGACAGAGCTGCACTTTTTAGCTCACTGTAACCAATATTTTGCAAAAGCAGGGGGAGGGAGGACTGCTGTAGACTGGCACCAAGATATGTAGCAACCTGCTATGAGCTCCACAGCTCTGTGAGTTCCCTGTCCCACATAGCTAATAATTAATGTTAATTAATAATTCATTTGTTGTATGTTTATTTCTTATGTTACTCTTACCTACCTTTCCCATGCCCTCTTGCATTGTTATTGTTTATTTTACTTTATTTATGTTTATTATGATTGTATAGTTTGTGCTTTCCTATATGCTTTGTTGTATTATATGCAGTCATGCTATGAAAAATGGAACTGAACTGAATTGAGAGAGAGAAAGAGAGACAAAGTTGGAGGTTTGTGGGTCAGGTTTGGGTGGTTGATTAATACATATTTTTGCAGGTTGGACAGTGTAGATTGGTGGGTGCATGTATCATTAAAGAGACATTGTGATTTCACACATTATCATAGAAATATTGATATCATAGAAAAAAGATCGTCCCTGTAGAAATGTACTTTCCTGTTGAATTCAAGGATGTCAGTGTGTTCATTTGAAAAACTCAGGTAATTTAATTAGTAAAAGTTGTTGCCTCGAGTCTTGCTCGAAGCTTTGCTTTATCACAGAACTATCACACAGCAGACAAGTGCATGGAGAGTAATACCTGTCGCAACAAGAGCTAATCATACAAGTTGAAAATGGAGGAAATAAAGAAGTGGAGTTAAAAAGAGGGACAGGTGGCTTAAAAAACATAATAACATCTTCATGATCATGGAAGTAAAGCTTACTGTAATGCTACCAGTGAATATTAACACATCTCACTTCTCATAAAACGCTTTGCGATCTGGCTCTAGCCCCGTACCTCTACCTCTACCCACCAATGTTTAATAAATGAAACATTTTTTGGCTTTTTTTGGACTGAATGCAAACACATAGCAATACAACCAAATGTAAGCAATAACAACTAAAAAAATTAAAGCGTGACCTTTCCACTGAGGACATGTTGAACTTAAATAGAGCATAGTGAACACATCACAGTTAAACCACTTAGTTAAAACTTCGACCCAGAGCTGCAGAGTTGGAGGTGCAGGGCTGTTGCTGGAGGTCTCAGATGAGAACGCTGTGCAGACACTGAGGCTTGTAGTCGACTTGTGTCAGCAGGGATTTTGTGTCGGCTTAGTCTTGTGAACATTATATAAAGAATATCTTATTGTTCTCTCTCAAACAGCTTGAAAAAGAGTCTCTTTTTTGTGACCAAGTAAATATTCAAAGCTGCAGTCTTCTTTTGAATTTGAATTTGATACAGACAGAGATTTGGCGCTCTGAAAAGGGCATTACTTTAAAGGTTTACCACTGTGATGCAGAGGCATCTCATGTGTAAACATAAAGGAAATATCAACATAAAGCTGAGGCTCTGGGTTGAAGTATATTTGGTTTGGTATCAAGTCAATAATATTAACAACATGAATGAACATTTTTTTGATTTATTTTCATAGTTGTCTTTATAGTTATGGCTGCCTCAGGTACAGCTGTACATCTGTTAGACCTCGTTATAGCGTTTGATGCTGAATTCCCTCTGGGAGCAGCCACACTATCGATAAGTTCATTTAACGTGCTGTAAGTAGCTTTGAATTTAAAGCACCCACTAAAGGACATATGTTTTATTCAGGAGGGGAACAAATATTAATCTGTTATTACTTGAACGCAATCTGTGAATAAAAAAATAAAAGCACGCAAAGGTTGCTACTCTACCATGTAAGACAAGGTAAGGATAATATGGCACAGCTGAAACAATTAGTGTATTAAATGATTAGATGATGGACGGATAATTAAATGCCACATGTTTTGATAATTGTTCAGTGATTTAAGTAATTTCTAAGCAACAATGTCAAAATTGTTATGTCAAAAAGCTTTCAGGTTTAGACATTTAAATATGTCAGTTTGGGCTTCTGCAACTATTTTCTTCTAAAACTATTTTTGACATTTCTTCTATCAAATCATTACTCCGTGAATAACAAAAATAATTGTCAGATTAATCAATAATAAAAAATACCTATTAGTTGTAGCTCTAAATACAGCAACACACCAATATGGCTCAAACACTAACAAAGAGTATTGTGGAAAAATTCGTATTAAAATGGAAATTCAGCTGTGAGATTAATGGGAGAGAATGCATTTGTTAAATGAGTTTCTGACTGGCAATAACAGCTTGGATATACAGTATTTCAAAACTTCTCTTAATCCATGCTGATTATGTGACAGCATGTGAAGTATTGACAGCGCACATTGTTTGGCCCTTATTCATCTAATCGCATAAGTAAATGTTTGTTTTGCCATGTCTCAACTGTAATGAATGTTGACATGAAACCCTCTGATGCCTGCTACTTCTTGATCGCCAAAAGCACTTATGGATATGGTTAGACTCAGAATGATTATTTCTGCTCTGCACATGGATCACAGAATCTAAAGCATTACCATAGGCTTCACTATAATGGAGCAAGAACAGACTTCATTGTATTTTAGTATAATGTGAGGCATAAAAATATGAAAACAAAGCAACAGCAGATAAACATTGTGTGCAAATAAAATGTACCAGAAGAGAAAGAGGGGTGCACAGGGTTTGAGCATGACTGCTATCCACTGCTAAATCCCATTCCCTCTTGACATGGACTGTGTTAACCAAAATAAACCTGAATACCTCATGTTCTTTGGCTCTCATTGTAATTGGAACAGATCAATTGCACCTTTATTACACAAATAAGATGGATAACCTTGTCCTCCTCGCCTGCCATTTTAATGGGCCACATTCAGTCCCTGCTCCTTGCTTCTCGCTAATCCCTGTGGAGCCTATACACTTTTAATCCCCCCCTGCTGTACCAGTAACACAATATCAGCTCATCATCCATCCAACCACAGAACCTCCCAAACACTGCAAAAATTAAGGGTTCCTAGGGGTTCATCAGTGAGCCCTGTGGTGCCTTAAAGATCAAAGATGCTTGTAAGAGGCTTGGGTTTCTTCAAAGGTCGGAAGCTCCTTAGGAAACGTTGTATGTTCTTTCAGAAACCGTCCAATTCTGATGCTTCAAAAATCAAAAAATCAAGTTGGATTGCTTGGCAGCTTTCACCCTGTATCATGTGCAGATGTGCCATTTCTCCCCCTACAAAATAGTTTTGACAGGTTCTTTTTTGGTTCATGAAATTAAATGAACGATATAAGATTATTAGTAATTATGAGGCTGCAAATTATTATCGAGGTATATTTCTCTAGAGGGATTATAGCTGTGCCAGACTTTAATTTTGAGCTCAACATCCATGACAATTGATTTACATGCTTAAATATAATGTTCTTTCATTAGCAGTTATGGTGTGATTGCAACTTTATTAGCAATAATTCACTACATTCTCAGGTGAATAAATGTTAACTTTCAGACAACATTCATTAATTTTACATTCAGTTCCAAGAAAAAAAAAAAAAAAGTGGTTTACTTTCAAAAGATGCATCAGCAGTTTGGTATGGATAAATATAACACATACTCATAAGGTACTGTCGTTAGCCTGAGCAGTGATAACTACCATAGCTGAACAGAATGGGAATACAGTGCCACTTGCAGAAAATCAAAGTCTATCAACAGAAAATGAGAGGGAAATGGCATCACAGTACAGCAAGCGTTTGATTGCCGAGTGATCCGTGGAACAAAGAATGCAGCAAAACATCAGAGCAATGACCACCAGGCACCAGAGAACTACACCAAATTAAAAAAAAACAATGAAAAAAATAAAGTAATTTTTACAAACCACCCCCTTGAAGACTGAACCGGATGACTGCAAATATACCAAACACATGTAAGGACATTCATTCAGCTGTGATATTATTTTTGCCATCTGTACGCTCAACCAGCTTCAAAAAAGTTTCCAGGAGAAAATATTTCTTCTCTGAGTTTTCCAGCGAGCTCGATGCTGCCGAACAGAGAATATTCTCATGATGCAGCGCCGACACTGTTTGTTCTACTCTGCATGGACTCTATAACATCCTGTATTCCTGCCGTATGCCCGTGCATTCAGCTGACTGATCAGAGCAGACAGACTGCCGGTGCATGCACCCCTGTATATCCAAAGAAGAAACACAGTAGAGGGTGAGGGATGTAAAGCTTTTTATCTGATGCACTCTATGTGGTATGATTAGAGGGGTTTCAATGCGAACTGTTACCTGAAATTCACTCAGCTCGGCGTTTCTCAATCAATAACTCTACCTTCAACAAAACAAAATATACAGGAATATGGTTAAAATAGAAATGTTTAGTTTCTAAACTTGTGCGACTGGATTTTGTGCTACACACAAATATCAATTTGATTATTATATGATAAAAATCTAAAAATGAGTTCATTTTTATATCTTTATGTTTAAATTTCTATGATGCACTGTACCTCTGTGAAGAAAAGCAGAAAAATACAAAGACTTGCTTTCTAAATTAATAAAGGAAGTTATTTAATCAAATGATATAATCAATAATTATGACTGAGCTATATTATTGAGAGCATTCTGTAATGAATCTCTTCATTTCATTGTTTGCACTGCCCATGCTTTGGAACAGCTGCTAAGATCTGTTTGTTGACCACACAGTCAGAGAACCAAGTAATTGGGATCAGGCCTTTAATCTAATAAGTATCTATCCTCTACATCAATGTTACTAACTCTGCATTTGTGTCAAACTGTGGAGTACAAACAGGAGAAAGATCAATAAATTGCCATGGTTCAATAAGTGTGTAACCCCAGGCCTTGGTTTAATACCAGCCTCGATGTCATAAACCCCAATCTTCTGTACCTTGGAAGCTCTTACCCGACAGACTGCTATATCTCCTCTCACAAACTGTGACAATCGCCTCCTTCTTTATGTACTATGGGTACAACAACAAGAACCCACTGTTCTTCACTGGAAAATCACCGTTTTGCATTTTGGCTATTAATAATACTCCTAATGCAATTTTTTATTTAACTTTTCTTCAGGTTTATTTCAATGGTTGTAGAGGACTCGCTTGTGACACACAGCTGGTGCTACAGAGATCTGTTGGAGAATTGCCTGGTAGTGCAGAGTGGCTAAATATAGAATAGCATACTAGCAATAGAGAAGAGGACACCTAAAAAAGATAATTATAGGTAAATTCTGTAATGATTAAAATAAAACCAAGTGTGATAAAATGGTATTGAAAATTGACATCAGCTTAACACAATTGCATCAACTTTGAAATCGGTTTGGTTTACACTTTTGTTTTAAAACCAACGTGCAAAATGAGATCTGTATCTTCCATTTGAAGCGCTTACAGTAGGACTTCCTGTCAGAGGACTAAACCTTTACTACTATTAGGTCTTTTGTGCAACTTCTACATTTTACATTTATATACTGTTCCATTTCTGCGGGGCGTTAGATGTAGACAACAAACACATTGGTTAAGATTATTCAAAGAGGGTTTCAGTTCAGTTACATGTTTAGAAAGTAAACACATTCAGTCTCATGTTTTAATGCACTTTTGACTTTTTCACTATTTAACCAAGACCTTAACCAAACAAAAAAGTGAGTCATGCTTTAGTTGTTGCAGCAGATATTGTGGCTAAAACAAATGAAACAGATTTCCAGTGGACTGTTAGTTCAGTGTAAAGTAGGGCTGCAACTAATGATTATCTTCATTATTGACTAATCTGTCAGTTCTGTCACTTCTCTCAATTAAGTTGATTAGTTGTTTGGTCTATAAAATGTCAGAAAATGGATATTCAGTTTACCATCATATTGGACTAAAGAAACTAGAGAATATTGACATTTAATAAGATGGAACCAGATAATTTTGGCATTTTCTTGTAAAAATGACTCACATTAATTAATAGAGTATCAGAATAGCTGGTGATGAATTCATAACTCAAGTACAAACTTTGTTCTACTACTAGCAGATATGTTCATTAAAAACATTTTTTCATTATGTTGTTAAGACTCATAATAAAGGCAACGTGACATTTAGCTGTAAATGCATTTGATGTAGTAAATAAGTAGTATATAAATGCATTTCTGTTTGCTTCCCTGTGTTTTTAAAGTGCATTCAGTCACATGTCTGTTTAGGTTGCTCTCTGTAAAATAACCTGACATGATCCAAACTGACCTCTTGCCAGACTGTCCGTGTAAGCACATGATTCTACCTGAGTGACCTGCCTTGTAAAGTTATGATTAGAGTAAAAAATCATTAAAATCAGTAATTGTTATTTCAATACCTATCAACTGTTGATATTCTTTCGTCTAATTCAATAGTCTGTGGGAGCTTCTTTCATTTATCAAATCTTTAGCAGGTCATTCACTGAAAGATTATACTGTCTGGGAACTGTGTTATTAACAAATTGAATGACTTAAAATCATGGCAGCTATCACCTCTAATTACACCAGAAAATAATACATAACCTTCATTATCTTATACACCTTTCATTATCTCTAGACACATTTCTGAACTCAATTAAACAGAAAAGTACGACACCACTGTCGCTGCCATTAAAGTATTAGCCAATTGTATTTCAAAACCCAATGTAGATTGGCGTTTACAGATATCCAAAAGGTTAATGCTAACTCATTAAATATGTTTTATAACCTGTTTTGCATGTTTATAACCACCGTGCTGTGCCTGGGTGCAATATTCAAAGCACCAACTTTATCAGCCACATTGATTTCAGTGACAGGCTGATAATGCCTTTTAGTGTTTTTCTTGCCAAATGCAGCAATAAAAGGAGAAAGCAGGAGGGGTAGAGACATAAGACTACAGTAAATTGATCTGTCCAATGCAAATAAGGACACAGTCCTAATAACAAAATGTCAAAATAAAACTGAAGAAACAGGAAGCGGATAAATTATTTCCTCTCTTCCTGGTTCTGGTTCTCTCTGGTTCAGATACACTCATTGTCTCTTTTCTTACGTTTCCATCTGGTAAGAAACACGTTGCTATTAGATATCCTCATTTCAATTAATGTTCACGGACTACACAGAGGTTGTAATTACCTTACATCAACAGGGAAGTTTTCAGCTCAGCATCATCTTTGCCAGATGTTCTGGTAGATCAGCTTCTCCATATTTGTCCTCTGGCAAAAAAAAGCTTATCGTATGTGGTTAGTGTTAGCTCTAGTTTTGGTTGTGTTTTTCTTAGGCTTTTCTATTGCTGAGGAATGATAAACAAATGTATATCCATGGCACAGATTATTGTAGTTAACCTGTTATCCTTGCATGCAGCTCCGCACACTCAGAGATATGCATGAATACATACCGCATGTTGAATTAATCCATGAAGTCATTATTAGTTTGCCATGAAAGCGACATATCAAATACATATTTTGTCTGCTCATAATGACCACAATGCCATTCTTGTAAAGACAAAAATATGTAGCTGTATGGGGGTAAAAAATGCTGAGAAAGCCAGATGCACTGCAGATCTGACACACATCAACATTCTTATTTGATGAAAACAGACATTGGTATTCACTCTGCATTTCCTTTACGAATAAAAAAACATAGCTATCCAGGAAAATATATGTTATATGACAGACATGCCACATTACCAAGTAAATGCTGACTGATTATATTTAACATGCAGCACTAGCAAATCGCAAATTGCTAACCTTATGTCAAATTGCTCCCAGTAGAATTTAAGACGTACCTGACAAATGCACAACATTGTACAACCAGAATGATAGTCTTATTTACTGGGCAGTGATTTGTTCTTGTTACCCTCCTCTGAATATATTTGCTGACAATCAAATGAAAACTGTTCTGGCTCTATACATAAAAGACGTCTATTTTAATTCACAATACACCGGAGTTTGTTCTCATTTTATTCCTTATCTGCATTTTGGTTCAACATCAATTTCTCTAAATAGCACAATTCTGTTTTCTGGAGTACATGGCTCCCTTAAGTTTAATCAGTGTTTACTCATTCATATATGTGTAAATGAGTGTGTTACACACTATAAACATGTTCCATTTATAGACAGTCATTTCTCTTGAATGATAGATTACAACTGTAGAATAGGCAAATTACAATAACAAATGAGTATTTCAACTGGTATTCTTCCCCCTTAAATGAAAGAACAACACAAACTAATAAAACAGAAGGTATACCCTCAGTAAACAACACATTTACATAAATACGGTTATAGCTGTCATAGTCAAAACATGTCGTCAGTCATACCTCATACTATC
The DNA here is from genome assembly GCA_029490765.1 of Euthynnus affinis. Taxonomy (NCBI): domain Eukaryota; kingdom Metazoa; phylum Chordata; class Actinopteri; order Scombriformes; family Scombridae; genus Euthynnus; species Euthynnus affinis. The sequence goes on from CM055859.1 coordinate 21,037,080, forward strand.
TGGAGACAGAGATTGACGTCTGGCAAACAATGTGACAGGTTAATGGTAATTATATCCATATATTTTGGTCTATTTATCAATAACATGTCAGGGTATCTGACAAGAACAAACAGCAGAGTTTAATACTAGCTACCTTTTAATTCCTTTTACATCAGGCTGTGGCTTTTTCATTGATCCAGTAGGTGTGATGTATTTATACTGATGGGCACATGGTCCTAAACACCTGGTAAATATGACATAGTCCATTGATATCAAGAAACATGCATAGAAAAGAAAGAATAGTAATGAAAGAGCAAAACACAAATATATTGGTTTACATCAATTTCTAAGCAATGCTCAGCAAATTGATTAGGTTTCATAACAGGACAACCCAAACTGCACTGATAGAGTGGTAAAATTATTCTTTGTCCAATGTATTTGGCTGCCGTTATAGCTGTCTTTTTAGAAGAGTTTCTTATTAGCAATAAACAAATAAGGTTATGTGGATATATTCTCTCCTGTCATTGTGGTTAAGATTTTAGCAACATTTTTCTGAAAGGAAAGAAAAAAGTTTAATTTCGAAACGTATGCTTTAACTCTCCGAAGTGAAGAGGATCACATGAATACACCATTTAAAAGTTGCACTCATTTGACAACTCTTTGTGATGAAATACCAACCTGTAATTGTGCATTCAGTCTGTAAATTGCATTGTTAATGGAGACAGCTCCTTAATTTGCTGAAATGTAACACACACACTGTCATAAAAACACTTTGATACAGCATATTTGACATACTTATTGGGGAAAAAATGGTAAGAAGTTCAGAGTTACTGTTTCATGTGTTTAATGTTATCTTGCGTTGTAGCAGTTATTGATCATACTAAAAAATGAAGAACTGCAAATCTCAAACTGGAAAAGAAGCTGTGATATTACAGACTATGCAAACTGTGTGCAGGCAGGAATTACTAGAATTATTTCTAGTGTGAGTCTAGCTTCGCTCACAAAATATATACTCCAGTCGAAAAACATCAGAGATAATTCTCCAACCCCAAGGTATCTGTAAAGATGTAGGACAGTTATGTTAGTGGATTTTACCGAAATTTATTGTCTGTGTGTGTGTACGTCTTTGTGTGTGTGTGTGAGCTCGCTTGGGATTATATCTCTGATCATTACCAAAACCCAGGCTGTGCATAATGTTCCCTTGCTTTTCATCCACTACTTGTATTTTAAAATAATTCTAATGTACTTTATCTGTAGAAGTGTATCTGGCTCTGTAAAGGTCTGATTTTATATTACATGAAAAAGGTCATTGAATAAATGAGCCCGCTCTAAAGAATTTCAAAGGTCCTAATAATTCTGTTTTTGTTTATAGAATATGAATATACCTTTCTTTAAAATGGCAAACATCTAAATCTATCGAACCTTGGTGGATAGCTCAATATAGCCTAACATCCACTAAATCTACCTCAAAATATTCTGACACTAAATTAATTCTTACTTAGGCGCATTTTGGGATTACTCTTCAACCATGGGCAAAGAAAATCATGTGAGTGCATTCAAATCATAGATTGATTGACACCCCATCAAGCCATGTCCTCACACCATATGCCAACTCATGTTGATAAGCTGCAGGCAATTCATCATAGTCAGAAAGAACACATCCCCGGCCTGCATGCTTTAATGGTTTGTAAACTCAGCAACGCAGCTCTAATATGAGAGTAAACTCTAAGTAGTTTGAGCTTAAATCACAAACAAGCAAAATCGCTCCCCAAATCAATGAATGTTTGCTTAGTTTAAATACTACAGCTACTGTATGTCTCATCTGTTCAGCAAGCATTTGGGCTCATGCCAAGGGGCTGTGTTGATGTCAAATCAAATGTGATTATGGCCTCTAAATTTACCATCTGATTGGCCAGATCAGTGAGCAGGAGCGCAAAGTCTTTACTAATCATATTAAACCTCTAAAAATGCAAAGGGCAACTGTGACTCAAGTCTGCAGCACAGGAAATGGTTTCTATGATGAGCATAGTCTATTCTGATAGTTACACTGATCTACTTTGTGAAATTATGAAACGGAAGACTATCCTTGAATTGAAACTGGAATGGGAAACATTGTTGGAAACAGATATACTGGGGGGTTTCCTCATTACACAATAGCCCTCTAAACATTTAACATATAAGGGAATAGACAAGTTGGGGAATGTTGCGTGGACTCATTGCGGAAATTACTAATATCAGATAATTAATGTTATTTAACACAATGGCCAACTTTAAACTGGGTACAAGTAAGAAGTTGAAAGGAAAATGACAGCATCAGTTTGTTTGAGCAAATGATCAAAGACAATGTTAAAGACAAAACCCTCTAGCGGCAGCTGGAATTATTACTCTTGTCCATTTGAAGAAAAAGAGGAAATTCATGTGTGATATTCTTATAAAACTACAAAGGGGGTCTGGGTGGATGGATCAACAATTTTTTTGGACACAGGAGACCTCTATTTCTTCTTATTTCTTCTAGCTATTACTATGATGGTTTCTTAACCTTTAACAAGTAGTTATTTTACCCCAAACTATGATTTTTTTTCCTAACCCTCACCAAGATATATTTGTGCCTGAACCAAACCAAACCTCAACCAGATCAGAAAATGGTTTTATTTCTGAAATGGTGATTTGTAACAATTTTGGCTCATAAATGGCAGTTAAAAACAATGTATATTGCTCTTTAATTTTAAGGATTTACTGACCACCAGTATAGACACACCAGGAAGAAAAAAAAACAGCCTACTGCTGTTCGGTAAAATGTTCTTTTGTTTTCTTATTTTGTGTAATTAAAATGTAATTGAATGCAACTCTTTCAATGCTTGATCATTTGCTCTGCTTGCAAACGATAGTTCAATGATGTAGTCCAAATTTGCAGTTATCTCAAACAAACATGTAAGGCATTTTCTCTTCCCTGAAAACATGGATGTAGATTTATTGCTTTCCTTTTAATACATTTCACTGGGGGTACACTTTGTTATGACCTTATAGGCCATTCCAGATGATAGATTTTGGTGGTAATAGCCATTTTAATATTACTGTTTGTTACTAAGAGCATCTGAGTCAGCAGGGCATAGCTTCAAAGGCTTAATGGGGCAAAATAAATTGCCACACCAAGGGAAAGATACAGCACTAATCACACCATTAACATTGAACATCAGCCCAAAGTAGCCATGTTTGTTTGAAGTGTCGAGAAATGAACTCGGGTCAAATCAAATTAAGGGCGTAGGGACCACATAAATAGAGGAGGATATGCCCCCCTCCTCATTTTTGTAATTTTTTTTTTCACCCCATAACTGTATGCTATTAAATTTAAAAATTCGATTTTGTGCATGTCCTTCAACAAATTTCATTGTGTTCAGCTGACTCTGTTCACGTAGTATCACAGGAACTGAGCTGTAAAGCATTAAGTATAGTTGTAATTACTTGGAGCCTTTGTTTTATGACTCTCTCTCCAAACAGTCAGCCTTGTCATAGAGGAATCTATTGCAGATTCACTTAGGCTTATAGTGCCATTAGGTTTTATGTGAAGACATTTTCAAGCTCCATTTAGGGCGTTTGTATATATCAGTTATGGTTATATGCAGACAAATCCTACAGAGCTATATTGCATTCAACAAGTTTCATTTTCTGTAAGGTGTAATATAAATGAACCTCATTCCAAAAGATATTTAAGACATGGGAGATCTGCCTGTCCACTACAACAAATGTCTTTAATAATAATACACTGGGCATTCTTTATTGTGGTTCAGCAACATTTGGTCCGAGGTAATTTGCCCTGCGTTATCCATAATGTGGGAACATTTCGAGAGGGTAAAAGACGACCCCAAGAGGGTGACATGCAAACTCCGCAGGCATACATTTGTCGACCTCAAACATGAATTATCATCTGAAACACTTAAGTAACATTAGCCTAATGCTAGACAATTAGCATGGCCGCTCTAACATTAGATTGCTTTGATAAAAAATATGTAATGTTATTAAACATGCAACGACTACTCGACTAATAGCTTATGACTAATGGCTATCAGTCGACTAGGAAAATTGGGGGCAGCTCTAATTACAATGCATATGCATTCAAATAGTATACAAGTATTAAAAACTCAAAGCAATTTCAAAAAGACATTATTTGCTGAAAGTCCATTTAAAATGTCCATGAAATACAACAGTATATGACTTTAAAAAGACCTCAGATGATGTATAGCAAGTTTTTTTGATAGCTTGCGTCTCAGGAATAAATGGTCACGGTGAATCCCTGACATAGTCTTCATAGCCTTCAAGGCTCAAATCTCCAAAATATAATGGGTACATGCTCCTTTTACAGCTTAGTCTAAGCATTAGGGACCACAGTATTTGTTAAAGTTGGAACATGTTGACCTTCTACTTAAGGTTGAATTTTGGGGGAGAAGAAGAAGATCGAGTTTTCAGTACAGATTTAGGCAAACACAACTTAATTAAAGGTTTACTTATTTAATCCTTCTTGTGAATTTAAATATGTAGATGTTTGCCTTTGAAGTGAAAACTATATTTGCACTGAGGGGCCTTCATGCTCAATTCTAAGTTGTTGTGCGTATCCAAGTTTTTGGATAAAGGCACAGTATCTGATCTAATCCAATAGCAGCATCCATGAGCACACTTGGATTGAAAAGACGTGCACACAACGTAACAGCGACAAAGAACATTATATTTGTTTTTGTATATTTGTTGCTCCTTCAGGCATTTGATTCAGGCAACTGTAGGGAAAGAGAAAAAATAGGACTTTCAGTGTTACACTAGCACATGCTACCACCCATATATAGATTGTAATAATAAATGTAAGCTTTGTATGTAATATTTGTAAAATGTTGTCATTTTTGTTTTACCAAACAATATCCACCTATGGAAAAAACAACATGGTATTTTTCAGATAACATCAAGGAAACTCAATGCACTTGGTTGGGATTAGAAAAAAAGTTCAGGTCTTGATTAAAATGAAAAGAAGAAATCCAAAAAGTCGATATTTGAAGCATGAGAGCTGGCGTGGACTCTGAAATCAGATGTCTACGAGCTTGTGCCCATTAAATCAACCGAACATCGTGTCTGTGACTTTTCACTGCACTTAAAGACTCTAAAGCTACTTTCTGCATTTGAAATAAACATTGCCAGTGAACATAAATTGCTGTTCCAGATTAGTTGCATATGAATGTAATTTGTTTGAGACAAGATTGAACTAACAACACTAACGTCACAGTAGCTAGAAATGCAAAAAAAACCATACAGACCACTGAGATGTGACTGTAAAGCAGTAGGGCACTTAAGGGTATCGCATGGGCTAATTGATCGTAAAGATCTGTAACATCTACTGGGACGGGCCTCATCCTATTTCCCATGCACCAGATCTGCCTTTTTTTTTCTTCTTTTCCTGGCGCTGTGAGGTACAAACATCCCTGATTGTCCTTGATTGACTGACAGAGGAAGAACATCCCCTTCATGATCGTGAAAGTAAGGGCAACATGAATGTATAATGCATTTTCACTGTGTTGTTGCCTTGGGTATTCAAATTGTGTTTGCAGGGAAGAGGAAACCAAATCAGGGCTTTGCATAAACTCCCTTTGATTGACTGTTGATGAATTCTTCAGAGATCACTGGAGGTAAACTACTGTATAATAGAAAGGTTTGATATTGACAGCTATCCAATAAAATTCATTCCTGAATCCGGAATTCCCTCCAGGTGAATAAGCAAGGATTTCCACTGAGTGCTGTGCTAATTAAATAAATAAAAGTCTTAACAACATTAGCTTTCTTTTGTAGGAATACACTTGCCATACTCTGTCTGTGCAGGCTCCTCTCTCCCTCTAAATATGGCTTGATCTGTGCTTTACAATGAAATATTCATTACTCTCTGGTATTTCCACATCTGATTTACCCTGCATTTTCACTGAAATCTGAATCTTAAAACCCGTGTCAGGAATTTATTGGTTTTACATTTAAAACACACTGAGGGGCTTATTCCCTTGAGTGGAATTCTATTTTGTGATTTATGAAGATAAGAAACAAACACAAAGGAACTAATTTCTAGCATCTGGTACTCTTGGGAGTGACATTGCATTTGGGACTGAAACAGACTAAAAGCAGAGCTCTATTTTGACTGTTTTGGTCGAATGATGATGGAAGAAGAGATGTTGCAAAATACAGGAGATGACTGATATTCACTTTTATTGTCAGAATACAGTGGCCTGAAATTACAAAATGTTGTTGAAAATACTGAGAGACGGAGTCGCATATGTCCAAGAAAACTGCACTCTGGTTTGTTTTTTAGCCAGTCGGTACAACTTTTCATTGTTGGCTTTGTTAGCATGACTGAATTGAATGACTAATTGGGATTTTAGTTGTGTCATTTTTGGTATACATCACCGTGAAAAGGTTGCTCCTCTCCCTTTTCACTAAGCTCTAATATCCAACATCACCAGTGTTTTTTGTGTTAAATCACCAATTTCAGCCCAATGTTTCTGTTATTTTCAGTCATGTTGTACAACTGTAATACAGGTTTCAGTTGAGTATTTTTTGTTTCACTGTGTTATATTTTATCGAAAGAATAGTCCTGTTCTTTTTGAGAGATGTGATGGCAGGACAGATTGTCTTCTTAATCAGTGGTAGTGACAGCAGGTGTGCGTCATTAGATGCACTCAGTAGTGAGTCACTAAGCTCTGTCAAGTTAAGATAGGAAGGATAAAACTGTTCAGTAGTAAATGACATTCTGTATAATTTGGTGCACTCATACTGGAGCTCTCTCTCTCTCTCTCAGTGTGTGTGTGTGTGCATTGTGATTTTCAGCACGAACAGAAATTCTACGTCAATGTTTTTTTTTTTATATTTGAAAGTGTGGCATCAGTCGAGCTCACCATATGGCAATACGACGTGGTACATTCCACTGAGGTGAGGCTGAGAAGTTAAAAGGGTTCATTTTTGCCCGTGTTTCATACATATTTTTGTTATTAAATATATTTTTTTTTTTTTTACGGCTTGCCAACCTGCTTTTTTGCAACCTTTAGAGGTTCCCGGTCCCCAAATACCATCTTCTGCTCTTTGTATGGGGTGGCGGCACTACAACCACCTTGGAAAACCTAACTTAACACTAACATGACAGCCATTTGCCACTTTGGTACAATTTGGGCTAAATGTGCTTGATGACAGGTGATAAATAATGCCAACAACACATTATCCATCAAAGTATTTAAAGGATATGGCTGTTAATATTCTATATTTTCTTATTATCAACAAATCTCATGTTCAGAGTCAAACCAACAATGACCTCATTCTACTTAGAAATATTGTGTGTGTGTGAGTGTATCCAAAACCTGATATATCTTTTTCATGAAGAAATACCTCTATATGACTATTTATATTTTTTCAGCTAATCATGCTTTTTTTTCTTTCCTAAAACAAACTACTCATATTGTTAGTTTGGGTTTTGTTGTCATGTCTAATGAGCTGCGTGAGGACTGGGATTCACATTCTTGAGTATCTTTGCTTTTATCTATGGTTTCATGGCCGTTTTCTCAACTGTTCAAATATACTTAAGTATGGGACTATTTATAATAATTTGACTGAATGGCTACCAACATATTTTCTATTAATGTGTCCTAAAGCACTGATAACTTCAAATTAAAAGTCATGGACTCATAAGAAATGCCATTTCTCACTTGAGCTGTCAATGTCACCACACTAAATAGCTGCAAAATTATCACCACTTGTAAGTAAAATGATTTTTTATATTCTGAAATATGCCTTAATATAACTTATTTCAATAATATGAAATTCTTATGCGATAGCAAACAAGCACGGCATAAACCAAGCACCTTGAGTCCTATTTGTCAGACTGAGTACAACCCCACCTCCGACAGAAATAAATAAATAAACAATCAATGCCTTATACAGGGAGGGGAACTCCTGCAGCTTGGGGATCAAAATGTCAGCAAGGCAGCTCAAGGCCTCAGAGGTAAGAAATGACACCATCGTCACTTCCTTACATGTTAATTGGTGCATGAAATTTCACACACCACCATAACCAGAAGCCACGTTAAGTGTTAGATTGCTTTGTTGTTGCATCAGTATGATGTAGAGGTTGCTCTGTATCTCTCTCTGTGTGTGTGGTGTTTATTCATTAATTTATTTAGTAGTTTCTCTGATCCCACTTCAGAGAGAATACAAAGGCCTTGTCCTTTTTGTGCACATGGATCTAAGTCACTGATAAAGCACAGGTGCCTTAGTCATTCAGCTTCCTTAATACTTCTGTTTGTCTATACTGGGTGTTAAAACCCATGCATGGGGCTAATATCCAAGATGTGCTGTGATTTTTTTGATAATTGCAGACTTAGTGATTTTAATCCTCTGCAAAACTGCCAAGTGTGTGATTTTTAAAGTAAATGTTCCACAGCAAAATTTAGTGCATACAGAAGTGCCCTGGCAGTACTATTACTATGCAAATTCAATTTTCTGTACTGTAATTTCAGATGTAATTTGTTTTTGCCACATTTTTCATCCTGTAGACATGTAAATTCCATGTTTCTCCCTGTCAAGTAACATGAGGGTAGTCATGGTATAATTTCAAGACCGTTCTGAATACATTATTGGCCTAGTTTTCAGGGTTTTACACAGCTGCATTCAGGACATCTGATTTCAGCACACTGTATAAATGCATCACGGTAAATGTAGAGGTTGTGCATTAATTCATCATTTGCATGAGGTCATCAGGTAATACTTATACTGTTTAAATATATTAAGTTACTCTTTTTATCCCTTTGACTTTCTCTTTGACACAGAGAAAAGCTTGTAATTAAAAGACAACATTTTAATGTACTTTTTTTGCATTTCTCTATTACTTTACAGGAAAAGAGCAGTCCAGTGCATCGCCAGCTCATAAACATATCCACATTTAGTGCTCTAAGACCTGGTGTAGATCTTTCTGAGACAAAATGCCAAGGTGAACAGGAAGTGATGTACAAGTGGTAATCATGAGGTCAACGCATCGACCAAAAAAAAGATATCACAACACTATTGAATACTAAAACACTTAAACCCACTCAAACCACTAAAATGCATTGCACAAAAGATAAATCTATTCTTCACGATGTACTTTGTACGACAAAGTTGACACTGAAAAGGAATCATCCATCTAATGTGAACTCACGTAGCCCCTGACGTAGGCAAACGGTGAGGAAAATTGATTACATTGTGTAAATGTGAGATGGGCTCAATTTTAGGGTTGTGTGACAAAATGTAAATGAAATACAAGTATACGAGCAGCTATCAGACAAGGATGCATGGTGACCTTTTGATGGGAGGATGTGAAGGCTAAAGAGACTTAATCAAATGGAACCCTCCCTGCCACAGCGTGGTTTGACAGGTGCTATGCATGAGCGGTGAACCAAACTATGAAACCTACTAAATGATTAATAATAGCCTGTAGTTTTGTGTGTGATTATACTAGAGGGAATGGTTATTGGCAATTTCTCTCCTGTCTCTTTCTGTCACACATACACACACACATACACACACACACAACAAAGACCTTTGGACTCCCACAACTTGCACCACCTGCAGTGAGTGAGCTTGTATTAGTTGCCAGTGGCCAAGCCAACTCCCCCATCCCCACCACCCCCCCTCTGCCATGAAAACTCAAAGCGCTTCTGGCCACACAGCACATCTGCTCATTCTACCCGTGAGAATCATCTATTGCTCATGTGCAATTAGGGATCAGAGATCTCAGATCAGGATGCCACATGCACCTCTGTGTTTTGATCAGCAGAGAGAGAGAGAGAGAGACAGAGAGAGAGAGAGAGAGAGGTAGAGCTGTGAGTGGGTGCATAAAAGCAATGCATGCATCACAATAAATATGGATTTGCGACGATGCCCTCTTGTATGATTTTTTCAGCTCTGCATTGAAATGCGAGCGCTACTGTGTCAAGCATGAACTTGCTTGCTTGTGCAACACAATCCATCCTCTTGTCATGCTGCACAACATCCCTGCATCCATCATATTCTATCATGCACCCAAGGTCAGTCAGTAATGAAGGAATCTTTTAACTGCTAAAATTTGGTGGATTGCAGGAGCCTATTGAATTTGTGTTTGTATTTGTGTCCACATGCGATAGTGTGTCAATATTATGTGCGCAGATGTGTTTTTGTGTGCTGGGTTTTACCTTTTATGCTGCTAGAAAATAAGCATTTCCATTCTGCTCAGAGCAAAAAAGCCTGAGGGAAATCAAAGTAAGCATTTCCTCCATTCTAAAGCACCACCTTTAATAAGTACAACGCCACCCAAGCATTCAGCCCTGTCCCGTGGACTGTGAACACATATCATAGCCAAAAACTGGTTCCAAAAGGTATTTCATAAAATTTGCTTTATTTATTCTGCTCATTCTGCACTGACATAATATTAAAAAAAGCAAGCAAAGAAAGAATTTATTTTTCTTGAAGGAATACCTCTGACTGGAAAATATTGTTGTTGTTTTTTTTTGTTTTTTTTTACCAATGCCCACCATCTGTATACAGTCTGTAAATTATTTACATGTCCCTGTTATGGTTGTTATCAGGTTACAATCTATCTGTTTCCAACCATCATTGCAAATTAGAAAAACAAAAAACTGCAATCGCTTTAGATTACCTCTGTAGCTGTAGAGGTTGATAGTTCATGAATCATTCTACACATTATGTACTGAGGAAGACCTACTGGAGCAGTTAAGTACCATCATGATTTACTACAGTACCTTTAAGGACACGTTACACAACTTAAAAAAAAAAAAAAAAAATGAACAGACCCACTTGCTACACTCATTGCCCTACCTTGTCCCGGGAGGACTATGCATGGTGTGTTGCTTTGTAAAAGAGCACATTAATAAGGGAAGAGCTTGTTCCTTCATGTCATTTAAGTGTTTCTGGAGGGCATCCTCCATGTCCTCCATGCTCTTTGGGGTTGGAGGAAGGAATAGTGATGGGATATGCCCCATTTCTTAATGGATACTCCACACATCAACCTTGGTGCATTGTAGGTCTTTTTTTCTATCATGACTGATGTTGTTGGACAGTATTTTTAACTAGAAAATTTTAAAGATAAATGAAACTTGCATTAACAGAATTGGTTTAAAGGCACAGGAAGCTGTTTTCAAATGCAGTTGAAGACAAAGAAACTGTATCTGTATGAGGTGGTCTGTGATCTGTGAATGTGTATACACACATCATTGTCGTCATTAGTAGTATTCTTGTGTTGTTCTTGTAAAGTAGACTGAAGAAAAATGTTTCATAGATGGATAAAACAAGATCAAGAGTCCACAGCTCTATGACGTTTTAGGCATAGTGGTGCTTTGAGCTAAATGCCAATGCTCATGTGCTGACAGGTATGTTTACCATGCTTCTTTTATCCCTAACATATCACCTATCTATCTATTTGAGCATTACCTGCTCACAAATCTCTCTAAACTTAAAGTATGACTGCAGTTAATGGGAGTACCATTAGTTATAAACCAAAGTATTGACCAAATTAAAATTTGGATCTCATAATGGTGCTAAAAGAAATGCCAGAGGATCCTCAGTGTTTTTTGCCTGAGGAAGGCATGCGTGTCTTTACCAGATTTCATGGCAGTCCATCCAGTAGTTGGGAAATCACACTTAAAACAACAAATGTCAATCTGCTAGTGGATTTAGAGAAAAAGACTTGGGATTACCAAAATCAGTATTCGAGTATATCCTTTGGGGACCATCTGTGTTTGTACAAAATGTCTTGCCAATCCTTTAGTAGATTTTAGTAGTAGAGAAATGCTGACCTGTTGTTTGCTTATGTTTCTATCTGTGCTGTTGTGTGGAGGATGTTTGTGTTACTGTTTTTTTTTTTGCTGTTTTTTTTATTCTGGATAAATAAAAAAGAATTCTAAAAAAAGAAAAATGTTGACCTGCTGTAGGAGCTACAGGAAAATTTGGGAGACCACAAAAGTCATTAGGGCTTATCCCATGAATGTCTCTACAAAATTACATTGTAATCCATCCAATAGCTGTAGAGATATTTCACTTGGGACTGACTGACTGACCAACATTACCAGCTCCACTCACCCACATGTTCTCCATCTTCCCTTTATGTGTCAAAACTGGAGACAATCTTTTACATTTTAAACAGATTACATTTGTTGAGTAAAGATCTGCACAAACACACAGCTATAAAAGCAGAGCAATACAATTACGGGAAAAGGGGACAATGTAACAATGTTTCAAATGAACGCAAATGCAGTGTGTTGCCCAGAAATGTTTACTGATACACTTTGTGGCAATAGTGGGACATACAATAAATCCATATGAATAACCCACTCTTCTATTCTTAAGGTTCAGTGCATCAATACAAATCTATTGAGCAGTTCAGTGTAGATGCTCTGGAATAAGCACAACTAAAACCAATCTCTCCTCTTGGTTTCATTGAGGTTAATAGTGTCCAGACACAGCAGCCATTAAATTAATTAAAACAAAAATAGAGTACCCACATAACAGAGATGGATGGGGCTCTCGCAAAGATATTTACAGGTAACTTAATTACATTCACCAAATAAAACACATCTAGGTCACAAAGAGGAGAATTCTAAATAGGCAATTAAGCCAGTGGTAAGAGCCTTAATAAGGCAAGCAAAGTACATAAAATGAGGGGAAGTAAGTGAGTGTCAGTGCAAACGACTTTGCCTAACACTATTCATCATGGGACTAAGTGGTAAGATGGTGTCGGGCTTCTAAATTCTAACAGCATTAATCCAAGATAGCAGGGCTCATACCAGCCAGTATCAATAATGGCAATAATAACTCATCCATCTGGAAGTCATCCAAACCCTGACTGGTTAATTATGCTTCCCTCATGAATATGCCTTCCGGTTTTTAACAGTAGGAGAAGAAGAAGAACATGGCAGGGGGATAGTGAGAGATGAAGCGAGGGAACAATAGAGCAGTCTCACATCTAAATAGCTTTTGTTAGCCGGTTCAGAGGCATCTGCCTCTGAATGCTCTTGATCATAGTGACATCAGCTTCAGGGACCCGTCTCGTATCCCAGCTGGTGGACATCAAGGGACCTTGAGCATCTGCAAATATGACAAGAAGTCATTTATTAGACAGCAACCTTGACCAGCTTATTGTCTCCAAACTTGAAATTGTCATTTCTAAAAGGAAAAAGCTTGATCTCGTTGATATGATAGGAATAGATTTCAGTATAGTGGGTGAAGGACAGAGTGAGGACTGATGTCACCATTACTGCATACAGTATGTTCAAGCTGCTGCACTGCACAACACAATGGTGGACAATAACCAAGTTTAATTACCAAAACACTGTACTTATGTACAATTTTAATGAGCTTGAGTATTTTCATTTTGTGTTTTGCTTTTACTTTCATACTTTATACTCCACTCTACTTCAGTAAATATGGCACTTTTTTAATCCAATATACATTTAAGTATCAGATATACTGTGCAGTAGGTGGAAGTTATTTAACAGATTAATATTATGCATACAAAACATTTCAGCTATTAGCTAAATATAATGCCTTATTGGAAATAAAACTACTCAACAATATATAAAGCAGTTAACCAGCTGTGACCTTAAAATGCAGTTTATTTGTTTTATACATCTATGAAAAGAAATACAATATCATAATTGGAACACTTCAAAAGCTGCTATTCAGACTGCTTTTAAGTTTACTTTTCTTTATTTACTTGAATAAAGTTTTGAATGATATTTATAATATTGTAGTTTAGCATTTTGACAGAGAGGTGTTGTTTGTTATTTAAGTAAAAGTTATCCACTATGTCCAAATGCTGTCCCCTCAGTGAACTCAGAAATATAGCCTCAGCAATGTAAAATGCCACACCAAAACTTGCATTCACAGCAAACAGACTTAACACAGCCTCTCATCTTTTTTTTCTACTTCTTGTTTCTTTTGCAGACATAAGCCCAACTGGCAGAGCCTGGCTAACCTCCACAAGAATTTTTCCTTGAGAGAACTCACTACTCTAACCTAATTCTATCCTTTAAGATGAGTATCCCCTTACCTTAATCCCCTGTTGGAATAGCAAAAGGTTTCTGTTCCAAAAGTTTGATCCCTAAGGATTGGATCCCCAAATTTTGTCCCAAGAACAGACTAAATTAGGAGACACACTTTCCCCTTCACTTTTGAACAGAACAGATTTAAGAAATACAAAGCATGACTACCAAGTGAACTGAATGATATATGCTTAACAAGAGTTGTGAAGAAGTTTTTGTGTTGGAGACTTTCCAAAATAATCGTGGGAACGAATGGCAGTAGTGGACAAGGTATTCACAAGTAAATACTACAGTATAAAAATACTTGTTGAGGCAAAGTGGTGCCTTCAAGAATATACTTAACTAAAAGTACATAAGTATTAGATGCAAAATGTAACTGAAGAATCAATTGTAAAATGGCACCATCCAGAGTGTAATATTTATCAAATTGGAATATTGTTACTTCCATTAACATGTAACAAGCATTTTAATGTTGTCAAGGTGCAGCTAACCTTAACATATTTATACACTGCTGGGTATTTTAAACTATAGCTATGTATGTAATCGGAAAAGTAACGAGTAGCTACACAGTAGCTGTTAAAAAAATGCGGTGGAGTAAAACGTTAAAACAATGGGCATAGCCCCTTTTTCCACTTGACTTATGACTTGACCTGCCCCATGGTGCTTTACTTATGATATATTAGTGTAACGGAGACTGATACTTCGTTGTTTCGGTTGGGAGAACAATGATAACCACAGAGCTGCACTACAACTAACCTTTTGTAAAGGTCACATAAAATAATGAAATAGGTTCAACCATGACATAATGGAAATGGCTATAAGGATCATTCTGGTAAGGGGCAAGAATGCCGTCGTTATCCCCTGCCTCCGTCTTATGCTCCCTCTCTTACAGTATTCTTAGCACTATAAGAAGCAGAGATGTTCAGTTAAAACACGAATCACTTGATTGCACCAAACAGGATCTTGGTTGACTTCACACCCCTGTACAAGATATACAATATTGGGGAATAAGATGTATTTTGTACCATCAGTAATGTAAGACACATAGCGTATTGATGTCCACATAATGATTTGTTACTGCTGGCAGCACAATGGTACCTAGGGAGAACGAAAAGACATTTTCACAGAGGTTTCTACTTTTGAATGCTGGTAAAGAACCAGGGGAGGTTACCACCTGCCTCAAGAACTGAACCATTCACCAATGTTCGTGTCATTAAATGAATAATTTACGGTGACATTTTCAAGCACAATGAACTACACCAAAGCGAACTTTTGTTTTCAACCTTTCTTTCCCCTTATCCTGGGAAAAAATGTCTTCTTCGTATATGCAAAATACAACGTCAGTTTTCCTAGCTAGAGTATGTCAGCATTATCTGGGTACACATCTGTATTGGCACTGTCCAAGTCTAGCCATCATTATCTTCTGCTAATACAATTATGTTGACACATTTGGATGACAGTGTTTTATGACTGGGAGACTTTTAAAGGTTATTTTTAACACTTGTTGGAAGCTGTAATTGCACTGACACACTGCACAATGAAAAGTCAGTCGGAATAGAGATCAGATATTTGACAATTTAGTTCAAAGCTAATACATTTGATCTACTGTACATTGAGGATTAGGTTTAATGCCACTGCTTGTGTGAGTAAATATAAGCATTTAGGAGATAAAAGCAGAAATGTTCTCAGCATTTTTATCATCATTATCATTATTACAGTGATAATGTGATAAATGTAGCATATTTGGCCTCATTATCAAGCAATATGTTGTTGCAAGTGCACCTGGTCACCCAAAAGGATTGAACTTTGTTCAAGATCACTGACACTGAGCAGGCTCAATACATCTAAAAAACTTTTCAAAAAAGTTTTTGAACGTTGTATATGTAGTGCTATTTTATTGATGAATACTTATTCATTAATCATATTCTTTCCCCACCATCAGTCCAGCGTTTTTTTCACAGATTTAAGATTGGTCATATTTTTTTGACATTTACATTGCAGACAGAAAAGGCTATAAAGTCTAAAGTGCATCTTCATATTGCGCAGCTTTTGAAGAAGGAAAATGGATCCTGAAGTAAACATGAAAATGAATGGGTTTGACTCCCTCTTGTGTTTAAATAAGACGTGGTCACACTGTAAATCTTCATTTTCATCATACAGAAATTTCTTGGGTGCAGACACATACCTCTCGAGGCAGACATTATTTCATAGGGTGGAGGCAAAGAACCATCCAGAGCACCTCTGCCTCTCAGAAACATTTGTGTAACTAAAGATAAATCAACACATGCATAGCTTCAAGTCATAATACTCGAGTTTATTCCCTCTGGTCTGAATTTGATTGATTTTCATGACATTTAGCAGGATGTGTTTTGATGTCTACAATTTCAGTCTGAATTATTCAATTGCTAAAACAAAAATAAATCTTCTATTTTTCCTTCTAGTCACAGAAATATTAGAGCCCTGAGTTTCTAACTCTTGCACATTCAGTGCTGGTTGTGTGAAACGTTATTTGGTGACTGAATAATTCATTTTTTCTGTCTGTCATTGTAAGTCAAATGCCAAAAAATGTGAGTGTAATGTAATGCTAATGACTTTTATGAAGAGCTTTGTGGAATCCTTTACCTCTCTAACATGCACCAAAATATGTATGCAACCATGCGCATACAAACATAAAAGCACACAGACAACACACAATAAAA
This sequence comes from Euthynnus affinis, assembly GCA_029490765.1. Taxonomy (NCBI): domain Eukaryota; kingdom Metazoa; phylum Chordata; class Actinopteri; order Scombriformes; family Scombridae; genus Euthynnus; species Euthynnus affinis. The sequence continues at coordinate 21,053,839 of CM055859.1, forward strand.
CACTCTACCTCAATACTTCAAAAGACCCATCTGATACAATAAAAAAGAAGACGACAGAGAAAATGTAATCGGCAGCACCAGATTGGGTCCAAAGAATTCCTGATCTGTTTTTTGTCCTCTACTGCATTACATTTTGTCAGGTGGACAAAGTTGTCAATCAAGCTGGCAAACCTATTTTACGTTGTCAATAGGACAGAGGAGAGAGTGTTCATTCCTTCAATAGAGGGCTAGAGATTAAAGTAGGCCAAGCAGAGAAGAGGTAATTTTCTGGGGTGATGTATTGACACTAAGACTCGATCATCTCCCACATTGTATTTCAGATCTGCTCGGTGAGACGGCCAGACCATAGAGAGAAATGCTGCCGCTGCCACCAAGCATATGGTCTTACTAGTTTTTTGTAGTAATTTGCGTTTTACTAACTTAATAAACTTTTTTTTTTTTCATCTCATGAGTAGACAGGGGTGGTGTGTGGAGGTGTATGGAGTCATAGGAGGGCCATGAAATAGAATACATTTTTAAAAGTATAAGAAATTAAATGTTGAAATATAAAGAGGAATAAATAAATAAGTAAATAAAAAATGTAGAAATGTAAAAAGAGAAATAAACAAATAAAAAAATGTAGAAATGGAAAGAGAAATGAAATATAAACAAATAATTAGCAGTTTCACATGTTTTCGTATTTGTTTTGTTCATTTATATATTATATATTTATACATATATTTTGGGCGGGTCTTCCTGCCCAGGTTGAGTAGTCAGTTCCTGCACATATTAAACCTACTTTGGCGGGAGCTTTTTAGCGTGGATAACAGGAAGTAGACACGGCGCAGACTTGCACATTCACAGTGGGGATATGGTAGTTCTTTGAATCCACGAAAAGAAATGATTATATATGTGTGTACGTCAGCCATCATCTGGTCATCTGCCTGGAGAGGTCTATTTCAAAGTTTCTGAGGGAAACTGCTGACAGGTTGGAAGTCTTAAAATTCACCAGAAACTTCAGCACACAGTCCACAGTCTACTGCAACGTCACCGAGACACCCTGTTCATAGTAGGTCGTTATTGCCTCTTATGTAGAGTTAAAAGCTAAGCAGTAATTGTGCTGTGACCAGACTCTAGACCTTTTTTTCCCCTACATACCGTTATCCTCCACCACATCTTTTGCTAAAGATGCTGCAACAGATTATGACCCAAAGCCAGTTGATTCAAGTGATAGCAAAAACAATAGGGAAAAGAATCAGGAAAAACAATTAGAATATATAAAGACATATATACACAAATAAATGTGAAAATATATGAAAATTCTTATAATTACTATTCTATACTGTGTAATTTGTCTTTATATTTCCATGTTTATTTATCCTTTTATTTATTTTGCTTTACACTTTCATATTTATTTTCTTATTCTTTTACATATTTATTATTTTTTATGGCACTCTCATGACTCCATACAGTTGGATATGCCTATTTCTATAAAATTAGAAAATCCTGTTGGCCTTACCTGTATAATGCATATTTTTAATCTACATTCAAATGACTTTCTTTTTTTCTTTTTTTTGTACCTGTGGGCTTTTGACTATAATTCTGATTAAACTCAGTTCTTTTTGCAAGCTGCTGATTTTATATTGGCTTTGATTGAAATAAACAATGCCAGTGGCCAGTGTAGCAGAGTGACAGCTTCAAGCATTTAACTGGATGTGACACTTGGCTGGAGACACGGGAGGAGGAGGAGATGTGGCGTGTGATGTGTGCATGCTAACATTGCAAAGCACTCCAGGAAGTTGTTAGTGAGATGCTGAGGGATTAGCAAATAACCTCTGATTAAGTGCATTAGTCTAAACAAATTTATGCAGAGCGCCTTGAGATTTCTGTCTACTTTCTTCTTACTCTATAAAACATTGATTTCAATGCCATGCAAAACTTGTCTCAATGCTGTTTTTGCTTAAATCTACATTTACTCATTCCTTAGTAAGCAGAAATGACTCTGCAGACAAAGAATTAGTAAGTGGCCATTATAGGTGGAAAAGTGCCAAGAGACCAGATTGCTTGAACCCCTCTTAGCGTGGTCAAAGCCATTTGCTGCATAAGGGGTTAAGAGGGGTAAGAAGCATGTTAAGTATTCATGGCATGAATATTCTATCAAAACTGTCCAGAGAACATACTGATCACAAGCTTTTAAATAACAAAAATTGCAAGCTGAGCATGTTGAGTCAAAGGGTCTTCTAATCTATTATGCTACCAATAGGTGAACAAAAGTATCAGTACTGTACTATATTACTGTCTCTGTGCGCTACAATTTAATGATCATGTCAGCATTTCTGTTCAAAGGCCTCACTTCTGATCAGATAAGCCTCTCGTTTCCTCCCCTTATTTGAATTCCCTTGAACTAGAAAATGGATCTTCCCCAGTCTATTGAGGAAGTGAAAGGGTATCCAAGAAGTGCTTTTGGAAAGGAATTCTGATTAACAACATAAAAGAATATTCAGTTCCACTGAAAATTACTGGGCTAAGGAAATTTTGGAGTAGAGCTGGAGTGGTAAGCGGAGTGAGCCGATTCCATATTAATAAAACCACGGTGTTTGTTCTTGCCCGTTAGAGTTGTTCTGGGTAGTGATAAGGATAATGATAACATGAAAGTGTGATCAATTTGATAGACCGTGGAGGCGAAACAAGCAGACCGGAATAAAGTTCAAGGAAGATGTTGAATTCTTCCATTAAAAGTGAGGGCTCAATAAGCCAAGTCAGCTAAATGACTTCAGTCAGTTTAGCTCTGAAAGCATTTCCATCACTCATATATATATATATATATATATTTTTTTTTTTAACTTCATCATGTTGCTAGTTTGATCAGCAACAAATTAAACGGCCACCCTTTTATCTCCCCCCTTGTCTTCTTTGTTGGCTGTGACCTTGAATTTGTGCCCATTAAACTACCAACACTCTGACAAGTATCCATCTCAGCCTCAGGGAGCTGATGCACAAAGATAATGAATCAATTGTTGCCTTTATCCATGATCCAAAGGTATGATAACTGAGGATTGAGCCTGTTCGCCTGAGAAACTCTTAAACCTCGAGGGAGTGACTGTAGGCTACAGCAGAAGGGTAAACTGATGCAGGAGGAGGTCACTGTCTATTTTCCTTGCTGGGTGCTTCCTATTCAGGCTAAACGCTGCTGAGTATACCCACCAGAATCTTATTTTCCATAAGGGCATCCAACATCCCCTGCCAATTTGCACATCAGTTACCTTCTTTTTTCCTGGAAAATAACTTTTCTTGGCAGATATTGACATGTTTGAATTAAACACATCATACCATAATTCTGCTGAGATTTTATTTGTTACAAGTGATATAAATTAGATGAGACTGAACATGCTGGGCAGATCTGGCGCTAAAAAGAAAGCCTAACCCATTGTTCTGTTACAGATAAAACATGAAATATGATCTTTACAAACAATCTCTCTGCAACAAACATCAGGCTGGTTTTTACTTAAGAAAATAAGCATACTGTAGCCATATTTGACTGTCCACTGTATGTGGTCCAGTTGCTGATAACACCTGCTCAGGTGCAACAGATGTCCCATGGATGCAAAATACTGTTTTGCCAACTTTGCAGCCCAGACAATCTTGCAACATTTCATTTCCACCAGAAAATTAGATTGGAAAGCACTGCTTGTCCCCAGCTTTAGCACAGCTGCTGTTAGCTGGTTGTTTTGAAACTGGTATTTGGAAAAACCTCTTCATGACTGGCTAAACTGGACTGCCATCAAACAACAACTCTGTACTTTATGGTGCAGTAGGCACCAACGTCAAGAGACAGGGGAGTTAGCTAGCTCTCTACTGTACAAGGCACAGCATATCACAGCATATCACATTATTTTTCATGGTTGGAGGGCAGCAGTAGAGGAGTTTTTGTTTATTCCATGTGTGCAGCCCTCATCCTCTGTGTTATATTTGTGATTGATTAAATTAGAGATGAATTTTAACCAATAATCAATTAATCATTAGGTGTGTTTCTATGCACCTTTTTTCATACTCAACTTCAATTTGTGGATAAAAATGAGTGGAAAGTTGAAATATTGCAAAAAAAGTTTTTATGCTTGACAGAAATGGAAAAGTTGGAAAATCCATGTGCACAAAATGTGACAAAGTGCAATGGAAACAGATTTAGCAATTAAATAATGATGTACATGTGACTTAAATGTTGTGAAAATTTATGGCAGATGAAAACATGAGATCTGTTTAGACCGATGATAATGTAATGCTCCTTGAGTTGATATGTAAAACAAACAGAAATGTCATATTTCCATCACGTTTTCCACATTACTTTTCACAGTTTGAGGTTTGACTCATTTAATTACATCCTCTCATTGCACCTGCTTCTTCCAAAATGAACCACCAGCTGTTTACCTTGATGAACCAACTCAAAATATTCTATTTTGGAAAGAAAATGATTGAAACCTAGTTATTGACGGTGATCCTTATATGTAATACAATTTTAAGGAAGCTAGTGACTGAAATTTACTGACTGAAAATCAAAATGCAACACAATACAGTACTGACTTACTGATAAAAGTGACGTGCTACCTCCAACACTAGCAATAACTGTGATTAAATATGTAGTTCAATGTTGCTAAGTACTCAGTAAAAAGAGTAAACTAATTTGTATATTTATCCCTAGAGATATGAGTTTGACATTATGTGTTAAAAAAAGAAGAAAAAAAAGTCTTACTGCTTCTGTGGGAGAATTAATGTTTAAAAAAATATTTTCTGACTGTAGATTCTCAGTACTCCAGCAGCTTTGCCCAATTAATCACTAGAAACACTACTACAAATCTTGTGTCCAAAGCTATACACTGCTTGCATCTCTCATTTAATGTTTTAATTTCCCGTCAACTTTAAATATCCCATCTACTCTCGCTTTGATTTAAACATACAGTCCCAGTGGTACAAGGCTTCATCATTAAACCAGGAAAAATTCAACAATCTTCTGTTGCTAATGCACAACTGGCACTGCTACACATTCTGATTTACTGTCTGATTTGTGAATTATTATGTCCATGTTATGCCTACACTCATGTGTAATGTAATGTAAGGGCTATTAGTGTATGCTGTCAGATTTGTCGTATGTTGTGAGTGTGATAAAACTAAATTATATTATTTCACATGTGCAGATATTAACTACCACTCGCACAATATCCTTGCGCAAAAATTCAACAACTAAGAGTTGTACAGGCAGCTGCGAGTGACAGATAAAACATAGGGAGAGGCAAAGAATGGCACCAGCGTGTATAGAATTAAGCAGCAAGCGTACAAAGCAGCCACCTCACGCAAGAGTGTTTCTGCTTGGTGAGAGCTGGAGGGCATACACTCACAGATTAACTCTGCTCTCAAAGTTGAGTTATGTTCACATGAATCGTCCTGAGGTTTGACAATGCTGGGCTGAAAACCAAGGAAGCGTGCTTTCCTTGGTCACTTTCAACACGATCACACCTCCTATTACCTTGATTTACAGCTATCGTTACAGGAAGCCAGGAGTTGGGGTACCGCGAGTAGTAGAAGAAGAAGAGTTCATGGGGTAAGTGAATGTTAGTCTAAATCAGAGACTCCAAATAAACTACTGCACAAATCAGAACTCTATATACCAATCACCATCAAAGTGTATATTTATGAAAGATGTCTAGTTCTGTAGCTAGCCTACTAACTCACTCCAAGTTGCTTCATAGCTTAGAGGCTAGCTAACTAGCTACTGATAGACAATTAGCCTAACTTAATCCCAACATTATTTTGTCACATATCAAATTGCCATTCTTATAGACGATGGTGTAATGCATTGGATGGCAGGCTAACATCCAAAGGGGTAAAACAGCGTAACAAAATGCTAACAACTTTATTTTACTTGTTGGGTAGCCACATGTTCACATTGTTCTGATGTCAGAGAAAACGGCAGACTCAAAAGAAGAGAACTATTGTCTAAATTTTTTATTACATCAAAGTTGTTAATTTGTAGTGCTGTTTGTTGCAATTAGATTTCCCTATTTCTCCCTATTCCTCTAGGACCCAATTGCGCAATGTGAACATCAATTGAGTGGCCATGCTGAGATTTACGTTGAATAATTCAACACCAAACAGTATGTATCATGAGCTAGTTGCTGTCTTTACTAGCTTGAGTGTGGTATACACAGATACATTTTGGAACAACGTATTGCATTTGTCATGTAAGTTTTGCTGTCATTATCATACAGCTCTTCTATTCATTTACCCTATAACACCACAGTAATTACATGAAGTCAGTGAATTAATTATGTTGAATGTATTGTAAATGAAGTTCAGGGACATTCTTTCCTGACTGAGGTTTGTGCAAGTTAGAATCTAAAATTAGATCTAAGAATTACATTAGATCAAAATTATAATCATAATTATAATATCAAGAATAACACTAGGCCTGTATGATAATCCTGCAGTCTTAATATAAAGTAGCCATACAGAAGCGGGTTTGGGCAAATGCATGTCTCTCCCGCATAGAGGAGCACAACAGCAGACTTGGAAAGGGAAAGTGTGGCAGCAGCATGACAGAGGCTGGGTCAGAAATGAACAGAGCTTAGAGCGAAAGTGCCCTTGAATGCTCATATATATATATTTTTATCTTTTGCTGTTCTCACTTGTTTTTCTTCAAATAAAACAAATGTTTGTGCTGAAAACTGAATGTTTACTTGACAATATAATGTAATAATTGTACATTATTTCAGAGTTTAGTAAATTCCCCTAAAAATCAGTTCAAAGGGCAAAAAAATAGACTACCCTCTGAGAAAAAAAGGCACAAAGAAATCTTCCTCCCCCCCTCCAGCCTCTCTCTCTCCTCCTACATGTGTGGATAGAAGGGAGGGGGGGAAGGGGCTTCTGAGGGGAGAAAGCGGTGAGAAGATAAGAAGAGGTCAGAGGCATACAGGAATGCAAGCAGCATCGCCAGCTTTGTGAATTTGTGGCATCAGAAAAAAACAGGACAGCATGACCTTTGTTTATTTCTCAAAAGAAAAAAGACAGGTGAGACATCAATGGTTTTGACTCCTGTCCAGAAAATTAAATATGCATGAAAACTATCATGTTACAAAGGTATGGATGTAAGTTAAATTTTCCTTTTCTTAAATCTTCCCTCCTTTTCTTAGAAAACTGCTTTGCATGAAGTGAATATAATCTTTAAACAAATAACTTCATACAGACAATCCACTAGCAGCATTATTTACACAGTAGCGCTGTGGGAAACAAAGTAATGAATTTCCTCAAGTTCGTGCCATTGCTTTTGTAGAGAATGAACAAAGTCAGATAGAAGCAGCAGGGCCAGAATGAAGAGGTGAAGGAGGAAGAGAGAGAGCAGGCATTTCCACAGCAGGAGCAGCCAGAGAGGACTTTGTTTGTTAAGCTCATCTTTGAGTTGAGTTGAACTAAGCATGTGGACACAAAATCCACTGTTATTGTTCACACAGATGTGTTGTAGAAAATAAGTCCATGTCATTACTTTTGTGGAGAATGAACAGAGTCAGATAGCAGCAGGAGTTGGGCAACAAGGTGGAGGAGAGAGAGCAGCAGCAGGGAAACAACGTGGAGGAGAGAGAGAGCAGCAGCGGGGCAACGAGGTGGAGGAGAGAGAGCACTAGTAGGGGCAACAAAGTGGAGGAGAGAGAGCAGCAGTAGGGGCAACAAGGTGGAGAGAGAGCAGGGAGTTCAACAACAGTGAGGCCAGAAAGAGATGATGAGTCAAGAAGTTCAGGCAGTTTGAATTCTAAAAATGACCAGGAAGAAAGAACAAATGATGATATCCCTGTATGTTGGACAGAAAAGTAAGCAAAAGAGAAGAGAGATCTATATTCATGGCTTGTATATCAAGGTAAAGCACTCGGTTGTTCAACCTGCAACAAGGTGATTGCTGCTGGACGAGAGCTGGGTGAAAAACACAAGCATGTTGCAGAGGAGTGGATCGAGGTAAATGTGGTTGCATCAGGCATAACAAAAAGTGCACAGCACGAGTCTCTCTGTAAGAAAATACATCACCATGGAGCCTTAGACATTCACAAGGCAACTGACAGAACAGTGGAAAAGGCGTAGAGACAGAACAATGGAAACCCTGACTGCTGAGATGATGAGGGATCTGTTTCTGATCACTGACGGGGTGTTTAGAAGTATTTATAAAGTCGAGAAGGCCATACACTGACCTAGAAACAGACATAGACATCCACAAGTCCTGATTGGATTAAACATGGGAAGGACTTTACATTCAGAATAAAATCTTGTGCTAATATTATCCAGCACATAGCAACAGAAATGAAAAAGCAATTAATAACAAGTCCCCCAGAAAGCAATTCAAAGATTTCCATTCTGGCTGATGAGTAAACTGCCATCAGCAAAAAATCAGTGCTAATAATCTATGTCAGAGCATGTGTAGGCAACAGCGAAGAGCCACTGACATTCTTTATGGATATTGTAGAGCTCCCTGCCACCCACTGCAGAGGTAATTCATACAGTGTTGCTCAATAACAAATCTCACCATGGCTTTACAGAAGCCATTTTAAAGGACAGGACTGTTTGTTTTGCATGTGATGGTGCCTCAGTCATGCTTGGAAGAAAGTCAGGTGTGGCAATCAGAATGGTCAAACAATTTCCCCTGCTTTTTCATCTAGCACTATATGAACCACTGCTTGGCGTTGAGTGAAGGAGATGCTGTTGAGGAGGCTGCGGGTCTCAATCAATTTCGCTATTTCTTTGATAAACTGTACACCCTCTATCATACTTCTGTGTGAAGAGAGTTGACTTCATGTTGTGAAACACTTTCAATACAGTGTCAAAACATAGGGTGAATTTTGAGCACAAGATGGGTAGCTTCCAGCTACAGAGCTGTGAAAGCTGTCTGGCAACAGTACCCTGCCCTATACAAGCACTTTTCAGAAGCATCTGTGGACCCAAACCGAAGCTCTACAGACAGGGTCATGTTTTGTGGTTTATGCCATCGGCTCTGTAGTCCAACCTTTGTGCTCAACCTAGGACTCACGTTTGATGCCTTGGAAGAATTCTGTCTGATTTCTCCCTTTCCCTGCAAGATAGAAGTACGACACTTCACAGGGCAGATGCATCACACAGTCGACAGATTTGGGTACTGAAATCCATGGCTGCCTCACTGGGTCTGAAGACACAGGAGGCACAGCAGGCAGTGGAGTTAAACATCTTTAAAACAGTTGCACTAGAACAAACAAATGTGAGACATGACCATGCAATTAACCAGGGGTTGTTTTTTAATACCACGGTTGGAAGTTCTGAGCAAAGAATGGGTTGTCTATCAGACAAGCTGCACAACAGAGACATACAGCAGCAGTTCCTTACCAATATCAAAACCCTGCAGCCTTCCAACTGGCTAGAGGAGTGTGGGGTGAGAAATGCTGAAGCAGAAGTGCTGGAGCTCTGCACTTTCTTCAAGCTTGAGAGTCAAGAGAGGCACAGAGAGGCATGAGGGAATACACTGACACAGTCAGGGCCAGTGATGAGAAAAAAGGGCCTCCAAAGGAGCTAAAGCCTCTGCTACAAGCAGTCAACACACTTGTCGTCTCCACTGCTGAATGTGAACGTGGCTTCAGCCAAATGAATATTATAAGTGGAATGAGGGCCACTCTGGAACTCAAAAGCTTATCAGCTTCGGTTTCCATTAAATGTGTTGGTCCTCCTGTGAAACATTTTTCCCCAAGACATTATGTGAAGTCTTGGCTTCAGAAAAACCACGTCTTGGCTAGCAACCACCAGGCAAGAGCACATGACAAACAAACAGCAAAAGCACAACTGTGAGCCAATATAGAGTCTGTTATGAACAGCTAAATGATAGTAGTGATAGTGAAGATTGGAGTCAGAATCTTGTAGTATGCTCATATAATGGTTTTCACAGAGAATACAAACTTGTTCTGTATTCACAGATTCCACCCACTTTGGTAGTTATTTCAAGGGTGCAAATATTTCATGTTTATTTTCAGTAATGTTCAAGTGTTTTTTTTCTTAGATGAGTTTTTGATTTAAACCTACTTTAAACGGCTACATTAGGCTATAATGTTCTCTTTTCTATGTCGTACAGTGTTCATTGTGTGTCTGTCATTACCCGGCTGATGAACCATGACAAAAAACAGGAGATAGGTATAGTGTAGTGTACTTGTTGCTGTCTGTCTGTTCTTTAAACTGAAATGTGTACAAGTTTAATACTTAACATACTAAAGCTACAAGGTTTGTTATCCATGTTATTGGTGTGTCAGCAGATGGATGAGTGGTTGAGGGATAAGTGCATGGTGTTGTATAATGTAAAACCTAAACTAGTAACATGGCTGAAACCAACCAAACAAAAACATGGTGCCAACAGAATAGAGAGAGAGAGAGGACTGGGAAAGCCAGGTATTAAATACTCCTGGGAGACCTGCCAGGTGCTCCCAGTTACACTGATGAACTTAGCCTACCAGGGATCTGCAAGGCATTACAGAGAAACAAGGGGAAACACACACAGCAGGCCCTGCTAAAGCAGGAGGGCTGTCACAGTGTCCTTCAATGTATTTAAATGATAAAAAATTCCAAAGGGTCATGTGAGTCATGTAACTTTAGGTGGCCCTGCTTGTAGTGTATTGTAAGAAACATGAGAAAACCCTGCCTGAATTTAAAGGTATATTTACCCATTATTTTGATACACAGTTATAAAAGGACAATTGTAGTAGGAAGAGGAGAGAAAATAACTGGATAAAACAGAACTGTAGAATTAGAAATGTCAGTAATGGTTAAGGCGTCCTGCAACAATGTCCTCTGGGAGGTGTATATGGGTGTGTGGTGTTTGTCAGTGGTGTCGGGGTAGGGGGGTCGTCCCACTGGTCCATCCCCCCCTGTTAAAAATGAACAAATGGCTTACTGTCTTACGCTATATTAGTGTCTCTTTCACTGAAGCCCATAAAAACTGACATTATTAGTGTTAGCGTCTGTGAGCAGAATACCAATTGTGGCCCCATCTTTTATGTGGATGCTGCGTATAAACATATGGTTTCTTGTTGGATATTCTCTGAAACATGAGAATTTTCAGGAGAAGTCAATCAAGTTCAATCAATTATGTACAGCACTGGAGATTATGTTGGAGTGTGCCTTTCATGTAGAGCATACTTAAGTAAGTCACAGCTTATCACCAGTGCAAGCTTTGCTCTAATTTAACTGGTATGCAGTACATTGCCATACATTCAATTTATGACAACGTGCACCCTGTTACTTGTTACTGTGTACCAACACTTAATGATGAATCTACATTTATGCAATATAATTATTATATCACGTTTTGGATAAAAGATATGCTACATTTCATTTAGAGGTTATAATTAACCTGTGTTTACAGACTCCATAGGGTAACACTAACAACTTCCAAATTACTACATGGTATAATATTTTCCTATCACCTGCAGCTGTAATGTTATATTTTAATTTTTGCACCTACCTCAATGCACTCATTTAATTTTGTAGGCCATTTAAAAGAATGCATTTACAGAACAAAAAATATGCATGTGAGAAAACAAAATGATGCACTGTCCAAAAAAGAAAGGGCCATACGATTATTTAAAGAATTGGTGATGACGCACCAATCTGTCTTGTATTTCAGAGGCATATAAGCTGCTTATTCTACAGTATCACTCTAACTAACATTTTCAATTAGTACATTCATATTTTCCCATTTGTATATACATATATATATATATATATATATACATATATGTATATGTGGATAGACACATAGTTTTGTAAATCACCAAGAAATATCACATCATCCCAGCACATTGTTCTACTTTTTTCTTTGATTTAAAAAAAAAACAAAAAACGCCAACTTATGTCATAGCTGCTAATTTACCATATTAGCATTTTCTACATTCCAACTGAAGCACTGTGCAAATATAAAATATGAATTATGCACACTGAGAATACACACATTATCGTATAAATTATGAATTAATGGCCATGACCCTACAAACTTAGAGTACAACATCAGTTGAACAGGAATAGCTAATACTAGCACTGCACTGTAAATCTGTTAAAAGTTAACACCTTCTTCATTTGGGTTCAATAATTACAGTATCTCTTTTTACTGATTAGAGGAAACAAGCAATTGAAGCTAGAATTTGTTATTCGCCATAAATTCCACAGTGAGTGTACACAATCTGTGCTACAGTGGATCTAACATTGGCCCTGTTCACCTGGCATTACAATGAGATCCGATCACTCAGAGGAGGTGGTCTGGGCCACATATGGCCACATTCTTTCAGCAGCATGTACACAATGTGTCCTGGGACACATCAATGGACCGCCTACTCAACTGATGTCATCTCCATAAGTGGAAATATGTACTGAGTCACTGACCACTAAGTCCTCTACCATCAAAGCTTTTGTTGCACTTACAGTAACGTAACAAGTGTAGTTGTTGCTGTCTGTCTGTCCTCTGCTCTGCTTCCTGTGTGTGTGGAGATCAGACCCGCCCATAGTAAAACACAGAGAGCAAAGGAGAGGAGAGAAACTTAGTGCGACCATAAATGAGAGCAAAATGCAGTAGAGATTATGTTTATTTATGTTATTTACCAAATTTATGTGCACTTGTTTCATTTCAGCTCAGTGTGAGAGTCTCTACTGCATTACAAATGTAAATCATGCATGTGTTTACCGTGTATAGAGCAGGAAAGTGAGATCACAAGTGGTCACTCGAGACGCATGTGGAGACAAATTCTAATGCCAGTTGTGAACTGACATACTTTGAGTGGGCCACCTGTGATCGGATCACCCAAGACTCTAGAAGTTAATGCCAGATGTGAACAGAACCTTGTTAGGACAGAAAAGTGGTTTTATTTGCATTCAGACATGACCTGAGAAGACTTACAAACCTAAAGAAGACCAGACTTAAACTGTGTTGGTTTAGAAGTTATCATCACTGGTGTTGTTATGATAGTAATTTTATACTGCATCTACTATATACAATACACATTTTCCTACATTGCAAGGCAAGCTGAAGGCTTGGTCATTTAAGGCTGTAATCATATAGTCCATGTCCGAGTTTTCATTGGAAAATATATCATTTAAAATAACAAAGTCTAAGACCTTTATTACCCATTAATGCCGTGAGGCTAAGGGAATGTTTAATGAGATCTGTCGAATACAACATTTTTATAATGATCTCAACATTAGCACACCTTTGCTCGTATCCCATCTGATTGTTAATGTTCTGTTCTCCAATGTTACCCACATCCAGATAACAGTATTGGGAATGTATATAGCTAGAAGTCAGAACATCTGCAAGGACAGTAATTCAGTGCAAACATAAAGCATACCAATGATAAAACAAAGAGCTTTAGTAAAAATTGATTTTTGATTGTCAGCTAAGTCGCCTGATCAGATTTTTTGACCCAACTAGAGCACTGACCACCCATGTAGTTTTAAACTGATCAACAGCTGAGTGGAAATTAAATTTTCCTTTGTAGTTTCATGTGTAGTCAGTGAGAGTGTCTTGAAGACTTTTAGAAGTGTAGTCATGCCATTCATCATTGGAAGATAGTATTAATATATGTGAACTCCACTTGCCATAATTGTTTTCAGCAGATCACCATTTGTTGTGTGGATGCTACCATGGTCATGTTAGTTTCAATAAGTGACTGCCAAACATTAATCATAGCAGATCACTCATTCAGCATCCTTCTGGAACAAACTGAGTAACTGCTCTTCAAATAGAGTAAGATTTGTTTGCTAATAAAAGGCAATGATTGCCTGAGAGTGAGAATGGCATTACATATATGAGTTTACATTAACTTTGCATTCATGGAAATCATTCACGTGTTTATTTGCATATAGAGCGAGGAAGTGAGATTCGATCACAAGTGGTCACTTGAGACACACGTGGAGACATATTCTAATGCCAGATGTGAAATGACATACTTTGAGCAGTCCAGCTGTGATTGGATCACCCAAGATGCTAGACATCAATACGAGGTGTGAACAGAGCCATTGTTAGGCTTACAAGCAAAACCTAAAGAAGACCAGACTTAACCTGTTAGTTGTAAAAAAAAATGCTGTGTCGGTTTAGAAGTTATGATCACTGGTGTTGTTTTGATAGTAATTTTATACTGCATGTACTGGATACAGTACACATTTCCTTTCATTGCAAGGCAAGCTGAAAGCCATGTCTCTATTCCAGCTGTACAAAAAAGTAGCATTTTTAACATCTAACAGAACTAAACAGGTCTGCTAAACATACAAGGTATTTATTTATATGAAATAATTCATTTTGTCAAGGATTTATTTCTACAGGTATTACTACTTGTCATGAGACCCATATGTGGAATACCTTAATCTGAAACAACTTCTTAAATAACGTCCTCACAGCGAAATTGTCAGTGTTAATCTGACTCAGGATATCAAAATCAAAACTATGATAGCATTTCCAAAGTCCATGCCCATCATACTTAATACTTTTGACAGTTTTGAACAACAGCCCTACAGACATATCAACTGTATGAGAGGACAAACAACACTCCAATCAACACCTGTCAACCCTGAATAATTATCACTGAGGAATCAACACTTATAAATACTGGAAAATATTCTGTGATGTGGATACGTGATTGAGTATAGTTTTGAATCACCTTGATTAGTACCGTGGCCATCTGTCATATTGGCAGGCACTTGTGATTTGCAGGTGAGGAAGAAGCTCACCCTGAGAGGAAGCCATAGAGACTGCTATCCTGCATGACATGTGGCAGTGCCCACTGACTCAGACTGTCCTGCTGGGCTAGCTGCTGACATCTGTGGCATGTGGCTTGTGTGAAACAAAGCTGGGGAAGCTGATTAAACAAAGTCATCTAGCAGATACGCTACTCCTTGCCAGTTAACTCTGGTAAAGTTGGTATGTCCTTTTGTGTACCAGGCCTCAAAACTGGATAGAAGTTAATATGACAAACTGCAAAATCTGTTTTTTACTGTAATATTCTAAAATATCTCCAATGACTCACAATGTGTCTCCTATTCAATACTGAAATTATACTAACGCTTTGTTTTATTTTCCTTTTATAATGTCATGTCTTAATATTAATCTTATAGTTACTTTACATTACCATATGTAGAGTAGGACACTCTTTTTATGGCACTCAACCATTAAAATATGGTTTTAAACCTCAAATCACTCAATATATTAGCATGATCACATTACAACACAAATATTTTTCCAGTACTACCCGTGTACCATGAAAACATAAGTTAGTCAATCAACATCAATTTTTTTTTTTAAATTAATGTTTAAGCAGTTTTTCCAAGCAAAAATATTTCTTACTTGCAACTAGCTAGTTCTCATTTATTAGTAAACATGAATATTGTGGGTATGTAATTTGAGGATGTCACCTTGGGCTTTTGAAATTGTGTTGGACATTTTGTAGATGGAACACTTAAAATAACTTAAATAAAGAACACAATTGGCAGATTAATCTATAATGAAAATAATCATTAGTTGTAGTCCTAATCATTTTGGTAATTTTAATAATCTGTAATTCATTTGGTATCATATAATATTAGCATTTAGTTATTTTGCCATTACAAGTCTTTACAATTACAGGAGCACAGTCAAAATGGTATTTGAAAATAGATATTGTAACATATTTCAACCAACTAGTACTGCAACCTGCTAACTCATAATTAGGTACACTGGATAAAATTCATGGTCTTATAATTATGATAATAATTACTATTATTATTATAAGGTGATTATAATTATAATGTTAATTAGAGACATTCATTTTACTCTTTGTTGCAGTTTTAGATTTGGTCATTTAGTGCTGTGATCATAAAGTCCATGTCTGGGTTTTCTTTGGAAAATATATCATTTAAAATAACAAAGACCAAGACCTTTATTACCCATTAATGCCGTGAGGCTAAGGGAATGTTTAATGAGATCTGTCAAATACTGAATTTTTATAATGATCTCAACATTAGCACACCTTTGCCCGTATCCCATCTGGTTATTAATGTTCTATTCTCCAATGGTATCCACATCTAGTTAACAGTATTGAGAATGTATATAGCTAGAAGTCAGAACATCTGTGAAGCCAGTAATTCAGTGCAAATATAAAGCATACCAATAATAAAACAAAGAGCTTTAGTAAAAAATGATTTTTGATTGTCAGCTAAGTTGCCTGATCAGATTTTTTGACCCAACTGGAGCAAAGACCACCCACGTAGTTTTAAACTGATCAACAGCTGAGTGGAAACTGAATTTTCCTTTGTAGTAGTATACTGCATCAGTAGAGACCTGGGTTTCGTTACCGATACAGATATTCTGCGTGGGTGTGAACACTACTTTAACTCGATAAAGATGGTTGGGCCCTCTTAAAGGAAAGATTTCAGAACTTTATAAACCATTTTATGGCCATGCATCTTCATTTTGGTCTTCTCTTTTATTACAATTCAATCTGGCGGTCCTGCAGGAGAGGAGTATAATGTAAGAAACTGTCACAGCCAATTGCAACAAGAAATTTGTTGTGTCAATTGACTTCACAAGAATTCCTGTATTGTTTATGAGTCATGCCATTTACCACTGGAAGATAAAATTAAATATGTATGAACTCCAGTTGCCATAATCGTTTTCAGCAAATCACCATTTGTTGCTTGGATGCTGCCATGGCTACGTTAGTTTCAATGTGTGACTGCCAAACGTTAATCATGGAAGCAGATCACTCATTCAGCATACTTCTGGAACAAACTGAGTAGCTGCTCTTTAAATAGAGTAAGAGTTGTTTAGTAATAAAAGGCAACAATTACCTGAGAGTGGGAATGTCTTTATATATAGGAATTTACACTAATTTTGCATTCACAGCTTGAGCAACAGGAAGCAGAGGAACCAGGGCGACTCATCAGTGGACAGTCATCAAGCTTGCTGGCTGTAAAAAGTTGGCTACAGCTGAGTTTTTCATGATCATCGGCTGTAAAAAGCTAATCAGATTTCCATGCTTCTTTGTGTCCCTGCTGATGTAATTTTGTCCCATGAATAGTTTTACTTGGCAAGTGAAATTCATGAGGAGTTGATTGCAGCAGTGGAGAACATCCCAGTTCTTTGTCATTTTTGTGTGAGTAAAAATCTCTAAAACAATGTTTGGACTACCTGCATATCACAAGGAATCTCCATGGTGAGCCACAGCCTTCTCTGTGAAGAGGAAAACTGTACATGTTTTATTGTCTACCCCTTCAAGCTCACACAGGGTGAATGTGACATTCAGTCAACAAATGCAAGTCCAATTTAGAACTACAACATTAAGTCAACAGGAAATTATTTGGCAACTATTTTGATAACTGACTGATTCATAATTGAGTCATTTTTTAAGAATACATCCAAATTATCTAATTTCAACATCTCAAATGTTTTAATTTAGTCTTCTCTGATAGTAAACTTTAGTTTATGAGCTGTTGGTTGGGACAAAACAAACCATAAGAGGGCATCACTTTGGGCTTTGGGAAACAGTGATCAACATTTTTCACCATTTTCTGATACTTTATAAACCAAACACCTCATTGATTACTCGAGAAAATAATAGTCAGATTAATCGATAATGAAAGTAATCCAGACTTAATCCAATTTAAAATCAAGCTTCAAGTCTGAGTAATGGTTGGATTGGAAAAAAAACACTGTGGCTAGAAATCAGACTGTTCCTTAATATTTGCAGAAATTCTATATACTGTATGTGACCAAAGGTATACTGTATGATTACTTTGAAGAACAACAAACTCATGTGCTCAACTTCAAACATTTTTAATTATATATTTTTGACTTTTACCTTTTAAAAAACTCATTAAAACTGCAGACAAATAAACAAATCATCATGAGGCAAAAGTATTACACCTAGTTTGTGCAGTAGTGATAAAGCCGTTTTAATGTGAAGATTAAACTGTTGTGTCTCAATCATATTCTCATGAAACAGCAATGAAATTACATTAAAAAAAAACAAAAACAGCAGTCACACTGTATATGGGAAGCAACTGAAATTAGTTGATTATAATAATGCAAGACTACGTGCCTGCCTAATAACCTGTCCCATAACTGGGCAAATGCCATCTATCAGAGGAAAACAGAGCATTACCATGAAGATACTAGCAAAAGGTAAAACATACACATACATCAACATACATAGATACATTTAAACATTGGATAAAAGGAGAACGGTTATGAAAATAAAATCAATCTTGCTTCTGTGGAAATGTTGACAGGATCTTTAAAAAGCTTTTACTGCTCAAAGTCAACATGTTGGCATTAATCAACATGTTTGAATTCAATAGAAGTTCAAAAAGCATTGCAGTTCTTTTCTACCATCTATTTATTTGAAACTCAAGTCACCCACTCAGAAGTCCATCTCTGCTGGAAGTGGGTGAATACCTTCTGTCCTCCAAGTGTGTATTTCTTGCTGTTATGAATAAAGGGTCTTCACTGAAATTTGGCTTGAGAAAGGGCAGAACAGCCAAAGATATAGGCTATTCATCTGAGGGAAGCTTCTGATGTAATATTATTTTTTATTAACACTGCAATATGCAAACAAAACAAAAACTCCAGCTCTTTTCATAACCTCTGCAAGATAACTTCTCTACTCTATAAATAATCATTGTCTTTGCATGTGTGGAGGAGAGATGGTAGTTGTTCAGTAAGCTTAAAGAATTTGAGTTGTTTTTAATTTAACTGTCAGTTAACACAGTCAAACTTTCTGTTTTAACATGGCACATTGTTTACAATAATAACAGTGGCAGATGTACCATTCAGAATTCCTCGTAAAGTCATATTTGAAACAATTGGTCCTTGATTTCAGACAAAGGTAGATTAAATCGGGCTTCTCATTTCTTAGCCACATTTCATGCTGTTGCAAATGAATATAATTTATGTTAGTCTAGCTAACTCTTTAATGTTTCCAGCTGACTAGTATAAGATAAGAATCTTGTCAGAGTTGCCTTAAATTTATGCTTGATGGTTACACATGTAATATTGTGCTGAAAGACTGTGGCTAGATTAAGCTAGTTAGCCATGCATGCTAACAGATGCAACTTATGTTATAGCAGATAAACCTAATATCCCTTTTCTAAAAGACATCACCCCCCACTCTTTAAATTCTGAGTATTCTGTGTGTTCACACAGAATGCAAAGTAACCCACATTTAAACCATATTGAGGACACTGATTATTGTAGAAGTAATCAGTTGTGACATCTTTAAACATAATCTGGGGAATACAGAAACATTCCAGTCATTTAAACCATGATGTTAGTGTTGAAATCCAGATGAAGGGCACATGCTATGAAAAGCTCAATAAGGTTTGTCTAATCTGAACAAACTCAGGTGCAGAAGTTAAGTGTCTGACATAGGTAGATTTGCATTTTGAGGCAGTGATGATTTCATTGCTTACCTTTCTTATCTACCCACCTTCTTCACCTTCTATCATGCAAAAGCAGCTGTCATCAACATCTGTGTGCCACTCTGAGGTGAACCCCACAGAGATAATCCCTGAGCTGAGAATCCACCTCCACTTCCATGTCCAATTTTTATGCCTCCACACCAGCAACAGCTATGCCAGGGGCATAAAAGTTTCAATTGTTGTGAACGCAATATCTCAGGAACACCTGGAGGGAATTTCTTAATATTTGGCACAATCATCCACCTGGAATCATGGATGAACTAATTAGATTTTGGTGGTCATAAGTCAAAGGTCAAGGTCACTGTGACCTCATGTCCTTTCCATTCTTGTGAACGCAATATCTCAGAAACACCTGGAAGTTATTTCATCTGTCACAAACATCCACTAAATGATTAACTGGGATGAACTGATTAGAATTTGGTGGTCAAAGGTCAAGGTCACTGCACAAAACATGTTTTTGACCATAAGTTAAGATCAGAGATATTTTGGCTGGTAAGCAGAGGCATATAACCACAAGGCATAATGTATTTCTAGTTACTCTAATTTTAAAGTTGCAATACATGACATTCAGCCACTAGATGTTGCACTATAACACTAGCATCTCAGACCAAAACAAATGTTCATGTCATTTATTCAATAAAGTTGGGAAAAAAGAAAGCAACCCCTGAACCAACAGCTCACAAAACTCGAACTATCAAACTAGGCAGTGCTGAACAAACATGGATCCAGATTATATTACTGCATGCATTTTTCACTTCAAATGTTCTCAGAAACATTTTTTTTGTGTACTGTTTTGCTGTAATTTGAGAAAGTTTGTGATGCAGCCGCCATCTTGGAAATGCACATACATTATACATGCTGACATACACTAATATGCATGCTTGTCCGGGCTTGCGAACAAAGAAGCAACACACATGGAGGGAGTGTGACTTAATTATCTGCTCAGGTTGCCATTACTTCACTATATCTTTAGATGGCAAGTAGTTGTTTACTGACATCTAGTGAGGCTGAATGTTGTTTATTGCGAATTTTAAAATTTCAAAAAACTATATAGCGCCTTATAGAGCACCTTATTTGAATTGAGTGTGTGATGCCAAGTCTAATGTGATTGAATGTAATTTTTTTCAATGCATGCCTTTATCAGTGCAACATGATACAATCAAGGCATCTATTGAAAGGGAGATAACATCTGTATCTTAAGTCTAAAGAGAATACAGCAATGCAATCAAGTATTCACTTGTCAACAGTTTCAAAGGTATCAGAATACACGCCCAAAACACACCCTCACTCACAACTAACAAACACTTGGATGTTGTTTATCACCAGGAGTGTGTATGCACAGGTTTTTGCATGGGGTTGCTAAGCTGTATGCTCAATTGGAAGCAGGTGCAGCATAAAGACCTAATCACATTTGCGGCTCATTACCCAGTGACTGTGTGCACATATTTGCCTCTCTGTGTCCTTATTAATCAAGCACAGACAACCCTAAGTGCTCCTCTCCACTTTTCCACATGACTTGCTACAAGCAACAGTAGAGCACAACAACCTGATGAGACCACCTGCTGCTGTCTGCTTTTCCAACACCTGCAATGCAAACGCTCA
Source organism: Euthynnus affinis (assembly GCA_029490765.1). NCBI lineage: Eukaryota > Metazoa > Chordata > Actinopteri > Scombriformes > Scombridae > Euthynnus > Euthynnus affinis. The sequence goes on from CM055859.1 coordinate 21,074,899, forward strand.
TAATTTCTCACTTGACCTCTAACCACTTGCCAATTGAGAGAGCATCAGCTTTTAGACCGCTCGATTATTGTTCCAGTCTCTTGTACGTTTTCTCCATGGTTTCTGTTGCTCATTTGGAGAAATGCCATTAATGCATTTGTAAGTCATGTCAAATGTATTTGTTCATTTGATGAAAATTATAAACCTTTAATATATTTTTACTTGTATTATATTATATTATATTTTGATATGTTATCACTAAAAGCCAACTTGTGTGTTTTTTTTCCAACTATAATAGACAGTGAGTCCCTTTATATATCTCCCTGTCCAATACTTGTAAATCAATGAAATTTCATGAAAGAAGTGCCATTAGCATGAAGGTCCCATCTACTAATAAAAATATTCTCAATAAAAGGGAGTAAGATGTAAAAAATAAAATGAATCATCAAAAACTGGTTGACTTCTGGGAGTCAAATTTGTGATATTTGTGATACTATAGTTGTTCATAGTCAAACCTTGAGTGAGAATTTCTCTGCATTTTTAGAAAGACCATGCTTTGATGTTAGACGAGTGAACACTGATGCCAAACCCTTGCTGTCAGCAAGTATTTCCTTGAAATGATTCTATTCCCACACAATTGTTGATTCAATTACACAGGGATGGCAACAATTATTAAGCAGAGCAATTTAGATGGTCATGGCAGGAGACATCAAAAATGAAATTGTCTTCTGTGATTTATAACTATGTATACACTGAGATGAAAAGGAAAACATTACAACAGTGGCAGACAATGCATACCTTGGTGAATTGAAAAAAAAGAACAGTTAAAAATAGTCTTGAGGCTGTAATGCATTATGAGAATTTGGACGAACATCTTTCCTTGATGTACTGTCTTGTTTGCAGGAGGTAGGCTCAGTATTGGGAGCTCTGTTGGGGTTTGGTTTCCATTGTTCCACTGTATTATCTTGTATGCTGTGCATGTTCCCCCTGTCTCTAAAGAACCTCGGTTCCCTTTTCAGAGCGGCCCTAGAGACACATACGGCACTGTCTAAAGTACTGTAAGTGGGACACAGAGCCTCAGAGTCCCAATAAAGGAAGGTGAATAAAACAACACAATAATAGGCTTAAACCCTGAGATGAATATGTTATTATATGTACAGAGCATAGCTTTGTGTCCAAACAGCAGTCAAAACCAATGAGACCATTGCACACAAAAAGTCATCTGTCTCTCCTGATTTATTTTTGTCTACTTGTTTTTCTTTCTCACCCTTTCTCTAGCTCACACAATGTTCAAAATTATTATGTATTCAGCTCTAACTGTACTATAAACTGAGCCTGATGTATTGGCCCAGTATGCACTAGTCTTTCAATAAAAGAAATGCATGTTAGCTAGTCAGAGGTGGCCACTTCTTAATTGATGGAAGCGGCTGTTACTATGAATGCATGAATACATTTTTACACATTTCTCAGCAGCACTTAAAAGTGATTGCCCGTGCATGGCTTTTAAGAGCGTATTAACACCTGCTGAACATAGAACTGAGTATTTTGAGCACTGCTTAATTGCAAGTGGAATTTCTTGAGTGACAGATGTTGCTGGAAACACATGTTGCTGTTGGGTTATAAGTGTAATTCTTTAGTCATGTTAGCAACATGGCAAGGATGGCAGTCAGTCAACACTTTGGTCTAGACCATATCACACCAACTATTGGATGGATTGTCATGAAATTAGGCATTCACGGTACCCAGATGATGAATCCTAAATCTGTATATGCTGCTGGTATATCATCAAGGAGTAGCCTCTAGGTGGCTCTAGATCTATGTGGACAAGTGAGTGCCACCTGAATACAAGCTGTGGCTGATTAACCACAGCTGGATAACCTGGGTGAGGGTGTCTGATGCTGAAAGACCTGAAACAACCAATGACACGAGGTTACATCACTGATGATGTGTTCGGGTGCATCGTAAGATGTACTTTAAGAATCAGGCTTTAATTGCAATTGTTTCTTCTGTCTTTTTACCTCATTGCTTTTTACCTCATTGTTGGCTGCTGTAAGATTTTAATTTCCCTTTGGGATTAATAATAAATCTATTCAACTTTAACATGGCTGCCAGATGTGTCCTGTTATTTTCTTCTCCGTCAGTTGTTGGTGTGTATTTTTCTAGAAAATACCACACCTGCTGAAGTGCTGCTGCTGCTCACCCCTGCTGGGTTTCTCAGCGGGGGTAAGCTATGTCAATATCTCACGCTTTATTGTCTGATATCCTGCCAAACCAAATAATAAGCTCCATCCAGCCCTATCATAAGGTTCAAAATTTAAATTTGTCCAGTGTCGGCAAAATGGATGTCATCTCAGCTATACTTTATGGTTAGTCAGGTCAAATTTATGTATAGACCACATTTACAACTTTGGTGGCAGAAGTCTCAGCAGTATGTATCCAAGAAACCAAGGATAACAAAACTGAAACAACCCGCATGGCTACATAACACTGAGTGGAAAATTTGTTGTTTTTGACCAGGGTGAACAGATCCTTTAAAGTGTTTCTTTCTACTTATTTCCTCTCAATTCCTTTCGTTGTACACAAACCTGGGCAGTGTGCATTCCAAACATGGACCACAATGAGAATCCAAACCATTTGACCACATGATGGCCAGGAATGATCCAGGGCTGTGTGACTGTTTGATGTGAAAAGTGTCATATGTGTAACTGTATGTATATTCTGTATGTAAACCTCCTAAATTGGACAGCCTAAGGATCCAAAATGAATTTCAGTGTAAAGTCGTATTGTATCGTATGCCAAACATTGGGCATTCGACTGTTTTCAATGCAGGGGAGTTGTTTATTTTAAGAGTGGCTTCTTTAACACAGCGTTACTTATAGTCTGAAAGGTATAAATGCAGCCTCAGCAATTATTCCACCCAACAGAGATTAACATTCTTGAGTAAACTCAGTATCCTTGATTATTTATTTATTTATTTTCCATCACATCATAAGCAAGTGGTATACAGTATTTGGAGTCAGCACTGGCTTTGACTGTGTGTCTGAACTGGCACTGAGAAACCTTGGGGAGGCACTCTTCCTCGCTGTCAGACCCTGAATCTCTATCAGGATTCATTCCTATTCAAATTGCACCATGGTAGCTCATAAACATAGCATTAGATTATGGAAATGAGAGGTCTGCATGTATTCTCATTTAATTCCTTTTGGGAGACATTTAATTTAAACAAATAAATAAATAACAGTGCAGCATCAGGTGTTTATGAAGGGTATTGTGTAAATTTAGCGATGCAAACTGAATAATAATCACTCCATTTGACTATATGCGTCCAATCACCCATCGCTGAACACTTCATTAAGGGTTAAACAGTCTTTTAAATATGTAGGACACTTGACTTAAGACAGATGTCAGGGGAATTGGCTGCTTGTCACTCAGAGTACTGTCTATGTGGCTCAATAAACTGTCTATAATCTGCAGGTAGCCCATAGTGCTTCTTAAATTAAAAAAGAAGGATTAACCTTCAAATTAAAATCACAATTCTTTCTTTTTTTGCCCTATTAGCTGTTAACTCAGTATCCACATCCTATAACTGCAGCATCACCCAGTTTCTTTCTTTTTGTATATTTATTTGGTTTTGTTTCTTTATTTATACATATATTTAATATAAAAAGATACAATATATAATTTGAAAGGGAATGTGAAGGAGAATTGCCCAAAAACCCTTCAGGGGCTTGAAAAGTTGCATTCTCCAGGCAGCATATTACAGGAAATAATTACAGCAATGTAGAATACACAATTTGAATGTACCTATTAATATGTTCAGACAGGTAAAAAATTGAAGCATAGTTTAGCATAGCACTTGACAACAATGCATCTCATTAACACCCATCTATTACACAACTATAATGAATCAGTCATAGTCATAAGACACACACACACACACACACACACACACACACACACATATCATTAATACTTATTCATAATACAAGCAAGTATACATAAACACTGTCATTAAGCGTGAGAGTATACACCTTTGTGATATGGCGTAAAGTTTTCATAAGACAAGAAAGATAAAGAAGAATATGACAAGAAAAAAGCAAGCCATATTCATACCTTACCCAGCTTATATAGGCACCCCATATTGAAAATGTTAGTTGGTTAGGAGAATTGATTTCAGGACTATGTGTGGAGTAATTATGGAATTGATTATTTGTATGCAAGTTTGTCATAAAAAGGTTCCTTTTAAGGACTTATAAACAAATAAAACTATCTGGAAATGGTTTCAATGACAATCACAGAGGACATCTAAATGGAGAAAAAGATGCTGAGAGAAAATGTCTCATTGTGAGAAGAATGTGTTAGTGTGAACTTATTATTCTTAGAGCTTGTTTCTGAATATGGTATATGAGCTCAAGCTTGGTCTGATGAGTACTAGCCCAAGCTATGTTACATTAATTAAACCATAGAATAATATCACATAGTGGCTACCTTGATGTTGATCAAGTGACAGGTGGCCATGATGAGGTTTCCATGATAAGGATTCATCAAGCAGAACGCCAAGGTATCATGTAGAATGCACATTAGTTATGGGGATGTTATCAATTACAATTTTAGAAAAGTGGACCACTAATCCAAACTTTGCTATATTTGCTTCATTAAAGGGTGACTTATAATTAGGATACAGTGCTCGGGCTTATTGTGTTCCTTGAATGCTATTAGAAAGATCAGACAATGATCAGCAATATACATACACAGAACTCCTATTTTCATGTTCTTAGCCAATGCATTTGTTAAGATCTTGTCTATCAAGCCGGTAGACATATGTCACTCTGGCTGGTACTGCAATCATATGATGAAAGTAATGAGAGTTCATTGTGTCAATAGTCCTAAATTAAATTATTATTGTGGTTTACAGCATTGATATTTAGAACACTAATTACATAGCATTTTTCTCATCTTTAGAAATAATTTCAAGAACATTTGTTAAGTCAGTATTGAATACAGACACACTAGAGCTAGGTGGTCTATAGATTTCCAATAATATGGTGGCTTTCAACAATCACAGCCTCAGCAGAAAGGGTGAAATACTTTTCAATGTCATGTCTTGCGTTACAGACCAGGCTAAGGTTGAGATAAATTAACAATATATAATAATATAAAATTCAGTCATTTTTGCCATCAAAGATTAAATCAGCCTCACTATGGGAAAAGTGCAAAGAGGTGAGACCAACACTTTTCTAGTTATACATACATATTTGTTGTTGTCCAATTTGCCCACATTTGAACAGCTCGACCCCCCAGCCTACCTTTATTTCCAGTTCCAGCAACTAGACATACAGTACCAGCCAAGATTTGGATGCACTTTCTCATTCAAGTGAATGAGAAGGTATGTTCAAACCTTTCTATGGTACCGTATGATAAATAATAAGGTGCAGCTTTTCCCTTGTAACATTAAGAACACCTTTAGGAAGCATTGTCTCTGTACTTTTATTAGGTGCAATGACAGTAAAGTTGAATCTAATCTATTTTTAACTGAAACTTGCCAACAAGCCAGCTGTATCAGACCTCATTTTGCCACATAAATTAATCATCTACAGCTCTAAACTGCATTCGTCTATAGGCACTTCATTAAAAATATATGCAACTTTTATTACGTGATACTCATTCTTTTCAAACATGATAATATTTCAGCATCAATTGGGTACATCTGTCTATTCTATTCATCACCTCTCCAGATGTGCTATTTTCCCAAGTGTTATTGTGAGCAGAGGAACCAGTGTAATTAAAGGAAAATCTATTTAAATGCCACATTAGTATTGAAGCACATTTTCCCAAAACATGTAATTATCTTTGTTACTCTCAAATCCGTTAATTTGCTTCTTGAAGCTCATTTCATCCTATCATATAATTATGCTAACTCTATGATGGAAAATTATCCATAGTAAGATGAACTATCATAACATTCAGGGATATAGGTTGAGGTTCAACTGTCAGATACAGACTTCAAATTATGTGAACACTTGAAATTTTCCCTTATTGTATGAAAAGTCACACTTCTTGCCTAACACATATGTGTGCATTGTATTTTTCTGTGAATATATTTTCAATCAAAATGTCCATGTTGGTACTTGTGAAGCCACACACTATGTAAAGGTCATTTTACTGTGTACATCTTGCTGTCATGTGGTGCTGCATATATGGAGTATTTTTTCATTCTTTGACGTAGTTATGAAGCATAATCTAGTTTTAATTAATTAAGTGTCAACCCTGAGAGAACATTGGAAATAAAATTACTTTTAGAACTTCATCACATGAATGTCCACATTTGCAGTGAACAATTAAAACTAAATGGGAAAAAATACAAAAAAAGTTATTCCCTAATTCTAATCAAGAAAAACTTGTCATAAAAATATCACTTAAGTTATGATTAGGCAAATCTGTAGAAGGGGTATTGCACCCTGCAGTCATATCATCCTCAAACTAAGTTTTGAAAATTAATTAAGAATGAAATACTTACATTTTTATCCTCTATCATAAATAAGATATAGCTCATGGGCTTTCTGGCTGATGTGAGTGAATCGGGTTGGAGGCAGCATGGTGTGTTGGGAATAGCAAGATTGACCTTAAACCAAAACACTGAAAGTGGGTCCAAATCCATGTGCCTGCAAGCACCTTCCATGCTGTCTGTTTACAAGGCACGCTAGCTGGCTCTGAACTGGGGGTAGGAGAGGGTCACGAAAAGAGAAAATTATCCAGAGAGTCAGACATCAATAGACAACAAACAGAAAATTAACTTTTTCACAATGTCTCACTGACACTTGACCAGAAAAACAATAGCAAAGGTTGTTTTGTTCAAACTTATGGGTTTGTTCAGTAGTAAAACAGGCAATACTGTGACATTCTTATACCCCCGCTAAAAGTGTAGATGAAAATATACATCTGCATGTTTTATTATTTTTCCCCTGACCGACAATGTCTGTACTAGTAATCTGACTGGTGCAATATGTGGAGGTTGGATAATAGGCACTAAAAAGTTCATAGTATCACTTTAGTTTACACAGGAAATTAATCAGCTGGAGGACAGATGTTGTTAATGCCAATTCATGGTTGCATGCTGAGTGTCCAGAAGACTTAAATTATATCATCAGCACATGTCCATGAAGGTCAGCATGGAATCCTGTGTAGCCCAACATGTGCAATTGCACATGCACTAGAAAAGCAGACTGAAGACTTATTTTTTGTTACTCTGCGTATGATTAGAATTACCAGGTAACATACAGATTTCTATAATACAGGTTAGCAAATTCAGATTCTTTGTGCGGCTTCTGTGCTAAACCTGTGCAAATGAGACAAAAAGAAATTCACAAACTGTAATTCACAAATCACCCGCAAAGGGTGAAATGCATCCCAAACTGCACTGGCAAGCAAATAGCGTCTCGGTGCTCCTTTGCTATTTGCACATATGTAAATTGGACAATATGCAATACATTTGGCGCAAAATTGACCCCTTTCTATGTAAATGAGCCTCATTGCAAAAACAATTCACAAAGACCAGTGCTAATAGCCACACACAGTTAGAGTGAAATTATTAGCTTCTTCAGAGAGTTGGTGGTAAGTGAAGCACACTCATGCACACCTATCTCTCTCTCTCTCTCTCTCTCTCTCTCTCTCTCTCTCTATCAATCTATCTATCTCTTGCTTCGAATTGAGCTGACGCTTGTGAGGTATTGAATGATATTGAATTGATATTGAATGATATCAAGGACAAAATCTTCAGTCAGACACGGGGCGGTCTAGTGGGTACTACACGATGATAGGCTTTCAGCTACTTAAAAAATGTCCTGGCAGTTCTGATCCAAAAATATGTATGAAATTGTTTTACCCTCTTATATTTTTTTACATAAACAATTAGGAAAACTCAAATTTCAGTGACACTTTAACCAATGAGTATTAGCTGCGTAAACTTAACCATATCTTGACTCTTGTATTTTCTGTATTTGGCCTTTGCTGTTTAAGTATCAGTACTCTCACTACACAAGGAGTTCGTATGACTCATCAACTTTGTGTCAGATTTGAATAGAAAGATGAGTATAAAAATATTGTAGGTAAAGGTAAAAGTTTCTTTCTGTTTGTCTGGTATGTGTCAGGTATAAACAATATTTTTAGTTCAATACTTGTCTGACAGCAAGTTCTTTGAGTTTGTTTCAGTTCATAATCCACAAAGGAATCAGCATGACATTGCAAATACACAACATTTATCTTGGAAATTACCCTGAGAGACACAACAGTCAGTCCTTTAAATACTTGGAAGAGGTTCATCCTTTTGCTATTCAAAGCATCGTGCTCACTAAACAGATTGTTTAATTATTCTAATGAATATAATTATACAGATAAGAACTGAATAAACATGTTCAGCTTACAACTGGTTTGTTGTGGCCACCATTTATACATTTATTTTTGCAACTATGCCTGTACTATTACTTTCCAGGAAGTCAGAAGAAAATGAATGTTAAAGCTGTATGAATAAAACATGGACAATACCTTTGGTGCCTGTTGGTGGTACTGTCCAGAATGTTTGATTGACGTTATATTGTGAATCAGTCTATCAAGCCATGCCTATTTAGTAATGTACAAGATGAGAATATAAATGAGCCAGGAAGCCATAGGATGCTGTGCTGTATGAATATTTTGCGAAATTGTACACAATTAGATGCAAATGGTTTGAAGGAAATGTTGCATTTTAATAACCTCCACAGTCTTGCTATATACACTCGTCGGTAGATAAAAATTGCAAACCCGGCCAAACATAAAGCTGCAACGAATTCAATTAACAGAAATAATGACAGGAATCAGAACAGTTCATTAAAGTGTAAAATACAGCAAGACATGGCCCATTCCCTGCTGCATCCACAACTCTGAATCTATGTGCTACAATCATGCAGCCTCATTCAACGTAATTTTCCCTGACAGGCCTCTACTGTACACCACTGGGGTTAGATTAGCAGCATCCACAGCACTTTGTTTTCTTTGCACCCCAAGCCTGGCGTAAGTGAGCCATCTGTGAACTTCTCAGTGAGTCAGTCAGGAGATCAGTGCCAAATAGGCCTCAGCTGTCTGCCACTGGCTAGTTTTCAGCGGGATTTCACCTTCTCCTTCCCTCTTGGACTCTTATTAGTGTCAGAAAGGCCATCTATGTCCAGGTGTGAAGATGTCTTGCCAGGTGGAAGGTATGATACCAATTTGTTGTGCTCATAATGTCAGTGGTCTGTACTCAGGGAGCGCTGTACCTTGCTTTCATTTCAGCAGTGTAAACCAATTATTCAAGTCTTTAATTTGGTTTAATCCACCCACCTTTTTCAACACTATATTGCCCTTGACAAATTAATATCAGAGCTTGTGTGGATAGAGTATTAGCCATTGTAGATTATTTGTTCATTCTTTATGACAGTTATTTTATCAAATTTAAAATTGAACATTTGACTTTTCTAAACAAGAGCTCTCTCTCTCATTGCTTTCATGTCTTGGAAGTGCAATGATACCTTTGGTGCCCTTCCAATATGAAAGCCATTCAAATGATCTGCATTGATCTGTAATTTGCAGCCAAATTATACCAATATTCTGCTAGACAAGCAGAGCATAAAAATGCAAAATTTAAGTGCTCAAGATGCTCAAACAATATTCGATCAATGCAGGTGGCTTTGATCTTTACTTTCACATCTGTATAAAAGAAATCATCAGTGACAGTACTTTAAAGTAACACACAAATGATGTAAGGTAGAGTAAACTTGTGTTCTGTTTTACTGAAACAATGTTTAATCATAGCTATGATGACTCCACATTCACTATAGTTTTCATTTTCTTGCATCTTCTTGAAGTCTGTAATGACTGTAGGCTGGTGACAGATTGCATGTCTAGATGTAAGCTTCTATGTCTTACCCAAAGCACAAATGGTGGCCGATTATCTAAAGGATGATTAATGTCCATTGCCAGGGCATCTTGTTTGCATCAATACATGCTGTCGCTGAGATTTTCTTCCTAGGTGTAACATGGGACGTAGACAGAAGCAACAACACATGATGTATTTGAAATAAATGCTTGTCATGGAAATACATTTGAAAATAGCTTCCAGACAGCCTGTCAGCTTCAATACATCCTGGCTGGTCTCTTGTATTACAGTACCTGAGATGTTCATCGAAAGAAAAACAACCCGGTCATGTCTTTGTGAGTAGTTGTGTGTACTTGCTGACAGCAAAGGACTTTAAGGGCGTATTGGTTGTTATGTGGCATGCACATACTTTTTTACATTTCCCTGATGGCTTATATCAAGCCTTCAAGCACTTTTTTTCTCTTTGCTTCCTGTCATTTCACAGTGACATTGCTGACACACTGTCCGACACGACAATTATTCATCTAGTAGAAAAACTAACAATGCTCTTTGTAGAATAAGATGTGCTTAGTCTTGGGATCAATATAACATGGTGCATTTCATTTCATTTCAAAATGGTGTATGATTAATAAGAAAGAAACAACTTGGAAATAGAGACATAAGACTGGAATGACTGCAGAAATCCTTTTTTGTTCTCCAATGCTGGCTTTTCTTTCCATATGACCATAACAGATTGAATGTAATGTAATGACAAATGTCAGGTTTTCTTTTTTGGCATGTGTTGTAGCATTATTTACAGTGAAGCCAAGCTTGCATGCATCATCAACCTTCATCAGAAGATGGAAGCTCAACAGCAAAGTGAAATGAAAGTAAACTTTTGGATGGATTTTACATGAATCGGGTTATTCATTTATTTGTTCTGCTTTAATGCTAGTGTTAATTGTTTTAATTGGTTAAATAAGATAAGATAAAGCAATCGAAAATTAAATATGTATTGTTGCAAGTAGGGAAATTCAGCATGTCTATCAAGCACAATAGTTCACAGAAACATTAGTATCTATATATATATGTGTGTGTGTGTGTGTGTGTGTGTGTGTGTGTGTGTGTGTGTGTGTGCGTATGTGTAGGGTAGAATAGTAGAATCAAATATCAGTAAAAAATTGCTCAAATCAAGCAAAAGAGCAAACATAAGCACAATTTAAATATTTGTATATGTAAACATATGCTGGTGACAGTTTAATGGCATCTTAAGCTGTGGCAACTGCCTACAGCTGTTATGTACAGATGCAGATTATTTGACAACATATGGATTACAAAATTAGAAATATGAAAAAAAGAGAATGAATGAAGTAAAAAATAAATAAGCACAGATACAGTATAAAGTTGTGGAACATCAATGATGAACTGTTTACTGGAGGTATGGGGGAACCACAGTTCAGACCCCATTTTAAACCCCAGACCCTTCTGTTTTTGCTTGTAATCTGGGGTGTGCATGGGCTTCTTCATACTGCCATAACTGGAACTGAAAGAGAGATAGAAATAATGCCAACACAGCCTTAAGTATTCTCACTTGAGTAATATGCTGACTCAAAGATTCCACTCCCACTATTACATTAAAATTGAATACATAAAGGTTGTATGTACTATTCATGCATAGAATATTTTTGTCTTCTAGAGATACTTTTTTTATGCAGTGGGTTTGATTAAGTTTTTTAGTAAAAAAAAAAAAAAGCAGAATCTAGGTATTGAAATGATTATTACTATATTATTCACACAGTGAATTCAACAAGTGTTTGTGTGAGAGAATATGTGTGTGTAGTATATAATTTCCATTAGGTTTTGTGCACAGATTGGTCCCAGCATGCTAGAATCATGCTCAAACTGGTGCTGGTTCACACTCAAAGAAAGATACCTCGTCATTATATTCCTCTCTCACTATTGCTATTGCTCTCCCGAACTAAATACATAACTCACAGCTGAATGATTACACTTTCCAGCTATTTATATGTCCATTCATCCCCTGCTTATTGAATGTTACTATCCCTTCAATGGGGGTTGTCAAAGTCTTCCTGGGAAATGAAGGAAGCCAATAACTGAAGTAGAAGTACGTGAGGCAGGTAGAGGCAAAGTGGCTACAGCAAAGAAGTAAGCTTCGACATTACATGATGATGGTGTCTGGAGTATCTAAAGGCAGATTTTTCCTGTAAGCCCATTTTGTCACCAAAGAAAAGTCAAACAAAACCCAAGGTACACCTAAATCAAACACTCCACAAGGAATCCAGAGAACTGGAATTAATTAATTTTCCACCAGGTAGCAACACATGTCTGCAAGCAATTTCAGCTGTAAACTAAAAAAAAAAAAAAAAGAATGAAATGTAATCTTTCAAAATGAACTGGGATGAGCAAGAGCAGTACTTTAAATGACATTGGTGAGCCCATGACGGTTGCAACAACAGGAATTTAAAGCATGAGTTTTTTTTTCATTGATCAACAGAGGAACATTTTGCAGTCTTTGTGACAGCAGCAAACACAGATGCTTCAAGCACAAAAAAATGTAAGAGGAGCAAAGGTGTCGTTTGTTTGACAGTGTCCTTGGAAATACAAAACCCACCGGATAAATAATGTTTTGAAGAGAATGAAATGCCTGTGCAGTCATGGCTGTGAAATAGAATCACAGATTTCCAGAGTAGCCTTGACAAAAGCATACTCTGGTACAATGTATCTGGGAAATAACACACAATAACATGAATAATGACAGTTGACAAACTCCAAAGGACAAGTGTCAGGCTGTTCAAGAATACAGTATTATGTAGGATGAATGTTAAGACAATATTTCTTATTTAGAGATCCCTTTGAACATAAATATGAGTTGCTCAAACACTCAGTAAGAGCTTAATTCATGGGTCTGTCATTTGTAATATCCACAGGTTTTAACCCTACTCACGCTGGGCTAAACATAACAAACTTCCCTTTTATTAAGTAAGCTAAAGTCATCAATCCAACAGTGTTGAATGCACAGTTCTTTTTTTTTGCTTTGTTTTCTTATATTACTTGGGAAACCAGCCAACTTACAGAGTGACATGCAGGCTGCGTGTTGCAGCTAAAAATTGGCACCCTGTACTCTTCAGTGTGTAGAGCTAACAAGGATTATTTCTCCTCTTGGAGTTTTATAAAGTTCATATTGTCATACAAATCCTCAGGGCACCGAAATCAGTCAGTGGGCCACATCTTAATCCTTGGGAACATAATGTACATTAGAATTAGCATTTATATTCTTTGCCTCTGAACATCATTGTGTGTCCAAAAGCAGACAGACACATTGTCAATGCTTGAGCAGGCAATAAAATTTCCAGTGGGGCAGTGACAACTAAAATCCTTCTAATCAGCTGAGTGTAACCATTTGAATATATTTTAGTTTTTACTTCCGTCATTTTCCGTGATGATAAGCATACGTTGCTTTTTTTCTTTTTCTTTTTTTTTTTACAAAAATATGTATGTAAAACACCATAAGAATAAACCTAAACCATAAACCAGACACATCCATCATGTTCATTACTAAATGTATCAATCACACTTGTAACATGTTGTTGGGTCAAATGGAGGCCATTTATTGATTGCCAGTTGAGTTGAGGTCATTGGGTGATGAACTTAATAGGAGCATGATTCACTCAATGTTCAATTATTTCATAAATAATTCTCACAGAACTTCTGAAATCTTACAGAAAGATAGATTCAAATCAGCTATTTCACATTTTCTTTAATTTAAATTTACATATTTCATGGCAGACTGCAAACCCAACATAAGTAATCAAATTCTGACCAGTCAAAAGGTAGCCTTGGGCAAAATATGAATGAGGTCTTTTTAAGAGTGTTGTGCTTTGTTGTTTTCATAAGAGTCAATTCTCAGTGTTGAAATGAAATTATGAGTTAAAACGTTTCTGCCGGGGGAAGGATGTTGCAAACTGGAGAAATACGGATTGTCATTTAACAATTATTTATTGTTTTTTTCCCCCCTTTTTTAAGGCCTCTCAGGGTTAGACGCAACCAATTGCCCAGGGCCAGTAAAAGTTTATGCAGGGCAAGTTGATTGGCCAGTTTAGGTGAGTGGAGGACATTTCTCTTTGTGTATAATAATAATACATTAAAAATAAAAAATAATGTGAAAAGTAAAGGTAGTTTTTGCTGTTGGCTTCCTGACTTATTTTTAAAAAGACGAGAGAAAGAGAGAGAGAGAGAGAGAGAGAGAGAGAGAGGGAGAGAAGGGTGGTGGTTAAGCAAGGAGAGGGAGCAGTGGTAGTGAGAACAAAGCAGTGAATGAAAGAAATAAAATGTCAGTTTCTTATTGTTTCACTGCAGGTACGTTCTGAAGCATTAATAAATCACCATCAAACACTCAATAGATGATTTGCTGCGGTGACAGATGCTCTTAGTTTCTGTTTCATCTTCCTCCTCTGCGTTTCACCTTTTCATTCATTCATTACACTTCAACTCCATGTCTGTAGTGGACAGGTGGCTCGCCGAAGCAGACAGAAGGAGCTTGGAGTGAACACTCACATGTAAACAAACGTCATTATGTTCTTTCTGTCAGCGTTCTATCTTAACAAGTACATTTCTGCAGATCTCAAAGCATTGTCACAGTTCTTGACAGGAGTTTATTATCGAGGTCATCCATACACACTGAAATGTTATTGTCATGAATTATGTTCTCTTCTTCATATATATTTCATACTCAGGCTTTTCACAAAATATGGAGAAACCTAAATTTATACACCATTTAATAACTGATCAAATATGTGCCTAATTTTCCATATTTGTATTGTATTATTGATATATTTATATCAATATTACATATCCATAACTAAAGAAAAAACAACCAGATCTAAAGGGAACTTCACTGTTGTACATATTATGTATACAATGAATAAATCACCATAATTATGGAAAAATAATTATTTTAATTTTTTGGTTGCCAGGCTGGTGAAAATACACAAAGGGACAGTAAAACTACGATCTACTAGACAAGTGGGGGGAAATATTATCTTGGACACTGCCTTTGTTTTAGCAGCATAGGGGATGTTAAAATTAAAGGGATGACATCATATTTTTAGATGCATTATTCATATCAGAAATTGCATTTTACTCATGTGACTCGACCCTCAAAGAGTCATCAAAATCAGATCGGTGATGGCTTTTCAGAGTGTGAATTTTTGACCAATAATTGCAGTACTGCTATTAAGATCTTATAATTATCAGTGCAATTTGTCATTCTGCTTCGCAAGTTCAGGGTGTGTGCAGCAAGTTCCCTCTACTAAATATGTATTATATTAGAAACATTTAGTCTGTCAAAAGTGAAAGATTTTGACCACTAATTAAATTTCATCACAACCCCATTAGGCCAATCAGTTCAAATTTTAAAACACTTGAACACAATGCAAAGAAGCATCGTTCTGCCAAGTACTCTCAAATGTTCATGTTTGACAGACAGTCACTGCTTAATTCATAGTGCTCCATTTCTTTGCACGGGGGTGAAAAAAAAATGGTCATGGTTGTCATGGTGACAAATGCAACTGATGTACTCAGTATTTGAGAACATGCCTAGATAGCTCTCTGCCACAGCTAGAATTCACAGCACCAAGACACAAATCAGCGATGCCATGCTGATATACACTCTTGGCTAGCAGCACAAACTGTTTTCAGCCAGTAAATACGCCCTGATCCCCAGAAAATCTGTCATCCTGGATGCTGTCACAGTCCCCTTTTCCCATCTTTTCCCCATTTTTTTCTGCACATAGATGTACAAGCTTTACTCTGGGGTGACATGCCTGACTTTCCTCACTTGGGCAATGGACAGAGCAGTTAATCCTTTTAACATTTTTCTAGGTCTAAAGACACCTACACATCAATGATATACAGTTGGGGCCACAATTGAGCCATTTGTCTTATAACTTAAGTATTTATGTGTCTTCCCAACAATATTTACTTAAATCTCCATAGTTAGCATTCATACATGGTATATAAAGACTTAATAAATAGTTTATAACACACTAGAATATGGTTATAATCATGTACAGTATATTTGTATTTAAATTTGTATGTTATATACTGTGTATATATGCTACATAGTTAGACTTAAAGTAAAATGTTTTTCTCAGATTATAGGTGTGAAATCATGTCATTTTGGAGCAACACTGATATACAGCCTTTCCTACTGCAGATGAAAAAAACATCTAATCTCATATAAGTAGCCTAATCATAAAATATATAGATCAACCAAGATAAACCAAGCACCACATGGCTTGTAAAGAATTATTGTTTACAGTGATGCTCACACATGTCATGCTCTGTTTATCTTTGTCCTCGACTTTGACATCTGTGGGGCTTCTACAAGATCATAATCAAGAGCTAGGCTTTAAATATATCATCCCTTTTTTCCCCTGTATTCCTCACACTGAAGAACCAGAGGGAAGTCTAGTTTATGTGAGTGTGCAAGCTGTGCGTCCGCCTAGCCCCAGAAAAAAACACTGATTGTAGCAATCAAGAATCAAGGCTTGACCACACGGCAGGAGTCAGGTTCTGGAGTATTGCTTTAAATTTAAACACACACACACACACACACCACATAAAAACACACAAGTTTAACATTCCTATGAGCTGTTCACGTGGAATTGCACAGGGAGCAACGGTGTAGACTGCTGTTGTATCAAGCATTTTTATGATGTGAATATTGTCGTGGCAATTTTCCTCTTGCTCTTGACTTCAGTGAGGAAAGAGGCAACTCTCAATATAGTATTGTCACACTTTCTTTAATGCTTAGAGCATGGCGCACTCACACTCAATACAGACATACTAGCTGCTGTAGAGGAGTGAGCCCTGAACAGTGGGGTGAATACTTCTTAATCTGTTTCACACCAACCTCTAGGAGTTGTTGTGACATGATTATACCCAAACAGACATGGCAGGATCTGCTTCAGAATAAACAGATGTTCTTTTTTATCTCTTTTACACAGGAAGATACTATTCAGGTGCGCAAACATGATTTCTATGATTATCACTAAGCATTTTAACCTTTTTTTTGTACAAGTTCACACATGCATTCATACATATTTATACAATCATTTCTCTCACAATGCCTGTGTCCACAACCCTGTACCCCTTGCAGCGCTTACCTCTGACTAGTCCTGAACACAAGAATGTGTTGTTAGTCGCTTTACTCGGATAAATCAGGGTTAAATTCCCATCACCCAACACACTTCACTATCTCTACACCAACACCTTCTCCACTACACATACATTTGTGGTGAGTTTTGATTGCGGACTTGCTTATCAGGTGTCAAATCCCCCCCTTCTGACCGCAGGAACCTTTTCCAGGAACCTTTTTAGGGAGTCTAGTGTTTCACCTGAATCTATTTACAGTTTTTGTTCCTGAGTGGCAATGCCTGCCCCCCGAAAAAAAAATCCCTGCCCTTTAAGTATTACTTTATGTTGACCCAGGAGCTATCAGAGTAGAGTTTGCTGTATCGAATATCAAACACAGGCCTTGTGAATGCAAAAACATGTCATCGCAATCATCCACACTTCAAGTGAACACCGGTTACTACTGCCAGTGTTAAGACCTGAGATGGAATTACTTTAACATCTCATTGATATTAAATGATGGCTGAGAAGCTGATTTACTGACTAAAAAAAGAACAACACAAAGCATGTGAGTAGGCAAGAGACTGAGAATAAAAAAATGAAACCTTACTTTATGTTTTAATGGATTCAATATGACACAAAAAAGCTAGATTGAAAAAATGTATTTTTAATAATAAAGAAGCTGCCAGCATTCTTTTGACACATTATTTAATCTGTGGCAGCAACATGATAAATGCTGAAATGTAATATAAATAATACTTGCTTTTAACTAAGCAGATTGCATGAATATGGTGACTACCCTGAATAGCACACATTCCTTTGAAGCACTGGTTGTGCACGCGTCCACTAGATACAATTAAGCCACAATTCAGCTACAGGCTGAAAAATGTATGGCGATAGCTGGAAATTTTGAAGAGAAATTAATGGAGCTTATCTGCAATGTTATGTGATGTTTCTTGCCACTGCTGCTTTTTCTAACTTGATGTCAGTATTATCAATATAGTTGCCATGTTATGTTCACAATGCGAAAAATCTTCTCAAGGAACATATTCCTTTATTGTCTAGGAACGGTGATTTGGCCTTCTAATGAATAAACTTTTTAATCCTCCAGGTACACATGCCTATACAGTATAGTAGGCAGGAACATATGTGAGCAATGCCACTTGAATCACAGCTACAAGCAAGTTTATGAGAGCATTTAACAACCCCTGAACCTAAACTTTTAATGGAAAAACTGCCAAAAAAAAAAAGAAACTTCAGATAAAAGCAAGAAATCTTTGCGAGAGCCTGACAAAAAGACTGATCCCCCCCCAACAGCATAACTGCTGTGCTAAGCCTGGTCACAGATTAAATGTCGATAACAAAATTAAGTAACTATTTTTCTGTGGTAGTCGTCTTTACAGTAGCTCCATACAAGCCAGGTTACGTATAAATGATTGAAAACGTTTTTCTACCTTCTTTGGGTGCCCTTTTGCTCCCATTGTATTGATGAGGACATGACTGAAAGAGTGCTGACGGCTTCCTCTCCCACCGTTTCTGTCTGCTGGGTAGTTCTGTCAACAGATCATCTCATCCCACTGAGAATGAAATCAAACCCGAGGTGGCTCTCCTCTATCTACTGTCATTTCTCATTAAAAAGATATGAATCATTCCTGACACCATGTAATTGGTAAATGGTAATTTCTGAGAGGAAATTCTCGGAGTGTGAGGAGAAATCACACTTTGGATTTGAGATTGGAAGGATTATGACATGAAGCAAAGACCGGAGCTTAACTGCTTCTTCCTACTGTCTTTTTTATTGTATCTGACAGCCAAGGATTCCACTTGCTCAGGAATCAGGGACATTGGTTATCTAGGTACCCTTAAATAATGACACCACTGGGTTTTAATATCAGTTGCTTTACATCACGTCTGTGTCTTTTAAACTGTGATTTCACAAAGGAAACATTTTCATTGATTAACATGAAAAGCAAAGCTCAATTGTCCTTTATTCCTCACAAAAAATTCACCCGGGAAAAGAGAAAGCTTGTATAATTGTGATTTTGTTTGGTTATCTTAGTTGTTTAAATTCAAATAACATTTTCAGTGATGACCGAGGTTTGTGAAAGCATCTTGTGATTGAAACCCTGATTAAAGTCACTCATTAATCAACTGCACTTCCTGCAGATTAACATTAACATTGCAGTACAGAGATAAAAAGAGAGATAAAAAGACTGAGGCCCTAGCAATTAGGAACTTATTGCTGCACAAAGACCCCCAGAGGGAAGACAGTCATACTAGCGAGAAGCTTAATTGGTTTCAGGTTGGTATTCCATTCGTCAGAGTACCAATGTACCAGATATATGCCAATCTGCTAGTCCTCCTTGAGCGTAATCTTGAGTCTAACGCTTCCTGAAGAAGCATACATTTTCATTACCTGTACATACATTTCACATATTTGACCTCTTTCTATCACTCTTTAGGTGCTCTGTGGTACACCAGGCTGATGAATATGTTCTGTTCATAAAATAAATGAAGTATAAGGCAATTTCAACCAAGCAATCTGACTGGCGGGCACATTTCAATAGCACTAAGTGGAGGCTTGCATCTCCATCACAAATCTCCTAGCAACGGTGGCTGGTGCCATCATGGAGGTCCCTTGGAGAATTGGTTGTGTGTACATGATATCTTAATAATAAAGCACCTAGGAAGAATATTGGTCCATGCTCATTTGAATAGGCTTGTCTTGGGGCTATATTAGTTAGCTAACTAACTAACCATTAGTCAGCTAATTTCTATGGCAACATGCAACACATTTCATCGAAACTTGTTATTGAAACACATACAAACAATTTAATCAGCAGCGCATAAATTAGCCATGTCTATTCAGTGCAGTTAGCCGTGCTGTACAGACCTGTTATCCATCACTGCCATGACAGCCATACAGCTGAGGACCTCCAATATGGCGACACAACAAAGTATATGTCACCTAAAAGCCCTCTTATGTGTTGCTGGCATTTAGACATTTTTTAAGCGGGATTTGACATTTTCTATTACCATCTGAATGAGAATGCTTCCACAAGCAATGCTCTTTTCATGCTTCCTTGACTGACAGGAGTCAGTAAAAAAAGGTTTAAAAAAAGTTGTTTGCAATGGCTGTCTAGGGTTTGACACAGAATCAAGATAACTGTTCTAAACCTTCCCAATGAAGCAAATGGCTACAGGATTTAGTGTCTTTCAGCACAGATTGCAAGTTGATAGTGTCTAAAATGTAAGTAAGGTTATGCTAAAAACCTTCAATTAGTTTGAGGTGAAGACTGACAAGTGGACAGTTTGATTGTTTTATTGTATGGTTTGATGCATGAGGTGGCTGAATGAGATGAGAGACCAGTAAAGACATTTCTCATTGGCATTTTGTGTGTTAAACATCTGAAGAATTTAAAATTGAAAATAATCTTAGTTTCTCAGTGTTCCTATCAAACTATATAATGTTCACTGAAGCAGTTCTGCTGTTTCAAGGGAATTGGGTTTCTGAAGAATTCTTAGAATACATTAGTCTCATATTAAACAGGCAAATAATCAGCAGAGACCAAAGAAGCATAACAATTCAAGATGTTTTACAGTTTGTGTGTTTTATTTGGATATTGCCTGATTTGATATTGGGCATGACCCTTCAATCCATAACCAAACAATGAAGAATGTACCCTTTATTTTCTAAAATAAATTGAGTGCAATGATAATTGACTGAAATATTAGCTGCATAAATACTGACAAAGGGGGAATCTACTGAATGATCCAGCCAAAATGAGATTGTCCCAGCATTTTAACCAAAGAATGCTGTTGTAGTTGTAGGCAGTCCACACATACAATTAATTCCTTCCCTTGTTTTTGGACAGCACCACCCAAATGTTGATGTGACTTGAACAATCTATTTAAAACTATTTAGCATTGTCTGCTGGGACACACTGATAAAAGTGATGAAAATAATTATGTCACATCCAGTTATAGGATCCTCTGACAATGTGCGTTTAATGCAGAGCTGTTTCTGCACAGAGCTGTGCAGTGGTCAATCCCATCAAACTGAGCCTTGCTTTTGTCAGACTAAAGTTCCTAATATGTCACTGAAGGAAAATAATAATAATAATAATGAGCCCAGTCAATCTAACCCCTTTGCACAATGGTTCATTGACATGATTAGAAGTAAATAATGTAATTACCAATCCTGCAGTTTGACAAAGCTCCTGCATATAAATAGGCATCATTATAGGATACAGTGGATGAGTTTGCAGAACATTTCTACCTTTGGTGGAAAACGATTTGATCTAAATTGATTGCTATGGGATTATCAAGGATTTATTAAATATTAAGGCATTGACTTTCACTAATGTAGATAATTAGGGTTTATTCAAAGTCTAAATGAAATGGCATAAAATGTGCATGGAAAGTGATTCATTACTGAGCTACTAGTCAATTCATCAATTATGATTTTCATTACATATCATAATTAAGAATGCTCAAGCTGAATTGATGTAGTTTAGAACTCTCATTACCCCGTTATTTGGATTAACAAATACATTCTGAAATACGGTGAAACGTTTTCGATGTACCATGAATAGAGAATCATATCAGCTAAGCTTCAGGAAAATTATCTACCAAATACAGAATAGTAAAGTGCTTGTTGAGGATTTTTTGAGCCCATCAATTATTGCAATTTACATGTGTAGTGATCATATCAATTAAAATATAAATACATCACATGCCTATTGCACAGTGGGTAGGATATAGGGTTGACATCTATGTTGACATCTATGAACGAAACACCTCTTTCACATTTTATACTTTCTTCTAGTGGAGTAGAGGCTGATAATGGATTTTTGAGGCAGATACCAAAATGTATATTTGAGAGTTACAAAAATCAGATTACCATACATTGCTTACATATTTTTTTCGACAGTAATGAATAACATACACTTACATTTTTGGAAAGGACATCTTAAATCTGCAGTACAGAACTTTTACCTACTGATTTGATATTGGGCGTCCATTACATTCAAGCCAAACGAGTTCACACAATACTGATTAAGCCTATCACCACCAGATAAATCTCTCTGTATTGCACAGCATACAGAGTTTTTAAATCCGATGTCAGGTTTGACATTCCAGTGCATGCTCTATGGTCAGAGCATGCACACTAGCGATTTCCACTGACCGAGGTTGCTAACTTCCTGTTAGCCCTCCTGAATGGGAATACAATTTAATTCTGTGGCTTTCCTGGAATTTCCAGATGTTTCAAATGATCTCAAGCATATCTTTGCCATATGTCTTGTTACTCATTGGCTAACATATATGCCAAGTTTGAAAGTTCTGCAACAAGCTAACATTAGCTGATATATCCACCAGAGCGAATAGCCTGATCATTTCATCATGTTTTGGATCTGATGTTCTTACTGGAACATAAGTTATTCTGTGAAATGTATCTGCAAAAGGAATCAGCCTCCTCTTTTCTTCCAGGTAAAGAAGTGCTATGTTTTGCGTACAGTACTCAAGTCAATGGAAGGTGGTGGGTGTCGATGATAGGCGGATAAAACATAGGACTTTGACACCAGATACCAGGTTTCACATCCTGATTCCTACAGATGGTTAGCAATTTGATTTAGGTTAGAGAAAGATTTTGGAAAGATTGCAGTTTCAGTAAAATGTTGATAAACTGCTGACAAATTTATTTCAATATAATCAAAAGTCAGTCTAAAACCAAGACCAGTTGTTCCCTTACCTTACCAAAGTGCTATGAGAGTCTTAACATAATCACAGCAAAGTTTTACTGGAACTGATGTTGCTGAAAAAAACGAATGAAATATCAGTGAATGACTTAGAGATAAAGTTCAGTGTCACCATTTTGTGACTTGCCAGATATGTATGTAACTTTTTATTATGTTGATGAAAAAAAATCTCCTGTTTCATTTTGAAATGTCTTCTCCTTGTGTTTTGTTACTTTTACTTTGTGTGTTTTCCTGCCTTTGTTGATTGTCTCATGTATTTCACCTGTGTCTCACCCTCTCACCCACCAACTCACCTGTGTTCGGTGTGTTGTGTTCAGTCGCTGTGTATTTAAAGTCCAGTTTTCAGTTCAGTTTTTGTGGAGCCTTGTGCTCAGTTTGTCTTGTTCTTGTGTCACAGTTTCCTTTGTGTTTTCAATAAATAATTCTGCTTTTGATCCTGACTGCCTGCTGTCGCCTGCATTTGAGTCCACCTGCTCCACTCTCCTTGTGACAGGGAGCATTGCATTGCAAAATAGTAGTGTATAAATGTAATTTCCAGGATAAAGTATAGTAAGTGTATAGTATCTGTACAATATACCATTCTATATTCTGTTTCCACGAAGACCCCCTAGCTCTCAGAATCAGGGCTTTCCACAAGGACATGGAGTCAGCAGGTGGGAGCCAACTCGGGTCTATGGCTATAAAAATGGCATATTCTCATGCCACTATTCCATCATGTACACTGATCTTAATTATTGCATATTTTAGTTTGCCTACCTCATTGTAAACATGTAGTGAATTATTGTAAAAGAGAATTAGGCTTCTTGTGTGTTTTTGCCCACACAGTCTGTAAATAGCTATTAATATTTAAAACCACATCTATTCCTGACTGATCAGAGCTTTTGTAATTAAGAATCATTAGACTTTATTTATGTAAGGAATTGCATCAATAAATAAATAATGATAATTTGTTATTTTTTATTTATTTGGATATGCCACAGTAATAAATGTATTGTTTTACTAGAAACATAAATGCACTCTTATTCAGTGAAAATAAACAAGGTTATTTTAAGAGGGGAACGTGTTTTTAATCCCATGTCTCATCTAGCCTATGTATTGGTTTTAAATTAAATTATTTATAAAATAAGCCTCAAAATAACAAAATGGAAATCATTTGACTCAAATCATGTGCATCTACTGAATCAACTCAACTCATAGTCAGCTTCGTCTTCATTTTCATCTTTGCTACCATCCTGAGCGTTAGGCTGAGGCATAGCCTACATTTTCCCCATATGGCACAGGCATGTCACTTTGACAATGTGTCTTACAGATGGCTCTTCTATAAAAAGTGCAATGTAAATAAAAAGAATTAATTCATCTGTTCATTCATTAAGCCCATAAACGTCTATGTTGCATATGGGAAATGCAGTGGTTTCAGTGGACTTTTTAATACTTGGTGAAGTTGCTGCCACTGGTGTTTTCGGAAGTTTCCCATCTAATGAGGATGTCCCCCGTCTCTGCGGTCAATCCAGTTCTTAATGTGTTTTGTCATCAATTATTTTGCTAACATTTGTCAAATATTAAAGACGACTCTCTGCTCTCTACTCGGCAGGACACAATCTCTCAGCTCAGTGCACACGCATTCATATAGAGCATGTGGAGTTGGAACTGATACAGACAGACACGTTCCTCTGCTATCATGCTCACATTATTTTAAAGCTGAGACTAGTGGTCGTAAATGCACAGGCATAGCGAATCGAAACTTGTTAATTAAAACTATTCTATTAGAATCAAAAATTAATATAATAACATATCCGACCGGACTTCAATGAGTTGTCGGCTGTTTGGATGGCAGCCGACGCTTATGGAAACGCTCTGAGAATCAATCATACTCCGGAGATAAAGTGAAAATTCTGTGTCCAGGGCATAAACCTGTGGTTTGTAGGGTAGAGCACCATGGCAACAGAAGCAAAAAATTATTTGAGTACCTCCTTATGAAGTGTTGAGTGCAGCTTTAACAGAAAGAGAACACAGCCTCTGAAGAAGCTGGCGGCACATCACTCACATTATAGAGCTGGCAAAGACTTGAGTGCCTTGCTCCTAGTTGTGATTGGTGATTAGCAAATGTTTTGTCCCCACCACAGATCTGGGTAATGGGAATGTAGACTCCCCCGCTGGTGCTTGGGAGTTAATCACACAACAATGGGGTGCCGAGGAGGGGAAGGAAAGGTAAGGATGAAAAGGGATAGGGTTGGATGGAGACTTCTCAAGACAAGGCCCCAAGTTTAATTGCCTTTGGATAATCTTATTGTCTGGTGGTCTGAACGAGTGACTCTCTTCCCCATCCTATACTCTCTTCAGAGGCGGATTTTAGAAGTCAAGTTACTTAGAAAAGCAGCGACTCAGTGACTATGAAAAGCCAAGACGTGGTGTAAGGAAAGCTAAATGAAGGATACAAAATTTAGCATTCAGTTCCTCGTTCAGGAAGTTCAAACTTGAGTTTTACCGAGAGTAGGTACAACAAAATCATACAAATGAATATAATGTTGTTTCCAAATTTTCAAACTAAAAGTGGTTTAAATTATTCCACTTATATGCAATGTGTCATTAACAATAGCAAAACAGCGTTGTTAACACATACTTACTGTAAATACTGATATAAGTGGGATTTTTGTAGCTGGCAAATGCACATTTCACAGTGTTACTTTAGGTATGGCAAGGGCGAAAGCCCATGCTTAAGACTACTTATTTAATGCTTTTTAAGATTTAAGATGCTTTTTAAACTTCACTCATTCATCACATCTCTGATTTGGGCTTCATACTCTTTATAGTGTGTTGTGTAACAATTCCTGCAGCTGAACATAAAATCAATACAGCCATGCTCCATATAGCAATTGTATGCTGGACCCTGCAAGAGATAAACCATCATATATAAAACATCATCTTTTAAATTTTGTCTTGTAACTAATTGGCTATAATTAAATAGATGCCCAATTGATGCACAAGTGGGAATTTCTAATGCGGTTTCCACTGTGCAGGGCTATAAAACTATAACTACAGTACATAAAAGGTGATAATAAGCATTGTCCTTATGAGAATAATTTCAAGATTGCTGTTTGGTTGCTGCATCCTCTATCAGCTGTGTTTGCATTGCTCCTTTTGCTTCTCAGTTGCTCCCGTGGAGCTAATAAGATTTCTACAGAAGTGAATGGATTGAAGGGTGCATATAATGAGATAGTGGCTATAAAAGACCCTGGTGCAAAGCCTTACTACACGCCAATGTTTACATGACCAAACAACCCTAAAATAATGAGGCAAATAACGCAGTAAGTTATCGTATTAATACCTTGTAT
This sequence comes from Euthynnus affinis, assembly GCA_029490765.1. Taxonomy (NCBI): domain Eukaryota; kingdom Metazoa; phylum Chordata; class Actinopteri; order Scombriformes; family Scombridae; genus Euthynnus; species Euthynnus affinis. The sequence goes on from CM055859.1 coordinate 21,100,989, forward strand.
ATAACCTCCATTAAGAATACACAAAGATGCTTGCTTGATCCATGTTTTTCTCACATTATTCTCATAATTGCTTCAGCAGTGAAAATATTGCATTGTAACCATAATCAGTGTAAACATGTTCAGCTTCATTATCAAATGTACTCACCTAGTTTGCAAGGCTTCACCATCTATTGTGTACTTGCATTGTTTATTTTACAACAGCTAATTTCTGATGAACCTACTTTTTTTTTGTAACTTGTGAGGAGTTGTGGCACTGATGCTGCAGCCCATCCACTATTAAAAATGTGCCAGCTGGTTGATCATAATTACAACCTCTATGTGTTTTCTGGTCCAGCTTGAACAAACCAGCGGAAAAAAATAGGGATGCTGGCATGTTTTTCCTCTTCTCAACATCAGAACCTCAGTGACTGCCAAATACAATGAGTAATAAGCGAGTCAGTCATTGTGTCTCTGTCAGGAGCCCTCCTATCTTGGAAAATGAACTTCTCTAGGATGTTAAAACATGAAACATATATTTGCATTTTGAGATAAGCCATGGTTTTGACATCATGCAATCAAATAAGGTGCACAGGTGTCCAGCCAGCTGTTTATTATACCGGCTGTTGAGTTGTTTGGACATGATTCATTGTTCATGCATTGAACTGGTCATCCCATTTGTTGGCTGTGGCACAATGTGATGCATTCTTTGTCAAGTCAACATCTGGGATGTTTATCCCTGTCAATCAGCTTGGCTTGAGCTAGTGAATGTGCATGTTTCGCTAATTTACTACAGATTTTGGCCAACTTTGGTGGTGCTGATGATTTTTCTTTAAGATAACAGTATGATAACTGTTTTCTGTCACTAGTTTACAGAGCAAGAGAGGAAAGGAACTCAATACCCAGTGTAGACACTACTCCATAATCAATTCACAGCCCAGAGCCTCAGCTCACATTAACGGCTCTGGGCTGTGAAGCGATTTTAGCATAGTGGCCTCATGGGGTATTGCATCTTCCACAATCTTTGTGTCAAGCGTTATGCCAAGAAATGTGTCCAGGACATGTTCCATATTGGAAATATAGTCATCAAAATACCATTGAAACAAAGGTTATAAATACCTTCTGAACAGACACCAGACATCTTTTCACCTGCAAAACCTGCACTTATTTGGCAGTGTTGTTATCCCTCTCACTCTGAGCAGCATGCCAACAGTGGACCCACCAGGGAACGCTTTAGATGGGAAAGTCTGCCTGCGGTTCTAGCTGGGCTGGCTGCACTTTGCATATATTTCCTGGCCAAAATTTCACTTACAATTTTAAGATGTTCTCATTTTTATTAAATGACTCATTTCATCTGTTTACCCCGGTTTAATTATTACAGAGCACTTTTTTTTCTTTTTTATCAAGACTGTGGAGGTTGGACAAAAGCAGAACATTATTGTAATTTATTTTCTCCCTAAAGCCTAAATCATAACCAATTTCACAATTATTTTTTTGAGACTAAGTAACTTTCATTCATTCACATTCTCATTCACAAAGGATTCCTATCTGTCAGAGGGGATGATTGCTGCTTTCACTGTCATTGTGAATGTGTTCAGTTCATCTCTGCCTCACACAAAACATACATAGCCAATGATTATTCTATAATAACCCATATTTGTCTGGATGACATACCATGACAGAAAATTGTATCAATTTTGTAAAATGCATGTCAAAAGTTATTATAGGATGTATTTCATTTGTTCATTGTATTCCATGCCAGCATAACTGTAAGTATGTTATATTTTATAATATTTTGTATTGACTGAGCAGCACATGAACTGGGTGGTAACACTAGAAATAGTAGCTACCAGACCATCTAAGTCCAAACTGTAAATGCAGATTTTAGATTTCCAAATATAGCACCTTAAAAAATTGCAGATGGCATGTCCCTCTTTTATCTAGAGGTGGTATTCTTTATAAAAGCCTAGCTAAGAGCTTCTGCAGCAAGTTTTAAATGGGAAATAAATAAAAAAAAATCTAACGTCCTCAGAGCTGGTTATGTGGGTTCAATGCCTGCTCGTGGTGCTAGACCATGGTGGGTATGGTCTGCATGGAAGAAGCAAGTTTTATACCTTTTCCTACTGAAAAATGTGTCTGTTCCTTAGGTCCCCAGCACCGCTTTGTTATAAAGAATTCGAGCTCTGCAGATTTTTTGGAGATGTTATATTTGGTGATGTAAAATGTGTTCACGTCACATCCAGCTAGGACCGAGTTGTACATCTCAACAGAATGTCTTGAGAAAGTATCTGCTACAATCTGTCAAACGGTGCTTCAGTGGTCTACCAATTACAGCTGTGAGAAGTGAGCAGCTGTCTCTACTCTACAGACTTCTATGCCGCCATGTCTCATCCTGAATTACATACGTATTCCAATGAAAAAAAAATGGGATGTTGTACAGAAAGACACGGATAAAATGTAGAATAAAGATTGAACGAATAGTAGGACAGAAAGAGGATTTCACACCATTTGATCAGTGAGATTCATTACAGCCCCTATTAAAATGATCCCTGGGATACTGTCTTAGAGACAATGCAGTGACAACATGATGGTTTTGTGGTGATCAGGGACCAGAATTCAGAGACAGCCACTGCTATACTGAGGACTGAGTGCATTTCAAGGTAACTGCTGTCCAAGCCACTGCTTCTCAGGTGAAAAGGTAAAGAATAAACTGAGGGGAAATAGGGAGGGTTATTAGATCTCACTTTAAATTGCATTATAGAAAAGGAACTACTGAAATCATCACAGGTCTCCCATTGCATGTTTGAGGCTATGTGGTAGCCTGAATTGAAACAGTCTTTTCAGTTTATTTAATAAAGTCTGTGAAAAAGGTTTACAGTACTGTGAGGATTTTGAACATTTTTCAACTTCAATCATAGGAAGGAAACTGTAAATTGAGTGCACATACTGTATCTGAATACACTGGCAGTATTGATGACAGGGAAGGAATTTCACGGCGACTACAATGGCCATGGCTGTCGTTGCCCCTCACTCAGGCTGTGATGCTACAAAAATCATTGTACGCTCTATGGCCGCCATGACGTTTGTGCTCCTGCAACTGTCAAAATCTCAAGGTTGCTTTACAAGTGCAGTGGTCTCTTAAAATTAGAGCAGTCATCGCAGCTTAGATTGGTTGCCTCTTCTCCAAAACAAACAGACCAGTGATTAAATCCAGAAAAATACTGAATAAAGCAATTTCACATAGAAATCCATGCTTCTTTGACCGTGTTCAGCAGATACAGGGTGTCGGTATGGGCCGCGAGCCGAGCTGTCACTAACATTTGCTCAGCTTGTTTCTCTGAAAACTAAAGATCCAGACATCCAGTAGGTTGTTACCTGGAGCTGAATTATGCACAGAGGTTGTACATGGTGATTAAAACTGGTAAAAACACTGAATAAAGCAGTTTCACTTTGAAAATCTGTGTTTCTCCGAGGCTGTTCAGTGGACACAGGACGCCTGGAGGGGCTGTGAGCAGAGCTGCTGCTAACATTTACTCATCTTGTTTCTCTGATAACTTAAGATCCAGACGTGTGAAGACTAAAATCCTTCATCCTGTTAAAAGATATATTTAAAATGACTGCGATCTAAAATGTTCATTTGTAAAAATGTGGCTTCAAACTGGATAAAAAGTCAATCTATGACGGAGTTTCTAGCAGACAACCACATCGATTAAAATTGTGGATTTTTCTGGGTTCGAAAAATGTTGGAAACATTTGGCATAATCACAGATCTATCTCCTTATTATTTATCGTAGACAGAAATGCTGATGATGGCTTCTGGCTGAAACGCATTCCTTTCTATCCACAATAAATAATAAGAAGATAGATCTGTGAGTGGCGGCGTTTTGTTTGTTTCATCCTTGCTACAACTGTGCACTCAGTCTGTTCAAGACTTTGCTGTGTGCTGTGCGCACCGCTACTTTTTACTAAACATTTGGGATAGTGTAAGATGATGATGAGTCAGATTAATGACTCTCTCTCTCTCGCATAAAGGATATTGCATTTCAATAGTCTGTTTAGTAGTCTCTTGGTCCCAACAAGACCTCTCCTGCTGTTCAGTTTCATTCCTTTATTTGACCTCTTTGATTTTATAACACACACTCCTCCACACTGTCCCTTCCTAGAAGAACACTTATGGCAATTGAGATTTTTCAGAGAGCGAGGAGAGTGCTTTACCTCCTGTTTTTTACTCAAGGTTTTAGTAAGAGGCATACAATTAAAAGGTGCATATAATATAACAACTTCAAATGTTCATGTTTTTTATTGATATTAAAAAACTTTATAATTTATGTTTTTCTTGTCAATGGTCTTTTGTGACACTGAGGGCCAAATGGTCTTGTCACTAAAATGATGAAATTCCAATGCCTGGTTGTTGACAGCAACAGTGTCATTAAATTAAAACACTGGCAGCTCCATCATTTCCCTGCAGTGTGTTCAAAGTCATAATTTGAGTGGATTTTTGTTGGAGGAAATAGGTAAATGAGTATTTGAAGTTTTTCAGAGAAGTGTTGAAATTTGGAGCGGATACCAGTAGAAAGGACATAATAATTGTCTCTTTGGCAAATCAACAAAAAGCATAACATTCTCTTTTGATGAATAATGTCTCCAAACTCCTTTTCACTTGGGGATTAGTTTCACGAGTGTGATTATTACCAAAGCATGTATATCATTGTGGTCCTTTCTGAATGTGCATTGTCAGTAATGTCTTTTGAGACTGCCCACGCCTGCAGCAATTCACAGTCTGGCCCGAGTAAAACTAATTCCAGCCATGCAGCATAGATGGACATGGACATTTTTTCTGTAATCAACACTTAGCTTGTCAATTTCACACCCAAGCAAAATGACATCAGCTGTTGAAGTTAATTAAACTAAAATGTGTTTTTAAGTCGATATTGCTATATCTAATTTCAACCCTGTCTCCTAGAAATTATGGTTATATACAACTAATTTATTTTGACAGTTATGTGTCATATGGGAATGTAATTGTTACCTTAAATATATTTTTTTGCTGCATTTTTGTACTGCATGGTCTAGGTAGCTGGTAAAAGGCTTTGACACTGGAGACCTGTGGTTTGTAGCAAAAGTCCTCTGTGTGATTGGGTTCAGGCAACAAAATAACTTTGGTTAAAGTGAAGGAAAGGTTGTGGTTTTAGTTAAACATTAATAAAGTAACGCCATGTCTTGTGCTTCAAATCACCGTTGATGTAATTATCAAGTCCATAATCTTCTCCTAAACTTAACTAGCGGCTAAAGATAGCCATAAAAAAAAAAGTTTAAGCAGGGAAGACTTTTGGGAAAACAAGTTGTCAGTGAACATTTGGTAGATTCAGTAACAACACTTTGTTCATTGAGAGTGTTTCCTCATTAAGCTAGAACAGATATAGTTCCCACACACTATCTGTCTGTACTGAGTTTATTAGAGATACAACATTTTGGTCACAGATCTGCGTGTGGAGTATCTGAAGAAGGCCTATGCCACTTCGATGATTAGTCTACCAGGTGTGCACTAGATAACACTTGACTCATCAAGTTAATAAAAAAAATATAATCAGGGCAGCATTTTGTATTAAATAAACATAATTTCTAGGAGACTGGGTTTCTTCAGTTAGGATTATTTTGACAGGGAGATGAGGGAAGCGTAATAAGCATGTGTATATAACCATTTCTGAATTTGCAATGCCACTGACTTTTTTGAGGTCGCTCATGCCTGCAGCACTTCATAGTCTGACTTGGGTGAAACTAATCCCATCCATGCAGCATGGAAGGACATGCACACACTCATAACTAAAAATGTGGTCAGTAATGATCCAGGTGTCATGTGCTCTGAAACAGAAAATTATCTCTATGTCTATCTATATAATGATTAAGAATATTAATTAAGCTTTGTAGCTTTATGTGTTTAACCACTGTCAACAATTTTAGAGTCTTGAACCCACTGATTACATTCAAAATATCTTTTAAATACGAATTCATGATTTATTAATGTTTTACACCCAGTATTACCATATTTGTGTGTGTGTGCATACTTTGGCAAATGAGATCATATTAGCCTGTCGTTTTCTCATATAGTGCAATCTGCCCCTGCGAGTGAGAGTAATTGAGTTGATCAAGGGAAGTTACTGGATCACTCATGTCGCCACTGTCCATGATTACCAGCAAATCAACATGCTGTGGTTACCTTAGAGTCAACGATGAATCTTAATTAGTCCCCTTATTGCCCTCCACTTGCTTGCCAAGTCGGAAACTATAGAGAGAAAATTGTCACTTGTGCCAGCCATATACCAGAACTACTGACATCAATTCTGTTTGAAGAACCAGATATTAGCTTGCCAGAACAGCATGTCTTAGTTACTGTGTGATTATATTTTCACTTCAGTGGTACAAGAGAAATATGACATTTTTTTGAGCTATGTTTGGTCTGGAAATGCTGAAAATAACAATAGTGTCTTTTACCCATTCCCCTGCTAATGTCATGTACAGTTGGGTTACTATATCAGCTGTGTAGTTGATCTTAGAGCATGCTAGGTCACTGATAGTGATGGGACATGCTCGGTTCAGCTGGTATTTCAAGGAATCATTTAAGTTCAACATGATCGATCCGTGCGTTGCCGTCATGCTGAATGAGAAATTGAAATTGATTTCTGGAGGATGCTATTAAGATCCAGGCTATGACTTTTGCCATCCTAGTTTTCAAATGCAATTATAGGAATGTTATACAGACGCAGACAGGGCCAAATATTGCAAGACAGAAATCATACATTTACACTTGGTTGCACTTACATGAGAAACATATATAAAGAACATATTTACTGCAGGAACTTGAACTTTTTTTTCATTTCTGTCTGCTTTCTCAGATCACTGACATTCACAAACACAGTTTCAATTGCTTTTCAGCAACACTTCCCACTCTATTCCCTGTTATATATACTTTTTTGTCTTATTGCTTAATAACCTGATAAGTTAATTAATATTTAATGATGTTTGTTTGCCGTCTTGGATAGTTGCCCAGTTTGGTGTTTGCTTTATGACTTGTCAGTGTTTGCATTGTTTTTTTTCTGTTGCCCTCTTCCAACTGCTTGATCTTGTCTCCCTGATCTTTCTCGGTCCTTACTCAAGAGGCTTTTGCTGATTTTTTCAGTGACTTGCCGGGTTAAATAAGTAATTCATAAATAGATACATAAATAAAGGGATTTTTCATCATCAGTTACAAATGTCCTGACCCCATTCACTCCATTGTAGCAAGCTAACAAGCATTTTATGAATGTTTACTGCCATAAGGTTCACAATTTATTTCAAGATTCAACCTCTGACACTCATTAAAATTCTCTGTTTTGCTGAGTGTCATAAATGCAATGTTTTCATGAATTATGAATGGCAGTTTAGCTGGCCAGGAATAGTGTCAGGTTTACATGCATCATACATAGGTTTGTAAGGTAGCACGGTGCCACTGCTGTTTTCAAAGCAGAATTACAGAGTCGGTGTTGATGGGGATGTAAATGTGAGGAATCTTTATTCAAGGCAAAAAGGAAAATATCCCACTTCCTACTTGAGGTTGTTTAGACACATGCACATAATGACTACATGGTGGTTAAGCTTCTGTGTCAGTCATTCTAGGATCAGTTGACCAGTTATTCACCAGTCCATAATACTCAGCAGTAAAAGTCTGCTCTTTCAATACCCAGCAGGTATAATTTTGCAGAACTTGATTGGCCAGGTCAACTTTTGCCCAGGGCAATGCACCGTCCTGGCATATAAATGGTGAGGATTTCAGCTTTATGTGGACGGTTTCCTGGAAAAATTAAATTCACATCAATATATGACAGAAGACCAAAATAACAGAAAGTTAAAGTTTATCATAGAGGACAAAAAAAAAAAAATACTGCATTTTTGACTGTGGCTGGTAGGGTTATCTTTCTCACATGCAGCTTTCATAAAGAAATCCAACAAAAAATTATTTGCAGTTCTAATTCATGTTCAAAACCTTTTAAATCTACATTCCCCTGATCACATCTGCTCGTATTTGTTTTTGGATGTAAGCCATACTGAGAAAAAATGTGCAGATTCAGTCATGTACCCCCACTTTTCCTACATTTGCCAACACTTTTTAATACATAAATATATGCTCTCAAATTATGCTTGAATTCAAGCACCTTCCCAAATATCAATCAAAAAAAAATCATATTTATCTCCATAGGGTAGTATTTGGATATTATATGTTTTTTTCTCATCTATTTAGTTTTTCTTATGCTATAATTGGCTCCGTCAAGTTTCCAGGGATGCATGATGAAGTTACATGTACATAACTGCATGAGCTATTTTGTACTATTTATCTACGTTATTAAACAAATGGCACATCTGTGTGCATTTCGCTGCTCACAGTGGTAACAAAAGATCAAATTTGTGCCACCTGTGTGGAGAAAAAACAAGTTCTGAACGAATCCCAAGAAATTTGTTTTGTTTTGTTCGTCAGTTCTTCATTATATTTGTGAAGTTTTTTTTTTTTCCATGTGGCAGCAGACAGTCAGTTGCTGCTTCAGTTCACAAATGCCCCAGTTCCATTTGATGCTCATCTGCATAAAGAATCAGCCATACTGAAGATGATCTAAAGGGTAAAAAATGGGCTGATAAAACAGAGGGAAAGGGTCATTAAGCACCAGGTTGGGAGACAGAGAGAGACAGCTAGGGAGACATAGAGTCCCAACTTCATCAAGATTAATCACTGACATCTGGTGCCTTGGAGGACCTAGTTAGTAACCCTCTGTTTTCCCCCTGGTTGGGTGTGAATCATCGATGGCAGACAGAGACGCAGGAAGCACAGCCCCGGATGCCTGTTGTATCTTTTGTCACACTGGGTGACAAAAGTGTATAATGAATGACAGTGAGGGCATAAAGTGTATACAAAAACAGTTTGTACACAGCATATGCTAATGCTGCCATATTTTTATATCAGCGGTTCAGTAATGGCACTGACAGTGGTGGTAGCATTGCAGATATCTGAATTGTTGCTGTCACTGTTGATAGACAACTCAATTTAGATAAATAGAAAGATAGATAGTGTAATAAAATGACATATTATTTCTTAAATAAAAGTTATTTTGCCAAAATGGGAATTTAAAAACATTTAATATTTAAGAAACCGTGATTGAAAATGTATGTGACTGAAAGTAATGTTCCATTTCATTGGGGTTTACGTACATGGAGAAATATTCCAAGGGCAACCATAAATCCAGGGTTTTTACACCATACATGTGTGTATTCATGCATCAGTTTAATTAGATATATAGTGTGGTTTTTCAATTACCCCACAAAGCTCTATATAATCGATTATGATCACTACTTTAAAGGTAATAATTTGGTGAAGCACCAATCCATATGAGCACACCAGGTAGCAAAGGGAGGTGGACATATTACGCTGAATTAAAAATAAATAAATGTAAGGTGGGAATCCTTGACACCTATTGGTTGATTTAACAGAGTCCTCCTTGCAGATTGCACGGAGCGAGATGAATTGTTGGTGAGGAGAGGATAGACAGAGAAGGTCGTGCACGAGTGGGAGCTGGGGTGTGTGGGTGGATGGGTTGAGGGGACGGGGGCAGGGATTCAGAGTCTCCTCTCTATTAACTATGGGCCTGAAGGAGGCTCTTCTTACTAGCACCCGATTCTAGCTACGCCACATTATTATGTTCAGTTTAGGCCCTGGGCTTATAAAAAAAAGAGTCTGACCCACATCTACACAAGATTCTTCAGACACCATTATTTTTGTTATCATTGCAATAAACGAGGCCGAGGCAAACATCGATGCTTACAGTAGAGCAGGTGAACCAGTCGATACTATGATAAACTGGATGATTAAGCCTGAATAAGAGTAATTATATGTATTACAAGGGGTGCTTGAAAACACAGCAAACAGTCAGGCACTGTGTGGCATGGAAACCCTTTTAAAAAAACAAACAAACTATTACATGGAAATCATAAAGTAGATCCAAAATGTAGAAATAATATTAAATTCGATGAAGAATTTTCTGATTGGTTAGGTTTAGGGAAAGATCGTGGTTTGGGTTAAAATACATGACTACTTTGTTAAGTTAGGGAACATAAAGATTAAAAGAAACCAATGTTGACTGTCAGTAGGAAACAGGAAGCCAGCTGTAGTCTTTTGTGTCAAAGTCCAACATTTAGTCGACCAATCCATTTACCCAGACCTCCTCCGTCTGAGGACTTTGTGGCCTATTTTCTCTTTTGTTCCTAACAGATGGGACTCATAATTTACTTGAACGCTCACATGTTTTCATGAAACATAAGTGTAGCTAAGTGAATATCGAGTTGGGGGGGGGGGGGGGTTGCACTTTCCAAAATGACTGATGCTGTCATTTTTTTTTTTTATGGAGAAAGTGACTCAGCCTAAACCATAGCGGCAGCAGATCAGAAAAGGGCCATATGAATCATTTTTGTAACATTCCTGACAATAGAGCTGCCAGATTAGAAAAAGTCTACAAGTCGTTGCAGACTGCATTGACAGATGACCTGTTTTGTCATTTAGGTCGGAAAACTTGTTGGACTTTGGACCAAATCTTTTACTCTTTTGCATTCCGACCAATAGTTTGGTGCACAATTCTATAAGTTGAGAGTTGCTTACATTTTACACCTATTGATTGATTGAAAGTGTTGGCAAAAAAAAAAAAATCTGACAGCATGTTAATCTGGTTCAGACAGGCTCTGTTCTGTGTGGTCTCAACAAATATAATATCCCATTTGAGTCATCTATCCTGCATTTCCAAGGGCGTCATCTCATTATTGATTGGAGGAAAGTGAAGAGATATGGATATTACTAGGCTGAAGGCCACAGAGGTACTGAAGGTGATTCATGGGAGGGTCTTCCTCATAATTCAGACCCTGGACAAATAGTTCATTTCCAACAGTGTTGGCATTTGAAGAAATCAAATCCTTGAGGTGAATTTAAAGCAGGGCCAGAGGCAGATCTGTACCTTGTGCATACCTGGCAGACTCCTGTGAGGTCTCACAGTTATCTTTCAATTACCACCACAATATACTGCTCCTCCACACACACAAACACCAACCATTCCTAATCCATTGTAAGCAGTGGCCTCTAACAGTGCCCACTGTTTCTGCAGCATAAATATTAAATGCTTTTTTTGTTGCTATTTTTATTTCTTCTTTTTTAGCAATCACTGCAGCATATTTCATCCTAATGGTTGCTATTTTTGCACAAAATCATTAGAAGATTATCGTTTTGCAGATGAGGATGAAAGAGTAGTTCTCGCAGTGCAATATTTTACTGCAGGGACTAACCATTATCATTTTCCTGACCATGCCCTTTCTGGTAATTCTCCCCTATATAGCCTCAACCTTTCTTATGGCTGTCAGTTGTAGAGAACCAATTAACATATTGTGTCCGAGGGAGTCATTCTTCCCAACACTTCTCAGTTTCCCTCCCTCTGTTTTTGTCACACTGCTAGCTAGTGGGCAGAGTCGCACAAATTAGTGGTGTGGGCTGGAAGGCTCAATTACCTTTTAAGGACTTTAGAGGTAGTCTGTGTCCATGTCAGCCTGTCTCAGAGCTTCCTCCAACCTGCCTCGATAAGGGCATAAAACGAGAAGGAGAGCGGGAGGTGGGGGCAGCAGAAGGAGAGAAGCAATTGGTGTGCAAGGGCTGGGTTGGATTTCTAAATGATCTAATTCCTGTGTCTGCAGAGCGTCTCACTGTTGGCATCCCTGTTCTCCCTAGAGACAATGGCAACTCTCTTCTTCTCATCAGCCCACCTCAGTCTCACCTCAGCACCTCCCCTCCCTCCTTCCTCCCACATCTCTCCCTATCTTCTATTGTGTGCCACGGCGAGCAAGGGGACAGCCAGCAGAAAGTCCATTTGAATATGATCGCAGGGGTGTATTCTCAGAGGAACAGCACCACTCTGTGAGCTGTGCCAGGCCTGGCCTTGTTATCCATCTGTGACCATGTAATGGAGATGGATACTGTACTGCTGGCAGGCTAAAATGGAAGAGATATATGGGCCAGTAGATATCAAGCATCTCAAAGTGTGAAACCAGCCGCAAGCATTGAAAATATAAAGCATGAAGCAAGTATGGTAGTGCTGTGATGTGTGAGATATCAGTATTGCTGATGCCGAGAAGCACTCAATGACAGATAAATACTTAAAAAGATAGATAAAAAATATAGATAAATACTAAACATGAGTCTTATTTATTACAGTTTATTACAACTTATATCAAGTTTCCATGAATTGGGCCATTGTTTCTATTAGTTATGATAATATTGTAGGTGATTTCTGAAATCTGGGAATACAGCAATATCTCTACGACAAAGTCCAAACCTAAAAGAAACACACATGTTCAGATGTTTGCTGTCTGCCTTTGCTTTATTTCCCTAGTTCCCATTGTTTGACTAACCCAGGGGTTCATTTAACACCTGTTTGATTGTCTGAGTGCTATTTTTTTGCCCTCCTTGCATTTCTTTTTATAGGTGTTGCTATGTTCCTAGTTCTCAACAATTGGTAAACACATTGCTGTCATATTTTATAGGACCAATAAGCCCAGAAAGCCTCACTTACTGTTGCTACACCTATCAAATTTTCCATTTCCACATGGTACATACAGTATGTACTCTACAACAGTGGCAGATTTTTACCAGGAGAAATTTTTGACACAATGGGCCTTTAATTTCAGACATCAGACAAAAGGTTGCTTCTCATTTCTATCCTGCAACTGTCCCTGGCAGATTCAGCTATAGCTAGCAATGTAAGCTAACTTGAGCTTGATTAAATAAACTAATCTCTGCCTGAAATTCCAAATGACTCAGTTTAAAATTATAATTTGTAAATGAGGTCTTGCATGATGTTGTGTTAAAAGCTGTAAAATGTTGTATTGTTCATATTTAAAAACAGGATGTTTCACTTTTAATGTTACAAGAGAAAAGACTTTCAGGGTGTGAACTAACCAATGTATTTTGCAAAAGTACTATAACGCTATCACGAATGGCTGGAGTTACTGGAGTGTAAACCTTCCCCAAACCAATAAATAGCAGGATGTAGCCGCTAACGTTACCCAACACTCTTGTACTTTTATAGTACTAACACTGCATGAAGTGAACAGTATACAGAATTATGTGCTTAGCTAATGAAATGTTCTTTGGCTTTAACGTTCCTTGGTTTTCCTTGCACAGATAGGAAGGGATATGTCCACATATTTTAAATTAAACGGTACTTTTTATTTAACACATCTAGAAAAAGATGCACATTTGAAAAAAAAAAATTCTGTATTTAGAAGAGCAGGAGAACAGTGTTGTCATAGCTGAGGTTTCTATGACCATATTTCAGCCAGGCATTGGTTCTTGCCTTGGCTGCGTTCCGATAAAATATATTTTATGCTCAAGCTGACCAAGAAGTCACAGTCAGCAGTTAAATTCACACATTACAGAAGGTGACGGGTTACATTTTATTTATTGATATTGTTTGATATATTTATAAGTCCAAGCCTATGCATTATACATGTGGTCTTAAGGTCTGTATAAATCTTTGCACAACAGGGAGAGCAGTGTGATGAAAGAAATGCAGGCCCTAGAATAGGTAGGCACAGCCATGATCAGGGGGCTCATATGAAGTGATAAAAACAAAATATTAAGGCTGGTATAGAGGATATTTAGCACAGAATGTATCCAATTTTACGTGTGTAATATTGAGTGAATATATTAATGCTAAATTTGAAACATAGAGCTTTCTTACATTTTGGCAATGAATTGTTCAGGTTTATGTGTTTGTCACTGTGTTTCTACATAATACATGTTTGTTCACTTATGTTAGACCAATACAAGTACATTGTATCTGGTGAGATCTTGTAAGTTGTTCATTTTCTGCCCTAATATTGATTAATGGACTTCTTGCTGACTCTTATATGCAATTGTCAGCTGTGCAGTTATTTAGTTGAGAAAAAAAATGGATCTGAACTGTAAATCGTTCACATTCTTGTCAGATACAGTCTTGCAGCTGCTCCTTTTGTATCTTGTACACAATTGAATGAGTAGCGGTGTGCTTTGTCTTAACTGTGGTATACAGGAAAATCGAGTGCATGCAGATAGAAACATGATTCTCACAGTGTAAAGGGGAAATCAGTATTGTCATTAGTTGTCCTATCAGAAACAAAATACAGGGAACAACTGGGAGAACTTTTGTCCTTGTTGTTTAGGGAACTTTGATCCTCCACCAGGGGTCACTGTTGTGCAGGAAGATTGATCTCAACTAACCCCTCCTGAGAAGATCAATGAGTCCAAGTCTCTATGGTAAAATCCCTCCCCCCACCCCTGTCTGTGCAACTAAGTGTCTCACTGTGTGTGTGTCTTCTGTGCAATATATATATATATATATATATGTATGTATGTGTGTGTGTCTGTCCGAGAGAGAGAGAGGGAGCGAGAGAGAGAGAGAGAGAGAGTGTGTGTGTGTGTCAGAAAGAGAGCACACACACAGTTGTCATTTCACCGTGCTGTCATTACTCTCAGTGTGTTGAGAACAAGTAGTGTAAAGTAGTCACATAGGAAGCAAACCACTGAATGTGACAGTGGTCCTTGTGCCATGGCCTTGTACAGGTGCCAGACTGGACCTGGGTACGGGTCTAGAATGTAAAATTATAGCCTGATTTCTGCTCAATTTACATGTGGTACCCTAGCAGCAAGGTGAATCAGTAACCTCAGACATGTCAGAAAGTGTTAGCCGTGTGACTGCTTTCCTGTGAACGTCTCTCGGTCCTAACCTATTCACAATGTATCTATCCATCTGTCTTCTGATGTATCTGTCCATCTTTCCTTCCATAATAATGCTATATTATATAGAACCATACTTACATTATAACATAAATAAATAAACAGACTGTGTCTGAAATCACTCCCTCATTGGCTCATTTACATTACATTTACATACAATAATCATTCAGTGGTTAACTCTATATTTAGTTAATGTATCTATCTTGTGGAACCATAAGCAGAAAGTAGTGTACATGTGTACAGGTTGTGGGCACTACCACAAAAGCAAACATGTATGTTCACATCAAGTGCAAGTTAACATCGACTATGTTCACATGCTCATTTTGATAGAACTGTGTCCAAATTATTATATGGGATGATGTACTGCAACTCTGTTACCCTATAGCCCTAAAGAACAGTATACAGGTTAGCTTTGCATTGCTTTTGAGCCTTTCAATGAAAATAAAAGCCAGATTTTAAGCAGGTCTTTGCCGCATATTTAGCTCCTCCATTGTTTTTATATCTCACAACAGTAGCTGCTAGCCTTAACTTGTTTGCCGCCACCAATCACACTGCCAGACTTAATATGTTTTTTTGTTTTTTTTTTCTGTCAACTGTTTTCAAAGAAACTATTCCTTTAGTAGAACACAGTTCACAGTTTTACAGCAAGCACCATTTTATTGCATTTGGGTTTTTGTAATCTGGGTAAACAATCCTTTTAAAA
This sequence comes from Euthynnus affinis, assembly GCA_029490765.1. Classification (NCBI taxonomy): domain Eukaryota; kingdom Metazoa; phylum Chordata; class Actinopteri; order Scombriformes; family Scombridae; genus Euthynnus; species Euthynnus affinis. The sequence goes on from CM055859.1 coordinate 21,116,498, forward strand.
TATCTTAATATATTTTATGTACCCTATGTTTTAGTGTTTTGTGATGCCAAGAGCAAAAGTTTAATGTCTTAGAATATCCAAAAGTGTTTGCAAACTGTGAATCCATACACTTCTTTAATGAGGGAAGACATTTCCATAAAAAGAACATTTCTTAAAAAATATAGGCCCATTACAAAATCTTCACTTTCTGTAGGGAACTATAATAAAAATGAAATGGGAAAGCAGGAAAATGCTGAGCTAAGTCTTAATAATACATATGTCTGTACTTTCCTTAAACGGACAAACCATCTGTTTGAGGCAGCCTGAAGCCTCCCTGTTCTAATTGTCCCGTCTGTGGTGTTTGATATGCATAATTAGACTTTTAATAATCTTTGCTATGCAGGTGATGTTTGCCATGAGTTTACAGCGATCTGTGTTTCCCCATTGGTTATAATGAGTATAATGAATCTCCTTTTACCTGTGTCCTACTCTGTCAGTGATACCGCACATAAACCTTTCTTGCATACAACAAGCTGTACCTTGGAACTATTTTTCAAATTCACTTTTTGTTAGAATGTGAAATTAATATAGTTAATTGGGTAAATATGTTTTTTCCATGTTTTTTTTTTTCAAAACTAGAAGGTACATTTTAAGGGGCTTCTCCTCAAATTAATCATTTAGAAAAGAAGGTATTTTTTTTATTGTCACATTGTATTGTCAGGTGTGAACAGGACCTTAATGTGACATTAATGCTGTGGCTCTAGGAAAGGCAATATCCATAGCATGCGAACCTAGCATGCTAATGTACTTGTCTGACAACGTGCAGGTAAGACTGAAAAGTCTATCATAAAATTGCCACCATACAAGAGGGGGGGGGGGGGGGGGGGGGGGGTAACATTCAAACAGAGTTAAGGAGATGGGTATCTCAGGCAGTGACCTCATTCAGGATCCTAGTGGCCTGAGGGTAGAGGCTCTTTCTGAGCCTCTAAGTCTTGCCTGGTCTGGTGTATCCAGTACCTTCTTTCTGTTCACAGCAGGGAGAAAAGGCCGTTATCCTGGTGTTTGGGATCCTTAATGATTCTCCCAGCCTTATTCTTTTGGTGTAAATATCCTAACAAGCACTGCCTATTGTATGCTCAACTGAACAAACTACTCTTTGCAGGCCCTTGTGGTCCTTTCCAGTGCTGTGATACTAAGCAGTGATGCTCTTGATGGTGCATGTGTAGAAATTCCTCAGTATCTGTGAGGATGTCCGCAATTTCCTTAAGTGTCTGAGAAGAAAGTCTCTGCCTTGCCTTTCTCACCACTGAGTCAGTATGCAGTGCTCAGATCAGGCTGTCGGTTGTGTGGACACCAAGGTACTTGAAGCTGTCCACCCTCTCCACCAAGGGCTCATTAATATTAAGGGGGCGTAGTTCCTTCCCTGCTTCTTCCCAAAGTCCACTATCAGCTCCTTAGTCTTGCTGATGTTCAGGAGTAGGTTGTTGTCCTGACACCAGCGGGTCAGTTCCTCTACTTCCTTCAGGTTGGCCTTTTCAATGTTATCTGTAATCAGACCCACCACAGCTGTGTAGTCAGCAAGCTTGATGATGGTGTTGGAGTTGAAAGTGGCTACAAAGTCGTGTGAGTACAGGGTGTACAACAGGGGGGCTAAAAGGACAAGGGTAGAAGAGGTGTGTCTGCCTGCCTTCACCACCTGGGGTCTGCCCATCAGGAAGTCAAGGGTCCACATGCACAGTGAGTTGTTTCATCCCAGGTCCTTATGCTTTGCGACAGGCCTGGAGTGAACTGTCATGTTAAACGATGAACTGTAGTCGATGAACATTAATCTCACATAGCTCCCCTTCGTGTCCAGGTGAGATAGGATGGTGTGGAGGATGTGTGCTATGACATCTTCCTTTGATGGGTTGGGATGGTACTGTAGTGGGTCCAGTGTACTGGATAGTGAAGAGATGTAACCCTTGAGCAGCTGTTCAAAGCACTTCAACACTACAGAGGTGAGCGCCACTAGGCGGTAGTCATTCATGCACGCTGGTGTTGTTTTGTTGGGCACAGAAATGATGGTGGACTTCTCGAAGCATGTGAGTATGACAGATTGAGCCAAGGACAGATTGAATATCATTGTGAACACAGGCGCTAGTTTGTCAGCACATAGTTTGAGGACCTGCCCACTGATACCGTCTGGTCCTGCTGCTTTTTTGGTGTTCACACAGTTGAAAGCCCCCCTGACGTCAGGCTCAGAAAGGGTGATAGGTGTGAAAGGCACATCCATCCATCCATTAAAGGGGACCTATTATGCTCATTTCCAGCTCTATATTTTTTTTTTTTTTTTGGACTCCCCTAGAGTAGCTTTTTGCATGATTCACAGTTTAAAAAACTCCTTATTTATCTTCATGCAGCCCCACAGTCCAACCTGTCTCTTAACAGGCCATTGTAATCTGTCATAGTTCTTAGACTTGCCACATACTTCTGGGATTGCTCTCTTGGAATTGTAATTCTACTTTCTTACCATTGTCCCTTTTTGCCTCTTTTCTTTTTACATTGTTGACTACTGATTTATAATCGTCCATATTTCCAGACTGCAGCCCTAAGTTGTAGACTGCACTGTGTGTGTGTGTTTATGGCATCATGGATGGTTCCGGTAATGCATGGTTTCTGGTTGAGGAATGATTTAATTGTAGATTTATTCATGTAGTATGAATTGACTCTATCCAAAGCCTTGGCAGTTATACAAAGATATCTGTGCCGTGGACTTAATGAAATTGTAAATATGATGTTTGAAATTATGCAAAGAGAGAAAAAGAGAATAAACGCACAGAAGAACATGCACCAGTAGTGATGAGTTCATTTTCTTCTGTCCTTTTAAGATGTTTTACACCACAAAGGAGCAAAGAGTTTTATGATTGTACTGATTGTAAAACTGAAAATGTAGTACGTTTTATGAAACATTAACATTAAAGCAGTCACAATTTATGAGGCCAGTGACCTCCTTTAGAATGACAACACATCTACATCTCAAACGATCTATTCATTATTCTATTTTATTCTATTCACCATTCACATTGCTGAGTATATAGCAAGCACTTGACAGTAACATGACAAACCAAAGAAGCATAACATTTACACAGTATGACATTATGTTATGATAAAAATTAATACTTCAACAGATCTAAAAATGCCAGCTGTGGAACTTACTGTATATTGGAAGCATCTTTTTATCCTGACAAAAACGTGATGCTAGCCACAATAGATGACTATAATCCCTGTCTCAAATATCACTATGGTGCTGTACTTACAGGTACAAACATTTTCAGCGATGATGTAGGCAGTCAGATCAACATCTCCTCACAGTGAAAATGTTGACGGGTATTGAAAGCTACAGTATGTCCTTTGGGGGAGCTGTCTATGAAAAATGCAAGTGCTATGAACAGGCTAGAAATGCATTACAAGTATCAAACTGCAGCATTTCAAAACTGATGTCAGACAAGACGTATTCTGCACGTCCAACATTATTTAAGATGATTTAAGCACAGTGAGGCATTAACGACTGCAGCTTGATCGCCTGGCTGCGTGTTTTTGTATGCTCTCAGTGAATGTTATTTTGCGAGAGCATCTAGCACAATGGCAGTGTTGTGGCATTGCTGCTGATGCCCCCTGAATGCCCACAGTGGCAGCAGAGTTTTAAAGAGCACACTCAAAGGACTCACTGATCAAAGGAGTGTTTCATCTGTGAATTCTGCTGCTGCGTTGAATGCCAGAGACATGTTATGACAGAGATCTGATGCTAAGAGACTGACAGCAAAGTCTCTGATGACCTCTCTGTACAATGCAAGAGAGAATAAACAGGCAAATAAAGAAAGGTAACAAATACAGTACAGAATACAGCACATGTGTACTAAGGAAGATAATTACACTGCAGTCAAACACTTGGCACGCTAACAAAAACTTGTTAATGTTAAGGTATGAGTTATGTGTGTATATAGGATCTTATGATGCTTTTTAATTAGTGTAATAGAAAGTTATGTTGACTTAAATTATTACTATGAAATACCTGTTTGTGTTACTGTGTCTCTTAAATGCTGGGTAACCTTCGGAGGAGGAGGGAGATATTGGTAAAGATGATTGAAGAGAAGAGTGGGAGGGTTCCAGGTTTATGGAACATAAAGAAGTTTTACTTAAATATAATATATAATCATATAACCTGTCATGGTTCTAGACTTGTTCAGGAAAGGTACAAAACTTTCTACATGTGTTATTGATTGTAAATCTGTACATATACTGTACGGACGTACATATACATATATACTGTACGTCCGTACAGTATATATGTATATGTATGTATATGTATGTGCATTTTGATTGGTGAGATTAGAGAAATTTTCCTTGACCTATCTACAGTTCTTATCAACTGTAGTCTCTCTGTTTTTGCATTTTTTGGGAACTTGTAAGAGAAAGAGAAAGATTTATAAACTAAATCTTCAAAATCAGAGCGGCAGAGGCAGAGACACCCTTTTGTTTGTTTGGATCAAGCTCCATGAACACTGGATTTCACATTTGCATCTAGTACCGGGCCATATATAGAATTAATGTAATTAATTAGATTTGTTGTTGTATGCACAATACAGATATGGCTGACATTATTGGTATCCTTGTATTGTATTAAAATAGTGCACCATTTGCCCTGAAGTGTTGAAGTGTGACATTTTATTATCAGTGCATAGCTATGTTTGGTTTGCAGTAGAACATAACTGCAAAATGTGAAAATAACTAAATTCATGCTTGTTCAACAAAGACATTCTAAAATAGCCTGGTTTAAAACAGCCTGATTGGGACCCTTTAGAAGTTGTAGGTTAATTGATTTGTAGTGATACTTTAAGCAGACTATTGTGTTTCAATTAGAATCACAGCTGTTTTCAATCTTTTAATCACTCATGCAGCCAATTTAAAAGTAGACAATTACTTACTCTGCTGTTTTGTGCCACTGTGTGCATCACATTGAACATGGAAAACAGAAGGAAAACTAGAGAGTGGTCTGAAAATATTAGAAAAAAAGTAATAGCCAAACATGGTAAACATAAAGGTTATAAGACGATCTCCAAAGAGCTTGATGTTCCTGCGACCACTGTTGCCAATATTATCAAGAAGTTTAAGGCCCAAGGAACTGTAGCCAACATCTCTGGAGGTGGTCACAAGAGGAAAATTGGACGGAGATTGAACAGAAGGATTGCTCAAATGGTTGAAAAAGAACAAAGGAAAACTTCAATACAGATCCAAGCTGATCTTCAAGTTCAAGGTACAGTAGTTTAAAGTTGCACCATCCATTGCTGTCTGAACGAAAATGGGCTCCATGGTAGAAGACCCAGGAAGACCCCACTTATGAGATGGAGACACAAAAAAGCCAGACTGGATTTTGCCAAAATGCATGTTGTCAAGCCACAGTTCTTCTGGAAGAATGTGCTTTGGACAGATCAAACAAAATTAGAACTTTTTTGGTAAGTCACACCAACACTGTGTTTACAGAAGAAAAAAAAAAAAGCCTTCAAAGAAAAGAACACCATACCTACTGTGAATTATGGAGGAAACTCTGATGTTTTGGGGTTGCTTTGCTACCTCAGGCCCAGGGTGCCTTGAATCTGTGCAGAGCAAAATGAAATCAGAAGACTATCAAGGCATTCTGGAGTGAAACATACAGTCCAGTGTCAGTAAGCTGTGTCTTAGAATCAGGTTGTGGGTCTTCCAGCAGGATATTGACCCCAGACATACAACAAAAAGCACCCAAGAGTGGATAAGAAGAAAATGGACCATTCTGAAGTGGCCTGCTATGAGTCCTCATCTGAATCCCATTGAACATCTGTGGAAAGATCTGAAACTTGGAGTTGGGGGATGGCAGCCATCAAACCAGAGTGAAATGGAGCAGTTTGCTCAAGAAGAGTGGGACAAACTACCAGTGGAGAAGTTTAGAAACCTAATTCAGAATTCAAGAGCTTGACTGCAGTTGTTCCTGCAGAATACAGTAGCCTCCAAAGGTTATTCTACAAAATATTAATTGGGTACCAATATTTTTGCCCATGTCATTTTCATTTGTTTTATTGTATCAAATAATATGTTAACTTATAAATCAAAAGCAAAGTTTCAGTTATATCCATATACTTCTGCCTATTTTCTTTTTTTTAAAAAAAAGGTGGAAGGGTACCAATATTTTTGGCCATATCTGTATGTTTGTAAAATTGACAAAACAATTCCCAGTTAAATAGTAAGTAAAGATGAAGGCTGACTACATTAGCTTTGTATGCATGTGGACAATTATATTATATGCACACCAGCTGTAGTTTACAGGACTCTAAGTGTCTCTGGACTCCAGGTGGCTATAGTTGGCTTTTGCTATATTGCCCAGTCCTACTTCTCACAATGCAGCTCAGTGGCATCTTTTTCTCTGCCTTGTAAACACCCACATCTTTCAAACTCTACACCCTGAGTTTGTAATGCAGACTTTTTGCTAAAAGTTGGAAGTCTCAAGACCAAGCTGAGATAAATCTGATGACATTATTTTCTCAGACTTTAGAAAGCTATCCCCACAGCCACACAGGACATTTATTATGTAACTGTTTTCACAGGCTTAGAAGTGCTCTCCATTATGAGTAAAGTGAACTTTCCCATAACATGTGAGCTACCAATCTATATTAAAATAATTGTTGATATGTGTTGGCACATTGTTCAATTGATGATCATCCACAATAAATGATGAACTGCTGCCTTTGGAGAAAGTATTGTATTCTACTGAACCCCTCAGGTTTGAAATATGTATGTATGTACAATGAAAATAGAGATAAACTACATGTTTCAAACAACTGGTAACATTATTGTTGCACAATAGCAAGAAAACAAAGTAACCCTAAAGATTTCAGGACAGATGCCAAGAAAGTCATCCATCATTGACCCTGAGCTGAGAAGGTATCAGGTCAGCTATAGTTAACCTTATTGGCTTTAATTGTTCCCAGGTGCAATCAACCACATTCAGTTTCCCTGAGGGCAACAGACAACACTTTGTTGAGGTCACAGTACACCTACTTCACTTCCTGCCCCACTGCATTATGGAGGAGATCTTGTCACTGCTGAGACGCAAAGTCAATAGCAGAGTTGGAACGAGGTTGGGATTTCTCTCAAGTAGCATTTGTTCTCATCAGTTGTGTCAACACATTTGGGACGGGGAAAATATCACGTTACTTATCTTCGACTTTAAGAGCATACATGTAACCACATGTATAGTTTGTCATGTAGAACAGTTTGAGGATATGTCTTTTTTAATCGTTTTTCCTAAGGTTTGATAACAACCTAAAGCACTATTTGTTCTTTTTTTCTATTTGTTTAATTGATAGAAAGATATACTGTAATATAAAGCATTAAGTAAAGTATATATATAATATAATACCTTCTTTTTTGTGTCAGATCACTTACAATGTATTTCTCAGTTTTTCAATCCCCAAACCTTTCCATCATTCTAATTTTATCAGTCAGTTATTGATACTTCCACCCGTCATATCGAGCCTGGGATGGATAATGTTTTAATCTATAATGAATGAAGTTTCAAGCTTTTATGAATCTCTGTTTTTGGCAGCACTCTGACAAACTTCATAAATCAGCAAGCAGCTTAATAAATCAACAGCAGCATATACCTGCATCACCACTGCACATGCCCAAACTGAACTTTTCCTATTTCAGAATAATGACATATGTGTGTCGAGGCTGTGGGCACTGGAGTGTGGCATGTGATGGTGCTTGAGTGTTTTTTTGAGGTTAACTGCCCATGAAACAGCATTGTTAATCTTTGCTGCTTTGATGGTTGTGTCTCTTACTTCAGATCAGTGGACACTAAAAAACAAATTACCCCCAACAACACTACAGTACATTTATTCAGTTCAAAGTCAAACATTAGGAAAAAATATATAAATGTGCTCTACCCTGCACATATATATATTTTTTTCTTTTTTTCTTGTCACACATCAGTTTTGAGATTCAAAATTTATTCAAAGATTTCACAACAGACTAGACATAATCTACCACAAACAGTGTATAAAGTCAGTATTTTATTACAGGGCATTAAGACAGCACCGCATGGCAGCCGACAGCACAGCAGGCAGCAGTATGTTGTTCTGTTTAGGGGAGAAATGCACCCTTGGTCACTTTTCCACTGCTAAAGACCATCAATCAGTCTGTGATGCTGAGTGCATTACAGGAGTTATATTGTGATAAAGTGTTGTAATTTGCCTTTTTGGTGTATCTACCTCCTCTCAATCTGCCTCGCCTACTTCTACTTCAGTTAGCGACTACCTACATTTCCACCACCACAGAAGGGGGTTATCTGTGCTGTTCATGTGTAGGCAGAGAGGGCTATAATACAATGCTGTGGTGTAAATTATAGGACAAAAAGCTTTAAAGATGATATTTTATTTCACATCCAAATATTGACTGTCCACTGGTGTGCATTATAAAGGGTTTATTCACCCAAAGGACACATATTATATAAAAGACATATTTCCACACTTGCACCAAATCAATGCCTCCTATGAAACCAAAAGCATTTGCTCGGCTTGACATTATAATGAATAAGATTTTCACTTTTCTTTTTTCTTTCTTCCTCTTGTTTGGGTAACATTACTCATCAAGGGACAAATCATATAATTTTATTAAAGGGAAAGTTGTTTGTGGACGTGGATTATTACTTGAGGGGACTCTACATTTATGTTTGTGTACAGGGTAAGAAAGGAGATACAATGTGTTAATCAATCTTTAACTTTGGAGCAAGCAAGGCTAGTTGTTACCCCATTCTTCCAGTTTGCAAAACAGCAAATGACAGTAATACCTAGAATGCTGAACTATTCAGTACAGTATAATGTTTGTGAGGTGATTCTCAATTGACGACCATGCATTCACATCGATAGAAGGTCTCTGTTTCTTGTCCTTTCCTGCCAAGCCCAAAAGTCAAATCTTGTCATCATCACTGTCATTCATAATGTTTAATTCAATCAAAGACTGATATTATAGCATCTCAGTCATTACTGTATGTCCTTGGTGTGGCATCCACCCTATGAATGTTTATTTTCTATTGACAGGGACATCATGGTTGTTATTTTTTTAAGGACAGAATGTATAAGTAGTAAAAAGATTTCCCAAATCAACTTTGTTCCGCCAATAAATGCTCTTGAGCAAAGTGTTCATTCCCCCAAAACAAAACAAAAATGGTCGACATTACTTTTATTCTCAGTGAAAAATACAATATTTTAAGTTTCTGCATTTTTAGTGAGACATTCACTTGACATGGATGCAGACCAATATTAAAGAATAGGCCAGAAAAACGTAGGCATCTTACAATTTTAGATCTGTTATTGTGAAACTCCGTTTTGTGCTGTGGACTGAAATAGCTGTTACACATTTGATGTGAGACTGGGTTGCCATGGAGCATGCATTACTCCCATACACCTTTGCATTGGCTCCCAATTAAACGGGAAAGTTTATTTAAGATTCTCTTCATTACCTTTAAAGTTGAGCCTAGAGTTGGCTCAGGTAACTCCAATCCCTGTGGGAATAAAAAAAAAAAAAAATTAAAACTCTTGCAGGGAGATTCCAAAAACTTTGTAAACCTGCACAGTAGTTTGAGGTTTCAATTAGATTGCTATAAAATATGAATCATGATGAATTTTCTCATAATTTAAATCGAAAACCCAATTGAGCACATGAAAACAAATGTGATACTCCTGACTGACATGTACAAGCCTTCATATTCCTCTATTATTTATCAAAGTAACCAATTACCACATAATGAATTAATAAAAGGATAGTCTGTAGGCTACTGCCTAAATTCAATTTCACAGAAATTGGCATGGCCTACATTGAACTTATCAGGCATCATTGCAGGTGTCAGAACAATCTTTGCAGGCTGGGCCGCTTGTGGAACAAAATCTGTCATGATGACAAATATCAGCTTAGTCTCCTCGTTAATGTGCTTGTGATACCAAGATAAGAATCCGTTCAGTAGTACTCTACTACTAAACATTAACAGATCTGGCGTCTGACTGAGGCTGGGGTCTTATCCCATGCTCTAAATGGAAATTTAAGGTGGCCTTTGATTTAATTTGATCTTGAATTGTCCGTTAGTCACCTGTTTTCTTATATATTTCACAGTGTTGATCATAACATCTCTTTTGTATTGATAAAATTGGTATGTGTATTAATGTTTGAAGTAGCCATTCTAGTGGCATGACTATGAGTGGCACTGGTTGCTACACCAATTCGGTCCAGACTAAAATATCTCTCTAGCTAACTATTCAGTTATTCCTGAGGCCAGATGCATAAAACTCTACATAGATTCATGACTGAAACTGTGTGCACACACAAAGCCAAAGCCAGAAACATACATATGTATTCTTTTCGTCAGATTTATAAAGCTGTGCATACACATGGTTCTACTTTATAAATCTCAGTCAATATGGAACTGGGCGCATGTGTAAAAGAATCATTTCCACTCCCACAGTTATGAATACACACCCTTACTTCTTTCATATCAACATGCTGTCTGGTCTACCAGTCTGTACACCTGTTAGTGAAACAAACGTGAAAGAAGATGTGCAGTTTTTCCTGGAGAACTTCCAGCTGTCCATTACATGCAACCATTACCTATGGCCATGTGGCTCTTCACACCGTCTATATCATTAATTAGTCATATGGACCTGTAAACCATCATCACCAGTGATACCAGAAATGTAATAAAGTTAAAAAAGTAGCTCCTGTGTAAATTACAAGAATGATGAAATAAATCACACAATCAGTGCAGCTGTTGTCAATCAAAACACACCTTATAACTCAGCTCCACCTCATCACATCACTCTCAGATCACTTTAGAAAAATATGTGTGCACCTGGTCTGAAGAATGCGTGAGGTGACCACACATTCTGTGTTTATAAATTCTAGTTTATGTGTGGGAAATGGCGTAGGTGTAGTTTTTGTGTGTACACATCGATTATGCATCTGGCCCCTGGTTCTCAGAAACTGTATTTTAATGACTTGACCTTAGACATTTCATCTAGCGTCACCAGCAGGTGAAAATTTTACATTTACCCAACGAAACCATGTACAACCTTGACATTGTTGATTTTGAGTTAAATGTCTCAACAACCATTGGACTGATTGCCATGAAATCAGATACTGCCATTCATGTACCCCTCAAGATGAACTGTAACAACTTTGGTTGTCCTTTTCATCTAGCACCACCATTAGGTCAACATTCATGACCAAATACCTGCAAAGCTAATAGAATTCCTCTAAACCTCAGCTGTACTTTCTGTTAAGTGCTAATTGGCAACTGGTAACATGCTAACATACAAATACGATCATATGTTAGCTGATGAGTATTAGTATATTAGCATTGCCGTTGTGAGAATATTAGTATTCTGACATTGGCATTGAGCCCAAAAGATCATTTTAATTTTGTATATTATATCCTGTAATGAGTTGTAATATAAAAATCACCATAAATAATCCACACACTTTTTAGTTTTGATTTTGTTTCTTTGTTTCTTTTAACCTTGCTGGTTTTTGGATTGATTCCACTAAGTTAACAGTTTGTGATCCATACAGTAATGTTGGGTAATGATTTAAATTATTTATTTAAACAGCTGTAACAAAGCCAACTTCCATGGCATTTCCAAGTCCATAATGTCCAAAACTGGATCCTCAAGCATGCAGCAAGGACGCTGTCACTTCAGCCTGTGACATGGGGCCGTTGAAGGATTTGTCTACATATTTAGAGCCAAAGCTGTATGGTCGGACTGCACACTGTATGATTAATATTCCTCTGGATGACAAGGGTAAACAGAATGAACTTGTCTGTGATGGCAGTTCACAGCCTCAGGACAGTCAGACATGGATAGCCGTGCTGACAAAATACCCTTAATCCTCATCCCTTTAGATTAGGGAAACAATGCTTACAACAGGAAAGGGCAAAAAAATGATGACTGCTGACCTAACAGAGAGCCAACGTAAAATTGCTTTTTGGATTATTATAGTTAAAATATTCATTCACATATATTATTGACATATATGGTTGGACTACCTCAATTTTCTTGTTACATTCAACGTTGTCAAGACAAAAAAAAGTTGGGGTCATATTTATGTAAATGTGCATTTTGTATATTCAACTGACATTTCCAGCCAGTCTCACTTCCAGTAAGAGTAGAGGTAGGAGTCCAGGTTGTTGCTCAAGGGCACAGTTTTTGTTAAAAAACTGGCTGTTTCACAATAGAGCAGAGCCATTATGCCATTAAGCTGTGTTTGAAATATTGCTTTTTTGAGCACCCATAATGAGTGTGCATTTCTAAGTCTCGCCACAAAAGGTTTTTCATGAGACAAAAAGCACTGAGCAATAGCTCTTTATACAGTATAAACACTGGAAGAGATTAAATCTGAGTTTGAGGAAACAAGTCACTTTCACTACTTGCATGAAGGGTAAAAACCTGGGGTAACCTTCTTTTACCGACTGGTGTTAAGTCTTTGATTTTAATCTTTCCATCTTTCAGCCAACTGTACTTTTTCATTTTAAAAAACAATGAACTTGTTTATATTCAGGGCCACACAAACACATAAATCTGCATGAATGTAAGTAAGTCAAGATAAGTGTACATTTTTAGAAACATGGCACTCTCCTTAACACATTTATATTCTTCACTTTGATGTTTTTTACTTCAGTGTCTTTTATGAGGTAGTGCATAACAACAGAATGGTAAACAGAATATTACTGTACTGTTGTAGGGAAGAAAAAAAAAAGGACAGGGCCTCATAGAGAGTAAGGGCACATAAAAGAACATTGGCACCCAAGAGCGTAGTTCATTGTAATGCTAAATAGGAAGCAGGGGTGATTCTGCCTGTGTTTATCTGCCAGGCAAAAGTTATCACACCCGGTTACTTCAGCTTTGAGCCATTCATAGCGTGCATTTTCAAGTGCCACTGATCTAGCCCCACGCCAAAGGTTACACAGATCAGCAAAACCTACTTGTAAAATGCAAATGCTGAATAAGAAATTAGAAACGAGACTGTCGCGAAAAGATAAGACACCACTCGTCCGAATTCGCACGATGAAGTGAAATTCTTGTCAGGAATTTGGATTATGACATTAAAGCCTTTGTGTGTAATGCTGGTGCTGAAGGACTCTTCATTGAATGTACAGCTGATTTTACCTACAGCTGGGACAACAACATGTCTATCCGCTTGGTCAAGGACAAACACATTTTTACTCTTCATAAGCAATTGGCTGTTTTCAGAATATCAAGAGTGTAACAGAAAAACATACTGCGTAGCGTGGTGCAGGGAGAACAGGACAAGGCCCAGGGACATGCAGGATTACTGAGGATAGCAAGGATGTAATTGAAAATGGGAAGGTCATGTTTCCGGCCAGATCTGTTTCAGAAAAATCTGGACTAAATGACTTTAAATAATGTATTTCTAATCTTCCAAACAAAATGCTATTAAGGTTATTTTTTTTTCTACTGAATGAGGTCAAGAGTTTGTCCGTGTGCATTTGTGTATGCGGACATGAGTGAGAGAGAGAGATTATAGTGTGTGTGTGTTGTCATTTTTGCTGTCATTTTTTATCTTTTAATCCTAGATCAAATCAGTTTGTCTTAATAGATATTTGGTGAGATCAGCAGTAATGTCTCTATCCCTTTATATGTTGTCTAGCAAGACATACACAGAAAACAGGAAAATGGGAAAATCTCTTAATAATAGATGAGCCTATTTGGGACAGTGTCCAGTCCAACCACAGGGGTTTGTGTCCTAATATTTCAACAACAAAGTACAGGCATGCACATGCTGCTAGACTGTCACCAATTCTGATTCACCCTGTGTCTGTTTTCCTTTCACACGCATGCACAAAAACGCACCCACCAGCACAGCAGGTAAACTTCATTTCTGAAATAAACAACAACCGAAAAAAAAAAATTCCCAAAAAAACAAAAACAGATGAGACATTGAAAAGTTTCCAAATGTATAAACAAGAAAACTTGTGTTAGAAGCCATTGTTTTTGGGAGCCTGAAAGAGAAACAAAGGACTGCAAGGTGTTTATAGACTTGGTTCTTGGAGGTTGATTGAATGCTTAGAAGATAAGCTTGGCGACATTAGATATCCCAGTGGGTAGAGGATGGGAGGTTAATCTCATTCTCTGCAATGATGTATCCGAAGTGACTCTTTTTGCCGGTGGTATCGTTTCCGAACACTCCTTGGGTTCCAAGGGCAAGGAAAGTGTCCATCGAAGCTGGTGCATTGATTGCTTCAAGATTTGATTAAACTCTAGGCTGTACTCCAAATGTAAGACAATAGCATTGGGATAATCTCACCTTCTCTCCTCAGGTCAGACGTAATGCGGTTTAACGATATGGCTGTGTACTCCTCCGATGTAATACCTCACCTCGGACATTTCTAGTTAGCCTAAGGCTTTGTCAAACTATGGCATGTATAAACTGCTGGTATACACAAAAAGCACGGCACAGAGACTTTTGTGTCTCATCTTTACTTCTAATCAAGGGTAATTACTGAAAGAGGAAAGCCAAAGGTGTTAGTGGATAAATGAACATCCAAAATAGCCACTTTGATAATTAAGATCTAATATTTATTAAGGGATGTTAAGGTAAACACTCTTAAAACCCTGCAGTCTTGGGTGGGTCATCTCTCCCCAAAGGGCACCTCCTGTGACTTTTAAATAGGACACCAGTCCATCCACTGCAGCCCATGGCTAACGTCTTTATTAAGCCTCATTAGCAGCCTTCCTATACAAATTTATTCACTGCAGATTACAAAACCAGGCTCTGGGGTGGGAAACCACAGCCCGGTAAATCATTAATTGATGATCCTGCAATTCCACTCATGCTACAGTTTTTCTCCAAGCTGTATGAGAGGAGAACTCAAACTAACAATCTCAGATGTTATTGCCTGCAACATTCTCCACACCATCTTTTTTTCCTCCCTAATAAGAGAATGTAGAAAGACACAGTGTTCTTCTCCATGGATCTTTAAATGACCTTGTCTCAGCCCATTCCGCCCTAAAGCGAAGAATATTTATTTTGCTATGTAGTTTCAGAAGTCAGAAATTACAGCTGTAGCAAGGAGGAATGCTGTATATTAAAGGCCTTTGTCTCACAGGGATGAACAAAGGGTATGCGGATTAGGCTGTCATGAACTGTGTATAGTGAGTAGGGTAGGGGGTCTGAAAGACACTGAAATAATACTTCCTCCTCCCAATAGGTAAGTAATTTCCTTGACAGGATGGGTTCTCCAAAAAGGCGTGAGTTTTCTATTTCTGGGAAAGAGATCTTATTCAGACACAGTTAAAACAGAGATCCTGCTGAGGTGAGATGGTTGTTCTTTTGCTGAATCTTTTTTTTTTGTGAGTTTTCCAGTCCATTTTGTCTGCTCAGCTCACTCCATTAATTTTTCTGATGCTCCGCTGAATTCTCCTGTAATGATGACAATTAACCTGGAATCACAGTAATATTAAAGACTTGAATCAGTGCACATCAGCCAGCTACGAATGCTAATTGACTTGATTGTTATTAATTTTGACATTACGTTCCAATTAAAGATAGCAAAACACTGATTTCATTTTCTTTTCATTTTATGGTTGGAGATTAAGAGGGCATTGATCACACCTGAATGACTCAGTATGTGTGTAGCTAATTAAAGACTGAGATTGCAATTAAGATAATGAGTCTGTCTAAGTTTTCAGATGGAACACACAACAATTTTTTTTTAACCCTGTCAGTCAGGGACACATAGCTTTATCCACTCAATATATATATATATAGTAGTGTATTTTTATCTGTATTCCAAGGATGTGGGATGAACATGATAGGAAACAATTTCCCTTTGTGCAGGCATTAAAAGAAAAGGCTGGAACATGCATCTCTGGTTACACATAAAGCAGCATTCAAATGGTTGTTTGGGTTGTAGCTGTTTCTCTCACACTTGGCCCACTATTATATATATCAGTGCTTTTTTTTATTTCCTCAGTGGAACAGCCTTCAATCAAGAGTTGGATAAGTCAATCAGCTAACTTGACACTCATGTCTGCACAACTAGTTGTTGAGATGTGGTAACTGTGTGTGTCAGCTGCGACCTACAGGTACTCATTACATTACATCATTTTCTGCATAGACCTGCAAAAGCGTCTACACTTATCTTTTGAAAACCATGATTTCAGCCTAAATCAGTTTACCTGTTTGGATTTTTTTTGTACAACTTCTTAAAAAGCTTTATTCACAAGAGTGAAATGTGACACACCAAATTTTCTGTGCTGCCTCACATGATAATGAACATTCATTATCATTAGAGATCTTAGATCTAACTTTTGATATGTGTTATACTGGAATGTTAGGAAGAATTAAGTGTACTCTCACATTGACCTTCTTATTAAAAGCTTATAGCTAATCTTGGTCTTGGAAATTTTCACACAAATAATGTGCAAACTGCTTCATATTCTTGGGTATTCATTCCTTTAGCGTTGGGTAGACAATGGCAACTACTTAGGTGACTCTAGGGTTGTTTATAAAGCTATAGTTTGTTTGCTCTGGTCTGGATCAGTGTATGATTTGGTACACTCATTCATGGATCTGATTTGGACAGATTCATGGAGACCACACACATTTTTTTTACGCTCCAAGTCTGTTTCTGTCACGTTTAGTGAAGCATAATCTGAGCAGGCAGCTGTTTAAATCACACAAATATCCTGATGTATAAGTGTTTTGAACTTATTAACTGTATCAATGAATGAATAAATACACACACTGTTGAATTTTTCCAGTGGAGCTGGAAGTCATTTTTTTCTGCTTGTGATAAAGTGTGAGAGGAACAGAGGTGAATCTATAGGTGACGCATCGCTCTGGATTCCACTATATTTCTCTTTTGGTCTTTTGCTTGGCAATGTGTGTCCATGAATTTGGGGAGGCGGAGCTTCTGAACGAGGAGGAATGGAAGGACGTATACTTTGGGGTGTTAAGTTCAAATTTCAACAGTCTTTCTCCAGAATGACTAACTCTACCTTTCATTGCTAGACCTTGGTTCATTCTCTGGCTACCTGCTAGCAGCTGTTGATTTCAATCATCCACATCCCGATATGTAAAGCATAGCTGGTTAGTCATTCGCTCCGAGGTCAGATCACATTCCCACCACAAATTGAATTACAGAAAACTCATTTGTGACCACATCGTAGTATGATTCCGGTGTTCAGATTTGCCCAAACAAGAATGAGAATGCCCCCTGAATAACATGCAGGAAACAACACAATACATGTGGTTTGCCTTGTGTAATTGGTCCAGGTTAAATAGTACAAGCAGAAAGATGATGATGAGTTTCTCATAATCCTTAATAAACCCACCAATAACAAATGGAGGAAACAAAAGTTTGGACTGATGGTCATATTTAGCTTTACCTCATGTTTTCTTATCTTCTGTGAGACAACAAATTACAGTAAACAGAGCAGACATTTCTATCATGTTTATCTTAAGTTACAGGAATAGAATCAGATTGTCTCCCCTTGATCCCAAGCTGCCTTATTCTCTGACTTAATTTATTGGAAAATTGCCAAAACTCAGTCCGATAAACAAGCTCTTTGTGGCTCTACTGTTGGTTTCTTGTAATTAGGCAATGTGAACCTAAATTAACCAAAACTAAAAATGCAGTAAAGTAATTACTTTAACCATCAAACATGAATAAATCTGAATCCTGCACCTATGATTTGCAAACCTAACCAGATAGGCTGTGTCAATGCTATTTTGAGGGACTGCATACAGTTAGACTTGTGCACAGTGGAGTTTTAACATACCGCCACAAGAGAAATAGAAAAATTGACTGCAGAGAACTTTTTGGAGCTTTTCTTTTTAACACTTCTAATGTCAACACCCCACACACACCACACACTCATTTGAGCTGGAGCTGTTTAACACCTCTACAGTAGCCTGCAGCTGTCAACAATACTGTATGTGCTTTGTTCAGAGATTTAGTCTCCAGACATTTTTTTTTTCTTTACAAATCTAACAAGTTGGACTTCTACCCACTGTCAGATCAAATTAAGACATGTCAAGGTCAAGATCTATACTGGACCAACCTATTTTTGTTTCTCCTGGGAGATGCTATGCTATCCCATGTTCATTAATGTAAAAATTGTTTAAACACTTCCCACCACAATAATTTATGACGACAGTGACATCCAACCTTACTTCCTCCATTTCCTAACACACTGTAATTGTCAAAGTATGCAGTGTGCTCTGAGGTGAGAATCTTGTTCAAAGGCTTGTTGTCATGAAATAGTTCATTAAAAACAATGCTGGTATGCATGCGTGTAATTACATATTTTGCCTTGGATTTTCTCTGGATGCAGACGCTGACCTGATTTTCTTAATGACTTAAACCTCGAATCCATGCTGGTCCCAGAGACATTTCTGCACTGTGACGCTGCGGCAGAGTTGAAAGGGATCTGGCCTAATTAAAGGAAATATCCTGATGCAATGGGGCATCCTGAGTGTGCAGTGGGATGTTCGTTTGATTAGAGTAGCAGTCTATTTATTATTGGATAGAGAAAGGTTTACTCTACCTTTGCAAGTGTGACCACTGATGCACAGTTTCTCTGCCTAATGCGGTGGATATGATTTGTCATTCATTATTCATTCATTTCACTTCTACATTACGTCTTTGGAATTACAGTAATGAGTGAGAATTGTGAGTCTGTGCTTGTATTAAAGGTCTGGACATAAAAAGCAACTACAGAATGTTTCAGTGAGGTTGTTAACGCTGTCTGTTTTCATTAAATATAACCTTTTAGTGTTAGTCTCATTGTTCGCCTAGTTGCTACTGTAGCCTCGCTCGGCAGTTGGATACCAAAAAAAGACATAGTAGTAGCATTACTAAATAAGGGAGACAGAAATTTATAATTATGTTTTGCTACTGACTGAATGATGCAATTAGGAAAGATTCATGCTTCAAATTGTATTATAGCAGTAATTATTGTAGCATAAAAAGAGGCACATTGTTCAACTCCACATACTTGCAAAGCTGTGGTAGATATTTGGTGACGTACAGTAGGGACTACTCTCAGGGTTATTTGGTAATATACAGGAGCTCAAGAGCTAATGGCTAAAGCAGGTGACATGCTAGTGGTAGGCAGTCACATAGCTCTCCAAATGTCTTTCTGTTTTCTCTGTCCTGTGCTGTTTAATCCCCCTGGCATTTTATTTTTCTCAGGATTGTACATTATTGTGTTCGTTCAATACACAAATATGAAAGGGCCTCTTTTGTAAATCTGTTTGTACTTTGACAGAGGAGGGTAAACACCATAGTAATTAAGCTACAATAGCTTTCTCCATCCCGAACTCTACTGCTCTCTGTTCCCTGATAGGTCAGCACTGTCGTGAATGCTTACTATTGGTCAAATTTGCCTTTCTCCAAGTCATCAAAGTTGATTTCATCGTAAAATGCTTGTTATATGTGCTGGTGTGCCTGGGTCTGTACACATAACTATGACCAATATTGGCTAAAAACTGATTTGTAGGTTCATGCTTTGCCTTGTTTATTCACCAAAATATTTTAAAATTATTCTGCTACTCTCTGCAGCCAGTCTCATATTAATGAAGGTGCATACCTGTATGTGAACCACTTGTGACCCATTCCACTGCATTAAGTTCACAATTATTACCAAGATAAGGCTGAAAATACATTTAATTTGGATAGAAATGGGTGAGAATAAAATTCAGTAACAAGTGATGATGCAGAGGCAATAGACTCCTGAATTCACTAAACTCAGGAATGAGGTGAGCAATGAAAGACCTACTGTATGTCGCTCCTTTTTATAAATGAGCAGAGGAGTATTTCAAAGTTGTTTCCTCTGGCCACATTCAGACTTTGTCACATTTTTGAATCTCCAAATATATACAGCCTATTATAAAAAGTAAAAACATTTCACAAAGCACTTTATTTTGCCCTCATCCCTCTCTAATTAATCAGGCACTGTCAGGGGTGTAAGAGTAATTGGACGGATGGGTGGATTTATTAAAAATACATCCTCCCACTCATCATGGAGGCTATCCAAAATCATGTTATTACACTTTTTGTAAGTAATAAAGTAAGTAAGTAAAGTTTATTTAATATAGCACCTTTCACAGAACAAGGTCACAACAGTAAAATTGTTAAAAATAAGACCATAAAAATAGTCAAAAGTAATTAGCAATAAAACATAAGCAACACCAGACCTAAAAAACACAAAATTGCAAAGACTGGACAGTATGAGGTGAGACATAGGCCAGTTTCTATAAATGATTCTTCAGCTCTTTTTTAAAGGCATCAACAGAGACTGCAGATGGTGTGCCTATCGGAAGAGCGCTCCACAGTGTTGGAGCCACTACTTCAAAGGAACAGTCACCTTTTGTTTTCAGCCAAGTGTGAGGGACAGCCAGTCCTGGTCAGACCTAAGTGACCTACTGGTGATATAAGGATGGAGCGGGTCAGAGACGTACACATGTACCTGACCATGCAGGGTTCTATATGTGAAAAAAACAACCTTAAAATAAATCCTAAACTTGTTGGAAAGTCAACGTAAAGAAGGTAAGATGGGTGTGATATGAGTCTTCCTGCTGGACCTGGTCAACAGCCTTGCAGCAGCATTCTGGACCATTTTTAGGTGGTCCAGAGATGAATTGTTGACGCAGGTGAACAAGGAAAGTGTAGTCAGGATGATATAAAAGTGTGAATGATCACCCGTAGCTCAGGTTGCGGTTAAACAGACTTGAGTTTGTTAATGTTTCTTAAATGGAAGAAACATATATGGGTCAACAATTTGAAATTGATTGAAGCACATAGCCTGATCAAATATAACACTGAGATTTCTAAGATTAGAGTGTACAGCTGAGAAACCTTGGAAGCTATGCTTTCTAAATCAATGATAAGGACCTCAATCTTATCTGCGTTTAGCTGTAAAAAGTTGTTAACCTTCCAGTCCTTATTGGCAATTAGACAATTGTGCAACACAGTCAGTTCGTCAGTTTCAGGCTTAAAAGAGACATACAGCTGGATATCATCAGCGTAACAGTGATATGAGATACCTTTAAATTTGCTAATGACCTAAGGGAAGCATATACAAAGCAAATAATATAGGACCCAAGACAGAACCCTGAGGCACACCACAGGAAGGCAGCAGTTTCAGACATCTAGGGACCAGGAGACACAGAAAAACTCCTACCTGAGAGATAGGAGGAGAACCATTTCAGGATGCTCCCAGAGACACCCACCCACTGTCTTAGCCTTTCAGTCAGGATGCTGTGATCTATGGTATCAAAAGCCCCAGCAGCACCAACACAGAGCATTCACCCACATCAGAAGACATCATTATGTCATTGGAGACTCTGAGAAGAGCTGTTTCACTGGAATGCTTCTGACACAAACAAGATTGGAAATTATCTAAATGTTGTGCGTAGTCAAGACAACAGTGAGCTATTTGGCAACAACTTTCCCTAATTTTTTTTGAGATAAAGACAGCTTAGATATAGGCCTATAGTTTTTGGGAAGGAATATATCAAGGTTGTTGTTTTTTTTTTCAGAAGAGGCTGAGCAATTGCATGTTTAAAATAAGCTCGGACACAGATTGCAGGGAGCTATAATAGAGACTAGGCATGGACCAAAAGACCCAAGTACATTTTTAAGCATGGGGGTTGGTAAAATACAGGGCTTGTGAAAGGTTTCATACTGCCCACTAGATCAATAAGGTCTTGCAGGGAAATAGAAGAGAGGCTGTCCAAAATTGATGGCCGAGTTGGATAAGCAGGAAAGGGAACAGAAGAGGGGGTGATACGAACCCTGACATCTCTAATCTTATCCACAAAGGCAGAGAGAAAGTTATTGTAATCCTTATTTGAAAATACAGGCACATCAGGAGGTGCAGGAGTGACTATTTTGTTGATAGTGTCAAAAAGTACTTTAGGGTTGCATTTACTGGAGGAAAATTGGTAAGCAAAGTAAGAAGCCCTTGCATCATTATGGTGTTAAATTCAGTTAAAAGGTCTTTGTAACAGAGATGGTGAACATGGAGCTTGGTGGATTTCAACAGTTACTCTACCCTCTGACATTTATGCTGGAAACAACGATTAGTGACATTTAACAAGGGGATGAATTGATGGAGGGTCAAGTCTCATTTTACTAGAAGCCCTTTTATCCAAAAACAGCTGAGCAATGTGTATTGCAAAAGTGGACCAGACAAGCAATGTCAGCGTGAGAGGACAACACTGTGCTTAGGTCAAAAGCTGCCAAAAACTATTTAAGATGCAAGAGTAATTTACACATTTTCTGTGCAGAGAATGTAAATTAAAAGACAGGTTGACCAAAACACATCTATGGTCGGTAACATGCGGCTACTCAGATCAAATAGAATCAATACTTAAACCAAGCGTAAAAACAAAGTCCAAGGTATGACTCCTAATGTGAGCGAGACCAGACATGTGTTGAATACAATTGGAAGACTAATTAAGAAAATCAGCAGCAAAGCTACAAGAAACATCATCTAAACATCATCATTCAAATCACCAAACACAGTAACTCTGTCCATCCTAATGATAGAGGATAAAAAATCACTGAATTCAGACAGAAAAGAACAGGGCCATGGTCAGGTATGGTCGTGCTACTCACCTCTACTGTCTGTGTTTCATTGCAGGCAGGGCTGTGTGTGCTGCTCACAGCGCAGCAGAGGAGAGACAGTAAACCAGGTGAAGTACTCTAGTTGACAACAACTTAGGTTGTTGACATTATGTTACTGTATATGCAATAAAAGCTTTGCAAGTAAACCAAGAAGAAATTAATGTAATCCACATAAAAGATCTAAACAACAGACTCCAAATGACGAAAAATATTGCTGTAAAGAGTCACAACACAACAACACAACTAAATAAATGATATCATAATACGAAACAATAGACATTTTTCTATTGTCACCTGTCTGTGGATATTAGACATTCTGTGGCCACAGAAATAAATAGCAATAATAAATAGCAATAAAATGTAAAAGACACCCATTGAGAGAATAGTGCATGTGCATTATTAAATGTAAAATGCCCATTTGTATGAAAAGAATAATTCCTCACTGGCATCACATTTCCTTATGTCTGGTAGGGAAGGCCCCCATGGTATTTTCTTTTTCCTTTTCTCATATTTTATCATGTTCTTTTTTCACAAGCTTACAAAATGCCTCTTCAAAAAAGAGGAAAAATAATTATCACAGCTCTAGAGTATGAAAAAGAAGAGGTAATTAGCACCACTGAATTAATCAGAGATAGGAAAATTGCAATTATACTTGTTCTTATTAAGTTCCATTATTTTCTGGACCACCATGAAATTATTTTTTGGTATTGCATTCCCTTGTATGATTCATTAATAACAATGGTGTATTCTTAAACTCTTAAAGTAGTGGGTTACAATTAAAGTTAATTCTCTCATCACAAAGCCATTCCAACACAAAATCCGGTCTGTATGACTACTAAAATATGGGGAATTGAACAAGGGGCAGCTGTTATGAAGGAAAGCCCAGGTGTATTCACCAAAACTCACATGCTTGAACAAATAAAGACTGTTTCATGCTATGACAGAACTGTGTACTGCGCTTATTGACAAATTCTTGGTACAATTCAATTCCTATTAAGATGTCAACATAGTAAATATTGTACTGCAAAGAAATTTGACCAGAGGCAATGATAAGTGTAGGCAAGTTTTACCATCTGGTCTCATCCCTATTCATATTTTAAGATGGGAGCCAAAAGAAAGGCTCCACTCTTTGTCTTAACATATGCAGAACATGTATTATTTGTCCATGCTACACTGCTACATTTAGTTATTTCTTCTATTATCAACAAAATAGTGATCAATCAAAAATCAGGCCTCAAAAATTGTAGACATCCTCAAAAACAGATACATGATGACCGAGGAAACTTAACTTTTGATCTAAAATTCCATATCCTTTAAGAAAGAATCAAACATTCTCACATATTATGTTTTAAAGGGGGCGTATCATGCATATCTACAGGTCTATATTTATATTCTGGGGCTCTACTGGTATATCTTTGCATGGTTTAACTTGTACTTTCCCTTTATGAAGGCCCCTCAGTTCAGGCTCTGTCTGAAAAAAGTCATTTTAGCTCCTGTCTCTGTAAGTCCCCTCCAATGAGCCCACTCTGTTTGCTCTGTTTGATTGGTTAGATCCCAGAGGCTGCCCCTCAGTAGATTTCCACCGGCTCCAGAGGCTACGTAAACAAACAGTAGTAGTCAGATTTTGCTTCTTTTTCATGTTCATATAAAGTTCTCAAATACAATGTCTGAGCCTGAATCCAATCTGAAATACGCAAGTGAAAACGCAAACAACCCAGCGAACAACCTTAGCATCAAAGGCTGCAGTTCAGACAGCCATTTATGAGCATATGTGAACAATCTGATGTCTTTATGTGGAGTAAGTAGCATAGATTGTATATAAAAATGGATGTAATGAGGGGTGACGTCACCCATTGGTTTGCACAAGAACAAGTTTGTCCATGCAGGGCACTATATGTGATAACAAGAACCTTAAAATGAATCCTAAAATGGATGGGAAGCCAATGCTAAGAACTTAAAATAAGAGTAATGTGAGTCACTATGGCAGGTATTATAATCTAGTAACATTAAAATCCAACTCAGTGTGAGTCCTGGAGTCAGGGAGAGCAGCAGGTGAGCTAACTGTCATTCACAGCCATTAATCAATGCCCACACGACAGCAATAATTTCCAAAATGACCACTAACAAACTTAGTAGAGGGCCCAAATTTAGCAATTGAGACCATAATGACTGGTTGGGGAAAAAAATCTTGATGTAGTGTTTCTAGAGATGACTTTTTGGAGCCAGCATCTAGTGATCATTGGTGGCATTGCACTTTAAGGTACACTGGCTTCAGCCTCAAGCTGTGGTTGTTGCCACTTTGGAAGTAGATGTAACTTTGCAAATGAAGTGTTCATGGTGGACTGAAGCTCTAGCTTTTGACTTGAAGGTGGCATTTTTACATACCTTCACCTCATGGTTTGGAGCCATGACTATATTTGTGACATCTGACATTATAACAGTGTATGAATCAGAAAATCACAAAAAGCAGGTTGTACCCTTTGAGGTCTGGAAAGTCATCTGCACATCCTTGGTGATGTTAGTGATGTATAAACTACTAAACTTCTTCTCAGGGGTACTTTGTTAACTGCAGCTTCTAAGCTAATACTTGAGGTGAAATGTTGATGTTTCACGTTTTCTAATTACACTTTGCAACAAAGTATATTGTTTTTCAAATCATAACTTGTTGTTATTGTGTTACACTTGTTGATGTTGGAAATTTAAAAGAAAAAAAAGCCTATTCCCATGTATCTCATGTTACAGCTTTAATGACATAAGTAAGCACTGACAACTCAAATTATCTTTGTTTAATGTATAAAGTTGCAAATCTAGTTACAACACTGAACCATGAACTGTGATGACCTGTTTCTGATATGTGTATCAGTTATGTACACATTGCTCAGCGTGGGCTCAACCAAACCATGGATCTCCCACTCAGCTCTTATGTCTATAATTAGTTTCATAGTGAGAGGAAATTCATTTTCACACGCCTAACAGCCTCCAACTGTCAGGCACTGCCAATGGATATGGATGGACCTTATTCAACTAATTACCCAAAAGCAAATTTGCCTTTTTCTGCCCTAGCAATTATAAAAGTTGTACCTTTAACAAAGATCTAGTTAATTCCCTCTTTAGTCATCTCAGTGCCTATATCAAATATGTAAAAAAAATAAAGTTTTGTCCCTTAAGTAAGGTTAAAATGATGAGTTAATAGTGAGTAGTCACTTAAACATCTCTAGTAAAAATGATTTTGCCAGTTTCTCAGAAGCCCTTTGAGCCATTCGGGAGTGCTGGTCATGTTGTGTAGATTAATTCAGTGTTATCAAGCTGTGTAGACTACATGCTAGGTCACTGCCCATGTTTCCTTCTGAGCGCTGTGCTTTCTGCTATGAAATGCCAGCCATTTGGACTTTGGCTGTTATACAAAGGGATTTCTGATTAACATAAGTGTTTAATCTCAAAGTAGTTCACATTCATTTTTCAAAAGTAACAAAATGTGAAAAAAAAGTGAAAAAGATGGTAGCCATGTGTAAAACCCAGTATAACATTTTCCAAGTAAGTGACTCAAGAAGATTAATAACTAAAATAAAATGCAGTATTGAGTTCTATGCCAGAAATCATTTTGTGGAAGTAGAATCAGATTTTTGATTGTGGCGTGTCTCTTTTATCTTATTTTATGCTTTTATGTTCATGTAAGTATGAATATAAAATTAAGCATTCTACTGTAATAGCAAGCAGCTCATAATTGCTGCTAAAAGGCTGGTCTCCCTTTGATTAGAAACAGTTCTTACATTATATATTTATACATAATATATTGATTTCCAGGTCATTTTTGACAAAACAATGTGTGCAATCATTGAGCTTTTACACCAAATACTGGTCCAAAACACTCATAGTGTAGCTTGAAACAAGTAACTTCTATTATAATGAACCTTTTGGCTTGGTGAGTGGGCTTATGTAACTACTCAGTATGTTGAAATGTACAATGCAACATCACAACTCTGTATCATAATATGTAGCACTTTAACTTTCATTTTTTTTCTCCATCCATCATCAATACTTGCTCATCTTTACCTAGTGCTTCATTCCAACTGTATTTTCTTACACAGTATATGTACTATTTCTCAATTCTGAATGTGATTACAGTTTACAGTGAGCTTGAGGCAGGGTACATCATGGACGGGTTGCCAGTTTATCACAAGTCTGGCAAAGGCATATAGATAGACAACAATTCACACTCACAATCATACCTATAGGCAATTTAAAGTCTCCAATTAACCTATCCTGCATCTCTCTGGACTGTGGGTGGACAGCAGCGCACCCGGAGGAAACCCACACAGACAAGAGGGTAACATGTGAGCTCCACACAGAAAGGCCTTTTGTAATGTCACATGTAGCAGTATAGCATGTTATTTTTCCCCTGTTCAATACTTCCAATTACTAAGTCGAAATCGTCACATCTACAACTACAGAACATTTTCATCTACCACAGCTGCACCATTAAACATAAACATGAAAGCTCCATTTCTATCTCTTCATGTGTATTTGGTGTGTTAGCCTACCTCTAATCACCTTTATTGAGCATACTTTTTTTTTTTGTTTCTTGTGAAGTGCTTTCAGATGTGCAGTTGTGATTTATGGCTATAGTGTAGAAATAAATTTGAGGTTCACTTTGATCTCAGTGTCATTGCTTTCAGAGACTACTTGATGAGATCATCAGCTTCATTTGGCTGAGGTCTGAAAATGATAGTTTGTCAAGAGGGAAAAGGCATACGGCTAATAAAGCCTGGGAGTGACTTATCAGTGAAGTTCTCTGCAGAGCATGATAATGCCGTGCAGCCACTGAAGTGTCTGAGCAATTTTTGCTATAAGTGTGTTGTACGTTCAACTTCAACATGCAGAACCATTACATGTCACTTTGCATAGTAATATTCCTGACTTAGATGTAGATATCCCCATAATTATTAGAGGGGTTTAATAAAAGTAGGTATAATGTCATTGTTGCAGTCTTCATTGGAGATAGTGAACAGTGTAACTTTGGAGTTGGCTATTCTAAAGACATTCTTGCTTGTACATGTCTTCAAATGTTTGGGAAAGTTATTTGAGCAAATGTCATAAAATACTCATAATAAGCAGTATCCCTCAAAGTAATTACCGTGTTGGTCTGAATATAAGGTGACACTGATTATAAGACGACCCCCCCCTTTTCCAACACTTGTTTTTGGGAAAAGATATTTTGAAGATACAACACAGTCTAGTCACATACTCACACACTCTCCCCGTCAGACTCTTAGAAGTGACGGAAATTATTTTCTCCGGCAGTTAGTATGTTTTAGACTTTTTGAGCTTGTCATCATTTGTGACAGTGGTAATTGGCTGCTTGAAAGGTTCAGCCCGCAATCCATTTCTTCAGTAAAAATGATGGACAATGCTCTCGACTTGTTTTCACTCGTCATGAATTCATTTTTTCCGTTGCAGAAAAACTGGTTACACAAATCTTGAGGAACTCCTGTAGGTTAAACTGAACCAACCAGACACTTTTAGTGCTGACTGACTCTAATAGACTTTTATTATAAACAGACTTTAAGATATGCTAGCTTAGCTATATTAAGGCTACAAACAACCCACAATGCAATGCCCTCTGTAGGAGACACTGTCACACTAGTGCTCACTATTTCAAATGTAACTTTCAGATTAAAATATTGTCTTATATTCAGGCACAACAAACATACTGCATTTAATTGTGGTTACTATCTGCTCTTTTATGTATCAGAGTAGTCAGTTTGGGCCCATGCAGCCAGCCATGGACCAGTGACATGGCTGAAGTTTTACAACATATGATGAAGAGATATTAAGTTCTCAGTATAAAGTGATTTTTTTCCTTACATGCATGTTTTTAGGTGTTCACATATAGTGAAACATATTTATCCTTGTACAGGATGCTCAGGAGTCACCTTATCCCTTTTGTATTTACTGCTGAAACTCAAATGCCCCACTAGCAAGATAAAGACAGCCAGTGGAGAGTCCACAGCAGCCACTTGGCCTTGGTTTACAACAACACATGAGGCTACTGGTTGAGGGCCATCTACTGAGCCTTTTTCCTCATGGACCTGTTATTGGAGAAAACTGGCACATCTGGTTGCTATGGCCCCTGATGGCAGTGGGCAGGCACACACAGCACCTCTGTTGCTTAGACTCATGGGGTATACTGTGGTTGAATACTAAGAAAACAACCATTTCTTTTTGGTGCTCGAATTTTACTGCCCAGTAGGCTACACTAGTGAATACACATTCACCATTTCTAGACATAAAACCCCTGTTTCTTATTACTGTTTTTTTTTTTTTTTTGAAAAGCAGATGAAAGAAACCTTTTTTATAAAAAATCAATTGTCTGGTCAAGGCTAGTGAAACACATGTTAGCTTAAAGAGGAGATAGGACTGTAGCTCCCAACATATTAGGTTTAAAGCTGAATATAGTGTTCAAGGACAGTTTCTGGAAGCTGAAAGCCTCTAAAGTAAAGTAACAAAGCCATGATGGACTCACCACATGGAAACAAGGATTGTGTCAAAAAATGGGTTTTAATGTTATGCCCCTGAAAAACAGAGAGAAATAATCACAAGAGTGATAGATCGATGTTTCCTCAGTGAGAGTCTTTACTTAAATTAATCATCAGATATATACACAATTTACAAACAAACATATCTACACAACAGGTTGGTTGAAGTTGAGCACATAACCTATTGACGGTACAACAATATACTGAGATATAATTCTCATTGTCTCTACTGTTAGTGGTAAATAATAAATAGCAATGGACAGAGAGCACAGTATTTGTATTTGTATCTGTATTGAGTCTTCAAAATTTTTGTATCCTGTGTTTGTTTTTTATTGCACTTTTAATTGTAGGATATTAAAGTGTTATCAATAAACTATCTTGCAAAGGAGGTCCCCACACTGGGCCTCGAAGTCGAGTCTCCCGGATCATAGATGACTGTGCTGCCAACTGAACTAAAGCTCAGCTCTGCACCACTGCAAAGACACACCTACAGCTATTTATACACCCATAAAATAGAGACATAGTGTGTTAGGTGTAAGGATGAACTTTAAAGGCGATGATTGCTTTGCACTTTTCATTTATTACCCATTTTTTACAACTTAACTTTGGGGAAAGGGGAAGGGGTTACAACTGGTTATGCACAGTCCCTTGAGAGCACTTTGCACATGCCTGTAGCTCAGTTTTATTTCTGGAAAACACTCCTAACTCCGGGAGTGATGTCCAAAAAAGGAAATGTGCGTCATGCAGCATGTGGATGTGACTCGTTGAGAGCTGGTAATTGATGTAAAACAGCGGTGCAGAGGAGAGAGGCTGAGAGACAAAAGCAGCTGATCTCAGGATTCTAAAAACATGGTATTTCACCCAGGGATGGTGCCTTACATCCTGAGTCACACACAGTGCGTTGGTTCACATTGGGTTGTCTTGTCACCTAAGCTAGCAAAACCATAACCTAAAAAGTTGTTGTAGTGTATTATCATTTTAACATGTCACATTAACAGCCAGCCAGGATTTATTCTCATTATATGACTAAATAAATGCTTACTTAAAACAATGAGACAGTGCTGATAAAGGAAATTAATAGAAATAATGACTGCCTTTAACTTTGTTTAATACGTCACATTATCAAAGTAACTTTGGATAATGACTGAAGAGGTGTCCCCTTTATATATATTTGATGATTTCTCCATCCTCACATGTCCCTGTGTGTGCTAGTTATGACATGTCATAAGGCACACAAGGCAAGCAGAAATACATAAACCAAGAGTTGAGGTACTAACTGAATCGTTCACAGGACGTCCATAATGGCCGCAAAGGCTGTTTAGTCACCTGGAAGCCCTCTATAACGCTGTAGCAGCTGTAAAGTTGTGGCAGCTGTGGCTGTCACTCTATGGATGGATTAATGTCTAGTAATCATAGTTAATTATTATCCCCACCTGCTTGTGGACTGCCTGAGACTGTGGGACCTTGTAAAATGCAGAGCTGAGAGCCAAGCAAGCATCTCTGGGGAACTGGTTGAATGTCACCAGGCAAACCAACTCCGCCAAGGAACATTCAAGTCTGTCAGGTTGGCCCAGTGCTTTTGGAGACCATATAAAAACAGAAAGGTCACCAGTTCAGTGCCAGC
Source organism: Euthynnus affinis (assembly GCA_029490765.1). NCBI lineage: Eukaryota > Metazoa > Chordata > Actinopteri > Scombriformes > Scombridae > Euthynnus > Euthynnus affinis. The sequence continues at coordinate 21,147,354 of CM055859.1, forward strand.
AGCAGCCAATATGCCCATCTACACTTGTGTGTCTTGCCCAAGTGTCCTTCAATGTGTTTGTGTTTAAGAAGCTATTTTTGAGTTGGTTTTTGAGAAGCAACATCTGCTGCAAATCTAGTGCACACAAACAACATTATTTCCTTCATATAAGACAGAATGAGTTGTCTAGCTGAGCTGTGTTTACATCCCAACCTTTTTCAAATATCAGCTTACAAAAAAAATATGTTTTGAGAGTATTGTCCTCTCTACCTTAGTTTGTCATTTTTTAAAGAACATTTATAGCTGTGTGAAACAGTATGAATCACAAAATTCTTTGCTCTTGGTATAAATACTGGTATATATAAACTGGTATATGTATAATACAGAGTGTTATGGTATGGTGATGATGACTCCTATTATTTAGACTTTTAGAGAAATATCTCATCCAAAGCTCCTTATGTATGAAAAACTCAACTTTTTTGACTCACCTTGAAATATTGCATTGATTCATACTGAATATTTTTACCTTTGAACACAATCCCATTAATCTAACTGAAATTTATTCTCTTAAGTTCAGACAAACCATTTAAAGGGGGCTTGGAAAGCTATTTAGTGAAAGTACAATAGGTAATTTCCTTATTTTAAATGTGATCACACATAAGAGTGCACTATTGCACTTATCAAATGTCATGTTTTGTATGATATTATGAATAATACTGATTCAGAATGATGGGATGTTTTGCCACAAGCTCTTGGATTGTTGGTCATTCCCCCCTGGTTCTTGAGTCAATCCATTACTCACATTTGGGAGCATGACACTAATTCATCAGCATCTAACAGCGTTTACTCATAGGAACTCAAAGGAATAGTGTGACATTTTGGAAAATACTCTTATTCATTTTCTTGTTTAGAGTTAGATGAGAAGATTGATGCCACTCTAATGTCTTTGGAAAATGTGAAGCTACAGCCAGCAGCTGGTTAGATTAGTTTTGCAGACAGATAGGAGACCAGGGGGAAACAGATAGCCTGGCTCTGTCTGAACAAAATCTACCTACCAGCTCCTCCAAAGATCTTGTATGTCATATCCATACAAAAGCTAAATATATTTAAAAAAATAAGTTGTGGTTTTACAGGATTTTCTCAGACTATTTCTTTGCTGGGAGGTTAGAATTAGGCAAGAATTAGTCTGTCATATTAATCCAATTGTGAAACTACCAAAAGGTGGGTTTTTTTTCGTTTTTTGTGAACTTTAGAGGTTCTGGTAAACAGATTTTGTTATCTTTAACAGAGCGAGGCTAGCTGTGCCCCCCTTTTTCTAGTCTTTATGCTAAGCTAGGCTAACTGGCTGCTGGCTGTAGCTTCATACTGAATATGAAAATATGAGACTGGTATCAATCTTCTCATCTAACTCTTGGCAAGAAAGCAAATAAGCATATTTCCCAAAGTATTGAAGTATTCCTTTAATAGCTGTACCTTGGGATGCTATAATATAAACTCATTAAAACTACTTTTTTTTTAAGTTGACTCCAATAAGAATTTTCACTATTTGTCCTCCACTGCCGACTTAATTTATTATGAACAGATTGATACTTTGGTCAAACATTAAAACGTTAAAAATCCTAGACTACAAGAATAAATAGAGAAAATATTACAAAATATACACTGAATAGGCAATAATACCATGACATTTGATTCCATGTGTGATCTCAGTGCAAACTGGCCTCCTCAGCTAGGCGGAGTTTATGCCGTGTTCTCCATTCATCGTGGGGACACATACATGATTTCTATTTCTTCCTTCAGTGGAGTCTAATGCAATAACGCATTTGAGGCAGTCGGTTACTGCGCAGAGATAATTAGTTTCACCACACAGAATATCATTCCAGACATAGGATTTGCAGATGCAAAAATAGGTGATTTTGCATCCATTTCCAGTGATCAAAGGTATATGAGTTTTTGTCTTCCTTCCTATGAATTTATGTGGTATCTCATTATAAGTTGTTTTGTTTATCTTTTACAGTAACTTAATTGCTGCCTGTGGAAACAGATGTCTCGACACCTTTCATTATGAAAGGGTATGCTGTGAGATCCAAGAATCCTGCTCCACAGGCAACCAGAACTGAACGTTAATTTCAATGCGCACAAGATAGAAAAAAAAAAAGTGGTTCCATTAGATTAGCTACAAAACAGCGGAAAATAAAGTGAAACATAAATAGCATCTTCATTTAGTTTTCAGCTTGGTCAACAATTGAACATTCTTGAGAGTGGGGAGTTTAATAAGAATTTCTTCTTTTATGTTTTGCCAAAGTATGCTGCTTCATTTTATATATGCACTGTGGGATATGAGGACACTCACTGAGTCTTTTTTTAATACTCATGCTGAGTGTGTTGTATAAGCGAGCAGGATAATTATGTTAGAAAGCAAGTCTATGAAAAAGGCTTAAAAAGATGTGTCTGTTTGGCTTAGTGCATTTGAAAAAGACAAAGTTGTTTTGTTCATCACTGAGGTTATGGTTGAGGACAGAGTTTGTTTTTTTTTTCAGTGATAGGGAGGGCGACGTGACTCCTCCGGACACCATTTAGAGAGGAGTAATGAAGTGTGTCGGTTATGTTTTTGTGTCACTTCAGGACTTGGTAGCACATTATAACTGAGTTTTGCTTTATATTAAAATCAACAGCAGATTATTTGGAAGAAAAAAAATGTTAATGGAGGATCGTTTTACCTGGAAAGTACAAAATGAACAAGTGAACTCAATCACAGCAATTCCCCAGCAGCTACTTTACGTGAAAGCCTACAGATGGAAATGTAAAACTTTGCTTGGAGAGTGTTTTTTTTTACCCATCACTAAAGCTGATGATGAATTAAGTCAAAAGTTTTTGCTGTTTTTCAAGTATTTCTACCTAATTAGTGTTCGCTTGCAAGCTCTGACAATTCATTAAAACAATGTAACAAATGAATCGAAAAAGCAAATGAAAAGCAAAACCAAAGCAGTGTCAGATATGTGATTTGTCTCTGCATAACTTTTTAGCTACACACAGATAAAGTCAGAACCTCTCACAGAATAGAACCACCCACCGACTAATGTGTGAAAGCACATTAACATTACCAGCCTGGCTGTCTAATTTATCTGAGGTCATTAAGAAAGCTTCATCTTATTTTATTCCCACTGGACCTACCGCTGCCAACAAGTCCTTTTTGAACTGAGGTGTTCAATAACTGACCGTTTGCTAAGCCCTTCCCCTCTTAGTTACAGTTGCTATGCCTGCCAAGCTTTGTTTTCTCACACAATATGCAGTTTATAATAATAGCAATTTACCACTCAGAATTCGTAGCTAACAATAGGTCTTGATTTCAGACAGAACAAAAGAAATACAGAAGTCTTGATTGATACTACTTTCAAATTAGACACCCTTTATGAAGGGTTTGTAGGTTGTAATTATTGGTTTTCTTAATGGTTAATTGATCCTTTACTAATGCTGTATAGATCAGAAACAGTAAAGTTTTTTCCCTTTTTTTCCCTTTGTTTATCTTTCACCCTGACACTTTGTATTTTTTAATAAGATTTGTATGGCATCTGGACCAAAATCAATTAATTATTAACTGAATAAATTAACATTTGAGAAAAAAATCAGGATGGATCATTGTGAATACTTTTTATTACTGACTAATTGAAATGTATAACTGATGATTACTTCTTAGAAAGTAATACCTATTAGCCAACTGGATTTTTCACAATGAAAAACAAAAAAATATATAAATAAATAGCTATAAATAACTCTTTATTTATCTCTAAAGTATTAGTAAATTATTGCGTCACATGCTCTACCTTCCTCTGGTATTCAGTAAATTGGTAGAGTCACTTTTGCGTGCTTATCCATCTCTCTCTATAAGATGAATTATTTACTCACAACAGACAGTTTGATCTTTATTATGATGGGATATGTTTTGATGCTGCAGGCTCTGCTGATTCCAACTTGTACACTGCAAATAAAAGACGACTGCCTGTAGTGATAGCAGGGTTATTCTTATTCTGTAGTGAAATTATTGCACTTATCTAAAAAATGTTATTATTCTTGGTGTATTATCGGTTCTTACCTTTTATTAACTATTAAAGAGCTTATTGCACATGATACATTTTGGGGGTCATCGTTGTCAATTCCAGATTAAATACGTTTTCCTTTTTTGCATAATGCTGTTAGCACATTTCCCCCTCCTTTGCTGGTTTACTGTCAAAACAAGTCATCTGGGTTACCCCTTTATCAGCTCCCTACTCAGCACTGCTACAGATAAATCCCTCTTACTCTTTCACCATGTCGCTTATCACTTACTGTGCCATGATGTGGTCACAGCAAATACAGCAAAAAGTAGATGAATCTGCTTGTCTGTGGAAGTCACTGCTGGAGATATGCCTGAATTTTAAATTCACCTCAGAAGTAAGCTTATTTAAGCCTACTAGCAATTAAAGTTGCCAAAGTGGATAGTGTTTCTTCTTAACAGATTTTTTGAGTTCACATCTTAATGACTGGAGGGAATTTTCGATTGACATAACATTGACAACTTTCAGAAGACCCTTTCTGAAATGATATCAAAGCCAAATCCTCTTGATTAAAATAGTTTCCCCCCCACATACTGCGACCATGATTTATGTTTTAGTGGCATGTATACGATCTGCTACCAAACCCTTAAATGTAAATCATGGTGTTTTTTTCACCACCAGTGACACTGTGGAGAAATGTTTTAATCAAATACCTGTCCTAATATTTTCTAGCAACTAGCAACGCCTGGGATACCAAATCGCTCAAATGTATTGGTAAATAATGCAGGGTGCAAGTAAAAGGGGAGAAGACCTTCAGACTTCAAAAAAGGTATTTTGCTAAGAAATATTAAATATAAAAAATTGAAGATCCACATGGTGCATTTAAAGTCAGTCCAGCAAAGTGCACTGTTTTTAAAGTGGGGTCTATTTGTAATTAATAAGTTGTCCAAATGGTAGCTATACTGTTGCATATAATGTTCTCCTTCAATGCTAAAATTACATTACATGGACAACAGCTGAATATCTTTCCATTTTTTTATTTTCAGTTTTGCAGTTGCAATCAATCGATGTTTGCAAAAAGTCAACTGACCTCTTCAAATGTACAAGGATTTTCAAACTCTGTGCTTTTATTTCATCTTGACCTATTTACCAGTTAGCATCTAGCCCACACAAAGCAACTTGACTTCCATCTACTGCATCTCCCCGGCAGAAATTTGAATTCAAATTGTCCTGTCTGCTCCCAGCACCTCAAAACAGCATCTAACATGCTTCAGAGACTTTATTTTTCATTTTTATAAGCTATCTAACCTTGTGACAATCACGCTGCCACCCATGTGTATAGTGGTTGTTTGGACGTCATTTCAAGAAAATGGAAGTTAACATATCCAAACATGTTACTGTGTTGCTGATGCAAGGTTACACTTGTCAAAAAATCTGCACATATATCAGCAGCAAAACAGGGATGACGATTCAAAGGAAATTGAGCAGAATCATATGAGCGTCCTCCTTTATGTTAAAGTAACAAGAAGGACGTGTTTAATAATCCTTGATGCCACAAAAACTCTCTTTAAATTTGACCAAAAATAACATCTTTATAGTTATGTGGTCAGGCTGAAAAATGCGTGTGTGGGATGGGATGTGGGATGTGGGATGTCTGTGTGTCCTTAACAGAGCACTACAATATGTTTGGATGATTTGAGGGCACAAGGCATAAACGTGTGTTATAAATTTAGCCAGTGTCTTGGCCTTCCTTCTCCTACCCGTCCCCCTGTCGACCAAGGCCAGGTCCCCGCTGATGGAGAGAGAGGGGTCAACTCTGGCAGCAGGAACAAAGTGGACTTGACAAGTGTGAAAGATTTAGTGCTGGGCATTTAGAGTGATCATCTTTTCCCCTTTGTCAGCAGGTAGAGAAATTTCTCTGCCCTTACTGTGTCCTTGATTCAAGTTTGATGGCACAGAGGGAAATCCTGTCTCTGTGCATGTCTCCCCTCTGCTGTGATGTGGAGGCCGGTCGGGTACATTGCCCTGCTAATGACTGTTATTGCTCAAGAGTGGGATGATTATTATTACCTCAAAGCCTAAGTTCTGACTTTCTGTCTGTCTGAACTGCATTTTACCTACTTTACTGATTTATATGTAAGAGTAACAGGAAGTAACACAACCCTATAGGGATGGTTAGACTTTAATCTGGAGATGGTTATCAATCTAAAAACTATTATGGTCCTCTTGAAAGGAATTACCATGCTTTTGTTGTCAAGTAATATTTCAGCCGTTCTCTTATTTCATTTGCTCTCGCTCTCCACAACTCCCCCCTGTATTGTATGGCTTAATTTTCCTGAAGAGCAGCAAATGTTACAGTTCAGTGGAATTTTGAGGCCTCTTAAATCCCACAGACTGCGCCTCATAGATTTAAGTAAACTATGAAATTAAATATGGGACCTCCTGTGTGAATTGGATTTAAATATCCCTATTACTCCGGCAAATGAATTAAAAAAAAAAAAAAAGTAAGATTAACTTTTAAATGATGGTGAGAATCCTCCAGTGCTACCGCTCCATAATTTGGTCATTAGTGCAAGTATGATGCTTCATAATCCTTCCCAGCGGCAAGCATGATACCACAGATCCATATCACCCTGTTATCAACACTCCAGAGATGCAGATATTGCTTTTTGTTTTTTCAGGATCTCTCCTGGACAGTGAGAACAAACAATAATAAGCCATAAATCCACCTCAGTTACGTGCCAAGTGCCTTGATGTAATGGATTCAGATGAGGCAAGTTCAGGTAAATGCTGAGCAATCTTAATAGTGAGTGGCTGCTTGGGTGATCCCCAAAAGGACCCTATACTTTATTTTTTTTAAACCCAATTTCCATTCTGATATTTTCCTCCCTTTTTTCACCCTTCTTTTAATTTTCTAGATGTACTCTTGTATGACAGATTTTTATTCTCACAACTGCCCGACACACAGGGAAGGTTTTAACTCCACTTAAGAGTTTTTGCAAAGCTTGAACATACTGTTTATTTGATCTAATTTCCCCATCTGAGACACACACCTTCATTATGCAGTAAAACTAAAATTACACACACAAATTACACAAAAAAAAAAAAATATTTCTGAGCATGTCACAGTGAAAAATTTAATTTTCAGTTTTATCCTTTCTTTCTGACGAATGAACTTGTTCAGACTAGTACTGCTGAGAGAAGAATGTCTCTTTTGGTGCATTCAAGTGGAATTTAAATTTGGCAGCCACCTTTTCCAAACTCATGTCTGAAGTTGCTTACTTTTAATAAGTAGCTTTTGACAAAAGCATCTGCCACACTAATGTAATGTAATGAAAATACAAGTTCTAATGCGTCTTTCAATTACTTTTTATGAGCACAAGAACTAGATTTCCTCCTTTTCTTAGAGTTGACGATCTTGCTGCAGGTGTCATTATGAGTCCACATATTTGATTCAGCGATCAGATTGGCTTTAATATGACATATGAGGCTCGCTAACTGAAACAACAGCAAAACCATGTGATCTGCAAACGTGTGGAACCAAAGCAATTAGGAACAAAATTATGACAGAAGGACATTTTCATAATTTACTCCTGAATCTCTTTAGTGACAGTTGCAAAGCAGATGTGAAAATTGGAAATCCTATTTGCAGTAAGAGGGCTTGCAAAGGGTGTTGCAATTTATTGTATTTATTGCAATTTGGAAAGAAAGAAAGAATTGTGTTATTTTTTTGATGATACTGATGATTCTGATACTGGTAGAGCCGAAGTTTTCAGCATCTTGTGCTGTGTTTTATTGTACTTCACATAGGTTTCACCCTCAAAATGGGCTCTTAGGAGTTGAGTCCAGGTGACTAGAAGCATTAACAGGATACAAACATGAAGCCATATTACCATATTAGCCATATTATCAAAAAAACATTTTGTAAGATATAGCCAAATATCATGTGCCTGCCCCTACATGCATATATTTTGTGTACCAGTAGTATGAGATTGCTGCACATCAAGTCTTTCACAGGCCTCTTTACTGAGTGCTAAGTGCAGATTTGGAGAAAGTCTCCATTGAACTTTTCCTGTAATGAAATAATACGTGTGAAATTACTCATGAATAACAATGGCATAATGTCTGCTAGCCAGCGTTCAGGGTTATGATATTCCATCACAACAGAAGAGTCTGCCACCAACCTGCCTCTGTAGCACAGACAACAACCACTGTGTACACTTCCTCTTCGCTGTGCAATCTAAATAACAAGCAATGTCTACTCCCTCTCCTCCCTGTGTGGAGGTCAAAACGCATGTTGCTTTCCTCAGCCTTCGTGACCTCCTGTTATTCATGGGCATGAAGGACAGATTTTAATGTGGCTGCTAGTTAGATCTTCTCCTCCCAGAATTCAGCGCAGGGAGACCAGCGGAGCACATATTCCCTCAGTCAAAGTCGAAGAGATTTCCCCCTGACCCCTTGCAGAGAGCTTCAAGAGTCAGTGATAAGATATTGCTGATGCATACGCTTGATAGTGACCATGTCATCCACCTCTGCAGCAGAAGCTAAACAGAGCATGGAACCAGCTAAGTAACTCAACACACTGTGTCTTTACTTCTACTATTTCTTGAGACATTTGGATTGAAAGATTTTATGGTGATAAACATGAGCACATTAGGACAGTCGATGCCCCTCTCAGAGTCAAAACAGCGCTTTCCAGTACAGAAGGACTGTTCAGGCTTCCCAGCTAATTTTAAATGAGGGCTGGATCATTAGCATGTTCTCATTTGGGAGGGCTCAGAGCATTAATTTATTCTTTTTTATGGTAAATCTAAATGTCACCAAATATATACGTTTAAACTGACACATCCTAAATTGCTTCTGTAAAAGCAGGAAAAAGGAGACAAAAACAGAACACAATGTATTACAGTACATCCACAAATGAAATTCCCCTTGGGGATCAATAAAGAGTTACACTTAAATGGCAGCAAAGGCCTACATTTAATTTACTATTTCCACTTGATGAGCCATATCACAGAAGGAAAAAATCATAGAACTATTTTTTTTTTTCGCTGAGAAACAGGCTGCGTCTGCAAACATTTCATATCTTGCCATCAAACGATAAAAATAATATCTGGATTTTTTTTTTTTTTACTGCAGTAGCAAAGTTGTCAGCAGAATGTGCAGACTGCTGAGCACATTTTGCCCATGTCATGCACATTTAGTGTCTTTTCTGGCATGTCACATATTGTTGTACTATCAAAGAAAAGGAAAAAACTATGGAAAAGTTTAAAAACCGTTGCAGAACATCCTTCCTGCCTTCAGTTGCTATGCTGCTGCAAAGGTCATGAGCTCAAACTGTGTTGAAAGATCCCTGAGAAAGGTGCTGAATAAGGCAACTTCTCAGGAAAAGCTGTTATGTGGCCAGTGAATGACTGGTTACTGAGGATATGTGTTATAAAAGGACATGATGAAGGCATGTATTGCTATCTGACAATATGACAGTAAGCGGAAAGGTAGAAAAGCATAATATCATGATAATATAATCAGAAGACTACAGGCTTCTTTCCTTTAGGGCTTTTCCAATTATATACAGTACTTCAGACAGAACTACTGATATCTTTATACCAACAATTATTTAAGACGTAGTGGAAAATCATATTTGCTTAGCTAGATGAAGATGAGAGAATTCCTGTAATGACCTCTTCTAGCTCTTGGGTTGAACCAAGAGAATATTAGACATGAGCTTAGCCTCTGTTCATGTAGCTGTTCAAAGAAACATCTCTGCTTCAAGGAAAATATTTGAAAAGTAAATGAAAGCAGTGCACCACTCTAAAACTAAATATGATAAACTGTTGTGCGTGTAGGCTCATTGTTAGCACTCAGAAAACATTAGTGAAGATATTTTCTTTCTAGATTTGATTTGACAAGCCCAAGTTTAAGACGCAAGCAAAGAGTGAATAGAAATATGAAGAACTGTATCTCCCCAGAAATCCGCTAATTCAAACAGCATTTGAAATATGGGTTTAAAACAGGGGGGAAAAATGCTCATTATAAATATGGGGAAATGCTATAAACCATTCTCAAAAGGAATTTTTATGAGTCTGGGGTTTCTAATAAAAATCAGTTTGAGATTCAAAAATAAGGGTGCTCTTTGTGAGCTGGTGGGAGCTATTCAGCAGTCCACTTTGAATTCCTATAGTGCAGCATTGTCTTTGAAAACGTGCTTCATGTTTCAAACAGACGGCCCATGAAATGAAAGAGTGAGCATCGGATAAAGAGTCTCAGTGTTGATAATGGTTAGAAAGCCAAGACGGCAGAAAGCAGCCGGCTATGTCTCATTTGGGCCTCATTCAAACCAAATAGACAATGGGCCATTAAATTATGACATGTTTACAGCTTTGTGTCAGTTGTGAATGATGTGCAGTGTGCGCCGCAACATTTCAAGGCAAATGACAGGTTACAACTGCACCACTGTAATATACCAAGAACGCACAGATTCAGCACCAAACAAAAACTATGACAAGTGGATAAGGGCTTTGGCAAATGGCTCCATAAGTCTCCCTTGGCACTTACATATATGCTCTCCCGTGTGATCCATCATGGCAATGATTGAAACTGGTATAGAGCTCAGGTCAAACCAGCAGCTGGCCTCTCTCCCTGCACTCCAGGGAGTGCTAGGAGAGGGAGACTTTGCATGGTTGGCCTGTTTAAAGGTGATGTAAACAGGCCTTGATGGATGAAGGACTCCCTTCCATCCATCATCCTTCCATCCTGAAGGGCCTTAATCTTCCGCAAACACAATCCTGCCACTGCGCCCCTCATCCCTCCCGCCTTGTCTCTCAAGTCCTTGATATCCTTACGTTTCGGGAACTTATTCTTGCAGTAAGCGACACATTCTCACTGGACAGAAAGAAATGACACAGTCTAGAGGTTAAAAGCCCTGAGAAGTGCAGGGGAGAGGACTCTTGAGCTATGAGTTTTCTCAATTTACCTGTCTCATTATTTATTACTGCTCTGACATGAATAATGCACAACCAAACAATTGTTGACATCTCATTAATTGATAACACCTCCAACTGTTATACTCTGCTATAGGGCAGTTCTCTGAATTATCTGGCACGATAGTGTGAGTGTGTGTCAAGCTTTCAATTTCTGTTTTTTAGTTTAAATTATGGACAATCTAAATCAACATTCAACTCATGATCAGTGGGACAAGGAAGAGGTTAAGCATGTTAAGGTTCAATCTCAGTGCTGAGTTGCTGCTCATATTAGATTTGTTTAGATAGTAGTTCACATATTGTATTTCATACTGATATGAACTGGCAGCAATGGTGTTAAATTGACAAATGCACAAGGTCACAGTATAACCTACTTTAATCCCCCATATCTTTGTTATGTTACTTTGTTATATACTCCTTTTCCTTTAAATTGATTTTAGGCATAAGTCAAGTTTTTGGCTTTCTGTCAGTTGTTGAGTGTCCTTGTCCTTCCTGTTAACGCTGGCGCAGCCAAGCTGCTGTCTCAGCTAAATAATGCAGGACTTCAGGGCCTGACGGGAAGTTTTATAAATGGTTGCCAGACAGACCACCAGACATCATCAGATTTTGGTTGCCAAAGTTGATAGAATGGTTGCCTTGTCTTGATAAGTTACAATATGAGCGGTAATGGTCCTGTGTGGTCACATCCCATATTTCAGTAATGACAAAATGATAAAGGATGATAAATCGTATTTGTCATAGCACAAATTTCTTTTCCTCTTACTATGAAAGATATACATCTAAAAAAAAAATTGTATTTCGATGCAAAAGAAAATGGAGAATGATGGAATAATGACACCCTTCTAAGTTTAAACTGTGCATTTGTGCAGTCCACCACCTTGATCCAGACTCAAATGACTCAAAAACTGTTGGATACATTGCCATGAAATTTTGATCAAACATCCATCGTTGCCTAGAGGATGAATCCTGAGTTTGGCGATCCACTTTCAACTTTAAACTAGCGAAGTTGACGTTTGCAGTTCAGAGTGAAACATCTTGACAACTATCAGATGGATTGTCATGAGATGTAATGTTTTATATTCCAGGTCCCTAGAGGATTTGACTTTTATGATCCTCTGATTTCTCCTTTTGTCACTGATTCGGGGAAATATCTCAACATCTACTTGATGGATTCGCATAATTTTTTTGGACAAATACTTATGGTACCCAGACTGCTGCTGATGCTGTGTTAGCCAATATGTTATTCTCTGTTGATATATTCAGCACTAAATACTGACTGGGAGAAGAAACTGCATGAAGAGTTGCAGTGTGAGAGCTTTATTTGGCAGAAGAGACATATATTCAGTGAGATGAGATGAGATTAGATGAATCCTACTGGCTTTCTTGATCCCCTGACTTTTCCTTTTGTGCCACATTGAGGTGATATTTTGGGATTTTATTGAAATATCTCAACAACTATTGGATGGACTTGAACTTTGGTACAAACATAACATCCCCTGACCTTTGATCTAGCACCATCTTCAGTTCAGAACTTCAGTTTGTCCAATACTTTGGTATATGAGCAAGTAGCTTTGAAACTAATGACATTCCCATCAACCTCAGCTGTACTCTGGGTTTAGTGCTAATTAGTAAATGTCAGCATGCTAGACTTTACCATGGTAGCATTGTCATTGTGAGAATGTGCCTGCTGATGTGAGCATTTAGCTTGACATGTCTTGTCATTATTTAGTTTCTCTTGTCATTATTGACCGATTTGCTGCTTTTATACTCTGCTGCTCTGAGCTCTCTGCTTCTTCAAATTGTTTCTTTAGCTCTCAGCTGCTGATCCAGTTCAATGTCAACATTTGATTCTGGAAATTGCCACGGGTTATTCTACAGTACTGAAGAGCAATTATTTGACTTATTCTATGTTCAATTTCCCATGCTTCACCATTTCCAAATCAATGTAAGACAAACAGCTGATCTAATTTCTCTGTTTTCTATGTTTCTCACTTGTACCTACACAAACACACAGTCAGTACACACTGTCCAAATCTTTTTTTTTGCAGCAGTGGTTTGCCAGTCAGCGATGCGTGTGAAACTGGGTGGCCAGTCTCTTGAGTGTATAATCATTTTTTTTCCAAATAGGAGTTGCAGTCACTCACTCATCACTCACCACATAAAGTGTCTGTATCTCTTCCATGTACCCCAGGCTGTAACCATCAATTTAGTAGGAAGTGTACTGCAGAAGCAACCTATTATTCTGAGAATCGCAAAAAAAAAAAAGAAAAAGAATTGAATGCTTCAAATACCTGTAAGCACCTTTGTATGCTTGGTGGGTCAATAACAGAGTAATCACATTCTTCACAGTCTTCATGTCACTGACTGGCGTTAGACGCACTTCCTGAGAAGCAAACAAGACATAGAAATAATGTTACTGGTTGAGTTAAATATCCACTTGAACACAGAAAAAAAAATGCAAAGACACTATGGCGGTTAAAATGCTCTGTCTGGTAGTCATTGCAACAGTTGGTATATATTTTCTGCATAACCACTTGATTGATTGTCAGTAATGCTATACATTTACAAGTGTATGTATATTTTGTGAACGCAATGGTCCTTAATGGCTCACTGATTCACATTTGTTATATTTAATCTAATTTTTTTTTGTTTTTTGCCCAGATTGCTTGTTGTTCTTTCACTCAGTGGTTAGATTCAACCAGACTTTTTTCTGCCTTCAGAGCTGGTCAGCCTCCAAGAAATATTTATGCTGTCTAAAACTCCAATCTACCTTCATTTAAGTCATGATTATGGTTGATGTGGACCCATTTACCATGAGCCTTGCTGCACTTCAGCCTTAATGTTGCTGACACTGTGTTAGCCAATATGTTATTTACTGTTGGCAAATTCGACACAAACTACTGACTGGGAAAAGAAATTGCCTGAAGAGTTACAGGTTGAGAGCTTTATTTGGCAAAAGAAAGACAGATATGTTCAGTAAGCGGGAGATACTGAGTACTTTTCAGAAATATTTATTGCTTGTGAAAGAGACACACACATTTTAGGATTGATATTCCATTGAAATCCTTAGAAACTCTGATTCACTGTGAGTGATATTATGAACCGTCTTTTTTTCTTGTTATTTTGCTGCTCTGTTTGACTTCAGTGTGTGGAAAGATAAAAAGAAGTCCCATACAATCTGTCATTCTGAAGTAGGAATATTAACTCTGTGGGAATATGAGACAAAATGAAATATGAAAGTCTGAGGAGAAAACAATCAGTATGACAAGCGTTTTTTTCTCCATCTTGTCTGAAAACCCTTGTAAGAGCTTGAGGGTTATCAATGGGCATTGTTCTCTTTTGTCTGAATCATAGCGAAAAAGTTGACTTCATTGCAGTTTTTTCTTTTTTTTTTCATTTTAGCAATGTGAACTTAAAGAAGCCAAAGTCAAAACTTGAATCGGCAAACTTCTGCTGCAGGCCACAGGAAACTCTCGAGTGCAATACTACAATATTATTGCAGCCAAGTCAAGTTTACAATTTATTGTCTTCCTTTATAGTTCATAGTTTTTCACAATTTTTCTTCATCACAGGGTGAGCGGCCTCTCTGACTACTAATCAGAATAGATCCTAAGCTGCTGCACCGGAGCGGCCAGAGAAAGAGGGCTGTTAGGGGGCTCAGTGCCTTAGTGCCACCTGGTCCTCTCCTTCATCCTTTAACCTATCTTACATGCCCCACCAAACAGTCAAATCCCTCACTGTGGACAGCCATTAATCATCCATTAATCTTCATTTCTATTTGGTCCCACGTGATTTACCGATACCCAGCCTAAAACACACACACTGTGCTCTTCCATATTTTTCAGCACTTCTCATGTGATCTCTTGCCGGCACGATTTATATTGTAATTATCCAGGCGTTCCCTCATGGGTGTGTTGTCCGTTGAGGGAGAAATGATAGGTACGAAACAGACTCCCAGGCCTTAGATAGATGTGTTGTTTTATCTTGCTGTTAGCTGTACAGCCAAGTGAAGTGTAAAATCACAGAAAATGTTGCAACGCTGAAGCTTCCCTCGGGCTCCGAGTCAGCAACAGGTCTTGGGAATCCATGCAAAGCAAATACTAATAATAAACATAGAACTTGGTGTGACACACAGCTTGTGTTTTACGTGTCAGTGAAATCCGACTTTTTTTTTTAGCCTTTAGAATATTTAATGACACAGTAATGTGTCAGAGTAGTGTGTCATCTGTGGGTGACATAAATATACCCCCGCACACAGAAGAGAAGATCTAATCACAAACAAGACCTCTAAAATGCCTTGGATAAAAAAAAAACAACTGTTAGACAATTACCAGTGACTCATGCAGCAAGGGCATAAGTATTTAAAGTATTTAGAGTTTATTTAAAGCCCTTTGATTCACTCATTTCAGTGGATCTTTGTGTTTCTGTATTTCAGAGACTCGACTTTTCAAACTCTGTGGATCTAAGACGGGGGGGGATTTAAACTCTCACTGCTGGTGTGGGTGACATCTCCACACCAAAGGTCGTCATAATTCACTCACAAAGTCAACACTGCTGCGTTGTCAAAACAAGAACCATCTTGACTAGCGTTCACCTGCTCTGTAGAGACTGTCATATCAGTACTTTGGGCTTGGGCAGTAGCAATTTCTCTATCACAGTACTAGCTCTCTCCAGATGGCAGCAATATTACCCGGGAAGGTCAGGTGCCCATCAATCTTGATGATAAAATTATTTACAGGGGTACCATGGTAATCCAGGGACATGTCTGTAAAAATGTCCCTCTCAGAAAAAACAGACACCGCTCTACTCACATATCTCTATATGCTTGTAAAAGAAATATGCACTGGATGTATAGTGCTTGTAATCAGTAAATGTGAAACACCACATCCTAATTTTGTCAGATAACCTTGCAATTTCAGACAAATGCAATATTGTGCCTTCTTTCTATCAATGTAGGTACCAAATGTGACTGCCATTATCAGAAAAAAAGGAAAGAAGTGGTTGTTTTAAATGGTTAAAAATGCTTTCCAGTGTCAGGTAAAAACACAGGATATTGGGAACTGCTGCATAAATGGAGCAGCATGACAATATTTTTTTAAATGAATCATTAATTGACCTTTAAATATACTTTTTGACACGCTTCCCTGACAAGTGCCTTACTCCTGTTGTGTTGAAAAATGCTTTCTGAGTGTACAAAGGATACTGTATGACATTGACTTAGGTTAGACTTCTAATAATCACAAGTGGTGTAACAGGAATGGTCTGACACTGACAAACAACCTGTTTTGTCCTTCGATGTGAGAACTGATTCAAAATAAGAACCTATATGATACAAAGAAATCTAAGAAACTGTTGCTATAACTGGTCAGAAAGATACTGCAGATATTTCTTGTATTTCTTGAACTGACAGAAAAAAAACAGTTTGGAGAATTTGCTGCATTTGTGCATTGATGAGGATAGGATGGCCATGTCTATACATTTTCAAACAATACTAGGATAACCAATAGACGTATTACTGAAACTAGGAATAATATTTTTTAGTTAAATTTGCTGTTGAACTCTTGAATGTATTAGTTATGCGCTATTGTATTTACATACATATTGGCAGCACCTGTTAATGTGCTTTTAATGCACATGTTACATATGCTTGACTTCAAATCATCTTTCTTTTCAACACCATCCATCTTGGAGTCTAGAGGACGTGGAGCTGTGAAAGAGTTGTAGGTGCCATCTTTTTTCATTTCCTTCACCTTCCCCTCTGAGTGGATATTTGAGAGTTATTTCACACTTGCCTGAGGGGATAACAGTGTAACTCAGCTCAAGCTGCAACTAGCAGTGGCACTCCTTTACCCAAGAGTTAATAAATAACAAGCAAGTATAATGTGAAATTGTAATGGAATATGAAACAGCAATGATAACACGGTACTGAACTTGAACATTTTCAAATAATGTGACTACCAAGAAGCTTTCAACTGGTATCTAGCATTTCAGTTTTTGTCTTTCCTCACCTCAATTTCCCATTTTACATAAGATATAGAATAGAAAAATGCAAATATGTCTTAAACGAAGACTTATTTTAAGTGTTTTTATAGTTAACATTGTCCAAAAAGGTACTAGTTTGGCTTTAAACTGCATTGGACACCCAGTTTATTTAGATTGAAGGCCGGTTGATGAAAATGCTTTAAAACACATGCAAGAGATTGTGATCATGACAATTTAGGGCATCACATTAGGGAGTAGGAGACAGTTATATTGGCTAGACGGTAATGATGTTACTCATTCCTAGTAAATTCTGTATCCTTTACAGTTTCGTTTCAATATTGAATAAATCATTCATCACATTTGCTGTTTAGCAGGCATGGTATCGGTTACTAGCTTCCCTAGAAAACTATAGGCTAACATGGTTGTTTGAAATTGGAGTGTAAGTTAGAGTTTAATTCTGGTTTATGACATTTTGAGTGTAATTTTCCTATCAGTAACAATAACTTTGTGCTCATCAAGTTATTGGTTGGAAATATGGATGACATTGCTAAAATATGTCAGATAGGGCTCTATAGTCACACAATGATACAGATCTTAAACAAAACCCTAACCCTCACCCTTTTTGTCATATTCGGAAGACAAAAGGCAAATGCTGAAATTATCATTCAAACTATCCATTGTTGGCATCCATGACAGTTTAAAAACTGACATCCCAACTTTAGGAGTAACTGTGCATACGTGCTGTTTTCCTAGGCAATGAAAGATTATGGCTGGTTGGGGGTTCTTACTTCCAGTTTTAGCTCCAAATAAAGTAGTTACAAAAATCTGATTGAATTATTAGCTTATTTACAACCTGTCTGCTTGTTGCCGGCTCAATTCTTGATGTCCCAGTGTTGCAATGAACAGTAATCATGCTTTACAAATTTGCCAATTTTTCTTTTTACTCAGAAACAACAATGCCAAGCTCGATAATATGTAAAAAAGAATCATTTGCAAGTCTGCCTGCTTTCTTATTCAATGCTTTTAAAAAAAAATGCCTTAGTTAAATATTACTTAGGCATATGACAGCTCTGCCCATAGTGGTTTGATTTAACCAGAAAGAACATTTCTGCCTCAGGAGCAGTTTTACCTTTGGAAGATGTCTGTATAACTAAAAATCCCATCTGCTCGGCTTAAGCCTCCCTGAAATCACTCCCACCTTCACCCTACTAGTGGTGCCTGTGGGTTCACTGTGTTGCTCGAGGACACTTTTTACACCAAACGACACATTGGCTGTTATGGGGATTCAACCCATGACCTTCCAGTTAGAAGGCCTTCTCTCTCAGTGCCGTGCCACCCTGCAGTGCACTTATTCAATGTCACCGGCACAAATCATCAAAAATCAGCTCCAACTTAATCCGGTATATGTCCTGATGGGATGAAACAAGTTCTCGACACAGGAAAAGTGGAGAATAAAAGGAGTATACTGAGAAACGGTGAGTGTGAAGGGGTGTGAAGAATGACTCACAAGTTGCTTGTTTCACTCTGTTGGCAACAACAGTCTGTCAGACAGCTTACTGGGATTCACTCAGTGTCTTATTTGAATATACACCAGGCCGAGGAGGAACACCTTATCAAGGAGATGTGAGCAACTGTGATAAATTTGCTGTATCCAGCTGCATTCAGCTGATAAGCACCCAAATTATATTCTCGCTACATGCTGCTCTAATTAAAAAGAGTCTCTCAGGTTTCAGCAAGTCACCATTTGATGTATTTAATCTTTGTTTAAAATGATGCAAGCAGTGCACAAAATTTAACGATTAGGTTTTCCACTTCTTGGTGTAATAAATAAATAAATAGAATATTACATGGATGCTTGCCCTCTTTTTCCTGACCACCTGCTGCTTTCAGCACAGTCTCGGCACATGGAAGCTGACATCATCAGTATTCAGCCCGCCTCCTCCCCTCCTGTCGCTTCTCACAAAGGAGCCCTCGGGGCATTAGCAGTGAACCTCTACCCACATGGGACCTGTTGGTCCCCCTGACACCTGTCTCCCTCAGGTTGACCCCAGTCACGCTATGGATCACGCTACAATGCCTCCAAGTCTGAATCTGCCAGCATAGTCAGACATTGACAGGCAGCAACTGCTAGCCTACATACAGTGGGCTTTTTGAAAACAAAGGAAACCATCCAGAGAATGAATTAAAAGTATCACGAGTAAGATCATATTATTCGAACAAGTCTGGTCACTTTCACGGTCTGATTGACTATTGATTGTCAAGCCCTTTTGCTGAGAGATACACTTAATGGAATTAAAAAGTTTTCCTGAACTGACTTGGAAAAGGCCATGGCTGTAACCATGAAAAACAACAAGACAGAAATCTCTGCCAAGAAAAATCAATAGCTATCACCATGTACAGTACATGATGTTATATGATCTTTATTTTCTTTTTGTGAGCGACTGCATGTAATTTAGTTTTGTGTAATGTTCCTCAACGAATGATTCGGAGACCTTTACAGAAAGTCAGTGGAAAAACTGAAGAATACATTCCAGTAAACATGTCCTCACTATAAACAGCCGTTTGCTCATGTTCCACAAACTATAATGTTTAAGTATTGGCAATATGCTACATTATATTTGTCCATAATGCAGGCAAAATATTGGCTCCATGACTCCTGTTTCGAATGAATCTCCTTCCCTGGCTGTAATTATTCTCTGCTGTTTGTGTTTCCTGAATGATTGTGTATGGTAGAGCATGCAGCACTGCTACTGTTTCAACTTGTTACTCATTACTTATTTATGTTGGCTCCTGTCCGCTTTGATTTCGTTGTCTACACTGTAATATATCTGTTTAAATGTTGTTTATATCAATTTACTTAAGGATAATGGTTTATATTGATTTAAATGTGTGAATATTTTTGCAAATGTTCCCAGTCACTGTTTTGAAAACTACTTCAGGCTTTAATCTTAGGACCATATATTGTAAATCTAATCTGAATTCACATTTATAATTGAAGAGTTTGAGTTATAAATATGAAATCAGCATTTTGTGTATGTGTAAACAGGTCATGACTTAAAATACAGGCTTGGTTTAGTGCTGTGTTTGCATAAAATACTCATACAAACAAATATTTTACAGTGTCGTAATATCACCAAGTTACATGTAGGTGTTTCTTAGAGTTTAACCGTGGGCTAAAATACCAAAAATATCAATTAATTTGAGAGTAATAGCAGATTCTGTGTCGTTTTATTTACATATTGTGCATTAAATCTTGTGTTTCTTGCTGTCTGTCACATGATGTTACATGCTGCATACTGTATCCTATAGTCACACACACTGACTTGGCAAAGTTATACCAGCTGGAACTTTTCTGCTGACTTTTCCACATAGTGAGCCATGAAAGTGACTCTGTGTTTTACATCCTAACTGCACATAGTAATTTACCCTGCAGCAGCTACAAGGACCACACAACAACTTAAAGTTACAGCGAGCCCAGGGATCTTTTGACCACTGATGCACAAATTTCAAGATTCACTTAATCATTTTCTAAAGTTTTTTCCCGGTGACAGAAACACTTTTTGCTCTTGCTCGAAGTGTGGAAGTTTACTTGGCAAGCAGCAATCGCTGGTCAAAACAGAAATCTATCATATGAGCCAGTGACTTCCTTTCTTCCTCATTTTAATGAAAATGATCTTGAGAGGTTAGCAGACACGCCTAATAGCTGGGTTTGAATTGCAGTTGACTTAGCTGGCTCAGATAACAGGAAGTTAAGGACAATTTACTCCTAATTTGCCTCTGTCCACAATGGGTGCGGAAATCTGATCCGGAGGCTTTCTTGTACCAGATGTTTGGATCCGAATCTCTCTTTCAATTCATCCTGGGAGATTTTCTATATCTCCTGAGCGGCACCTCATTGGAGATGTGATTCTATAGCTAAAGCTCAAATCTGCCATGGATACACAGCAATGAGAGCCGCATGTAATTGCTTGTTGTTACAGTCATGTATTGAAGATATGAACAAATTTGCATAGCCCTACATTTTCATTTTTAAGTGTCTTTTTATATCCTTATATTCTATGTATATGTATTTATACTGGTTTCTTTTCCCAAGCTGTATAATACTGTGTTTGCTATTGCAGCAGCCTAAATTGAATATATGAATATTGCCTAAGAAGCTATATACATATTCTTAACAACGAATGACACAAAATACATATATAACAACAACGACTAAATGGTTGAATTAAATGTAGAGATATTTATTACAGATTTTGACATTGCTGTGGATTTTTTTAACCTGCGCACAGTCCCAGTAATTAACAGGAAATTAAGTTGTGTTTTGACTTCACGTTTGACCGTCTCACTATCTGCTGCAACGTCTCCGGCTTCCAGATAATGATGTCCTCTGCATTTTTTGCGAGGGAACATTTCCCCAGCCATTTATCAACGTCCACTCTTCTGTGTACGGACTGTCATGTCACACTTTGCCTCTGCAGCCTGGATGTGAGGCGCACGAGGACTCTGGTGTAAGGCCAGAGAGTTACTTGTCTTGTGATGCTGAGTCCTCTGGTGAGAAATGACACTCAATTTGTTTCCCATCATGCTACCTGGGCAGTCACGTATGATTAACGTACCCCTGCCAAGTGACCCATGACGTGTTTTTCTCCCATTCTGACTGGGCCTGCTTGGGCAGTCACAACACATGTAGCCCTTGACTCGTTGAGCGTATGGTAAACTCATTGATTTAGCCTCACACTTTTTTTTTTTTTCTTCTGCACTCACATCTGGCAGGGTGTGCACTTGTGTTGGTCTTTTAACATGCAACAGAATTAAAAAAAAAAAAACCTCCAAAACTGTTGGCAAGGCTTGTAAGTGTAAGGATTTGCTCTATTTGCAATTCAGCCCACTGGAGAAAACCTTTCTGACACCATTACTTTTTGAACACAGCGATGCACTTTCATACTTTCAAGTGCAGCAGCTAAAAAAAAAAAAATACAGTGCCATGCAAAAACTAGCCAGGTGACTTCTTTACACCAACTGGAGGTGTGATAAGGAGAAAAAGAAATTGAAACCCATGCAAGCTGTAAACGAAAAAATGGGAAGATGTTTCATGTAATGTGGCTACATAATACATTCTGGGGTGATTCTGCTTTTGATAGATAAACAAATGAAAGGGAAGTGCAAATTAAGACTATAGAAGGCAAGGCGGGGGGAAAAAACGGTGCAAGCTGGGTCTCCCACAGATGTGTGAAATGTGTTCTCGTTGGCCTTTAGGGAGGAAAATTGGAAAGACTAGACGACAGTTCGGGGAGGCACAGAGGGAAAGAGAAGATCTGTCTTCCACAGAGACCTTGTCTGTGAAAAGAAGATATGGAAG
Organism: Euthynnus affinis; assembly: GCA_029490765.1. Lineage (NCBI taxonomy): Eukaryota > Metazoa > Chordata > Actinopteri > Scombriformes > Scombridae > Euthynnus > Euthynnus affinis. Next base: position 21,169,688 of record CM055859.1, read on the forward strand.
GGACATGCGTATAGATCCGTGGACAAAACACAAACACAAACACAAACACAAACAGACACACACACACACAAACCCAAAACTTCCCAAAATACAACTCCCTTACTTGAAAGAAGACCGAAAAACTTCACAGAGCTGAAAGAAGGAGGGGAAAAAAAAAATCTTGATGTAGTGAACAGCATGAATTTGCAAATGTGTGCTTGGGGAGTAGAAAAAATAGCTGTGTATGTCATATGCTAAACTGAACATCCTTTTTTATATGTCTTGTACTAAAATAAAAGTGATATGCAGCTACATCAAAAGCAATTTATCAAAAGGACTTTTTAAAAGTTGTTCTCTTTCAGATTGTAGTTGTAGGAGCATTTGATGCCTAGTTTTGACATTATAATGGTTATATCAGTTCTGACTTCCCTAAATACCCCCATAAAACATCCACTTTACCAGTACACAGCTCTGGATGTACCTAGAATATATTTTTCAGGTGCTTAGATTTAAAAAAAAATCCACCATAATTCATCTCTAAACTGCTAATTTTGTTTTTCATTGGCGATGTAGTCGTTTCTCTTCTTTCTCTTTGTAGGAGAGTTTGTGGTTGTATTTAAAACAAATGCTCATTTTCAGAACATATTTCTGAAGCACAACAGCAACCGCCAAGCCCTGAAACCCAATCTGTGTGCATGACCCCTATCAACACTGTCTGTGAGTAACTGCTAGGAAAAAGAAAAAAACTAGCCATGAAGAAAAGTTAGCGAAGCTCAGAGGGTTCAAAGGGCTTAGATTAGAGTTACGCAAGAAGATTAGAAAGAAAAAAAACAAACAGTAGGTAGTGCCAAAGTAGGCTACATTCTCTGAACTGAAAACTGTACCTCCTTGAAGTGGGAGGGGAATATATACTGTGCAAGACATGAGAGACTAAGCAGAACCTAATTTAAATTGTGCTTTATTTTAGAGGTACAATGGAGGAAGACCACAGAGGATTCACTCATCAAACAACCCAGGAAACGTCTCCATGGGTAGGGGAAGAAAAAAGGAATAATAATTGTGTACACTCTGAAGGTCTAAGATTTGTCATTATAGAATGGAAGAACAGAGGGAGAAATAATAGGCAAGGGATTTCTAACGTTATTTTAAGAAGTTCTAATCATTAGTCCGCTGTGCAGCGCGGTCAGAGAAGCCACCAAGGCCTCCTCCTGTGAAAAGAACATGATCAAAGAGGATGAAGGTTAAATAAGTTACAGGGTAGTAAGACAAGGAAACTGACAGGGGTTTCTTTTCTGCTCGCTTTATGACAAAAACAGGAAATATCATCAGTAAGAAGCCACTGGAATATTTCTGTGATGCAAGAAAATCGAATGCACTAGGTGTAATAAACAAAATAAACATGGTTGGATTTCATTTAGGCGACGTAGCCCAAAAACTGCTTAAAATCTATCCAAATCTCACCATGTGGCGTAAGGTGAAAATCACCTGTCGCTCAGTTGCTTCACTCCAGATGTCCTCGCGTTTGCCAAATTGAAGCTCACCCCATTTTTCTCACACAGTCTGTTGCCCTCTTTTACACTACATCACACCATATCTCTAGTGATCATTTGTTGTTAATGAACTCTTATTTCAAGACCAATTTCAACAGATTCTGAAATACTCATATTTTGAATACAGCATGGTGCTTTTTTGCCAGCTTGTTGTTATTACAGTCTGTATTTACACCCGGCCTGTATTCAAATTGAGGCTGAATAATGTGCTTTGTCTTCATGCTTAGATTTCTGTTATTCCTGTTTGGAATAAGCTAAACACTGCCAGATTTTCATTGGTCTCAGAAATAATCATATAAGCCATGGATGATATAACTTTATCTGCTAGCTCCTGGCTGTTAATATAAAATAATACACGACACAAAATTTGTATGAGCACTTTAAATATGATATTGATTCTGCAATATATCCAAGTGCTTCCTTTTTATTGGTTCTCATGCAGTAGGTTTTGAAAAATGCCATAGACCTCTTATCACACAGATTAGAATGGATTGCTTTTAATATTAGCTCCAATAACGGGTCTTTGTTCCAAATGGCCATTTCCCTTCATTGCATGAGAAGTCAACTTCCATTTGACAAGACATTTAGTATGGCTTATGTGGCCCGAAACTGTTCATAAAGTTTCAAATTGAACTTTGGGGGGAAATTTGAGGATATTTGTGGGTGTTCTCACAGAAAAGGGGAATTTCTGGATCATTACATGCATTTCTCCTTTATGTATATCAATACAGGAAGGAGATACAATGTTACATTTCCCTCTATGCCATTAGTCAAAGTGGGCTAATTTAAAGTAGGGACACTATTGGGTTTTGTGTGATAAATGATCCATGTGAGAGCGACCCACAGTGGGTAATGGAGGGAATGGGTTCAGTTACAAGCAGTTAGAATACAAATATCCTGCTTTTTTCCACAGTTCAGGGTTGCCATGAGATATAATACCCTTTTTGTACAGTAAATTATATGTTCAGCAATAACATTAATCTGTACATGTTGAAGTTTGTTTTCAGGAGTCATTTTGCCTCAATTGTTTTTCAATATATCTCACTCATACGTTTTTTTTTTTTTTTAATTTCTGCAATTTGTAATGTTGGAAATCCCTCCCTAGATATTAAGTGGTAACCTTGCAATTCTGCCAGCCCATGATTTTCACTCTGTTTCTTGTGGTCTGGCAAGGCTGAAGAGGCATTTGCTTGAAACCGACTTCATTTAGGCTGCACATCAAACAGTAGAAAGTTCTGTCTCTACATTTCAATATGGACATGACCCGAAAACACCACTCACTGGCCAGTCTTTGCCTCAGATATTCTACTGGGGAAAAAAAATGGGAAACCCCAGATTTTTCCAACCCGAAACCCCCAAACGATCCATATGAGTGTTTTTATGTCAAGCATGCCTCCTGGCTGCAGAAAATAATTTGTCAGTGTCTTCTGTAATGCAAATCATCATTGAAAAAAAGATGCATGACTGCTTTCTGATCTGTCACCACTACAGTTAAGGTTAGTTTAAAGGGGACATATCCAACATTTTGTGATTTTCTGTTATGCTTATACAGTTATATGATGTCAGATGTCTATGTTACAATGAACATATATAAAAATGATCTCTAAAAGTCGCAAACAGCCTTCCGTTCCTTATCCTCTGTTGCTGAGGTTGTTGCAAAGTTGTTTGTGAAGTCAACACCTCTAGAGCCACCAGGAAGTCGGACAATGATAAAGCCTCCAAAGCTAGCCAATCAGAAGAGAGTGTGCTTATTGGGGGTCTTAAAGAAACAGGAGCTAAAACGGCCTGTTTGAGACAGAGGCTGAACTGAGAGCCAGTGTAAGATATGTAAGGAGTTTTTTGAAATGTGAACCATGCAGAGATATTGTAGTAGAGGCCCCAAAAATATAGACATTGAAATGTGCATGATATTCCCCGTTTTAACTAACACTACCTGGCTGTGGTTAGGGAAACATCATGGATACAGTTGTTAAAAATACTACTCAGTTAAAAGCTGTCAGAAAGAAACAGGATGTAAACAACTGACTCCCGTGTTAAAGTCACACGCTTTGTTGATCCAACCAATCATGCTGCCTCCATTCTAACCCCTGGGACACACTGCCTGCATGAGCAGTGCGTGTGCGTCACGGAACCTCTTGCCTTTCATTTCGGCGCCTATGTTAACAGGTTAGAGCAACCAAACAGCCCAATGTGAGCCATGCATCATCTAGAGATTTGGCATCTCGCCTTTCAAAAATAGGCCGTGAAAATGATCTGTTGATAGTCATATTGACATCAAACCAGCAACATTACACCTTTCACCAGTGTCAACGTCTATATCTGTAGAATATGTCACAGAAATGAAAAGATATGAAGTGTCACCACTGCATGCCCATGGGGCAGAGAGCCTCTCTGCTGAAGAGCTTCTTTCCTCAACTCCTGCTTGCTTTCTGTGATATTAGTTCAAACCGGGACTCCTGCCTGTTGTTTTACCTGTTTCAAGATAGAGATTTGATGCTACTACTTTGCTCATTTTTTGTAAGTTTCAATGGTGATTTTAGGAGATGGCCTGGGGTGGTCTAACCAGCCATGAAATCATATTGGCCACCACAGATTTGATAGGTCGTTGGTCAAGTTCCCCAACACAATAAAGTAGGACAACCGCTAGTCAATCAATAATGAGAGCTGATCAGCTGACATAGGGCCAGTTTGCCATTCCCTTCTACTATAGTAATGTCAGGCTGATACAACAAAGCCAGTGAAATGTTTAGTTTATGTACAACCACCACAGTAGTATGTTCAGATTTGGTAAATAGCATTGCACTATGTCATGTAGGTGATGTTATTTATGTTAACCAGCCAAGTTAAACCTGTGAGCCTGTGGAGATGTTGGCTGGAGAGTTGGGTTTATTGTATTTCTCAGCCATTGTTGGACTGTCTCGGTCATTCAGTAACACAGTTAAAGGTGTAATTTGATGTTTTCAATTATTAAACTGAGTAAGAGCAGTCTATGGAACATAAGAGAGTTTTACTCATGCAGATGAGAAAATATTAATATTGCTTCTGTATTGGTAGAAAACTTTGAGGTGCAGTTTACAAATGTAGGTATTTGTGTGCAGGATGTTTAAAGTAAGTGAAGTCCATTGAGAACTTGGGACTGCAAACTAAAGTTATTACAGTGAAGCTCACAATGCACAGACAGATTGATGCAAGCTGAGTTAATGCCACGATGATATGAATAACATTGCTGACAACTGTTTTAAATGTATTTTGCACAGTTAGCCCCTGTGAATAAATGTGTTGCACCAGTTTGGACCCAGAGCTTCGTTCTGAACCTGTAACGTATAATATATTTGCTTTACTACAGGGAAATAGCTCTTTAAAAATGTGTAGCCTTTCCTGAACAGAATTACTGATCGAAAATAGACATGTTTAAATAACCACTGCTTCCCAGAGACTGTGATAGGAAATTGGAGATGTAATGTAAATGGAATAGAAAACTTAATAGAGTGAGCTGCATGTTAGTGTTGTTGTGGGTGGTCAACATGGCACCTTCAGTTTAATGCTGTATTATAAAAAAAATAACCTGGCCTTGAGTACAAACATTACAATGGATGCTAACATGAGTTTTGCAATTCAGCTATGATTTATGTGTGCATAGGTTGAAGCAATGAGATATACTACACATTTTGATCATCTGCCATCCATTAAGGTCTGCTATGCAATCAATACTCCACACTAGCTCTATGTCCCATCTTTGATACCCCAGTCAAAATGTCCTGGATCCACCACTGGTCTGAGTTTGAAGCTTTATTTGTGTGTTTGGCTCATTTGGGGAACTTGGTGTTGTCTGGAGGGATTTTTTTCACTTGGAGTGGTAACAGCAGGGGTTATGCTGAATAATCAATATAATCAATAAAAAAAAAGTCCTGTGAGAGGAGTGTATGTGGCTGACACAGAAGTATCCCCAACCAAACCCTACCATGCCCATCAGAAAGAAAGCACAAGTAAAGTAAAGGAAAGCAACAATTGAGCACATGCTTCTTAACCTATTTCTGTCTTAACTAAATAAAAATGAAATTTATAAGAAAATGATATGAAACATTCAGTTATTGATGATCATTACCAAAGTCGCATTCTATGTATAAAGATAAGGCTAGCAGTAGCAGCGCCGTTGTCTGTGTGGATGCCATAGGCCTGTAAGCCGCAGCAGTTCGGCAACACACACATGCTGCTCAGGTTGAGGTAGACTGTGTGTCCCAGGCGTAAGAGGTGTTTTTGTGTTGTGCTATGTCACACTTATTCTGCCATTGTTCCTGAGAGACGGCAGGCATTATTCACACCGCCTGGAAAACAGGAACTTATGTTTGAATAAACAACCGAGACTGTCAAGAAGTTTCCTTCCAACATCCATGTGTTTGGTTCACTTAAAATCTCCATTTTCCTGACTTGAATCTGGTAACAAAATAACTTTGGTGCGGCTATTTAAGGATCTGATAAGTTTGTCTGGTTAACAATTAAACAGATGCCCTGGATTCCGTGTGCATATTCCCAGTTCTGTAATTGTCACCCGATGACAGTGATCAGAACCAAACAGATGCTATTTAAATATGAATCCAATAAAACACCTACCGGCCAAATTGTGATATGTGCTTGGCCCTGGTTCCCACCCATAGTAACCTGCCTTTGCCAACAGTTGGTATTTTTGAATTCCAGGCCAAAATAAACATGTTTCCACCCAGATATCAATGTTCCTACTGAAATCTAAGTCTGCCTCATAAATAGTTTTCTTTCACCAATGGGTTACATTCACAAGGAAAGCATTTTTTTTTTTAGTCCAATCTCTTTCTGAGCTTAATCTCTATGATGGTAAAGTTGAGTCACCACAGTAAGGCAGTAGGGGTTGGCTTATACAATGAGGTGAATTAACTCCAGTACGTTCTCTGCTGGCCTTGGAAACACACGCAATATTTGTGCCATGATCTCCCATGGCCCCCTGAAAGAAAACTCAAATAAAATGACAGCACTGTATTTATTAAGCTGTTTACTCCAGCACATAGCCAAACAACTCAGTAGTTGCAATATTAACAATTAAACTGAGATAGAACTTTACAAAGCCTTGATATGACTTACAATCTGTGGCAGGTAGTGCCCTTCAGATATCCTTTGTGTTAAGGTAATGGCAGAATGTAAATTGTACCCTGTTGCGCCACATCTTTTCATTATTTCCAAAGCAAAAATGTTATTTCTGTGGATAGGCTGGTATTCTTTCAAGCACAGAATTAATGCATGCCATAACAGCTGTTGCAAAACATCAATAAGCTGTCAAGCAATAATAATAATAAAAAAAACAGGCTTAAACTGAGAATGAAAGAAATTGGCACAGACCAATAAAAGCAACAAAAATGTCATCTGTCTGGGAAGATTTGGAGAGCTCTCATGAAGTGGCTTGCAATTATATTGCACATGTCACCACAGACAAGTAGATAAACAACACTCTTTCAATTTGTATTGAATCAGCCACAGACATTGATTGGAATGAGTGTTTCATAAATGTAATTGCCTCTGTGATTCTGATCATTGATCTAAATCTGAACAATTGTCTATGAAATGTGAAAAAAAGTGTTATCGGTGTCTGAAAATGTATTTCATTAAACTTGATTTCCATAGCCATGTAAAATATCATGGCATTGATTGATTTTGATAGTTTAACACATTCAAAGGAGAGAATGTTATACCTTCAGGGAGGTTTGTATGGGAATAAACAATGCCCACTGTTTCTAATTTCTTTTTCAGTTAATTTTCACAATGGAATGAAATGAAACTGTAATTTCATAGCATTCAATGTGACTTAAAAAGTCATTAGAGAGAGAGAGGAGGGGGGAAAAAAAAGTCACCAACCTCCGTGACATGGCCTACATTTCCTATACGGAGCTCTGTCTGGAGGCAGCCAGCCGACAAATACATCACCGACCAGTCTGAGAAGACATTAGCTCACAATGATATTTGTAATGCGACACTTTTGGGAGAGGTATTTCTCATTTCGTGACAGAGCAAGGAAGGATAGATATGGTAAACAGTGGCTCCTGAGGATAATTTGACCTCAGAAAAGCAAGGCCATTTATTTTCCTCAGCTTAATGATACAAATATGGTTGTATTTTATGAAGAAGTACTGCTGCAGCCGGGCATCTGCGTGGATTCATTTCTGAAGCAATAGAGGGAGCACAAGGGAAAAAATCCATAACCAAACAACTTCAGATGTTAGCTTTACATCGTGCCTTGTCAGGACTTCCAGTCAAAATTTCTTTCCAAGATAAATACAAGCTGTCATGCAATGAGCTACTTTTGGCAGAAGGAAAGAACAAAAGTTTTCTGCTTTATGGTACTTTACTTTAAGATAGCATTAAACCTATGTCAAGGATATAATTGATGTTTGAGTGTATTAAAAACAAATGCTGCCTGTCAAAAACCCAAAAGTATAAGGCGAATATAGCATATACAGTATGACTGTAGTTATTTTCACGGGATGCCAAACAGTAATGAAACATCAATGTTTCCATTAATGTTTGGATGTGGTTGTGATGCCCTTTGCCCCGAGACTGTCACATTTCAACAACTCTAGATTTACAGAAAATTTAAACTTCCCCAGTGATATTTGCCACTTTGGACTTTCAAGTTTGTTATGTGTGCTCTAGTTATAATTAGGTTGTGTCCAACAGTCCTTGAAGTTAATATCTACTCTTGTTTGGTGTATTTCCAAGCTTAACTTAACCTTATCAGAAGGTCTGGAATGAAATTCACCTCTACCTTACCTCTACACTCCTGCAGCCTCTTACTGTAAGTGCGTTCAAATCCATTTACAGGAATAACGTCTTTTTTTTTTTTTTTGAGTCAGATTTACAGTAATGACACCGTTCTGTCAGACATTTGATATTTGATTACTGAACAGTGGTCAAAGGCTGAGGTGACCATTACTCAGATCAGCATCTACATTCAAGTCTGCAATAACTGCAGATAACTCTGCTGCACTAGAATGTTCATTTGTCAGTAAAATATGACCACTGACAGTTCACTGAACCCATAATGGATTCTTTTGCAACCTTATCAGGGATGTTCTTTGAAGAACAGTAGAGCCTGAGGGTTTTTCCTCAGCTTCAGTAGGAGGACCCCCTAAAGGATTCAATACTCTTTTTTTTTCTTCTTCTTTTTTTAAACAGGTGTGAGCACACCTTTATACTGAATCAGCATATTTAGAAAGCCTAATTATTCAAGATGCTCCAGATTAACTTTGCAGCTCTGCTACTGTCATATATCAAACAAAATTTTGACACAGCCCATCTATGTCAACAAGCAAAGCGACTAAGCACATTTATCTCCCATGTGACAGACTTGGATCTGTGCCCAAAACACAAAGATTTTCCCCCACACAGCATCTTCAAATGAAAAGGAAAAGCCTTTCATTTGTTTCCTGCTCAGAGACGCTTATTAATCAACCACAATATGAGTTTGATTCTTTGTATATGTGTTTGTATAATCCTAACGAGTTATGCAAATAAAATAAAGTTTGAATTAATTTTAATGAGTGCGTAACAAAAGGGCCAGCACTAATTAACTAAATTCCTTCTCTTTGAAAAATGGGTAACACTGACCCCCCATTGAATATAAAACAAAGCCAAGAACATTAGAATATTCATTATAAAACTTATTTATGTAATGCTATGAGGTTTGTATGACCATGTGTCCCATGGGAGGAGGAGGCAGATTGTAAGGTGGAAATATATAGTTTAAGCTTCAAAGCACAATAAGGTATATTGTATTAATTCATTCTGCTGCCTGCAGGGACTAAAGGAAGCATAGAGGCATTACTGTATGTGCTTATATTTGCTCCATATCTGCCTCAATTTCTGTCCCCAGTAATTTCCATTTGGAAGTTTAGATTCTGCTGTAAAAAAAAAAAAAAAAGTCCCCCCTGTAAAAGACAGAAATAGATGAACATAGAAGTATACATTTAGTTAAATCAAGATTATTTTCCAATTACCAGAAGCATTTTTATTTCTTGTATTCTTGAGCTAAATTACAACTCGGGATGCAACAACAGTTTAAGAAGATGTATGGTACTAACAGAGTCCTATACCATCAGGTGCAGTCATTAAGAGACACACCAGGATAGGATTTCTTCTAATGAATGCAAGGACACGAACAGGAAGAAACCATTAACACTGCGAAGAAGAATCTTATAATAAAGGTGAGACCAGTGTCATGTTGTTAATAGCTACAATTATCCATCAATGAGCAAATGAGCCATCAACATTTACTGCTAGCTCTCAATCACACAAATCAGCCCTGATTGCAGTGTCACTGTGGAACAAGCTCCTTACCACCTTTAGATCTGCTCTAATGCCAGGAACCATTTCTTTAATCCCCATGTCTGCCATCTGCAGCAGTCATTAACCATTGTTGTACCATTCTCAACAATGGATGGAAGTTGCATCATGGATCTCTTAACCACCACATCTGGCACTATCAGAGTGGTTAATTGGAGAAACGGCGCTGCATAAATAATGTCTAAACATATAACAGCTAGACTAAGATAATGAAAACAAGATTTTTGCAGTGCCGGTGCAGGTCAGTGGTGTAACACAAATGAACTGTCTGTATATCTATGTCACAAAAATATCTCTATTTGCATTTATACCAGATGTCGATAGAAATTGGCTAGCCTGCTTCATTTCCTACAGCAAATTGTTTTCTTCCACCATTCATTCAATTAGATGCTGTGTATCTAAATATTTAGTTGCTCACAGAATACACTTTACATTAATCTGATATCATTAAGTAAATAATAAAACATATTTAGTCTGTGAACACCACCTTCAAAAAAGGAAAAGGTCCAGGTGGAAATCAGTAGAGGAAATATAATGAGATATTTTTGGAAAAAATACAAATGCTTTGGGCCATATCGCGTTATTTTCTTTTAAAACTGAAGGTTGTGTAATGGGCAGAGGCCCAGATCAAAATAAAGGTTAATAAAGGTGGTGTGATGTGTCTATGGTTTAAAGCAAAAGAGGAGTCTATCAACAAAAAGCAAAGCCTGATGTACATACTGATGTATGAGTGCTGAGTAAAGTTACAGACCTCAGACCTACAAACCTCTCTGATCCGACATAAAACTTACACATAAACCCACAGCAAACAACAAACATCCACTCTAAAACCAAAACACATCCTGCTGCGAGTCTCAATCGACAAACTATTCATTATTATCATGAGTCAGAACTCAGGAAATAAATATCTTATACACACAGAGACAGGTGGGGTGTGCAGAGCCGTGCACACACTTGAAACAAGCACAGTGAAATTAAAAAAACAGCAACCATAGAGAATGACAACAGCAGTAATATGTTGGTTATGTAAAAACCTGACTAACTTTAGTGTTCCTTGAATTTCCTGAGGACCAGTCTGCATCGCTCACTTTGTTGGACAAATTTTCTTGCGACAGCAGTCAGGTTCACTTGTGCCATGCCAGGACATCCCAGAGTATACGGCTGCACATCAAGCCAATTGTGAACATTGTATGGCTATTACCTATAACTTTTAGCTGTTTTTTCATTATCTTTTGAGTTTAAAAGGAATTATAGAATCGTTTTTGTCAACGTTTTGGTGTAATAAATCATTCAAATATCGACTATTTGAGGTGGGCTTTTGTAAACCAACATGGACAGATGCGTGACATATGGTAAGGATCTGATGGTAATTAATTTTCTGTGTTTTGTTCCACACCTACAGGTCAGCTGTTACACACATATCCCAGGTTTATTTGCCGGGATTGTTTGTAATAAAGCAGCCCTTTACTGTACAGATGAATCCTGTGCTCTATCAGCGCTGTTATTTTTATTTTTAAATCCAAGATAAGCCCACAACCTCACATGATCCCCCTCAATGTCTGACTGTAGATTTTGCCCTTAATATAGTTCGATATTAATTCAATATAATTCCATTGATAATTGAGAGAGAGGCAGAGACAGTGAGTGAGTGGGGAGTGAGTGTGTGCGCAGTTAACACAGACTATCTGAGGATGCTAATAACTCCACCCTAATTGCATGTGGCAATTAGAGCTGGTCTTTGTGAATCAGACTGTTTTTGCAACAAGGCTTATTTACATAGAAAGGGGCCAATTTTGCGCCAAATGTATGAATATTACCTAATTTACATACATGCAAATGGCACAGGTGCACCGTGATGCTATTTGTTTGGCAGTGAAGTTTGCGGTGCATTTCACCCTTTTGCGGGTGCTTTGTGAAGTACACTCTATCTTTTTGTCTCATTTGCCCAAGTTGAGCAGCCACAAAAGCTGCACAAATCCACTTGTAGATTTGGCCCTTAGACCAGAGGACAAAGCTGTCTGAGCTTGCCGCTAGCTAACAAGCACGATTTATTCAAAAGGCCTATTTGCATCAACTCCTGTCAAGACTGTCCTCACAAGAAAAAATGACAGGATCAGTCAGTTATGCCCCAAAACAACATACACTCAAGCGATTCTAGTTGCTATAGAAATTACAACCACAGCAAAGGAGGAAATCAGATGATGTTATTATATAGCAACAAAGTCTGCATAAAAAGGAGGTCAGGGCAGATGGCTGAATCAACAAACATCAGACTTTAACACAGAAGACACTGTTTGTTTATTGTCTCTGAAGTTTCCTGTTTCCAACCGTGAGTCAATGCTGTTTTTTAAAAAACCTTGAGGAAGTAATCATTTGAACCTAAACCACAATTTTTCCCATACATTAACAAAGTACTAAACCTGACCAAGTAAATTTTGAGCCTAAACCTAACCAAACCTTAATATATAGCATTTTCACATCATAAAATGTATTTATTTTAAATCTGTGATGACTTTGGAAGGCACAGATGATGATGTTGTCCTGCCAATTACTGTTGATAAAGGTCAGAAAATGATCAGAAAATGCTTGTTTTGCTGTGGAGTGTTGCTCTGGAGTACATTTACCAAGAGTGGCATGTACTATGTTGTTTAATTAGGAGGACTTGTTGCTCCTGTCTCATAACTGTCTTAAGACTATTCTTCTTCTTTGGAGCAGTTTGTATTCCAATGAGAAAGGGATTGGTACAAAAAACAAATAAACTACATAAGCTTCCTCCATTATCAGCACTCCCTTAAAGGTCACTACTGTAAAGATAGCTTGCTATTGGTTAAAGGCATGAATTCAAACATCATAGTTCACCAAAGTTTAACTTGACATGAAAAATACACATAGATTTTCTCGGTCCCTGCAAGTGAACGCAATGTTCGCAGAAATTTCAATGAAATGAGCTGATGATGTTGTGAAATCACTCCAATTTTAAAGATACAGCTGGAGACCAATTTTGATGTGTTGCCTTCTTAAGATTGAGATATGAATGAGGAATGAGGAATTTTCTCTGACAATAAACTAGCTTGTGTCCTTTTGTACACGCTACTAAAAAAAATCATCACATAACATACAACTCATCTTTTAAATGAACATTATGTTAAAAGGTGCCGGTAAAGTCAAAAGAAGTCAGTTCATTGGAGAGAAGAAAGAAAATTTGGGTAAAAATACAATGCTGACCTCTAATATGGCTACCAGAGGGGCGTTAAATGACCCAAAGCCCTGTGTAAACACAGCCTACCCCTCCGTTGCCCTCTAAGCAACTTTGGCATACTGCAACTCTGGCCTACCCTCAGGCAAACCAGCTTTCATTTGTATGGTTTCCTTAAAAAATAGCTAGCGGACCTAATCATTTCCTCCATTATTTGTTTTACTCTTTGGATAATACTGCATAAAATAAGTACGCTATGTGCTACATAGTTTTGAATCAATCAAAGACAAACAACAAATGCATGTTCATCTGTTCTTTTCAATATAGAATTTTGGAGCTCAGCACTCCTTATCCCTCATTTTCTTGATATAAAGATCCTCCATACCTCATCAATATGCACAGTTAGAAACCTTTGCCATCTGCTTTGTTGTTGATTCTATTTTGGTAACGACTCAAGAGATGATAAATATAAGAATCATAATATGCTGTTCCTTATTCAAACTAAATACAATCATAATGTATTAGATTTTACATGCACAAAACCGAAAGGCAATTTTCAAACCAGCGCATCCAACCATGGCGTCTTCAGTTAAATGTTAATATAGACACCATACATTATAAAACAAGATAATGATCCAACAACATTTTGTTGATGTAAATGGAATCACCATTGAATAACTGACAGGCTCTGCAAGAGAGAGATGATTGGATTTTAACATCTAGTTTTTGGTAAGCTTTGTTTACCCTCTCAATGCGCAGAGGACTTTGCTGATCTCAATATTTCTCTCACCATCTGTCTATCCTCTGATTCTTTGGGCGAAGAAAACCAGAGATGTTCTTCTCGCGTCTCATGTTGAAGCAGTTCACGTCCCTGTTGGCAGATATTTCCATTTGCATTTGATATCAAAGGACAGATCACTCGCTTGTTTATGAGCCAGTATTATAGACCAAAATAATATGATTGTTTTTAGCATACCTTGAAGTTCATAAGGGTGACTAGGGGACCTCTATTCACCTGTATTCTTTCCCTATAATATTTGACTGACGGTATTATTCAGAGCAATTATCGTGCTACTGCATTGCTGAAAAGAGCATTTATGCCTGGATAACATAGTGACAGTTATGTTCCTGTTTGTTTCTATAGTTTTTTACTCAGAGTTCCTTCACTGACGAGTCTAATTTCTGGCGTTTGAGACTGTGCATTTGCATCACTTTTATCGTGATGCTGCATGTGATAAGCTCTGGCATTTCCTACCTTTGTTGGCTTAGTTTTTGGCTTAGTTCAGACTTTACATCATCTGTTTGTTTGCTGTCAGATTCCAAGTAGCCTAAAGCCTGTTTGAGACTGTCCTGACCACTTCTAGGTGAAACAGGGCTTTAATTAGCCAAAGTATCACCACAATATCATACAGTGTTTAAGGTTGTTTTAACTGTTGTGCCAACACAAAAAAGGTTTCTGCTCACAGTAAATCACATAAACCAACCAAAACTAAATGTAAGAGCTTTTGAACAGGAAAGTGAGATCTGTACCGATGATGTAAAGACACAAAGTACAGACTACACTCCATAGTGCTTTGGGCACATTGAATGCATTTGACCCTCTGTACTATCATGTAATTGTTCACTGTCCCAAAGTCTGGCTGCACATTCTCATCTCCACTCCACATATGGTACTGTGCTCCAGGCTGAATATATATAGTAAGATGCATACCTAAAAAACATTCTTAAAACTGTTGTGTTTCTTGGCCTGATATGAGGGTTTTTTGTCCTTAAAACACATAGCTCTTGTGTATTTAAGCAGCTATTTTACTTTACTTTACTTTTAGTTATTTTATTTAGCGAATGCAAAGTCTTTGAGCCAAGCAGTTGCCTCCTGATATGCTGTATGGAGATGACTAATCTTCCTTTTAGTCTCTGGAGAGGGCAACCTTCAATGATGTGTTCCATTGTTTGCTCCTCTCCTAGACTCTAATCTTTGTTACTTCCACTTTGATTTCAATTCTGAAAATCTCAGCTAACACTGGAAATCATGTCAGACTAATCTTCCCCCATCTCCTATTCATCCTATACAGAGTGGTACCGCATATCAGTATTATACAACTGATGTATAGAGTCCATAAACTCCCTGTCTTGTCCCTGACTATGAGAAGGATAAGAAAATTGGCAGTATTATACAACACATTCACAATGGCTAAAATTACATTGTTGATTATAAGATAAAAGTAAGAGCCTAGGAACAGGAAAGTAAGATCTGTACCAATGACGTAAAGACACACAGTGCAGACTACACTCCATAATGCCTCAGGCACATCTTATGTATTTGACCCTATGTACTATCATGTAATGGATATATATACTACAGAACTATAGAAGAGGCAAAAAAGAAAGGGAATTGAAAATGCAGTAAAATAAACCAAAAGAAATATATTTTCATTAACAATGTCATTTTGTGATAAGTGATTTTGGGGACACTACACTGTATAAGAGTGAAGTTATTGAATATTTTTGTATAAAGCTGTATGGAGGTGACTCATCCTCCTTTTAGTCTTTGGAAACAAGACTTTCCGTAAGCAGACAGTGGGCTTGGTCTGCTACCCTACCTGTGAAGACTGACCAAGCAGGGGCCGTTGCCGGTCCTGAATCTGTTGAGGGTTGACCACTGTCTCTTTGACAGGTTGGTGCCAGGGAGCTGTTGAGTGGGGTCTACCACTAGATGTTTGGGCCTTCCTTGGACTCCCATTAGTTTTACCAAGCAGCTTGGGTGGTAAAGTCAACTGCTGGGGTTTTCTTCCAAATTGGTTGTCTAGATGGGAGATGAGCTGTAGGGAGATTGAAGATGCCTGCATGGATTTGTAGGTTTGGGGCCTTTTTTTGACCTTTTGGAGCATCCTTTGAGTAAGTGCGACTTATCGGATATTTGGAGGTCTATGTTGGAAAGAACAGGGAGCTAGGGGAGTTGTGTTGAGCGAAAAGTCCTGGTATGGTTCGCTTGTGTGCTAAGCTGGGAGTCCAATGGTGTGTAAGGGATTACCTTGACCAGACAGACGCACAGTATTGTGCCGTAGAGTATGCAAGGGCCAATACTGAGGCACACAGTGTGGGGGCTGCTGCCCCCCATTTTGAGCCTGCAAGCTTACAGAGCAGGTTATTTACTTCAGTGATGCATCACAATCACTCCATTTCTCAAAGACCTCCACTGGCTGTTTCCTGATTTTCACAGAATAACCAAGAAAGTCGTGCTCCTCACCAAGAAGGCACTGCATGCCTCCACTCAGGACAAAATCTCAGAACTCATCTCTCACTGCTGGCCCTCTTGCTCTCTCCATCCATCTAGCTGTGGACCTCTGGATATTCCTAACACAAGACTCTTCACCTCCACGCTACCTCCCACAGTTGAGCCACAAGCAATATTTCTTCCTGAAGATTCACAGTTTTGCAGAGGGAATTGACATGTGAATGAATTGTGTCCATGCCTGCATACAATATTCTTTCAGCAGTATTTATGTTTATTAGGTGCAATGCTATTCAGAATGCTGTGCAGAGCTATTGAGAAAATGAGCTTATTAAGAAAATGTAATATGAATGAAATGTAGTAATGAATGCAAAGATAGGTGTGCTTATGTTTGAGATATTGGACTGGTTCTCTTATAGGTCTTTCAAGACTCAGTTTTAGTGTAAATGTTTAGCTTAAAAGACAAGTCTGGCATTAATCTACATTACAGTAATTATGGGGACAATCTAGTCTGTGGCATCCCCAAACCCACTGTTTCCTATTGAAGATCTTTACAAATGGGTCACAAATATATAGTGTTGTGTTTTGTAATGGTTGGACACTGTAGTTTATAGCAAACTTTACTCAAACAGGAGGAGTTTTCAGTAATTAATATTACTAGAAATAAACATGCAGTTCATTACTGTATATTTATTTTCTAAGTATGTCAGTTGTATTTGAATCTACATTATGTATCCTGCATTTAATGATAATTAAATATTGTTATTGTAATACTACTACTACTACTACTACTAATAATAATAATAATAATAATAATAATGAAAAATGGCAAAGCGACAATATTCATTATGCAGTTCATTTTCAAATATTTATTTAAAAAAAACATGTCATCAGTGCAAAACTAGGCCTGAATAAACCTTAATTCCCTGCCTGTTTACTTTTTCTTTTCTTTGTTTGGTTCTTTCAATAGATTGACAATTTTTAATTTCATATTTGGTAACTCACTGTGACAATTTTGTTTTTGTGAGAAAAGGACCTCAAACTAAGTGTTTTTAATTAACCTGCTGCAGAACAGCAGCAGTCTAGTTTGAACGAGTGTGTTACAGTAAAGTGAACACAAAACACTTATGCAACTGTCGTTCATAACAGCATAAAATTTGAGTTCCTACAGTTTGAATAAGAAAAGACACTGGGGTTTTAGTCACTGAGTGAGTAAATAAGTGAATGCATGTTTGATTGAGTGGCTGGGTGAGGAAGTGGATGGTATGTGTGTGTGTGTATGTGAAAGATATGAATAATAATAATCCCTTCTTGCATACTGTACTGTACATTTTTGTGGTTTTTCCGATAAATAAGCTCCATTTACAATACGGGATCGGTACCGTGTGCCATGTAGGGATGATAATAAACATAATAAATTTAGGACAATAGACAGGTTGATTACAGGATATGGAATACAGAATATGGTCCAAAACTATATTGACCAAAATTAGTGCTAAATCAGTCCCCAGAAAGAAAGTGGCTGGTGCAGCTCAATGCATGTGTGTGGCCTAGATCGATCGATGGGTTCGGTTCAGTTCAATGGTGTTGAGCGGGGCAGCTTGGGAGAAGAAGCTGTGTGTGTGTGTGTGTGTTTGAAAGATCAGACAAAGTCCCACTTGAAGTCACTGAGCTTCTTGATGAGTGTGCAGACATGCGGATTCACTGATGTTGCCTTCTTTTTGACCATCTTCCAGCTCTTCTTGCTTTGCACCCTCTCCTCATAAGTTTGTTTTTTTGTGACCCTCTCAGGATTAATGCAGGTCAATGCAGGTTCTGAAATACAATATAAAAAAAATATTATTTTTTTCAGGTGACATCAGTCTATGATTTTATACTGAACAAGCAAGAGCCTGTTCAGTATAAAATATCAGTGCAGAATACTGAACCGTATGATTGTCACATTTCACTAAGTAGCTATGTATCAGTTCACACCAATGATCATGTTAAAAAAAAAGAATGTGATGGAAAGGAAATAATATCAGCCATAATATTAGTAGAGGCAGCAGCAATGTTTATAGTTGCTGTTCTTGCATCAGAGGCATGAGTGGTTATCACTATTGGACAATGGCGATGTGTGAAGAAAAGGCAATCAAGTCAAGCTGTGCGGTACAATATGTGAATGATGACTTCCAGTGTGCACGCTGCATCGTTTTGATACTGAAGTATGAAATTGTAGTAGGAGGAGAAGACTTCAGCAAGACCGAGCACCTGTTTTTTCTATGTTCATCATCCATCGTTGGTTTGTCTGTGTCACTGGACGTGAAGAAAAAAGATTACGGATCAGATTAGAGACTAAAAAAGAAAAAGTTTTGTATGGCTCTTTTTGCTAATGTGGAAAGCACCAGATTAGATTCATTGCATTAGAACAGTTAAATGAACTTCCAGCAAAAGCAACAGTGTTGTTTTAATGTTAATGTCAACCAAGGTAAAATGCTGACATACACTCATTTTCTGGAACATTGCAAATATGAAGCTTTTCAACAACTTTTTTTTATAACACTTTTATAAATGGCAGAAAATTCAACAGGAGAAAGCCTCACTATTTTTTTTTTTTTTTACCTCCTTGACAAGGAGAATAGTTTGGCATTTCCTGACATTTTGACACCTTAGGGCAGAATAAAAATGGTGACTTAAGTTACAATGCAGCTCTGGACGTCTGTGACAAAAAGGCTAAGCAGGTTGTAGCGTGGCCTTGCCTTTGTCTCAACAGAGACTGGCTGGCAGAGATGTGCTCCAAAGTTAAATCAATGAAAATAAAAATGCAAAAACAAACTTTTGCAAGAAAATAAAATGATATTTTTATGAGGGAAACTATCACAAGTCAAAAAAAAAAGTTTTTGCACAACCTTAGCAGCAAAGGCTATAGAACAGACAGCCATTCGTGGGCATGCACAGTTGATCTGATGTCATAATGAGGAGGAAGTAGAGGTAACATTGCAAATGAGTGTTCAGGTTGAGGCCTGGGCATTTTTTTAAAATCTATGTTCACCTCTAGTTTTGGATCTTTGACCATGTTCAACATTGACATCCAACTTTAACAGTATAAAAATAGCAGAATAACACAAAAAATCATGATACACCTTCAAAAGAGCTTCACAAGAACGTGAGAAGTGAGATGCATCAAGTTCATTCATTTGTTGCTGCTTTTTTTGTGCTCATGCAAGTCAAAATGTGCCTAATACTTTGTTATTCTCACAGTGTGGCTATCACAAAATAGGCTGTATTACTGTTGTTAGATCAATCAAGAATAAACAGAAGCGGAATTGAAACTGATTTCCAGTAAATGAAAAGTGATTACTTAAATCAGATGCATTAGAGAGTGTTGCTGTTACTCGTACACGGAGTACGGCGGTGCATGTTGCAGTTTTACCAAGATTTTTTGTGTGCTGCCGAGAGAAAAGATAAAGAAGCTCAGTGTTGTCCTCACTCTGTCATATCTGATGGATTTGTGGCTGTGCAAAAAAAAGTTTTGCCCTAGTTTTGAAGTGAAGAGGTCCGGGGGTGAGGAGGAAAGGTTTGCCTCAGGCGTCTGCAGCTGTGTGATGGTCTGTTACTGGGAGTTTTTCCCAGCCCACCGGGACACAAGCAACTCTCTGGTCAGTCTAAATCTCTGACCCACCTGGATGGGAGAAATCTGCTCGAAACCTTTCTATTTATGTGCGGATATACACACCAGATACCCGAAATCTCTCATTCTGAAATCTCTTCATGCTCGATTAATTTGTTCCTTATTTTTTTTATGTCTAGCAGACTAGCAATTAATATCTGTTGCTCTCCAGCATGACTCAGGGATAATATTTATTAGAAGATCAATGCTTGTTTTCTTCTGTATTGTTCCAATTTCCCTTTGAGTCACGGAGCTACTCACACTGATATAGATAGGCATTAAACACGGTGTCCTAACACATTATTTTTCTGCTAAAAGAACAGCCTTGTACTTTGAATGAGCACATAATATTCTTCCCAAGGTCTGCTACTGTTATTAAGGATTTAGACACATTCTTGACCAGTGATAGCCTTGTTACATATTGTATTTGGTAGGGATGCTGTACCAGATGGGTTTCTGGTAACAATCGGTGTTACAAATGATGTCTAGGGGTGGTTGTAGATTTGGGTATGGACTTCAGGGACATGTCCCCACCAATATGAGGGTGTTGCTTGATTGTCCCTACCTATATTTTTTACTAATGTCAAGCAATCTTGCTGCTTTAACTCCCCCATAAGATCTCTGCAGAGTTGCCAGATATGTGTATTTTCTGCACACACAAAAAAAAAAACCTGAATATCTGGCAAGCTGTATGCATTGTTGACAAGCTGCAGTAGTAGAGTTCATGAGATTGAGAATCTGAAGTATTAATTTATTAGTATTTATAGATTAAATGTCCCAAACATCACAGAATTGAAAACAACTTTACTGGAAAATTTGATATTATATTTAGTTTCAGCCGTTAGTTGTTGTTAGCTCATTTTTTTATTGATGCTCAGATGCTGTTTAATTAAACAACTTTATTACTGTTGGTCAACATTCCTCCCAAAAAGACAAATTAATACATCTGGTTCTTATTAAAGAAGAACCAACATGTGATTAACAGTTGAGTTAATAAGAATGTTCTGTTATCAACCTAAACATTAGGCTTTGAAATCAGTGGGAGAAATATTTACTATTTAATGCCATCTCTCCCCCTTTTTCCATAAGAGGATCTAGAGCAGATTATTATTGCATATGTGTGATTAAAACATGAACATTATTTAAGCTTAATTAGCCAGAGCTTGTCCGACTGAGCTGTTTGTGAACTGTCAGGCATCATTTTATTATGAAGGACAGAATCTCGGGTGAGGTTTGAAAACCGTACTGCAGTGAGTTACAGAGCAGCTGTATTATCTACAGGTTTCTACACATTCATTTTATTGACAGTCTATGATATGTTATTTTTAAAATATTAATTGTGATCTCAGATTTATAGTTGAATAATCTATAAATAAAATAAAATGTACAAATCAGAGAATAAATTATGATCCGGTTTCAGGCAAGTGGGCAAATGCATATTCAGTAAAATAAACATTTTTGCAGAGTCAGGCTCTTTATGTGTGTGTGTGTGTGCCGATGAAAGAGAAAAGAGTGATAGAGAGCAAGCACACACACATAATTATTTTGGCTGTCCGACAAAAAAAAAATGTTTCAACCAAGGTTAAAACCAAACCGACGCCCTTGTGTCTAGAATTGTTTTGTTTCATTTGTTTTGTTTTCTTTTTCATGGAAATAAAAGAAGAAGAAAACTTCCACTGTTTTACAATGTGCTTCGAAACACACAATATATATACCGAAACACATTGTGTCTGCTTTTTGTGAAACCATCGCTCTGAGCAATGATGTTATTTGCATAAGTTCAATTTATTTTTTTTTCACTCACAAAAAAGATTAAAGGTTATAACAGCCAGGACACTTTTTTTTTTCAGGACGAAGGAACATTCTCTGGGTTTGAATCACCATGTGGTGGTAAACACTTGAAAATGAGAAATGCAACAAACACACATCTGCTTGATTGGTCTCTGAACACAATGTCATCCATTTTTTAAGTGCTCCCATGTGGACAATTTATTATTTGAAACATAACATCCACTTAACACCAGCGTACAGTGTTTAAGGCGGCGTTTAAGTGCTCTACTTGTGTACCCTCAGAAACAGCTAGTGGGTGTTGTGACACACTTTCGTTTAAACCGCACCACAACAACAACACATTTAAACTCTGTTCACCTACATTTAATATTTATAACATGGGATACCTGCATGTCGCACACTTGCCAGTATACATACAGTAATTTATTTTCCTATTTCTTTTCAATGTCATAATTTCTCAATAAAAAAACAAGCACAGAGACATGGATCCATTAATAATGCATTATCACTCAGCAAACTGCAAGGAAATGCAATGTACCTTGACCATTTTTTTTAAAGGCTTATTTGATTGTTAAATATTTAAGATGCACATCCTCCTAACATAAGGTTGTGTCACTGAACTGACATACATCTAGTTAAAGCTTATTGCCCTTGTGAGGCACCGCTAGTTCAACAGTGCTGTTGCTGTGACAGTGCTTTGCTTTGCAGTCTGCTCCAGCATCTGCCAGCGTATTTGATGGCACATCAGAGGACACAGTAAACATTGACAGAAACATCTATCTTCTCCAGCAACCTGTTTTTTTTTTATGGATTTATCCCAGTTTAGATGCTACTTGTCATAAATATAAAAAAGTGCAGTGAGTATTAGCGGCTGTGTAAGTTGAGGATGCCACGTAAGAATGGCGGTGTGTTTTATATTCTGATTGCCTTGCCCACTCCGAGAAAAACAGGGCTCATTCACTGAAATGAACTCCCACGCTGATTACGATGACAACATAGCAACAGATGAGTAATATAAATACCTAAAAGCCATTCCAGTTGTTACCCTTCAACCACTAGCTGACTTTCATGTCAGCTGTGCTGTGACAGTATATAAATCATTTCACACTTTTGTACTGAACCTCACAGTGATACATATTCATTTGCTTTATTACAATGTCTAACAGGTACGCAGTTTATTTTGACAGTCTAGCAATGAATAACATACAGTAATATTACAAGTTCATGCTTTTCATAGACGAAATTAACACCTAATTATCAGAAAAGACGAAGCTGCCAATTTAAAACTTTAAATTAGAAATACTATACTTTACAAGTGAGTGATTAACATAGACACACAATAACGCCCTCACGTTTTCCATCTGTAGTGTAATATGTGATCTGTGCCTTACATTTATACACAAACAGTGAATCACCACTCTCAACGCAGCTAATAATCTTAAAGGTCACGGTGATAAGAGATAAAAATGATTGTAAAAGAACTTTTGATAGTTTTGGAAACACATTTGTAAAAGGTGTGTGAGGCCGCCTTGTGCTGCCGTATCAAGTCAGGGTGATCCCGTTAGAGAGCAGCAGTTAAACGTCCTGCTAAGTTGGTCGCTGATATAAGGAAAACCAAGAGTCCAGTGGGTGCAAACTGTCTGGATTGTTGAAGTGTCCACTATGTCCTTTCATGATTTAGTGATTTAGGCAATAGTGGCAATTTCTTTTTGAGAGTATTTTCCCCGATTTAATATTTGGTTTCTAGGGGAACTGAGGTACGGCAAAACATCACACTAGGTGGGCCGTCGAGGTCAAGAATGATATATTTCCAATTTAGCTTGCTATTTTGTGTTTGTCAGCCAACAGGTCAAGCACGCAACAACCAGTACATGTTGTACTAGCAAATCAATATAAGCTGACAGGCCACAAAGCTAACATAACATTAGGTAGGTTTCTCAATGCCAAAATTAGCTAACAGGGTAAGAAATCAGTGTAGCTGCTTGCAAGGTTGGTAAATGAAGCACTCCTGTCTGATTTTTGACCACTAACCACACTATTGAGTGGGGGTTTTTTTTATGAATTGGTCCCTGATTTGTTTTGCATGAGGACACACATGCATGCACACAAGCTGGTTTCAGGCTATTCGGCTCAATATAAAAGAAAACAATAGGCAATTTTTGTTAAAGAGGAACTGCATTTGACACGTATGTATTTTGATGAGAAACAATGAAAGTAAACATAACTTTGTTTACAAGACAACCCTACAGGATACCCTTATTTTATTGAAGTTTGCACAATGAATCTTTTTTTTTTTTTGCATCTTTGGAATCAGTAATGTGTAAGAATATCCAAAAGCCAAAAAACCAAAATCCTCAACTTGCATGTCGCTTTTTGGCACCAGCGCGGTGATGATGAGGCCTACATCGGGAAACCGAGGGCACGAGTACAGTCATCACATGCAGTGATCATCATGCGGCACAGCTTGCTCATAGCTGGATTTATTGCATAAACACACTCTCCATCGGTGGAGTGGACGTGGCATTCAGGTTTTATTTGAGTCTTTGCTTTCTCGCTTTGTGCTGACATTGTTTTCGTATTCCCCAATGCCCCCATTCAGCCATTGTTTTTTATATACTTTCAAACATGCACCAGATAAGTCAGTTTGTGTGCTGCTCAAATTGTAAGCAGCATTCCAAATAATTATACAATCTATCTGCTCACAGTCCGTCTGGTGAATATTGTAACTCAGAGCCATTTTGAACAGCAGTGGCTTGATTTTTTTGAAAAAAAAAAAGGGCAACCCCACACCCACTGTGTTGACCCCATGCCTCTTCTTGATATTGGCACACTAAATAATATTGTTTGCTCATACAACACACACACACACACACGCAAACATCCACATGCTTGTGTGCCCAACGATGAAACACGGATGTGATGATACACACAGAATAGCAATGTCCAGTTTAATTGTTATGTTAAAAACGCAACCTCCTACTTCCAACTTTAACAAAAGACTCAGAGACAAACACACTTTAGAGGACATCAGGTACGTTAGATATTTCAGCACTGATTGATTTAACTGTTGGTTGGCTTTGCTTTGAAACCGGGTCTCTCTTTTTTTCTGCCTCCCTCAGCTCTATCTCTCTGTGTCTCTGTCAGCTATTTGAGAACAGCGTTGTCACCATAATAACACTCAATATGAATGTCATGTAATTTACAAAACTACCCTCTTGCTTCCCGGTAAATATTAAATAACACAGATAGCCTACGCTGATCAGCATCATGAAGCTCCAACAACTGACTACACTTTATTAAGCTAGCACCAGCATGGACATTATTATGGGGGCTATGTGTAATTATTATGTAAGGCTACCAATGCAACTATATGCCAAAAAGATTTATGATTGCCACACAAGACCACAATTTGGACCCCAAAAGCTGAAAATATTTTCCCTATATATGATTTTCATCACAATCTGCACCGTCAAATGGGGAAAAGTCTACTTCCCAGCTAGAGAGCGGGCATACTTACCAATATACCCAGTTACTGTAGCTGTAGCCCATCATAGATTTCTCGTGTGGTGCTCCTTGTCTCTCTTCTCTCTTGCCACTCCGTCTGAACTAGCATCCTCTGTGCTGTGACAAGTAGACGACCACTGGGGTGAGCCACTTCCTGGTTGCTCAGAGCATTAAAAAGCGCGTGCGGTGTATGGATCTATTCTGGATGCTTCCGCCTGTCATTTTAACAAGCGCATGCTTAACTAAAATGTCTTTCACACACCGCAGAGTTTTAACAATGGGCATTTTTTATTTCATATAATAGCGATAATTGGGTGTATTGTGTGGCAGCAACTGGCAACAACAATTTTTTGTCATTTTTACAATAATATTTATTCATTTACTCTATGCCAAAGACAGCAAAGCGGCCTGTTGCAACTGTCCTCCCTTTTTCCACAAGCCGTGACGTGAAGTCATGACCGGCGTCGTACTGGAGTGCCGAAACACAGTGAGGCCGAGGATGGAGGGCAGATAAAGATCCTGGAATTTTATGTGCGAACCGCAAATCTTCAAAGATGTATTAGAGAAGAAGGTCTTAAAGTTAAACTGGGAACACACCCACATGCTGGTGCACAGTATGTGTCAGTGTGTACACACAAGGTTCAAACACTCTAATGGACCAGACACCCTGAGGCTGTATGTGGGTGTGCGTATTGTACGTGTGTCTGTGTGTAAGGGCCATACATGGGTGTGTGTGTGTCTGTTAGCAGGAACCTAAATAGGTTTTTGCCTCCATTGCCCCACATCCATGACTATAACAAAGCATTTTGTCTTCTCCCGAGGGGTATTACATACCACAATGACATCAGGGATAGACACCCGAGAGTGTTCAGTGTTTATTGAGTGAACTAACCAATTTCTGTTTGAGGGGAATATTCTATTAAATATACAATGTCTAAGATCCACAGAATGATAACTCTACTTAAAAAAAAAAAAAAAAACCCACAGCACTTTATAGTCAGTGTCTCGATAAAAAAGTAATCTCCCTGCCACTCTTAATAACACATTGTTTTAATCAGTAACACAGTACTTTCCCTTAGAGGCATGCAGTGGCAGACGCATTCAAGATCACTTCCTCACACATCTCCGTACCCGCACCCACAGATAACAAAACAAACACACAAAAACTCATACGCTCAGACAGAGATAAAAGATAATCTATATAGTTTTTTTTTTGTTTTTTTTCCCCCCCTTCAGTTGATTTAGGAACAGGTGCTTCTGCGAAACCGTGTTAATTTACCTTCTAATATTGTCATAACCGTTTTCAAATACACTAGGTGGCAGGTCAGAGAAGAAACTCAGATTTATGATTGAAGATTTCCTATTTTCACCTTTTCTGTAGCAACGAAAAACTACAAGGTTGCTTCAGCTCTTCACTGACAAAAAACATAAGCACTCATTCATCTTCTGCAAATACTGGCTGTCTCTAATTGTTGTCCATCTCTGACATATTTCTGTGTCTCAGAAAGAAAAAAAAAAACAACAGTCCTCTAAATAATCTCAAACATGACTTATCCAGATAAAATAAGCATATACTGTGACGGAGCATTAGCGGAGCATGACCAGTGGTATCTAGCTATTCCGCTAGTTATTTCATTGATGGCATCTCATTGTTGTGTCTCATTTATTTTCAATTTACAATCAGACATTAATGAATACCAAATGAGAGACGCCAATTGAGATCCCGCTGCACCGCTCGCTGTATTGTTTTCCTCGCGTGTCGTAATGACAGTGTTTGCATTCAGATCCCGCGATGTGTCATTCCTGTCATAAACAGTAATTCTTCAAGGTTTTGTTCCGCTGTCACATTGTATTGAGTAGCCAGCGAAATGCCATCATGCCCTTCGATTTCTCCATTTGTCCAGTGTGTCTGTTTGTTCATTTGTGTTTGCCGGTAGTGTTATTACAACAGACAGCCATTGTTGTTATGAAAGAATTGTTGATTTATGAAGTATTTGATCGTGACAGGCTGCTTCACTTGCCTCTGCACACGGTCTTTTTTCATTAATAGCACGAAATTAAAAAAAGAAACAAAACAAAAAGAAAAAAAGACAAAGCCTGGCTTTACCTTGCTACGGCGACGTACTGAATGTGTAAACGGTTATTCATTTACACATCCAGCAAATGCTATGAAATATAACCATCCGATTGGAGTTGTATTTCTGGCCGCTTTGCAAATGTAAGTCGCATATCCAGCCCATGCATTTAGAAAAACATGTATGTACACTGGCATTGGATATTGCACCATATATAGCTTTTTTCATGTCAGTTTATGGTATAGCATGTCTACCTTTTCTTTACTGTCCTCTAGTTTTCACTTTTTCATGACTACAGAATCTGGTGTTTGTACCAATATGGCAGAGGTTATAAAAATACATATAAAAACCCTTAATTTAACTTTAGGGATTAACATTATTTACCTAAAATGAAGTGCACCATGTACAAGTAGAACAACATTAGTAACAATACAATTTTAATAATGTTATCAACATTAGAAAAAATTAGTAGTTTCGTAAATCATGTTAGCCAAATTTGGTAAATAAAGGACTTCTACTTCCTGCGTAAGGGGGCATCCAGACCAACATCAGCTCTGTGTGAAAAAAATGCAGCCCGCCCATTAATTTAATTGAGAGCAGTGATTTACACAGCAGGGGTGTCATTGCAGATAGCTCAGCAAAAAAAAAAAAGAAGAAAGAAACGTGTTCATCCAGCAAAAAAGTTGAACCGGGCTCAACATTTGCCACAACGTAACCTGACGTCATCCAGGAAGGCGCTCTAATGGCCTTTCAAGTGCAGATTCCTGGTGGATCGCTTTGTGACGTGAACGTCGTATTCAACTCAACGATCATCGTGACAAAAGATAAAATAGTTGTCGCCGTGCACCGTGATAACTTTTCAAACAAACAGCTGTGACATGTTCTGGCTTTTAATAATCCTTTAAATTCATGAATTAGTAACTCTAACTCAACTTTCTGGATTGCATTTCTCACTGGTACCTCAAACAACATGCACGAACCACTGCAGCTCCTTGTACTGTTTAAACACAGGGCAGTTTTTGGTCTGAACACGGCTTAGAGGTCTTCTACTTCTGCATTAATATTCCACTAGAGGTCATTTTACATGTACCAGGCTAAAACCAATTGGTACAGCAGATATTGTTGATGATGTAGAGGTCTAAGAAACCGTATCAAATATAATGCAAATCTCGTATAGTAGTTTAATCAATGTGAACACCGGAATATATCTGAGCTGAAGGCTGCACAAACCTGTGGATTATGTTGATTCTCATTTGGATCAGTGGTACTAACATCCCTTTTTACATTACAGTGAGTCCTTTCAACTATTCCCCATGTGAAGCTACCACTGAGTTCAGTTTTGCTGAATAATTTCAGAAGATAACAGCAATGCTGACTGTCAAAATATATATAAAAAAAAGTAATTACAACACCCAATTAGGTGATGTAATTAATAACTGCGGTAGGTGAAAGAGACCAATGTGCGATTTGCTTATGACAGCTCATTTCAAAACAAACACATCACCAGAAAATATACTCCAATCAAGCAAAGCCAAAGCGACAGTATACAAGCAGATTCACCCTTTTTAGTTTCCTCACCTCTGAGGTGAACGGCAGCACAGTCAACAGCCATTCAGCTCTGCAAATGTAAAGTTGTTTAGGAAGTTTGTGACCTTCTCTACATGCCCGTGAACACTTGAAAAGCAGAACTCCCATTTAGTATCGCATCACCATTTGCTTCCTCATCTTATGTTTCCCATTATATCTTTTTTTTTCTCTCAGCCTCCTCTATCTGCTTGCTTGAAAGAGTTCTGTATTTGAACCTGAAAAGCAGGAAAGAGAAATAAGCTGTATAAAAAGTAGATCTGATTTATCCCGTCATCATGAAGGGTCACAGAGGCACTACGCTCTTAGGTAACCATTGTGAGCAAAAATCATAATGGCTAATAATTATCAAACAAGCCTTGAGCCTCTCTTTTTTTTGAGACAGCAGCATCTGAAAAGCACTGCATGGCAGAAGAAAATACGAACATAGCATTCTTTTTTTTTTTTTTTGTCTGTCTTGATGCTTATCCTTATTCTACCATGTTCATAATCCGTGGCACAAAAATAGGAGGCAGATGTACAGCACTGCAACCTTGATCTCTCACCCTAGAAAGAACCTCCAACACCTGATTGTGTAAAATCGGAGTCACACACAAAAAAAAAGGCAGCCCTTCTGGTGGGTTTGGCTCATGAAAATGAGTCTTTGAGAGTGGAGGAGATGGTGCAGAGCACATCAGAAGGTTAGTCTGTCAGAATACGAGACCGCTCCATGAATCAGACAAGTCGGTGGGGAAGGAAGGAGAGAATGGGTGAAAGAGAGGTGGGATGTAGGTGATGGTGCAAAAAAACGTATGATGGGGTGAACATAAAAAACGGGGGCAGGAAGAGTACCTCGCTGTCATGGATCACAGGTGGAGGAAATGAAGTCGTAACACCGCCGGATCTGCCCATTATCATACAAATAGTTCCACATACTAGTTGAAAGACTCCGCAGTCTAATGCAGAACATTGCTGTTGCTCTCCAAAAAAAAAACCATGTAACACCACTCTTGTTGATTTTTCAAATTTAAATTTCAGAAAATGTCATGCCTCTCTGAGGATTGAGATAAAAATCTGTCTTTTTTTTTTTCCTGTATGAGACACCCATTTAAAATCCATTGGATAAAGTCAAGAATGCATGATTGTCAAGCTGATAGCAAGTCTTATTTATTCTTAGATAGTTCTTACTGGCATAGCAGCAAAAAAAGCAGAACTGTGTGAAGAAACAAAAAGATTTAGATTTAATAATTTTGAAGGGTTTTCAGTGATTTCTTTCGTATAAAACAATATAACTTTGGTATTTCTTAATCAAACGAACTGACAGAAAGCATCACTGTTGCCAAGATGAACACAAGGTAAACACAAGGACAAGAATCACCCTGCTCTGTTTGCCTCTGTGTTGCGCCATGCATTCTAGCAGACCCTACAAAATCACATCTAAGAGGAAGTCACATACAATGATGCCGCTGTATCGATTTTAATTATCCCATTACTGAGCCTGGAGGTCTTATAAAAACAGATAAGCTAAAGACCTCCAACTAATTACATACGGAGCGGCATCATGCATTTATTTTGCTGTTGATTAAAGTTGTTTCGATTTATGTTAAATAACAGTGTGATTCAAATGCAAAACATATTGGCTTTGACAGAGAAGGAACCGGATGAGTGAGAGAAAAGAAAGGAGGAGAGAGAGAGAGAGAGATAGAGAGCGTGTCCACACTGAGCCAGATAAATTTAAACACATCTTGTTTCTGTCTGTTGCTCTCTGTCCTCTGGCGTGAGCGCAGGTACCAGCAAGATGATGAAATATGATCCAGGAAGGCCAGTTTGAGTTATAGATCCATGAGTTTGAAGAGGTGTCAGACACCTAAAAAAAAACAGCACAACTGTTTCTAATACCGTGGAGGAGGACGGGAAGATGACAATAGTATTATCGTGATGATCGCCTGGTGGGAAAAAGTAGAATTATCTCATTCACGTTGCTTCCACGTTCACATATCTACCGAGAATGTGTGCTTAGATGCATCTTATTAGGAAGCACAGTGCCTTACCGGATGACATGGCTTTGCATTGTGGCAACAGTTAAAGGTGTGGAGTCATGTTTCTATTCAGTGTTAACAGAAATGCATTTTGGTGAGAAACAAACCTTTTTTTTTTTTTTTCTATTTAAACTCAAAGCAGTGTTTACATCCAAGTTTGCTTGTTCACAGTTGCCTTCTGTAATGTCGGACTACAGCAGGCTAGTTAAATGTCTTGCTACACTAGCTCACATCTACATCCTACAACCTTGTCCTTGCAAGATTTATCTTCATGTCTTTATTTATTTTTCTAAAAAAAAATGGCAACATGAATGTTAAAAAGTTGTTGTTGTTTTCTTCACAGTAATCAATTAAATGCTGAGAGATCTATTAAATAAATAAAAATGCTTACATCCCTTAGAATCAAGAGGGCCTTACAACCTGATGTGAAGCTTTGGCAACCCCTAGTGGGGGTCTGGAACCCAAGGTTGGGAACTAATGCTCTAATCCTCTGTTTGATAACATGTAAATACAGTATCACAGTGCACCCTTGTTGTCTTTAACCTGTATTCATATTTAGTTTGACAGATATACAGATAGAATAACATTTTCAGACAAAAAAAAGAAGGAACTTAGAGCTAAGAACTTCTGATGAGCAGGTTGACACCTTGCATGCCAGCCTCTGCCATCAGTGTATGAATGTGCGTGTGAATGGGTGAATGCTGGCATGTGGTGTAAAGTGCTTTGAGTGTTGGGAAGACGAGAAAGGCGCTACATAAATGCAGCCCATTTACCCTACATGGGATTAATTGTTGTTTTTTTTTCTTTATTAGAATGTATTTATGTGGAGGCCAGGCTTCCTTTGGCGTGCAAAAGAGACGGCCTCTGGAAAAGAGAGATGCAGGAACAAATGCAGAGAATAGAAAAGAAAGTGAGAGAGAGAGGGAGAGGGAGAGAGAGGGAGAGGAAGAAAGACTGTGTGAGAGAAGGGAAGAAATAGAAAGTAGCAGAGTGGAAAGGTGAGGGCGTAAAGCTTGAATGCTTCAGCACCATTGCCACCACAAACAGTGCTGACCTGGAAAGCCTCTGTGTGGTGGAAATCAGCTTTAAGAAACCCTTTTAGAGACCTCCTCAGGGGATTAATACTGTTTTGGTGTTTGGGGTCTCTCTTTCTCCCTCTCTCTCTCTCTGTTTGTGTGCATGTGTGTGTCCATCATATGTGTGTGTGTGTCTATATACTTTGTGTGCATTTGGTGTTGAGATGCCCATGTGAAATAAATAAATAGAGCATACAGTGGATTTCCTGTGCAATGTATGTGTGTGGGAGAGAGTGGAACAGAAAGAGAGTCAGAGAGCGAGAGGAAAAGGCTGATTGGCGTTTTAGTATTATGTAGAGGCAGAGATGCAAGGGAGGCTGAAATCACTCCATTGGTTGAATTAAACCTCACTGGGCAAAGTGCATGATCCGCAGTCTTTATAGAGGACAAGTTAACGAAACCTAAATTGCTAAGAGGGAGCTCTAGTCTAAACATAAATAAAAATGTTATGGCAGCCACATGTTTTTTCATTCCCTTCAAGATCCTTTTCTGCCCCCCCCCCCCCCCCACCACCCCCCCGTGATGGACCACTGGAGCACAGAGAGGTTATAATTGCAGTCTACCAATTGGGAATTTCCAACTTATGACTTTGAATGGAATGCAGCATT
This sequence comes from Euthynnus affinis, assembly GCA_029490765.1. Lineage (NCBI taxonomy): Eukaryota > Metazoa > Chordata > Actinopteri > Scombriformes > Scombridae > Euthynnus > Euthynnus affinis. The sequence goes on from CM055859.1 coordinate 21,202,314, forward strand.
AGCCAGAAAAACGGTACTACTATGACTGTTAGAATTGTTAATTTAATGGATAATTAATTCTGGTTTATTGCACCTCAGAAAAAAAAAAAAAAGTCTCAAATGTGCATCACAGTTTAAAGGGGAACGCCGCCAATTTTACACATCAAAGTCTTACTACAGATGTGAAAAAAAGGTAGTATGAAGCCCTTTGTGGCTCTAGAGGGAGCTGCACAAAATCTGATCATGTGCCTCAAGTGATGTCACTTGAGTCAGTTGGGGCTGAAGACTAGAAGTTTTAAAATGAAAAAAATCTGGGAGTGTGGGGAGAGACCTCCGTAGCCCACTCCTCATCTCTGCCTGAAGCTAGCGTCTAGAGGCTACATTAGCCACTACTAGCATAAACACCCACATCTCCAACCACTGTGTTGGCGGTCCAGTTGCATTGTAGGGAATGTAAGTACCAGGTTTTGACAATGAAGAAGGATGCATGAAATGGAAAAAAAGGTGACATCTCTTGTTCTGCTGCATTGATTTTTTCTTTTTTTTTCTTTTTTACTTTTGTTTGTTTTTGGCATTTTTGCCCTCATTGGATGGTGGGCAGTGAAGAAACAGACAGGAAACAAGAGGAGAGGGAGATGGGTATTACATGCTTGAAAGGTTCCTGGTTGGAATCAAACCAGGGACGTCACAGTTGCACTCCTGCTGCATCGATTATTAACCTTTTTTTAAACTGTCCATCATTAGTCCAAAGAGGAACAGTTTGTCCTCTTTTAAAGTTGAACTCTAATCTATACTGAATATAGTTGTGCGTGCACGTTTTCCATTGCTATGAGGGATTTTTAAACAAGATACATTGTTTGCTCAGTTATAACTTTTCTAATTGTCTGTACAGCTAAGTTTGTTGTAGCAATGTTTCCAGTTATTAGCAATTCATTTTGGTGAGTGCGGTGATTGAAACGATGGCCGAACCTACAAACACAAGACCCAAGTCATGCATGAATTGAATCACGCTTTAACTAAATTTCCAATCTGTAAGAAAAAATAGATGGAGGAAAACTAGCCAGATAAAGAGAGAAAATCTCCTTGTGTATTATTTCACAGCTCCTCTTATCAGCGCTTGCATAAGTGTGGGACAGGGGACGGACATGGTCCAGTGAAGAGCTAATTATCACTGACAACAAACGTCACATCAAACAGGTATTATGTGAGCTGCATGTGGCCTGCCGCGCTCAGCAGATCTCAACCGACTGTTTTCACGACTCCGGATGCTAGATTACTTTTGACAGAAAACATACAAATAAAACATTACCAGGGCTTACAGGGAGAGCTTGCAGAGATGCCCACTGAGTAAATTATTCATACATTGACTTACTGAAGGAATGAAAGCTTCTGTCTTCCCTCTAATCCCCAGCAAAGCTTTCGGTAATAGTGCAGCGCTCAAGAGTTGCCTCTCACAAGGCTCTATTCATCAAACTTTCCAATGTATGAAATCAGTGTCTGACAGGCTTTTGAAATCCTGCAGCTCCCGCGTTATTATAGCGTTTAGCCTCAAACAGCCTCTCAATCTAATGACTTCTCTGCGATGGTGATTGCTTTGATTTTAATTGGGATGTTCTAGGGGCGCTGCTGCTTCTAATCCAGCTGTCTCCCACCAGTTAGACAAGGGTTGCTCACGGTGAGCCTTTATTCCCGCTCTGAAACCCATCACAGGGTAGTACGGTTGCCCTGTTGAGTTTAGTGATGGGGGATAGAAGGAAGGAGGGGTGCCATATGTCACAGAGGGGTGCCTTGTATTTTGCAGTGAAGTCAGGGGTAATTTAGAGATGAAATATAGAACCCATTGGTGTGGGGAAAGTCTCAAATGGACAACGTCCTTGGTCTCCGGAGACAGGGTTATGGTACAGTAAAGTACCATTTAGCTTGTCCATCCTTGAACGACTAAGCCATGATCCCTCTGGGGGAAAATAAAGAGCAGGAAGGGCTTACCTGGTGCATATCTGTCTCTACAGACAATTGAAGGATCATACCAGTGTGGAGGGTTTTTTTCAGCCACTGTCCTTTGGTGAGAATCGATAGCACAGTTACTCCCCAATACCTTCAACATGAACTCCTTAAACAATCAAACTTAAATGTTTTCCAGACACACTTTTATTTCTTCTTATTTGCTCATGTTCCCAAGGTTAAGGCTTAATTTTTTTTTCTTTTCTCTTCTTTCCCCAAAAGTATCTTGATTGCACAAAACCCACAACAGCCAAACTTGGATCAGATTGGATGAAGTCTTACCAACCGCTCAAACATTAGGAACTTATTTCAATTGATCATACTGTGGTACCAAAAATGGGAAGAATGAGAAAGGGAGAGGGAAACTAAAGCTGTATTCTAATTCAGAGGCTTTATCCTTTACAGGATTCAGCCAAAGGTGTGTCCTTCAAAAGAACTATGTCTAGACTGAACCTGCATCTAATTTCCCTCGTTTTCTTCATACAGCATATTGAGTGCTGTTTTCCGAATAAATTGTGCTGAACAAAGAATTTTAGATGCCAGTATGAGTGAATTGGAGAGTTATTCCCTTTGCCTCAATGGTCATAATTCAAAAAGTAGAAGTTCAGTTCATTATATATATTTTTTCAATTAGATTTTTATATTACGACTGAAAGAGGGTACTGCTGTACATTTATATGCCTAAGTGAGAATAAGGACTGGAAATTGAAGGAGTGAGAACAGTTTGCAAACTACTTCTTCCCATGAAAACCACAGCAGGACACAGAGTAGACCAATTTTTTTTTTCCCATAGACAATGTTGCCAAAAAGCAGCTTGGATCAGCACAAAACTTGCCTTGATAAAAAAAAGTCAAAGGTACAAGCACAAGTAGATAAAAAAATTCAGGGTAGAAGTCTCCCAAGTTGCATTTTGGCAAGAAACAGCAAGTCATTGAACTTAAAAATATGGTCACATGTGCCACTAATGGTGGGAAGATTACAGTATTAAAGATTAAACTCTTGAGAAACAGATTTTACAATCTGCAGTGTAAATAAATTCACTTTTAATAACAAGCAACCATGGAGCTGCGTTTTGTTTGCAACTACAGTGATGAAGCACTTTTAAATCACTCTGATTAGTCCCTCTTCTTCTCCATAGCAACAGCAGCGGAGGATCATATGTACTGTAGTATTTTCAACCTTTCATCCAAAATCACAGGCAAAAAAAATTGATTTCTCAGAAACTAAAAATAATTGAAACTACTCATGATATAAACCTAGAGGATAATTACGTTGCCTGGGAGAATCCTAAGTTTCTATGTTATGCAACATTGAGGGTATCTTTTAAATGGGAATATAGTATTGGGGAAAAAACACTTCTGGCACCAGCCGCCCTTCCCACATCACAGCTCTGTGACTGAATTAAGTGTCTATGTGATAAAGCTGAATAGCTCCTGTTATTATATATTGCCGAACATAAAAACCACTCTCATCAATAAGTCACAAGTTTTGATTTGTCATATGTGGATGTGGCACCAAAACAAGGAGAGGCAAACTGTAGCCAAAAAAAAAAAAGAACAGAATATTAAAGAAAGCATCAGAAATATTAATAGTATGTGTTTCTCAGCAAGCACACTAAAAATGGATTCCAAGGTGCTGATGAGTCTGCCCCTGAAATTAGCTCTAGCTCCAGGTAACCCCTGCCACTGTGAGTCATTCTCTACTCAATGTGATTTACCAGACTAAAGAATACTGATGGATGGAAGAAGTGATGGATACTCAAACACACACTTGAATGATGGTAGTCTCTGTCAGTAGTTGTCGGGCCATTTTTGGCTCATCACCCCCCCCCCCCCCTCCAAAAAAGCAAATACACGGCGAGCCTAAATCTCTGTTACCTTTGACACTAAATGATGATTTTTATTTTCCCTTTAGAGACATGACTTCACTTGACTAATTATTGCAAAGGATCCCTAGAGGCTGCAGGTATTCATTATAGTAGAAGAACAGGACATTCATCACATAGATTTTAAAAGTTGATAATAAATTCATGTAGGAATTGTACTTTTAAGATGCTATCAGTCATCATGTCGCACTCGTCCAATCGTCTCCACATAGTTTTAGATTCCACTGTTAACATGTTTCTCAACTCTTCTATTAATTGAGTAAATTATGGGGAGATGAGAGAAAAGAAAAGAACAGAATATATATTCAAGCATACACCGACATGCTTTTTTTTGCTGCCTTTACTCAGCACAAAGCTAAGATACCCATGGCCATCAGTTCAGTCAAAAGTATGCACCCACACACAAACACATCCCTCTCTTTGATGATATGTTCCCTCATGCACTTTTGTGTTGAATCACTCCTGATTTCTGACTCGGCTTCCCCTTTTTTTTCCTTTCTCATATCACCTTTGTGTGAGAGGCTTTGTGAATATTTCTCCTCTGAACCTCTCAGTAAATTTTGACAGGGGCCCTTTCTATCTGAACTGATTCCAAAAGAGGGAAATGTAAAGCACTGCATCCATTATTGAACAATATCACAACCTGGGAAGCCTCCGCGAGACATTTACATTTTATGGCCCCCCTTCAGCCCCCTTTGGTAAGCAGTCGAACCAAAAAGCTTGTGGAGGCTGAGGGCTCAAATTGCTGAGTGCTTGACGCGTGTATTGTTATGCAAATAGCTTTTTTTTTTCTTTTTTTTTTTTGCATCTAACATTGCTTCTTAAAATAATAAAATGGGGAAGATTTGATTTTCAACAGGCCTTCTTGAACCATCTCTACAGCTTTGCCTGGGGTTAGACGTCATTTATATCCGTGGTTCAGGCAGGTCATGAAAAATGCTATTTGATACCAACTTTATTTTGCACCCTTTCTGCTACATGTGGTAGAACTTTGCAAGTGAGTCCACGGTGCATACTGTATCTTTCCTGCACCTGATGTCTCCCTCTGCATAGTTTCTGAGTCCGTGATGGGGGTTGTTTAATGATAAATGACAAGGACACACATGGCTCAGAGGAAGGTGTGGTATGATTTCAATAATTTGAATAAAGTACCTCTGTGGCCTGTGAAACTACCATAAGGTATTTTACTGTCTTATGGGCCTGCAGTCATCTTAAGTGGTCACTAACCTGTTAGGATGCTTGGTAATAAAAAAAACAAGTTGTCTATTGTTGCTGAAGAAATACTCTGTGACAGCAGCATTGTGTTTGCATCCCATTTTAATTTGTACGTCTTTTTCTTTAGAAGATTAATTGAAACTAGAATCACCACAAAAGCTTTCAAGGTTAATACAACACATGCTCAATTAAGTGTGAGGAAATACGCAGCCGTACTGCATTTCACAAGGCTTCACTGGCAGAAGCCATACTATTTTCCATGCTACCTAATGATAAGCTTTCTCTCCCCCAGTTATTTGTAATTAAGTTTCTTCTCAGCATTTAGTTAGAAAGATGTCAAAGAGGAGAAGAGAAGAGAGGAGGAGGAGGAGGAGGAGGGGGGATCTAGTGAGCTGGGGGCTGAAGCTGCCCTATTCCTGAATAAATGTAGAGGGTGAACAGGCTTAGTGAATTTCAAAGTCACCCAGGCGGCTTAATAGCTTTCCTAAATGACTCAGCACATTATTTCCAGTTGTACAGTAGTCCATTACACGGTGCGTTACCATACCCATACAGGGTTTGGACTCCCTCCCTCCTGTCCTTCTGGCTCAGGCCTGGCATGTGTTCAACAAACCACTTGAGCCTGAATGCAAAATTAAGTCTCTTGGCTATAACTTTAAGGACAGTTCAGTCTTTTTAGTGCTTACCCAGGAGCCTGGAGCCTGTCAGTGACACCCGTAACCCATTCCACCGCGAGCTCTGATGGCAAAGGTGATAGCTAAAAGTGTATTGCATTGGCCACGGGCATGGATGTGGATGGAATGAGACAGAAAGAGGGAGATAAATAGAGGAGGAGGGAGCAAGAGAGAGCAATTAGTGGTGCTCTACAGCATAATCCCTAGGAGACAAGGCCCATCAATCATGTTACTAATCCTTTGTTTCTCAATAAAGATAACCATGCTGCAGGGAGTTAACATTTTCTTAATAAGTCATCCCACTATAGTACACCTGAAATGCCAGATTGGCCCAGAATTATGCTTATCCTTTATGTATGACATTGAGATGATAAGAGGGTTCTGAAACATACCAAACAGGTATGTTATTTGTGTTATTTTGATCATACAGTAGTAGTTTAAGCAGCCCTTTCACGCATATTTTTTAAGTTCAAATAACATTTTTATAGTGTGTGTAAAGAATGAAAAAAGGAGATATTAAGAGAGAAATCCAAACCCTGCTGACATTCTCACCTCAACACACCTGACTCTACATTAAGTGGCCTCCCCTTCAAGTCTCTACTCGAAGCTGAACAGTTTTTCAGCAGGGCTACAACAAAAAGATCAGTTCCTTCAATTGTATGAATGGGGTGTTAAATGAAAGCATGTGTGCTCAGCAAAGTCCTCCTGGATAATTCATCAGAATGCACTGCAAACTCTCCCTGCACGAAGGTAAAACATTGTTTTACTGTATTCAAATATCTGATCAAATAAGTTTAGGTTAGATTGAAGATCTAATTGCAAGCTGTACCTTTAAGGCATATACTCTGGTATTATACAGTGGAAAGAGTTATCTCAAATATTCATTATGACAGCCCAAAGGCACTGCTTCAAGAATGAACCATCCTTCTAAGGAGCATAAAGGGAATGCCAGGAGGCAAAAAACATATCTTTCGATTCCTCGACTCCCGGCTAATCTTGCATGTTTTCTGTTGAAATAACATTTTCTTGAGAAGTCCGCGCGGGCGACCTTTGTAAAAATCAAGTCAGCTCCAAATTGAATGAATTCACCGGTGACCTTGAAGGCATCTCTTTGTCCGATTCACTCTGCTTTCCTCTATATAAGACTTCTTTTACAGGCTGGATCTATCCATCATGTTCTCTTGTTCACCTTTGTCTCAGAGACAACATTTTGCACCTTGTTTTTCTACCCTCCATTTCTTTTTTTCCTGTCTTTCTATCATTCCCCTCTCTCTATCATTGCAGCAGTCTCTTAGAGAAGTTAGCCATGGTGTGTGTTGGTGTGGATGTGGCTCTGTGCTGTCATGGATGCTTCAAGGTCAAGAGTGCTTAGCTGACAGATGGGTGTAGAGACCGAGTGGGATGGCAACGCAATGCAATTATAACCCGTGCCCACTGACCACACACACACACACACACACACAAACACACACAGCACGAGAGAGAGACCAACAGAGAGAAAGTGGGTGAGAAATAGATAGACAAGAGATAACTTCTATCTCGAAAACTCTGCGGAAACGATCTAATATCAGCATGAGCGTAAGTCGACAGCAGTTAGAGCATGCACGTACTCACGTACAAACAAACATGTGTGCACATGTATGGACACACATGGTACAAAGATTGTCTGATAGGAATTGTAATGGCTCATTAAAGCACCAAAGTGATCCCGTGGATGGTTCCAGGAGGAGGAAAACAGAGTGAATGATTGATACAGTGATACAGAGTGTGCTCCCTCCACCAGCCCATTAGGGGTGATTTAGAGGGACTGTGGAGTGCAACTGGAATAGAAAAGAGGCTCCTTTCTCTACATTTTTGATATCAACCTACTCTATGACTGATTGAGAGCGCACGAGAAAATGACGATGTTTTTCACCATCACAAGATCTTCACATTGTTCATAATGGAATTTAGGAAAGGTGTGATTGCGCAGGTAACAGCCAAGACATAATAGCTGGTGCAAATTGGGGATGTGCCACTCTCGGTATGCCTGCTTAATTGTATCTCCGGCTGTCGTATGAGTTATGATTTCCGCTGGGGTCATGATATGGTTGCGTGTCAGTGTCGGTGACAAACCGGGGCTGGAGTGAAATAGTAAAATGGCCTGGAAGAAATAGTTGTCTGAAGGAACAGTACATGATCAAGGCCCGGCGTAATTTGCCCAGATTGGATGTTATTCACTATCACTAATGGTCATGCAGTGAAGCGCACTCTCTGGTTTCATTAGTTTCACATGAGATGTTTCGCAGTGACAATAGCATGCGCATATTTCATTGACTGAGCCTCAAATTGTTGTCTTTTTCAAAGCTGTATCTTTCATTAACATGCATTACTAATAGATTGTACTGCCTCATAACACAAATGAACCATAATATACCTGTAGGGAATTGATAGCATTGTTGGTCAGTGCTAATGAGTCATAGATTACGTTGCCAGGTGGAACAACTTCTCAGATTTTGGCACTGTAAGACGCTCCAAATCCCCCAGCCCTACATACTTGCATTTCAAGTGCTCACCATTAGTTTGCAGTCACACCAAGGAAGCTAAAATTCTTTATCCCTTGCCAGAAATGTAAATGGCAAACAGAGCTATTATAATGGTACTTTAAAGCCGCCTCATCATGTTGTTTCTTTACTGACTTTTGCCAAAAAATAATTACATTTTACTAGCAGGAGTTCCATTTAAACTGATTTTCACCAACATGGATGCCCCTACTCATGTAGTCCTCTTGAAACTCAAAAATGCTATGACTAATAAGAGAGTGGATAGGAAAATGAAAAGAAAACATGAATAAGATGCACCAAAGTCCATCTACATTATAAAGGAAAATGGTGAAACAGTTATTTGAATTAAAAATACACATAGCTATGTCAGGATTGTTGGGTGCAAATAAAGACCAAAAATAATGAGCCCTTGGTATTTTGCATTGTGGCAAAAAAAATGTATGACCTATGTTAATAAGCTATTTAAATCTGTCTCTAGAAACAAAAATGTCACCATCATTTGTGTCACTTGTTGGCCACCGTAACCTACAACCGAGTAAAACAGAAACTCAGGAATATATGAAGCCATTGTTGCTTTGAGGTCATGTGTGATGCTCTACGTTAGAGCATAGCTTTGAAGTGGAAACATTCCCTTTAAGGAGACAATTTCCTCACAGATGTCGCCCTTGATTTAGCTGATAATGGCTAATTTTAAAAGGGCCTCGTTCACATAAAAGAGAGAAAGAAATTTTCTAGATAGACAAATGGACGTATTGCAGAACTTTGACACATGCAAACATACACAGATGCAGACACAAGCATGAATAGATGCACAATGATGCTTGCACGCCATCCATTCATTACCCCCCGATATCATCCATATGTTTAATATGTCGCTCAAAGGACTTCAAGACAAAGAAATGGACAATTGTGCTGTAACAGACAGCTGACAGCGATGTCTGTAATTTAATGTAAATTAAAAGCTCCCTTCAGTAAACCGTAACCACACCGCCAATTGAATCTTCACCGTGATTACAACCGTGATAGCCATTAAAAATCCAAGTCACTCCCATTACAGATCACAAGTGTGGGATCAGGCATTGTAACACATGATCACACAATGACCCCTTGTCATTATTTACTCATGATGATAGAGACATCAACGGCATGGACTCCCACGAGTCCACAAGATTGTGGACAAGAGAAGAAACAGCAGTGCTGTGAAATGGAGCCCAGCTCATGCTGAGGCAATTGAGACAGGAAATGGGGGTCGGTGTGGGGTCATGGCGTCCAAACTAAGCAATCTGAGGATTTTGTATTTCCCACAATCCCTCACTCACCCACTCGCGCCTGCTTTCACACACACACACACATAAATGCGCACACGTCCAAAACCACCATGCCTCCCGGTCCTTTATCCCCTGGAGTTGAGAGTGTGATATCAACCAATCTGTTCCAACCACCCCCGTAACCCCAACAGTCACACCAGCACCACCCTCAATCCCTGCAGCTCCTTCCTGTTCCACAGTGCGCCACAGTGGAGTGACAGCCACACCAAAAACACACTGCGGCGAGCACTTGACTAGCACTCTGAAAGAGGGTCAGAGAGAAGGGTTAAATGAGCTGAGAAGAGAGAAGCGGCAGACATGAAGTCCTGCTTGGACTCCAGTTTGACCGATATGGGTATTTTAGAAGAAGCTATGCTGCCAATTAACATTCAGTAGATTCAAAGCAGGGGTAGGTGACTTTTATGTATCCATATTTGCTTAGAGGTAATAATGGCAATGGCCACAGATGAGCAGGATAATATGTCAGGAACAGCGGTAGCTCCGTCTCTCCGCTGTTCTCATTTCAAAGTGAAATGCGTGGAAACTCATTTGACCAATGAAGCGAATTTTGAGGCAAGAACTGTGACTGCTTACCCAGCAGGAGGCCGGCAGGGTTGAGACACGCTATCCCTTGTGTTGCTTTGAATTTCCAGAGATTTCACCTCTTTCTTCACCAACTTACAGCACTTTTAATTCTGACCATTTGACCAGGTTTTATATCGGTATAAGTTACTATGTTAAATGAACTTCTCAATGCTTTTATATTCAGACAGTAAAACTTTTCACTAAGGCCCATTTTAATGAAATTCTTTTAGCATTAGAAACTCATTAAAGCTGAGCTACTACACCTATTTAATGTTAAAAGAAAGACTGAGATACTGTACATTAGTATTTCTGCCTTGAAAGTATGAATGAATTATTAACTCTGCAATTGAATGAATAAATAAAATATGCATTTTTTTTAAATTTCATGTAGGGTTTCATACATTGCTTCCGGTGCCGGTGTTTCACAGTGGATGATACGTTTTAATACAAAAGTCCAGAATCAGCTTCATATATGTACCAGCAAGCTAATTTATCAGTGTAACAGTAGTTTCAACATCTCCTCTGCGGGATCCATAGGAAAAGCAATGAGAGGAGGAACATAGACGGGAGGCAGCTATGAAGGCAATGAAGCAGAGCTCAATTTGGACATCAAACACAGAGGGAGAGATGTGAAGGCGGTGGCACGTGGGCCTGAGATGTCAGGAAGGAGCGGTGTCCTGACTCCATTTCCAGCCCTCCCATGGGAATCCCACGCATGTTGCAACAATGTGGCAACAGACTTCATCCCATTACCCCCGAGGCTCTTTACCCTCGAAAACTGACAAGTTGACTGTATTGAACTTCTTCAAAGGGTTTCAGGGTTCCTGGAAAGTCTGGAAGGATGAGAAATTAATCATTTCTGTGTCTTTGGAAGTTTGAGAGTTGTACAAGATCCATCTGGGAATGTAACATTTCAGATTGTGACTTATTTGACACACATGTAACACACTGAGGAATGTAGTGGTAGAATGACAGACCAGCTTAGTGTCATATTTTCCATGCACTGAAAAAATGCATATTGGACATCAGCAGACATCTTGCATTACTGTAACAATCCAAGATTTCTGTCTGGAGAATGTATAATAGTAAGATTGGGTTTAAATATTGTAAATGTTGGAACCTTGTATGTTCCATATAGTATTTATTCCTCATTCTTTCACCTTGAAATTATCCAGACAACAAACTGTTCACGTGTTATTAGCAGAAGATAAATGTTATGTTTCAGTCTTTTCAGATCGCTTTCATTAATTATAAGAGCAGTCATTCCACGCACCCCTGTGCAATGAAACAGGGGAACAATTAGCACAGTTACAATTATCACAGAAAGGTGATAATTGCAAGTTGCACTTCTGTAATTGTATTTCCTCTATTCCGAATGGAAAATAGTGAGAGAATTGTATGTAAGTGGAGTAGCCTTTATCACTAGCTGCATGATAAATGGAGATGGCCCAGGGATGTCAAATCTATAAGCTTTTTAATGATTGGTAAGTCATGGTTTCCGGATTGGAATGAATATGGAAAAGATCTTTATCCACCGTCGGACTCAAGGTCACCACTGATCTCATGTCCCCGGGGTGCTTACCAGGAACTTTTTTACAAGGTGCAAATGATACCTGCTGCTCTGCTCTATTTTGCATAGCCAGCATGGTGGAATGTGACACACGCCATATCATTTATCATCATTTTCCAAGGTGTAATTAACAATAAATGGAGGAAAAAAGGACACCAACATTCAACGTATATTTTATACTGCGATCAGAATGTCCTTTGTACAAAATGTACTCGTATAGAATAAGGTTAGACCAAGGACTGTATGGGTTGTAGGTTTCTCCCAGATCACAGCTGCATAAAAACAATTAGCAAAACCAAAAGGCAGTACTGCTGAAATTCTCAACCCGGAGTCAGGACATTATGTGAGGCTGCTGGATGTAATGATGTGAGATTTTAAGGCAGAGATTTGTTTGATATCATTTAAAATATGTATATATATAAAGGTACCTTTCAAACACAGGCAATTCAAAGTGCTTTACATAAGTTAGAAATTCAGATTTATTCTACTTACATATATTTATCAGTGGCAAAACAATATAATGTTAATGTATCAGATTTAGCCAAAAGGCTGATTTTCATCTGCAGTTCCTGGTCAGGTTGATGTTTTACAAGACAAAGCAGCACTAACTATATTAAATGTATTAGAAGAACGCTTGAAATCTCACTGAGAAGGAAAATAAAAACATTTTTTTTAAAAATATCTTGCTGAGTGATTGATGAAGTTACATCACCGGTTGGCTGAATGTTGCGTGACTGATATATGGTTGTTTTTTTTTAATCTAGCTAGGCAGTAAAACGGAGAGAAAGTACAAATCTTACTTAATGATTTGCTATACTGGCTGAATAAGGGGAGTACTGACACTCCCTTTTTTTCCCACTTCAAGCACTGTTTGCACCTTCCTTTGAACTCTTGAAAATAGAATGCAAAAGTGTGCCATACTTCAAATCACATGGCACTCATGACACATTGACATGACTTTACAGCTCTAATTGGGGTCATGAGAATTTTGGGACCTGAAAATGGGGTCACAGGCCAAAAAAGGTTCAGAAGTGCTCAGCTAACATATCCCAGGTGGAGTAGATCAATCTGCTTTAAAGGGCTGCTAACCTACCAAAAAGAATTACATTTGCCTCTGCTTCAATGGAGCACTCCAATATGCTCTAAATCCTTGCATTTTCTTTATATGTATGGGTTTGATTTAATATAATGATTGAATATAATGATTGCATAAGCATTTCATCCTGCCATCCTGCTATCATGTTTCAAACGCCTGCATTTGGTGAGTCCTAATACACACTGTGAGTGAGATTACACTACTGGCGATATGTAAATGCACACCATCTCCCCAAACAGATAACATTCATTTTTCAAATGAGCCAAACTGTCAGTGATTGATTTTAGCAGGAGGCACTCCAATAATGAGTTTTGTGTTTGATGCCACTGACCAGTCTTTCCGGTGACTGATACAGTGATTGAGTAATGTCACCTGCGCCGTGATGAACATGTAACCGCGGCGACTGACAGGCTCTGCCGCCACCTCATGCTGTCGCCATCCACGAGTCACTCACCTGATTTACCGCCCTGATCGCTCCGCTTGTCCTCATCATTTTTTAAAAGCTCCTGAAGTGTCATTTCCTGTGCTATGCTTGACTTGAATCTGAGGAAATGAAGCCTAAGAGAGGTGAATTATTACCCACGGTGACTTTTAGACTAATTGAGACCATTACGCTATGCAGCACAGCAAAGAGAGAGTACCGAGCCCAGTGGTGAACACAAACGCCCAGTGCACACACCCCCAAAAAACACTGCGCCCTAATTTGTCAGTTAACCTTAAATGTCAAGGTGAAACTGCTGGTGAAATGCAAAGGTTGAATGTAAATTAGTGACATAAAAACATGCTCCCATGACCCCAATCTGTACAGTTCATGGTCCATGTTTGGATTTGCTTTTTAAATGGTTTATCTTTAATTATCAATGACCCTTAGGCTGCATTGCTTGGTTAGTTCATTCTGTTAACAGTCCAGCGTGCAAGGATAGTTGACTAATCAAATGTCACAGTTCACTTGCAACCACAGTGACCTGCATCATTCTAGTTTACTGTAGGAGGGGCCTGAACAGGGGCCACTGTGTTACCGTGATATATGGTGTCACAGTCTCTGAAATGGGATCCGCGCATTCTTGCCAATGGATAATACATGCAAGGCTGTAAAGAAGATTTCATCCCTCTGAGTGCGAGTGAAAAAGGAGAGAACAGAATGAAGCAGAGAGCAAAATGGAAACCAAATCCCTTGAGAATAATATGGAGATCTGCCTAACATAAGATCCTTGTGGTAATGCAATTTAAGTTAGAAGGAAAAAATGTCAGGGTAATCTCATCAGTCCGTCAGAGAGAGGGATGTCAGACGTAGCCTGTGGCGAGCCTCCAGCAGGGCTGCTTCTATCCTCCACTCTGCACCGCTCTGTCTCCCCTGCCTTTCTTCTTTTCTTTCCGTCTCAGAGCCATGCCATCACTCCATTGTGCCACCATCCTGTCAATACTTGTAGCCATGCAGACCTTGCAACATAACCCAAATCCGAGGGATAAAAAACTGAACAACATCAGAAACAAAAGGGCATGTAAACAAAAATTTGCATAAGAAAAATAGCTCTGCCGTGTCAAAAACTGACAGATTATGCCTCAGGTACCATATGCAGAATGTCGCAGGGTCAGTACAGTATGAATATAATATTGTCTGCATTGGAAGGGTGAAATGACATGCAAGAAAAAAAAACATCCTGTCTGTCAGATGTTCCTTAAAGGCCTGGCCATATGGAGATCGGATCTTTAAATCACTGGCCCCTGTAGGCCCCGGGGCATAGAGAAGGGGGGCAATGACATCCCTAAAGTGGACTAGAAGAAGTGGGTGGGTGTGGGGCGCCCTCAGACAGAGGGAGGAATCTTTTTCTTTGAAAGCCTTGGGCAGTGTTCGCTCTGAGGTCACCAGCCTGTTGGGGAGAGCAACTCAGCAGGGACAAAACCACAGCAGGAGTATGGAGGGGTGACAACATGATGTAGGAATCATTCTTATTTAAACAAATGGTGGATGGAAAGTGAATACAGCAAGAGAAAGGCTGCCAGGGGTGCTGTAGCCTGTGACATATGGGAAAATAATAAGACTCTGCTGTTTCCACTTTATGTATTGTTGTGTCTGTTTTCTTAAACAGAAAAACCAAAAAAACTTTATTTACCACATTTAGAATCTTTGAATGCTGCTGGACCATGCTGACTCTAGGCTTATTGGAAAAAAGTGGCAATCCATAATTGCTGTCAACGTTCTCAGATGCAATGCCGGAGGACATTCGAGGGTGTGGAAAAGTGGCTGTGCAGCATATCAGAGAGGGAGATAAGGCCAGATTGTGGTGTATTGATTATAGATAGACATCTACTCTCCAACACAAGCTGCAGGTCTGCTCTCAAGCCCAGGAGAAGACCTGATAGGTTTGGATGCGCATGTCCCCCGTTGATCAGATCTTTAGAACGTCTGCTTGCTGCAGTTATAGTAGTTTTGTACACTGAGGCTCAGATTCATTTAGGGTCTATACAGGGAAGCATGCAGCGTGTGTGACAAAAGTGAGCAAATCAAAACGCCACACTGTTTGCTCACTGTGTTCAGTGATTGGAGTGTGTGCCTAGTAGTGCTGTCTAAAAATAAAACAAAACTATTGTTATCTGTCTTGGTCTTAAATACATGAATCACATGTTAAACACATGAGTATGCTGTAGGCAAGGAAACAGGGGACAATAACGCCCAGTTCAGAAAGGTCAGAAAGACTTTGCGAAAGAAGAAAAAAAAAAGATAGCGCGCTATCTATGTGTCAAGATGAACATCATCGCCGGCTTGTCAGGTATGCAGGATATCACAATAAACAATTGATTAAGCGTGCTTCAGAGTGATGGCCTTGGAAGGTCCTATAAATAAAACATGCACTTTGTTTGAAACTATCAATTGACGCAGATGTGCAATTCAGTCTTACAACTTGTGAATAAGTTAAGGCTATATAAAGAGAAGAAAATGTCTTTGTATCAGAAACAATGAAACCTTGTAAAGAAGCACTGAACCATTAACTTTCATAAATGTAACTGCATATGACTGCAAACCTCTGCCTTAGGGACTTTAGCTGCATGTGATGTATATTCAGTGATTGCTTTTTTTTACCCTGTATGGTGTCCATTAAAGTGACCTTTGTTAAAAAAAAAAAAACAGTATTGAATCAAATTGACTTGTGGATTTGATTGCGCTCTGCTCTTTGAAGGCTCCATTAGCAGCCATTTACACAGAGCTTCTTCTGCAGTGGATCTCTAAATCACTGCTAAAGGTATTCGGTGAAGTGCATGAGAGTAACAGCCACATTAAAAAGACATGGTTGTCATGGTTTTCGCTGCTAGCCTTGGTATGAACTTATCCTTCACTATCTTGGGGACACTTACTGTAAGGGTCAAAGACGTTTGGTATGAAGACTTAGGTTGTGTCCCAAATCCATACTACAGACTAGTAGTGTGTTCACATGCATCAGAAATGGGAAACGGGAAAAACTGCATACACACCTTGCAGCGTACAACCTGCAGGAATGTCATAAAAAGCAATAAGAAGACATGGAAGAGCTGGGAAAAACTGGGAAAAGACAAGGCAGCAGCTCCTCCTATATTCAAGTTTGCTGGTTATCTTAAGACGCAAGTGATGTGACGTTTGTCACGGGCGTTTTTTTTTTTTTAGGTCCTGCTCCACTGAGCACAAATACAGTGTAACAGAACCGCTATAGCAAGGCTGCAGACTCTAATTCTTGTTTTAATATGATAACAATGCAGGTGCAGGTTTTTTTTTTATTGCTCTTAATCTTGCATGCAAAGTCCTAAAAAAAAATGTACGTTTCAATCATGTTTTAGTCGTCCTGCATTCAGCATAACATCTTCAAAAAAGTAATTAAAATTCTCAATCATCCGCAAGATTGAACAAAATTAAGCTTTTATTTTTTGGCCATATTGCCCAGCCCTAGTTAGAGCCAACAGATATGAGTCACCTACTGTAGTGTTGGCATTTGTGTTGGATTCTGTAGTGTGGGGAGACTCCCAGTGTGTGTGTGTGTGTGTGTGTGATGAATAAATGTTATTAGTTTAAAAAAAAAAAAAATCTGAAGATACCATCAGTGACAACAGGAACAAGAGAACACCATTCCATCAGTGTTTATGTAACCTTATATTGTGTTTGACATGGCCGGCAATCGCATTGCATTGCTAGTCCTGTTTCTTGTGTGTTCAACAGACTCTTTGTAAACATTATAACAGTACATGCAGCATTGCATTTATACATTTGTCACACAAAATGTGCTCTGATGAACCCGCAACACAAAACTAGTTGACTGTGTAAGCAAGCCGTTTGCCAATAATAGCCAAAATACTACAATATTGACGTGAAGATGAGTTTTAATCTATCATGAGCAAAATACAATATTAACTGTTACACTGCAGAAACATGTCCATGTAGCTGTAAAATTGGCAACAATGCTAAATAAATCAGAACCATCATTGTTCAAAAGATATCTCTTAAACTTAGTCTGCTTGTTTCTTATAAAACCTGATTTATTTAAGTCTTATTTTCAGAATTTGTGTGAAAATATGCCCAAATATTGTGGTATTGTTTCTTTCATCACAGTCACTAGCTGCACAGTGTTGTAGTCAATAATATCCATAGACGACTTCATTAGGGTGACCACATTTTCAGAACCCTTAAGTGTACCGCACATTCATGCATGCATGCCCTTATGCAATCACCATAGGCGTTTCAGTGTTTCCACTAGGTTGAGTGCTTTAGGGCAGCGCTTGGCAAACAGCCACAAGCGTCATAGGCCTTGACAACGACACATTGATTGATTGACACACATACAGACAAAACAGTGTTGCATTCAGAAGCGCGGTGCATTGTTTATGTTTTTTTATATTGGGTAAGGTATTGATAAGTGGGACAGAACATGATAAACATCTATGTAAGAGCTGGAAACACTTATAATTTAATTATTGGTGTGATTGTGTCTGTTTCATTTTAGTGTTTTACAGATATTTGTTGGGACTGTGGACACCCAGCTGTCTGGTCACAGTAGACTTCATCCCACTTTAAACAGTCATTTTTTTTATTGCTGCTTTGCACTGCAGTGTAATCACAGCCTGTTTAATTATAACATGAACACAACAACACTGACAAAGTAGAAATCATTAGTTAAGAACCCAAACACTTTGCCCCTCTCTCTTTGCTTTTCTTTCTTGCACCCCTGCTACATCTACTCACACTCACACTGCGCTGCACGTGTATAGGAGCTTATACGGCATCGCATACACACATAGGAACGCTCGCTGAAACACTGGCACACAATGCTGCACATTGAAAGAAGAACAGAGAGGGGGGCTTTTCTCGCTACGGGTTGAGAAATGGCGAGGACACTGTGGTTTTGTTGTTCTGTTGCCCTGTTTTCTTCTCCTCATTTATTCAAAGCTGTAAGGCTGCAGTCTGGTGCCATCAATCTCAATCGGTCTGTACTTCCTGCACTCCTCTGATTGGATGTAATGATCTCCGGATGTCACTCCACACACTGATATGTTTCTCTCTGTGACCCATCTGCTTCCCTATTCTGCCATGAGCAGCCGGGTGTTTGCCATGGACACACAGGCGGGATCCTCCCACGCTCCATTCACTCCACACTACCTCAATTCTGTGTTATCATCATCCCTCCTCTCCATCTCTTTTGTGTGCTTATCGCTTTTGTGACATATGGATATCACTTACATATGTGAGAAAGCGTTCAAGCAGTTTTTTTTTTATTAGATGGAGTGTTTGTGAAAAAGGTTAATTTAGCCTGTTTTTGTAAACCACTGATGAAAGCAATAGCCTGCTGACCTTTATAGAAAAGAACCCAAAAATATGCCACTGCATGCTGTTGTCTGATTGTGCATGAACAATAAAATAATTTCACCATGTGAGAACATGGATGAATCATGTCTGGTAATTATTTCACAATTTTCAGGGTTTCAGTTACTTTAATTAATACAAGAATGCCTATTTTCTGTTTCAATGCATTGGGAGAAAAAAAAACGTTAGATGAGCAAACCCAGCTTTCTAACCCATGTTCCTTTTATTCCTGATACTGTAAAGCTGTGCAATTATGGTCTATTTTCTTTGACCACTGCAGTGGAGCCCTCAAATTACTCAGATCTTATTCTCGTTCAAGCTAAGAGGGAAAATGCTCAGATGCCTGTTGTCTGCCAACCAAAGCAGACCCTGTGTAAGTCTGTCTAAGTGGCTTTTGGTGAGGATCAGATAGCAGTCATGTTTCTGAGATTAAGAGGGGAGAAATGGCACAGTTAGGAAGCCAAATCTGTGTAAACTGAACCCCCAAGAACACACATTAGCACGAAGAGAACCACCAGGGTGAGACCGAGCACGGAGAACAGCGAGGCATTAGTGGAACAACAGCATGAGGATCACGATAAGGACGCCGCTAAGTCAGATGATACCAATCTGTTTTGTCTGACTTTCTACTTGACATGGAGGAGTGGACAGTGGGCTGTATCACTGACACAGAGAGACCCTCAGCTTAGACACCTGAGGCAGTGATCAGATAGGATGCTTTTATTCTTCTGCTCAAACAGCAGCTGTAAGCATCACTAGTAACAAGAAGAGCCACGTTTTCTTCTAGAAATCATCAGAGTTATAGGAGTAAAAACTTATCAAGGTTATACATAGCAAAAATGCAAAAAAAAAGAATAATATGTTCATATACAGCATTTAATATATAAAGTAGGCTTCAAGCCACATGTACAGAAAAAATTCATTTTGTGAATTTATCCTCATCAGCCCTATGCAATCACATAACAACGCCTACAATTGTAAGCATTGATTTTTCCACGACTTCCCACTGAGTGGTGACGAAATGAATGAGTCTGCACATGATCTAAGACAATATAACAGTAACAAGCTTGGATTGGTTGGTTGGTTGGTTGGTTATGATAAATCCAAATCATCACTGTTGCAAAAAGCTGCATTTTCCCCGTTGCCAAAAACCCGTAAGGTTGCAGGGACCTTGGTTTCTGCAGAAACAGCATGTGTTCTAATAATTGATGGCGCAATTGCATCCCACAGAAGGTCAGTCATAAAAAAAATATTCTTTTTTTTTTTTTTTTTTTTGTGAAAATGGCATTTTTTAATGAACTGATTTACATCAAGCCTCCCCGAAACATCTCTTCTCCCATGGAAAGTGCTCACGTCTCTGCCTGACAGCACTTTCCTGGCAACTCCTAACAGTCAGGACACCACTGGAGCTCTCTTAAATATTGGCAGAAATATGAGTTGTTTCCTCCGTTAAGAAAGTTGATAAAAATGCTGTTAGTCCTAGGCCCAAAAATAGGACCAAATATGTGTCACTATGAGAATTCTTCCCAGTTAGAACTGATTTCCATCCCTGAGATGCTCGATAAATGCAGTCCCTGAAAGGGCACAAGATGTACTAAACTCATGTACCAAAGAAGACTGAAAAACTCTTTTTAAATATTACCTACTTAACCTAGAGAAGTACAAGAATTATAAACACATGGTTCATGGAAACTTGCTTTTATAAAAATATATGAAAAGCCCTTTTTTGATACTGAGGATAATGGCTCCATAAAATACGAGTACTCCTTGGGAGAAGAAAGCACAGAAGGTTACATCATCTGGTTATTTTGTACATTGCAGTTGCAGGGTAAGGTGAAATAGATTATTGTTAAACATTAGCTGTATCGTCTCATTTGGAGATGTGCTTGTCATGTCCAGAAACATCAATAATACATGAAGAAAAAAGGTGCTGCTGTGTTAAAAGAAAAGCATCCTATGTGTTCCTGGCCTTAAGCTGAGCTGCTCGAGGTGTAATAGTTGAAGAAAATAAAAGCTTTAGGTATATTTTTGCAAGCTAGCTACCACAACAGCCCATTGACCCATAGACTCTGTGTGTTTTGGAGTGTGTGCATGTTTGTGTGTGTGTGTGTGGTGCAGGGGGGGGCTTCTGATGATCAAAGCTTTGAGAAGTCTGTGCTCAGCAGGTAGGGAATGTGTTTGGTGAGCTTGAAGGAAGTGTGATCCACTTTATATACAAACCCTGAAAAATTTAGAATATCATTCCGCCATATGGACATCACTGCAAGGAATTTCTTAACTAAAGCAGCAAAAAGAAGAAAAAAAAAAAAAAAGAAAACAGAAATGTAGAGAAAACGCAAGAAAGAGAAACACACACACCAAAGGAAACAACCCAGAGGCAACAACCACTTTCCTTTTATGGTTTTATTAATATGAACAAACATTGTCCTGTGTGTATGAATAAAAAATATTGTTTCAGGGTATCTATTCAAAGTCTCTGTTCCCCAGACACTCCTCCCCTGTGATGTCGTGGCTTGACAGTGGACATGGGCAAGCACAATGGATGACATAAAGAGAATACGTTACAGGCAACAAAGGACCAGGGATGACATGACCGCCATGTGTCACGCGGGCATGGAGGCTGACATGTAACTATGACTGTTTCATAATTCATCAGATCTCACCCGAGAAATAAAACAGAAGTCCCTGTCAAGAGCATTTAATCCAGGCGCACCATGAGTGAAGATGTCAACAGTCTGTCAACTCCATATTTGACGCTCAGCTTGTCATGGTTCATGCCAAACACCTACACAGTTAAGTGACAGAGTACAAAGGAGGTAGGGAATGAGGTGGGGCAAGAGGAGAAAAATAAGATTCAGTGTGACAGTGGTGTGAACATGTCACAAAACGATACACACATAATCTATGTTACAACTTCAGACGGTTGTTAGTATTACCCTTTAGATTTGCCCTTTTTTTCTCCAAATGAAATTCAGGTATCGGGTATAGTCTCTTCTCCACTCACACGTGAAATATGAACTGTCTCCTAAAGAGCGTTGAGCACTCTGTCCACAGAAAAATGGACTCAGCAGTGTTAGATAATTTGCCTCTCTGGTCAATTTGCCTCTCTGGTCCCCTTGCTATCCTTTGGCATAAAGGGATCACAGACTGGCCGGGTTAGTAAACATTTGCCTGCTGTCTGCAGTTTACTGACATTATGTCACATGATTTGCGGGCATTAAAGCTCATATTTTTACTGTAGATGCCATTTGCTACAAAAGCCACCCAGTGCGCCTATCTGTGGGTCTGTAATTATTTTGATGAGGTACCAAAATAGCCATGCTTTATTATGTCAGCTTCACAAACACCTTAATCCTGAAACATATTTCTGATCAGTACATAATAAAGTGAGATGTCAAAACGTAACTGTGAGTCATCACTGCCGATGGCAAAGAAATACAAAACAGGTACAATTAGGGTTGCTTTTTATAGCAGGATTTATTTATTTTCTAATTTGGAGTGCAGCAGCAGCAACCTTAAGTTAATAGAATTGACGGAGGGAGAAATATGTGTGCCGCTAATGGTACTTTCTTCCTGTCACAGGCAAATTGATGAGGAGTATACAAATATAAAATCTTTACCATATCAAACAATCAAGGCGTAAATACAATTGTGATCCGCAAAGGTGACAAACGTGGTGATGTATCGTCTTAATCACAGTAAGTTTATGAATTACTGACTTGAAGTAAACAGATTCATTACATATCATCAGAGTGCAATTTGTGAAAAACAAAAGTCAGAGGTCTGAGTGTTTTTGAGACGTTTTTTTTCATGAAAATCATTCAGAACCACAGAGGGCTTATATGCTATCAGGCTATTTCTTGCTTCTGTCACAGTAACATTTATAAAATAATTATGAACTTTAATAAAAACAATTACAAAACTTGTAACGTGCGTTTGGCTGAACTTGCATTTACAGGAATATTTTAATCCTTTTGAATTCATGAAGTAGCACAACATTTTCACTCTCAGGGATGTGACATCTGGACACATAGGAGATGTGATCATAAACAACGAAACAAAAGCTTAAATGCTAATTTAACATGCCAGGATTAAATCCCCCAATGCTACTTTCAGTACTGTGGATAACGCCACTCAATGTCATTCTTTCAAGTCACTGTCTAATTCAGCTTTATGCGCAGTATTGAAGAGAAACTTCAATATTGAAGAGAAAATAATCATAAATAATCACGTCATGCAATATCACAATGTGCTGTCAGCATAGGTTACAGTTTATGCCAACTTGTCAGACATCTGTCTTCTTTTTATGTTTTCTTGTCGAGGGGTCATCTACGGCGTGTCGCCCACATCTCTACAAATCTCCAAACAGGGAAGGAGGTGACCCCTGGTCCATTTACTGCATCACCATGTAGCCTAGACACGATGTCATCTCTATTGTCAGACGAGCACGAGCATGAGCACTGACAGTGAAAGTCCATTTCTGATTCTAATGTTGTTTGTGAGAATGACTGTTCTCATGTTGCAGTGCCTTGTTTTTATTTTTCTATATTTTTTATGGTCTATGGGTAAAGCAGCATAAATTGCTAGGAGGGGGATCAATTTTTGTCCCCAACAGGGATAAAAATAACTCAGGGGAGGCAGGGATATATAGACCAGAGGGGGGGAAATCCCCATCATCTCCCTCTGTAAATTGCACCCTGCATATCATTATGGATTCTTCGTCAGTCATGCACAGCTGTCTATAGATAGCGGAGCCTCATGACAAGACAAATCACAGGGTCACAAACTTCATGTCTTGTCTGTTGTAGATGAAAGATAAGAGCGTGTGTGTACTAGTAAAGACATAACTGTCTTAAGAGCATGGGAATGATTTTTTTTTCAAAGCTGAGATTGAGTGGTATTACCCTTTAACCTTAACAGTCCCTGTCCTGTTTCTATGCCAACAGCAGAAGTTGTTGAGTCTTGGCTAACAGGGGTGTGTGTCTCTGTGTTTGTGTGTGTGGCACTCAGTTCTACCCAGCAATTTTGCATTTTTATTTCATAGACACTGCAAATTTGGACACCTATAATAAGTATGTGGACACTTGAAATAACATCCATTGTAATTGCTGAACATCTCACTCTGAAACCATGGTCATTAATCTGCTGCTATAGCAGGCTTTACAAAAGGTTTTGGAACCTGGCTGCAGGGATTTACTCCCATTCAGCCACAGGAACACTGATGTTGTGCGATAAGGTCTTGCACGCAGTTGGCATTTCAGTTGATCCCAAAGGTGCTGGATGTGGGGTTGAGGTCAGGTCTCTGTGTGGGCAAATCCGGTTCTTTCACACCAAATTGGGGGAAACATTTCTCTCTAGACCTCACTTTGTGCATGCGGACATTAACCCCATGCATAGTGAAGTGACATTTTGCAGGTATGTTTACATGCTGTTTAATGTTTTACAGCTGAGCAGCTAATTAGCTTTCTAGCCTGCCAACTGACGGTAGCGGTGCACTTTTCCCCAGGTGAATGTTTGTTTGGCTCTTACAACAACAAGCTAAGGTGCAAGACAAGACATGTGTTCATGTCTGTAAGTTAGATAAGAAGGAGAGTTTAGCAGGAAAGCTAATGTGTTGTGTTCTTGTGTTGTGTAGCAGGATGCTATCAGGCTCAGTGTGACCGTCTGCTCTGCTCTATGATAGAACACCATGCTTTTGTCAAGATCTGACTAGCTGCATTGAAATAAGGACTCCAGCTATGTAAACAGATGGTGGAATTTCTCCCTTTTGGTCTCTTTTGGTGTTTTTTTCTCAAAGGAGAACACAGGACAAGTGATTTAATGAACAGATATGCATGCTGCTGTGGTAGACAAAAAAAAGCCAATTTAATTTCATTTGGACTTTAACCTTACAAAAGGTTTCGTAAGATGGATTTTATGATCATCTTAGCCTTTGGGAAACAGGGCCATGGCCTGTGTGCATAGAGACATTGTCATGTTAAAACAACGAAGGAGCTTCGCCATGTTGGAAGCTCACTATTATCTAAAATGTCATTGTGTGCTGTAGCAATTAAGAGTTCCCCTCATTGGAACTGAGGCATCTAAGCCTAAACTATGAATAATAACCCCAGACAAAAGCACATAGGTGCCCACAAACTAGTAGCAGTTCCCTAACGTTCCTGAAACTTTACTGGTAAATAGTTCCTAAGCAACAACTGTAACGTCAGAAGCACTTTTATTTTCATGTACAATAAATGCGACAGAGTAGTTTTCAACTGGCAGCGATCTTATTTTGAAGAGAACTTGAAAAATGTTTCACTTTTGAATGTCCGCATGAGGTGAGAATACAATTGAGGCCATATTTTTTAAAGGATTGAGATCACAGCTCAGTGTTACATTTCCACACTGCTATATAGCTTTCTCTAACTTAATGGTCACCATGAAAAAGTGTGCCACTTAACAAATGGGCTGCTTTGCTCAATATGCAATTAACCTATATAGCTGGATGGAAGTTTTCAGTCCACCAAGGAGAGTTTTGACAAAGTGAATATCTAAAAATGGCAGTATACTGTGCAGAAATCAATCTCCTTTCTCTCCATTGATTCCATTAAAAGCCTTTTTGGAGATTGATTACACTGAAAGCTTCCCTCCGCTTTGGATTACAGTTGCACAGTTCCAATCTCATTTTTTACAGTCCAAAGATATGGGCATTTATTCTATTACACTGCAAGGTGCAAAGCCTGGAACCTGAACATCAGAGACCACCCTTTTCTAAGAATAGTACTATGTACAGATAGTAGAACATCCGTTTGAGTATTGGGTATTGCCCTGCTTTCTCAGATAAGTGTTATCACTCTTGTCGTTCCCTTTCAAGATCCGTTTTCTCCCATCAAGATCAAAATGTGTGTTTCATGAAATCTGAAAACAACTCCAAAATGAAGTGATTCAACCTGTTTTCAACTCCCTGTCACGCTGCTTTTTTGCAAACACTGATGATAATGCACACAATTATTTTAGTGCAGTAAGCACTGTGCATTGTTTTATTGTAAAACTGAGACTAAGTGCAATATGCAGTAGCTCAGAGGTCTAAAAACCCAAGGAAAACAAAATAAATTGCATATAGATTTATTTGTATGCCTTAGCTCTCAATACGGCAACCTTATCTCTGTAATGGAATATTTATCAGTAAAGAGTACAGCGAAAAGAATGTTGCCCATGGCAACTGAATGCATAAAACATTTTGTTATTTCCTGGTGTTTGAATATCGACCAGATAAATGATCAAGAATATTAAGGTTTGTATGGGGGAATCCTTACTCAGCGCCTTGTGGAAGCAGCCATCTTGAGGGTAAACTAGGGGACAGCGTCCTTGCTGGCCCGCTGTATGATTCATTTATCTGTCACATATTTCTGCTGAGCATACTACTATCTGCTACTGGGATGTTTATGAATATATCCACAAAATGATATGAAAGCAATAACACTTCACAAGATCCGGGTTATTTCACTGAAAAATCGATCAGATATGTCTCTTGAAATTGCATTTCTCTCACTCCTGAGATGTTTAATATTGTATGTATTTCACAAGGGTGCAGCTATGTGTGTAGGGGAAAAGACAACTGGGTTTTGCATATGGCTGTGTGTGACCTTTCCCTGGTCTGCCATGCTGCTTAGTAGAGTAATTTGGCAGACTTACGTGTTGTTGCTGAATAGATAAGCTCTCAACCTGAAACCTGTCCCTGTGAGGTCTGGCTTCTCAGAACCATACTTGCATTTTAAAAGGTTTCTTTACTTACTCCAGGATGCCAACTTGAGCCTTCACATTGCCCAAGGCTACTACTCCCTCGTCTTGCCAACCCCTCCTCACGGCCCTCCTCCTCTGGCATCCACCAATAGGATGCGGATCAAGAGAATGATGGGGGATGGAGTGGGAGGTAGGCACAGAGTTTATGGGTCTTGCTTTGACTGCCAAGTTGAGCCAGAAGATAGAAAAATCAAAAAGGGGCTTATAGTCACTGGACGCCTGCCCAAACATATTTATGACTCTAGTATGGCCTTAAAACATCTTTTCCATTTACTATAAGTGTCAAAACAATGTCTTATGATTATTCAATGTGTATTTCTGTCTGTTTGCATGTACTTCATGAACATATGTCCCTCTGAGGATAGAAAAATGTGAAAATTCCTTCACAGTGAGGACATTTTTTGTCATTGTTTAGTAAAATTCCTGAATTTAGGGTTAAGATTGGATCAAGACAATATGTTCAGTTTGCAGTTTGGTGTGATTCACAGTAGTGCTTTTTGAGTTTGCTATATTTTCATCCACGTTTTGACAATCAAGTTATATTAATATGCTTTACAAATACTGCTGAAAAACAAAAAGAAACAATATGAAAGACAGGCATCTGTTGAGTTTAAAACTGCAAAATGATCATAAACCAAAAAGAGACACAGCTACATTTTCATACGAGACTCAAGTTTAAGACTCAAACATTTAAGTATATAGCACTGACTGAGGTCTTTCAATATTATGTGGGTGTACACAGTTGCCTTTGTTCCCTAAAAGGTAAGCCTCTCTTACTTTCTTGGCAGTCTTTGTGTTGTCACTTGTTTTGTTGCAGTTCCTTTCCTTAATTGGAAATTCTGCCACACAGCAGACTGAAAACTTGACAGTATGTCCGCATTTTCACTTTTGCCCCAGTCCATCTTGTCACTAACTTCATCTACACAGCACTGAGTTCAGTTGGGCTCAGCGAAGGTGTGATTACCCTTTGTTCTCAGGCGTTCAAAGGATACAAAAGAGAAGATCTAATTTCTTAGACAGAAGCTGAAATCACATATTTTTTTTAATACAATGCATACTGCTTTTTGTTTTTAACATTTTTTGCAGCATCCAATTAGAAGACTCTGCAACACCAAGTGTGAAAAGTAAGTTAAAGAGTTCAGGGTGGTGGATGGGTGCATAGTGTGCCCAATATTCATAATATAAAGGTCCAATATTCATGCACATCCTGCCTCAGATAAAAAGTTTTACTTTTTAAAATCATGACCAGAATATTTCCTCAATCTTAACCAAGCGATTTAGTTTCCTGCACTTAACTATACCTAATGACCCCAATCTTCATATATCTTTTTGTTGCCTAACCTTAAATATAACCTCAGATTCTCCTGTTAGATTGAGTCAATCATCAGGCTGTATGTTACTTTCCGTCCACGACAGTCTGGTAATACCATGTCTGGTAAGAAATTATGATCCGGACTCTTTTCCTTTTTCGTCCTGTGATGGTGGAACAAGCTATCCAGCTCCACACGGTCTGGTAAGTCCCTTGGTGCATTCAAGAAATGCCTGAAAACTCGGCTCTTCCATCAACACCTCAACACTTGAGCCCGTTTAACCTTTTAGCAATTTGTTGACTGTTGCACTACTTTCTTGTTGTTTATGGTATTTCTTATGCACGTGTCTACTTCCAATCGTTTTGTTGCTTTAAATAGAAAAAATCATTTTTTCATTGCGGTTGTACCTCGTCAGCTACTTGAGAATTTGTACCACGGGTCTTTTGAGTGACTGTCCTCTGAGGCTTGATTGTCTTGCCTCGCCTGTAAGTCGCTTTGAATAAAACCGTCTGCCAAATGACAAAATGTAATGTAAATGTAAATTATATATATCTCTAGACCCTATAATCCTTATTAAAGTTTCTGAGTTACTGTAGGACTTGGGTTTAGGGTTCACATCAAAATTTTGTTTTGGCTTAAGTTAGGGTCCTGCTTAAAAGGAACTCCAATTTTACAAATAAAAGGTGAGTAAGCCAGTCATTAGGAAGACTGCTCAGCCAGTAAAACAGTTGTGTAACGCTGTCTGTGGCTTTGCTTCCCAATGTCTGATGATGATGCCAACTTGGGCTTCCACTACAAATGTATCTATTGGCTGCATGATGGGAAATGTAGGATCTAGTGTAGCTTTAGGTTAACCCAGACACCTCTGATGCTTTACCATTCTTTTTAAGCATTCATTAATTTTACTTTTTTGAATTTGATTGGATTTAAATGTGTTTAAGATATGGCATGAGGTCAGGGGGTGCATGGTTTCTAATCTGTGTTGAGGGGTTTCACCCACAAAAGGAAAAGAGAACAGACAAGTGCAAACCCACTCACACGTGTGGACATTCACATGCACACCTACCCCACAGAGCCATGACTAAGCCTGCTAGATTACCTCCATCCCTGTTGGCACTGTGCTGCTATTGGGAACATCGGGCCTTGTCCTGTGTGGTTGGCTGGCCAGTGTGCTGTGTGTCCTGGAGGGCTCAAGTCACAGGGCTTAGCTGCTGCTGCCACTGACCAGAGCCATCTGAACTCCTTTCCCATTCTTACCCCAGGCAGCACACAGTCTGCTGCTTCATTAGGTCACTCCACCACTTCTAGCTGGGGGGGAAATTTAAGGCAGGTCCAGTCTGGATTACCATATGGCTTCTCTTGGTTATGCTGTCATGAAATATGAATCCAACACAAAGAATACTGCTCCTAACACGCTCAGAAGTGTCACATGCCCGGTTCGACACTGCAAGAACTCTAGGGGCATCGATGTTGCAAAGATTTCATCACGCTTGAAAGTTGAGAGCTTTTGTATTGTGAGTTGCTTGGTTCACGGTAGAGTCCACATTGTTTACTTTAGCACAGTGTCAATCTCCATTATTTTCACCTGTTTAAATGCACAAAACATGTTGCTAGACATAAATATGAAGGTGATGCAAAAATCCACTCTGCTGGAAAAATCCTCATCTTGTGGATGTAGGGCATGTGGAGAAACTAGCATCCAGGAGAAAAAAAACCACTCAACACCCTAATTGTCTTGTCTTTCTCTCCGCCCACACCCTGAATTTGTGCCGGCATCATCATCAGACATTGGCAATGAAATCCTCCCTTTGTGAGAAAGGTGCTTTGGTATAGCATTTTCACATGTCATGCAGCAAAAAAAAAAAAAGTAGACCTGCCCTTCAGCGTGTCAGGTAAGGAAGCTGTAAGGGTCAATCTTATTCCTTGAGGCCCAGAAGTGGCTGCGGTGACAGAGGCCAGATGGTGGAGTCAACATTCCTGAGAGATGAACACAGACTGACAAGACAGCCAAGGGTCTTTCATGATGAAATGTTTATGTTAGCATAAATAAAATGCCTCTATAGAATTCTCAAGTCTCTCTCAAACCTTATAGTTTTCTCTTTTGTTGAAAGATCATAAATTAAAAGAATTTTCATTATAAAATCGCATCAGATTGTTTTCTCTTGCACTTGTACTGTATGTGACTCACTTGTCAGTCCTGATGAATAGCACTGTCTCATTCTATTTATATTAGACTGAAAAAAATATCAATGTCACTGCACTAGTATGGAAAAAAAGCACGTAATTAAAAGATGTTTAAAACACTTGAAGAATCACAAGGAAATAAATTGAATTGTCTGACTCGTCTGGCAGGTTAATTTACCCCACTGGTTCTGATTCACGTTGATAAAACTTCTTTAGTCCCGTTCGCCATTCCTGACAGGTGTTGGCCCTACATATGAAAAACAATATCTCAAACATCCGGTCTAAGCTTTGAGACAACCTTTGGGGTGTTGAATGTCACCATCTGTTGAGGACCTGCTTAGCTGAAGTCATTACAGGACGTGGAGGGAGAGCACAGCTCCAGCTCTCACCCATGAGGGCCATGGTTTATTGCACAGAAACTCAGGTGGGCCCTGATCTGATTTCAGAGGCTCAGTTGGCAATAGTTGGGAGCATTTGGGTTGACATTATCCACTTCTAATTGTTGTGCACACAAGGATTTCGCACCCTCAAATGTTAAGGTGATTTATTGGCTCGAGTAAAAATAAAATACAAGGGAAACATCGGTGGGAGTTAGATACCATCACAGTTTCAACTTTAACATAGGCTACTCTCTGTAAAATAAAATTTAAAAAATGCATTTCAACCAATATTGTAAATTACAGAGCCTAAATTTTTTCAATTTTCATATCTTCTATGTTTTCACACAATGTCATTTACTATAAATTCATAAGAGCAGCTTCAGAAGAGGAATTGCAGAGAGAAAAAGGCTTCTTTTATTTCATCACAAGTCTCCTTGTTTTCTAATTTGCTCCCGTTTTAATGTTCTGTTAATACTGTCTGTTTCAATGCAAATTCAATACTTCCTCTATGTTTCCCTGTTGCCTTGTAAACAGCATTAATACCATCAGCACAACAAGAAGTACAAGTCAATTTCACCACTCTGCATTTCTCAATTACTTACTTATTCCAACTGCTTCCAATGCAATTTTTTTTTAGATCACTATCAGCCTACTGGCTATAAACTCAGTACATTTTGCACAGCTGTTTCACATCTATTATTTGAGACTCAACCTTTTATGAGAATGATTAACATACTGTAAATTCTCCAAAAAAAAAAAAAGGTAACTAACATGCTAACTCGTATTGAATGCTGGTGGGTAACCAAAGCTGAAATGTAAAGGATTGAAGCATTCAACAATGGACGCCTGTGTTGTGTCTTCTGGCCTAACAAGATCACAGCGTGGGATTATACAGAAAAAACAAAAAAACAAAAGTGAGAACATCAACGCTGAAATAAGGCAGAGGCTGTGGCCATGTGCTTCGAGCTGGAGGCAGAGCTCATCCCAGATACTGCACTGAGATAAACTTTTCCAGGCAAAAGAAAATCTGGAACACCACATAGGAGCCACAAGGGAGGCGGAAGATTAAATAGTAGCAGTAACTAATACTAAAGCAGCGATAATTGATCATCTGATTTCACTTGGTGGTAGAAGAGTACCACAAGTTGGCTAACATGTTATATTTCACTCTTTAGTTGCTAGATATATATAGATAGACATTTTTCTTACTAGTTAATCACCAAACTTTTCTGTTATTTGATGCTAGTCAGGTAGTATAATTAATCAGAGCTTTAATGGGATTTGATACACTGAACCAGTAGGAAATGAGCTGTAAAATAAAATCAATTAACTAAAACGGGCTAAAAAGCTTAAAAGAATTAAAAATTTGGGTGATAAGTCTTCATCGCTATGCGAGAGCCTCTCACATTACAGGTAGCGCCGTGACTTATTTTTATTATGAAAATGTTGATAAGTAGAGCTTTAAGTATACCTAAAATGCACAACTGAGTTCAGTAAAGATCCCTTCAGCATTAAGAACCCAGCTGTGTTCAGTCACCAGCTGTAATGATTTCCTTCTGTTTTGCAGTATATGGTGGCATATACACTATATTGAACACACACCCTTTAAAGATGCTTACAGATGACTCGGGTCCAATGCTTTGAGATACTGCACAATTAGTTCCGGCAGTCTTCCATGGTAAACAGAGTTAGATTAAGTTTTCTGCTGTTGATGTATACACTGCAGGGTGCTCCATCTTTCATCCCCGCCTCAGGTTCCTGTCACACATCAGCCAAAAAGGAGACTGAGGTGCACCAATTCACCATAGCCAAACTTATCTCTGAGCAGATAATTCTGCCGAGAGGAAGGTATTATGTTTCTCAAAACCAGCTCACAGCCATAGAATCCTGGTTGATGCGCCTCTCAGGTGGCCATCATATTGCCTGAATGGATTTCAAGCAGTGATGTGGAACGATTCCTTTGAGAAAGGTACCCATTCAAATGAAGATAAAGTCATTAAACTGCAGCAGCTGTCCTTGGATCTTTCCTTTTTCCTCGATTGCCTGTGATGAAAATGTGCGCTGCATATGTTTCAAGGATAAGATACTCTTGAGAATGATGTTCATTCTCAGTGCACTAGTATTGAGAGGTGTTTTACTCTATTACCGCTTGAAGACTGTCAGTTGTCAGTTTTCCACTTCCTGTTATTCTCAAATGGCGCAAATCAGTTTGATTTTTACAGGCAAATCTTCATAGACTTTGAACGTAGGCATTTAAAAGACATCTTGCACACACATACACACTCGTCCTCAAGCACACATGAACACACTCTTGCAAAACTCATTCCTAGAGCCACCGTGCTTTGCAGAACTTATCCAGCCTCCCGTTGAGTGGATGTATTTACACCCACCTTGCCTCGTCTCAGGGATGTCTGCCTGCTGACCTGGCATTCTAGCGATTTGTTACCACCTGGCACATTTTCTCTCCTCTGAAAAACCAACTCTGCCTCATGCCTGGCTGTGTCTGCTCCTTCCCCCCATGCAGAATGAGGGTATTGCTGTCCCACAGGTCTGCAACATGCTAGATTTCTGAGCGTGGAGTATGCTCGGTTGGCCAATAAGTGTTTATTTAGGTAAACATTCAACGCAGTTTTCACTGTAGCTACAAAGCCAGTGAGTGAGCATATGTATTTGAAATCACATATGTGCACGTTATTTTGAATATAGAACCGGAGAATGTGTTTGTAGTTTTAATGTTTTATGTACAATGTTGTCTTGTAATCCCATATAGGATGAGCCAAATGTTTGGCATGACAAATATTGTGCTTTTTACGGACGCCTGTGAAGTTTATCACGTTTCTATTGTGAATTTTTCAGTACATGTCTGTTTTTAGGTTACTACTTCTTTCTTTGTTTTGCATCAGCCCCTACCTACCTTTAAGGGACTACAGAGTTTACCAGAATCATCCAATTTAAACTTCTATGGGCTAGTTTAAAAAAAAAAAAACTGTGAAAGAGCATTAAAGGAAAGCAAGGTGCTGCATAGGTGGGGCCATGTTGCTGTATTGCTACAACAAAAAACAGCATATGCAGATACCAAGACAAACGCTTATTCTGCTTTGAGAGACTGTGACTACAACTCTGAAAAGTTATCATGGCAGTCATGTTTTTTTGCCAGATAAACAACAGAATCAGCCCAGTGCTACCATCTGCATGCTGCAATACACTGCGAGCCAGGCCTTATCATCCAACATCAGCATCACTAATGCTTTTTTGGCTGAATAGGTGCAAATCCCCGGAGCCAGGTTTCAAAATCTTGAATAGGTTTTAGCAGCTTATTAATGCAGATGGTTTGGGGAATGACATGTTCGGGTGTCCACATACTTTTGGCCATGTTGTGTACTGCATTGACAAAAGTAGTGTGTTGATGGATGCATTGCGCTGTCGTGAAGTTGATTCAGGGTCAACATTCTCTCTTTCTCTGACAGTTTCTCTCACTTGCCCTCTGTATAGCTTGCTGAATATATTTATTTAACAGCACTGAAGGATGGGGGCTCTCAGTGTAGATTTATCAGTGAATTGAAGCCTTTTGATCCTTTTGAGCTTTATGTTTACACCCTCAAAAAACAAAGCCTTAAGGCATAGGAAACCATTTCAGGCTGCGATGACACCAGTGCAGAATGCAGCATTGGGTAAAATGAAAGCATTGCGGTTCAGAATTAGACAGATAGTTGACTAAAAATGCAGGTGAGTCACATTCAGAGGAGACAAGGCATCAGAATCGTGTTGAAACCTGAAATTATTTGATTTCTACTGCAGTTAAACCTCTTTTTGATCATTTTCTGTAGCAACTGTCATAAGCGAGCGTGCTAGTTTACAGGTTGTCCACAGAAGAGACATTTCAACTGCGGTTTTCAGGCGGCTCATGTTTCACTTAGTTGCACTATACATGCGTAACCTCAGCCTGAAGAGTTTTTACCCACCCTAGCACCTATAGCTGATGGATTTCAACATCATTTTTCAGTGGCCCCTCTCGAGTCCATCCAATAGAACAGACACAATGTACGCTACTTCTATTTTAACGAAGCTGGCTGCATAATGGAAAAAGGCATAATAGTGTAAAGCTATTGTAGGTTTTTGGTCATGCTAGCAGTGTGGTTTTATGATGACAAAACAGATATTAGCCACAGTTAGCATTTTGTTTTTTGTGCTAATTAGCAAATGCTAGCATGCTAACACACTATGTTGGTGGACATAATAAGCAGTATACCTGTAAAACATCAACATGTTTGCATTGTCATTGAGAGCATGCTATTAGTTCAAAGCATTGCCATGCTAGCGGAGCCGTAGCCTCTTTGTCATGTTTTTACATTATGATACCCAAATCTTTACCTGTTTTTTATTTGAGGCAACCAGAACTGGTTAAAACAACTGATTTGTTGATGGCAGTTTGTCCACGTGAATTAAACATTAATACATATCACTTTCAGACTTAAGGTGAATTTATACTGCATTAAGGGGTTACAATATAGCTATGGATATGCACATAGTTGCAGAAGCTACACTGTAGTGCTTCCTCAAAAATGTACAAAGCGATACCAGTGGAGGTAACGTGGAGACTTCAGTCATATGTGGGTGGTCAATTTGGTTGGCTTATTTTTTTCCCACATGTTTCTGATGCCAGTAGAAGTTGTTGAGAGTGAAAACAACATGAGAAAGTTAAAGAAAGGCTCAGTACATTTTCAAAGCCATTTCCACTAAAACCATTTGCTGTAAATGTAACCATTTGCTGTAAACCTGTAAACGCTTAAGCTATAGTTCACCCTGTAGTTAGGACCTGCTTCACACTGAGGTAATTGTAATGGCGTTGAAA